>NXFQ01000011.1:0-586279 GCA_003004685.1 Pseudozyma sp. F8B2 | reverse complement strand
AACCCTAACCCTAACCCTAACCCTAACCCTAACCCTAACCCTAACCCTAACCCTAACCCTAACCCTAACCCTAACCCTAACCCTAACCCCTAGCGCAGCAATCAACTGTAGTGCAGCTGTGAGCGCAGCAATGAGCGCAATTGCGGTCAGCGCAGCGGCAAGCAGTGAGCGCAGTGGTGGTCAGCGCAGTGGCAAGCGGTGAAAGGAGCGGTGATCAGCGGCGGTCAGCGTACTCTTCAGCAATGATCAGCGCAGCGCACCAAGGCTTAGCGCCAGGCACGTGAGCTGTCTTTGCGCCGCCAGCCAAAATTGGAGGAAATGGACGCGTCTGCCAGGGTCCTGTGCGCCGCTCCAGCCAAAACAAAATTGGATCGCCACCAACACCAGACCAGTGTCTTTCTCCCTGACCGCCGCTGTTGGCGCACCCTGGCTCCAAGTGGGATTTGGCGGGGCGGATTGGGCCGCCGCCGCTATGCACCGCACCGTGCGCTACGGCTAGGAACAACAAAGCGGCGGCGTGAGAGGTGCAGAGGCGTCCACATCGGTCCTTGCACCAGAAATTGTGGTCTGCAGGCTGGATGCACGGATTCAAGACAGCAAGCTACCTGGCTTTGAAACATGTTCCACACAACAATGATGGCGCAGAAGATGGTGCTACTGACGAGCATTGGGAAGAGCCAGAAACAAAATCGCTGGTCAGTGGCGGTACAATAACGCAAAGCGGCCGGAAGCATGTAAGGCTTTCCAGGGTGAACAAGGATCATCTGACGCGCGTCTACATTTGCAGACAAGATGACATACTATGTGCTGTGGATGGCAAGCAAGCAACAGAAAGGTTTCTTGGAAAGCCCCGCAGAGGTGGCAATTTGGGCAAGCTTGTGTCGATATTGACGAGAAAGGAGTGGGTACAACAAGGTTAGCCGGAAGACTGATCAAAGGAACGATAGTATGCAAGACAGGACGCCGGGTGACAGAGAGAAGCCAAATCTGGGGAAAAAAAGCCAGGTGTGCTGTTGAAGCACAAGTCGGGGAGCCAACTGAATAGCCGCTGGGGTTGATATTAGAGCACAGTCAAATGCTAGCTGCGTCTCAAGCTCTTGGTCAGGTGCCTTCCTGCGGTAGAACGAGCTTCAGATGAGACAGGTGGCTGATAGGTGGTGTTTGAAGACCTAAGCGGAGCGAGATACTGGTTGAATGGTAGGAAACATGAAGGTCCAGCCATAATCAAGCTCAGTTGTGTTCCGACAGGTCAGGCAGAAGGCTTGAGCTTGAACGCAAAATACGTAAGTCGAGGATGAGGCGCTTTTCACCAGACCCTGGCGCGCAAAATTGTTTGTTGCCACTGGGTGCTAGAGGTAGGCTTGCCGTCCACTCCATACCAATTGGATTCTGTACGCTACTCCTGTGACTTCCAGAACACAAGCGCCACAATAGATAAAGTGTTGTTCGACTCACCTGATACCGTTGCAGACAATAAGGTCACAAGGAAGCTTGATGAACCGCCATACCAGCAGGAATCCCTCTTGATCATCAGAATTTGATCCCTATCTTTTGCCAAAATCGACAAGACAACGTGGCAATTTGGCCGAGCGGGCGCAATCACAGCCATTTTTGTTTCGCGTGAAAGCATGTCGTACCAAACTCAAGAGAATTCATCACCGGCGAAAGTCATAACTGTCAGACGTGCAGCCTTACGTCCCACAAAAGTTGCACATGTCGGCGATTTCCAACTGCATCCAAGACGCAACGCCACAAATCTGTGGTCGAGCGCCCCACCTCGACGACAGATGTGGAGGCTGGCCTTCCTTCGATGCGTCCGGAAGCCTTCCACTTCCACTTCCACCCAAACTTCATCGACCATACACGACTCATCATGGCGGCTCATAAACAGCAGTCTGTCCCGCTGGACAGGATAGATCGTGTCTCGGGCTTTAATACGGGGCACAACCCCAAGCGTAGCCTCAGTTTCATCTATGGCTTCGCTACCGCAGCGCTGGTCTGGAGCGTCACACCTATCTGCTATGCCATTCTTGCGTACCGCTTCTACTCGACCGGCCGCCCCTTCGCCATCCCCCATGGCTATGGATTCTGGGCGATATTCTGGTACATCTATGCACTCGTTGAGGTGCCATTCAGCATCTACTTGTGGTTCCTCACCAAGAAAGCGGCTGCGGGCCCTCCTCCGCTCGACGTAGATATAGACACCCTCCAAATCCTCCTCACGAAATCTCTCACTGCTGGACTCGGCCCTGCCCCCGATTCCAACCTCAGGAAAAGAAGCAACGGCGTAGCTAAGGACCAGCACAAGCAGCAGCAGCCGATGGGTTTGAGCGCTTTCAAGGATAATCATCATGTGGACCCAGACGACGCCTCTGTTCGTCGCGAAAGGTTGAGAAGCTGGTTCTTCTTTGCTCCCATCGAAGACATCTACGAGGACAACGTGAGGGAGTGGCTGGCATGGGCCTTTTCCGCTCGCTCGCTCAAGGACGCTCTGGCTGACCCTCAGTACGCGCACCTGATCAACGACGGGTTGGAGATGGTCAAGCTCCGCCTGGGTTGGCCGGATATGAAGAAGGGCTTGAACCCAAAGGTGAAAGCGATTCGTCTTACCTTAGACCCCGTGAGGACTATGCATAGACCTTTTGGGTACTACGTTGTCACCAACGGCGTGTCCTTCGGCACCATCGCATGGCTTACGCTCACAAAGGGTTTCAGGCTCGAAACCTCTGGCAAGTGTAGCTTCCTCGTCAAGCTTGCACAGCCCAATAAACAGGGTAGGATTAAAGGGGAGAAGGAGAGTCTGCCCATCGTCTTCCTCCACGGTCTTGGGATTGGCTTGGGGCAATACATAACGATGCTCAGCAAGCTTTCCAAGCATCGAGATGGAGTGGTGATCTTGCTACAGCCCCATATCAGCACCAACATCTTCTCGCGGTATTTCCTCGCGCCCCCATCCAAGGACGAGCAGGCTTCCTCGCTCATCTCAATCCTCAATCGTTACAAGTTCTCGCGCTGTGCCACGCTAAGCCATAGCAACGGCACAATGGTTCTAGGCTGGCTCCTCCGCGCAGCGCCCGAGCTTTTCGTACGAAACATCTTGGTTGACCCCGTATCGTTCTGCTTGTGGGAAGGCAGTGTTTGTTACAGCTTCGTCCACCGCCGCTGGGCAAGTGGCATAGAGGCCCTGCTCGGGTACTTTGTCGGCCGAGAGCTGGGGATCGCACACACAATCGCCCGCCGCTTCCTTTGGTTCGACATGATTCTCTGGGCTGAAGAGTTCCCAAGCCACAAACCGGCGGATTTGCAGTTTGTGTTCGGGGAACGGGACGTGCTGGTCGATGTGCCCGCCAGTGTGGCTTACTTGAGGGATGCAGGGGTGGGAGACGATTGTATCAGTGTGATGAAGGGGTACAATCATGGACAGGCGCTCATTGTGGATAATGCTGGGATGAAGTTGGCGCTCGGCCGGCTGGTTTTGAGGACCACTTAGCGGAAGATGAGGTGTGTTAGAGTATTAAAAACGCTCTCGGCTGTACAGTATGTTATGCAGTTCTGCATTTTGTTCCAGTCACGGTTTTGGTCAAATCTAGGCTTGTGAAGCTTCCGACGTTGTCGAAGGCTGAGAATGCTGGGATTGAGATCGCTAATGCAGATGATGATGGGATTGAAGAGAGGAGGGAGGAAAGCGCTGCAACGCAGCCGCAACTTCGCGCATGTAGCCTACTTTACAAGCTTGCTAAATCTCAATCCGCGATTAGCGCCCAAACAAAGAAGGGCACGGCAAGAAGCTCAACCTTGCAACCTGGTGGTGTGCACTTGCGATCAGGTAGCGTCGTATGCGGCAGCGTGGAAGCAGCAGGACCGGGTTGTCCATCGCTGTGGTCCAGCTGCGCTTCTCACAGCCTCCAGTCCACGTGTGGGGAGTGGAGGACAAGGCATCAACGCCCATATGGAGTGACTGGTGAATAAAGTGAAGGTAGCGGTTTGATTGCATTTCGATAAGCGGACTCGTTACTCAGACCATGCAGCGTCTTGCACAAGCTTTGAGGTCCTGCTTTCCAAAGTCTACGGCGGGGGACATAACGAGGCAATGGCAGAAGTCCGATCCTATCTGCACAGCCGTATGATTCCAGCAAAAGTCTGATAATCGTTCTCGACAAGACGCCCCAATTTGAAGTGGCATAAGCCCTGTTCAAAGCTCAAGCAAGTCAGAAGGACGATTGCAGCATGGTCACTGCAGACTCAAATATGCTTCCACGATAGCCCTGGCCTCGCCATATTTAATTTGAGTGGCAGCCGTATCGAGCGGTGGAGAGTCAAACCAAAGAGCCGGAGCGCTCCTCGATCGAAGGACCTGTATGGCAAGAGAGCTTTTCCCCTGCCAGACCGGCAACCTGACCTCAAGACACGTGTTGCGGCTCGCTCCGCGGACATAAGCTGTCATTGCCGATGCTCGTCAGTTCGGCGGCACGATCCATCAAAATCCCCGCGAAAGAAAAGGCCGTGCACATTATTGCCGATACAAATGCGATCCCGTGTATGTCGATGTCGATTTCAGGCTCTCCAGGTGAAAGGTCGCATCAGTGGAGAGGACCTGTCCATATAAATGGAGCTTCGGTGGCTCGCCCTCGAACAAGAACGCATCCCACGCATTGACCTCAACATCTCAACTAAAGCGTTGATCAAGATTCATGTTTGAACACTCGCTCATCCTCGTCACGGGAGCCAACGGCTACATCGCCTCTGCGCTGGTCAAGAAGCTCGTCGACCATGGTGCTCGAGTGAGAGCCACGGTTCGTAGGGAGGCATCAGGTGAGCAACTACGAGAGACGCTCTCGCCGGATGCAAAAGGGTCTCTCGAGATTGCCATTGTGCAAGACATCACTGCCGCTGGTGCCTTCAAGAACGCCTTGCAGGGCGTGACGCACGTTTTCCACGCGGCCTCTCCCATCCCTGGCGCGGGCAAGACCGATGCCAAACGCGATTTCATCGATCCCGCCGTTGCCGGCACCATGAGTCTCCTGGAAGACGCTCACGCTACCTCTTCAGTGGTCAAAGTCGTCCTCACCTCATCAATCGCAGCCATGCTAAACGCAGCGACTATCCGTCAGGCCGGCACATACACATCGTCGGACTGGAATCCGATCACCTACGACACAGCCATTGCGCTCAACGACAAGCTGGCATCCGACAATCCTGCAGAGGTGGCACAGTATTCCATGTACATCTATGCGGCGTCCAAGACGCTGGCCGAGAAGGCTGCGCGCGACTTTGTCAGCGAGAAGAAAGCACATTTCGCGTTCAACACGGTTCACCCTGCGTTCGTGATCGGTAAGCCTGCGATACGTGATGCTGGTCTGAATGGAAGCAACGCCATCTTTTGGAAGGCGTTGACGGCCAGACCGATCGATGCTGGTGACGCGATGCACCTCGTCAGCTTGGAGGACACGGTCAACGGTCACGTCAAGGCGATGGAAAGCGAAGAGGCCAACGGCAAAAGGCTGATTCTGTGTTCGGGTGAGCCGTTGACTGCGGAACTCATCAACTGGGCGAAGGAACGCGGTGGATCCAGCCTCGCATTCGAGCGAGTCGAACTTCCACACAACGTGGAAGAGCTCAAGCGTAATGTCAGGAACTTCGATGTAAGCGAAACGGAAAGAGTGCTCGGCATCAAATTCGAGTCGGTTCGAGAGACGGTCGATAACTGGGTCGATTGGATCACGGAGAAGCGGGTTACCAAGTCGTGATCTGTTGTCTTTAGTGTGTTTGTATTGTAGTCTTTGATGTATCCAGTCCTTCCCTCGTCATGTCACGTCTTCCTCAAGATACGAACATCAAAACTTGTCACATCCCCTCGCATTGCAAGAGACCAACGGTGTATGACGAAGCCCTTCCGCCTGATAGCTGAGAGTGATATTTACTCCTCCACCACCTGCCAACCAGCCATTGAGCATCTTGAATCTAGCCGGTGCAAAGCAGCGCTAGATGGCGAAACAAAGCTGTCTTGGCGTGCATCCTTCGCTGGAACGAAGGCTCGCTGTGTCGGCGCTATCCTAGTGCGCCAGGGACTAAATTGGTCAGACAGCAGGAGAACGGCGGTCTAATGTTGTCCACCGCGGAAGGGCGGAGAATGGCCAGGAACGATCGCAACACGCAGACGCCGCAGCGCTTGCAGCTCTGTGCAGACGCACGGAAGTCGTCTACACGGGACTAGCACGATATAGACGCCGTTGGCGTCAATCTTCTCTTCGAAATCGACAGTGCGGGACGGGTCGCGTGCTGCTGCTATCTCCGCGGAGATCAACACCTCGCTCGACGTCCACCTCCACCTTCAGCGTCGACGACGCTCGATATGCGCGTTCGTGCTTGCTGCAGCTCCGTTGGACCCTGAACGCATTTTCGAGGCGCGTTTCATAAGTCAGCTGCAGCCTTGCCCAAGCGCTCGGAGTTAGGAACGGCGAGCGCTGCGCGGCGGCATCAACATCATTGTTGGCAACACCGTGGAGTTTGCTTGCCGGCGCCGTCGTCATTCTTGTTCTTTGCGTGATTGTCGACCGAGGCATAGTTGCGCTCGACCCGAAAGCATAAAAGGCTGCTCTTCTTTGAGCCATCTGTTCGTCTCACGCTTCTCATCTTCAACACGAAAACCGATATTCTCAACGATCAAAGATGGTCTCATCCTCGACACCCCGCTCTGTCGTCGTCACCGGCGCCAACAAGGGCATCGGCTACGAAGCAGTCAAGCAGCTCTCGCAAAAGCTTCCCAATGCTACCATCTACCTCACCGCACGTACGCAGGCCAACGGCGATGCTGCTGTACAAAAGATGAAGCAAGAGGTTTCAAGCCACGACTTTTCCAACGTCCGTGTCTTGCTGCTCGAGATCGTCGACCCGGAATCCGTCAAGCAGGCCGTGGCATCTGTCAAGGAGCAGAGCGGAACATTGGACGTGCTGCTCCACAACAGTGGCATCTCCGGAATCGATGGCGATTACGGACACCCAGAGGTGTTCAACGTCAACGTTCGCGGCGCCAGGGCTACCATCGAGGCTTTCTCGACCATCCTCACAAAGGGTACGGGCAAGGTCATCGTCGTCTCCTCTGAAGTTGGCGCATGGCAGACGGCTGCGCTGCCGAAGGAGCTCCAGAGCAAGCTGCTCGACGCCCCGAACACGTCTTGGGATCGAGTCGACGCATGGATCGACGACTGGCTTCGCTTGAAGCAGGGTAAGGATGGCGTCAAGGAGGCTTGGAATCCGGTTGATCAGCTGGTCAACTCTGGATACAGCGTCAGTAAGGCGCTACTCAACGCATACCTGCGTCACTTTGCGCTCAACGACGATGCACCCAAGCTCGCCGTTGTTTGCCCCGGCTACTGTGCCACCGACCTCAATAACAACTCTGGATACCGATCGGCAGCTGAAGGCGGAGAGAGCGTCATCTGGCCAATCTTCAACGAGTTCGAGCATGGCAAGTTTTACCAGGATGGCAAGCAGAAGCCTTTCGACTATGCTATTCCTGCCGATTTCTTTGACAACCATAAACCGCCGCAGTAAGCCTTGGAATGGGTGGGCGACATGCTTAGCATACGAGACAATGGTGTTGGACTGCATCGACAACGCACACCTCTCATCACAGGCCTGTGCTCGATAGCATTCGACAGTGCTCAGCCGTTCTATCATGCAATTGAAGAATCACATTGTATCTAAACTGAGAGCTGAATTTGGAGACCGAGAGCAGTGACAGTGCGCGAGTAACAACAGAACAGACAAACGAAAGGACAGCATGGACAGCATGGGAACAGACATCAGACTTGTCGGAGAACTTAGAGCTTGGCCTCGCGCTCTTCTTCGGCGACGGTTGCAGCGATTGCTCGCAAATTCTTCCACACGTCATCCAGAATTGCATCGACGAGCTTGGCGTCGAAGAAGCGCGAGTCAAAGTGACCTGCAAGCGACAACACGCCACCGAAACCGAGCAGCGCGAAGCAGACGATGGCATCCGTGGTTCGACCGCTGATATAGCCCCTGTTGACGTAGATGTAGTCTCCCTCGAGGTTGGCTGGCCTGGCTTCCAACGAGCCACCCTTGGCTGTGAAGAGCCGGTTGAAGACGTTGTCACCCTGCGATGTCAAGGTAGGCGGACAGATGGCGGGAGAGTTTTGACAGAGAGCCACGAGCGGATCTGTGCCGGCCTGTTGCTGCTTGCTGGCCGTCTCTGCGATGTTGCGGGAGACTTCGTCAGCCACCTGCTCCAACGTAGACACGATATGCGGGCTGGCGAGGAATGCCTCTTGCCTTTGTCGGATCGTCTTTGACAGCGTGATCAACTCGTTCAAGCTGAGGTCACGCCCGCGTTGCTCCGATCGAAGCTCGTGTGGAGCAATGTAGCCGGATCCGGGGACGATGGCCATGTTGACGGGAGAGCGACTCATGAACGTCTCGGCGGGGAACCAGCGACTGGCGTGCGCAGAGTAGGCTAAATGGGCCCCTGGCGCCTCGTCGTCTTGGGCCGTGCTCGCCTTGCAGCGTCGATCGATGCTGTTGACGATGCACGCGTAGACAAATGAGGGGACGGTGATGCCGAGCTTCTTGTGCGCCTGTCTCACTTTGCGATACTCGTTCAAGTCCATCTCCCTCTTCAGATTGAGCATGGTCATCGGTTGGCCGTGGGCATTTCCGAGTGAATACTCGGGACTCTTTGCTGGAGATTCGAAGCGAGGGACGCCGATCGTCGGCAGCGCGCTGTTGGTGAGCCGCTCGCCGAGCTTCTCCATGCCTGCGTCGAGGTCGGTTTCCGTTGGTCTGAATCGTTCCAGGTAGGCGGTATCGAGGCTGATGGGCAGCTTGCCAACAACCTTCGATACATCCTCGGGGGCGAAGAGGGCCCCAAGTGCCAGACGCGGGTCTGGAATTGCCTCTAGGAGCGAAACGAGCTTGTCACTCATCATTGCTTCCAAGATAGCGCAGCATTGAACATGAGCTCGATGACCGTTGAGGACGTGGGAGGCATTCAACACAATCGAGGGCGATCCTCGACGTGGATCCAGGACGAGATAGACGCGGAACTGCTTTCCAGGAGGCTCGATGCGATGGTTCGAGTTGTAGTTCATCAGCTCCTCAGTAGTGGTACCATCGTCGATGACGATGGCGGTGTCCTGAATCCATTCTAGCGCTTCATCAGCGGTCTGCAATGCTGTGAAGGTGACGTGGTCAAGATCCAGAGAGCCATCGGTGGACGTGGTTGTCGTCCACATGCCCAGCTCTGGAAGAAAGCCTCTGACGGCCCAGACCGCCAAGCCAAAGCGTTGTCGAAGCTTCTGCGCCGAGACGTTGGTCTCAAAAACGAGGGTAACCGACAATTGGAACTGTACAGTCAGGCCAGCAATTACGAACCCATCAGCTCCAGAACGAAGATTCACTGAACGCGCCGAAGGATGACTGCTGTACTCACATTGCCATTCTGATAGTACTCGGCGTAGTTGAGCATCTTTTCGACGCCCACAAGGGGCCGTTGAGCGGTGGTTGGCGAAACGACCTTCCAAGCGCGTTGCTGGACCTGCATTGTGGTGGATCGAGTATTGCCTTGACAGCTTCAAAAGGACGTCGTGAATTCGTGGATGGCAAGGCTAGATGGTGGTTGAGCTTAGGAAAGGGGCCAGAAACTTCCTCGAAACAGAAGTGGTACAAGGGAGGTAAGGTTACAGGCACTCGACTAGCTATGATACGCTCAACAAAAGGTGGCTGAGGTTTGGTCCGAGCTTGTCTTGCTGCAGGGTCTGACTAGAGTGAACGGCCGACACCGCCATCCTAGGATCTTATGGAGGCAGGCACGCACCTGCTCGGACTCGAGACTTGTATCGCACGGCTCCTTCAGGGTCTTCACTTTGCGCGCACTGTTCGTGAACACCTTGATGAACAGTGCATGAGGCGAAGCGAAGCGCTGCTCGAGGTAAGACCTTCCCCAGGCCAAAGTACAGTCGTGCAGCTGGACGGCGTGGAACATCAGTCTCAGGTGGGATTTGCAGGCAAACAAAGCCACAGCTCGGCGCTGATTGCCTGCGCCACAAGGCTGCGAGACATGAAAAGCGATGGCCCTCTGGTTGTTCACGGGCAAAAAATAGTCAAAAGCATCGGCCGTGAATGCGAGGTTCAGCCGACTGCGCCTGTCATCATTGACCGCGACAAAGGTTTCGGATGACAGGCGCTGTCCAGCATGGCAACTCGATTGCGCAGCGATTTATCGCGAACTCATGACATGCGGGCTCGGCAAAGGATCGGTAGCGTTAAACGAATGCGCTAACGTTGCAGATGTAGTCTTATCTGCCACCGCACCGAGCTCGACCGAATTTTGTGTACTGTTTTTTCGACCTTTATTTCCCTTCTTCTTGTAACTTTTCCCACGGATTTTCTTCTTTCCGGGGAACATAAGCGATGCATGTAGGTAGACGGAAAAGGGGACAGAGACAGTAGCAGGGGCAGAGGCAGAGGTCTTCCGGCCCAGGAGAAATCGTCATGCGCATATGAAATACATTCAGTGCCTCTGCTAGTTAGTCGTGGATTTTTCCCCTTCTGATGGCTTCGAAACATCACCCCTAGCCCTTCAGTTGTTGATCGACCAAAGCATGCTTACCGGTCGTGGTGTTCAAGTGCTGACATGCTACAGAAAGGACGAAAAAGCTTAGTGAGACACCACAGTCAACAGCCGCTAGTAGAATGGAATTGACGGCATCAGCGTGCTACTTTCGAAAGCCCACTAGTCGTCAAGAAACCATGCCACGAGGATCGTGTGTCAGCAACTTCGAAGCGCCGGAGTCATTCTTTAGCCTGGATACTGTGCAGTGGCTGAAAGTGATTCCGACTTTGACCGAGGCTAGTCCAGAATCGGTGCGGCGTGTTCCGTGTAGGTTTTCTGTTAGACCAATACGAAGGCACTACCGAGTGAACGTGCTTCGACAGATAGCACTGACAGACCGGCAGCGTGCCTGCCGTCTTCCTCCAGTGATGATTGAGCGTTCCTAGACACCTGTACCTAGAGACGTGGCTTCAGACGAGGTTGATTCCAGCCGAAGCTTAGTGTCAATGGTTGTTGGTTTCCAAATTCTCCGATATTCGATTCCTTGTCGTAGCAATTGCAATGCTGTCACCTTATCGCTTTCGACACTGAGCTGCCACCACACTGGTGCTTCCCTTTGGCGTACCGAATGGCTGTGATAGAACGGCTCGAGAAAGGCCGCTGTGAGAGCGGCTGTGCGGTGAGTAGCTGGCACGTTTCCGCCGAAGGTGTTGGCCGTCATCACACAGGGTCGGAGATTTATTTGCAAGCGAGCTCGTTAGCTCGTTTGTAGATTTGGTTGTCGTTGCCGAAGTGCAACACGCGAGAATACCGCTAAAATCCACTTTTTTTTTAATACCACCCTCTTTTTGGCTGCTTTTGTTCTACCGGAACTGGCGGACCAATCGCTGCAAGTTCCGGGCTCGGCTGCTGATTCTGCTTCCCTGCGCCTCTTGATAAGAGCCGGAAATCAGGCGCATTTCCGGACCTTTGTGATTGGTTCCTCTTCGCATGGATTCGCTTGGAACGAGGGCCTTGCTTGGCAGCTGCTCTGGCCGCAATTTGGGCGCATCAACTGTCAAAGATGGCCGAACTGCCTAGTTGGCCGATCGCACTTCATGGCAAACTTCCTCGTTGCTCGCGAAAGCGCCAGAAGATGTCACCTGCAGGCCTTCTCCTCCTGCACACGGTCGCGTTGACCCCGAGTTCCTGCGCGCTTAGGCCCGTATCAGTTCTGAGAATGCATGATCGACGCACTAGCTGCATCTTCGCAGTCCATGAGAAAACTGCCAGGCACTTTCACGACCTTGTTTGCTTCGTTGACATACCGTGCAGCGTCCTTCGTTGGCTTGATACTAGCTCTTGCCACGACGTTCGGAATCCGTGGTTTCCCAGACTAGCCGCAGTATCATGGTTCGTGCTAGTGTGTCTCTTCGGCCACACACAAAGCACCTCTAGCTCGATCGGTTGAGGTTACGCACAAAGCAACATGATAAGCATCTTTGCCGATGTCGGAAGAGTCTGTGTTGTTAAGGTCCGACAACGCTCCGTGCGCTAGTCCACGCGCAGAGCGGTGTGGAGCGCTTTGACTTTGCCTGTGTCTTTGCCCTACCGGCATCGTGGCTGATATTGGGGAAGCTCGGTCCCTCTCGCTGCAGGTCCTGTGGTGCCTATGAATCCTGTGAGAATGGGCCTCTTCTTCGTTCGTTGGCGTTCAACGTCTTCGCCACTCGATGTTGATGCCTTTGCAGTTGAAAGATGCTCTGTTGCTCCTTTCTTCCGGCAACTGATCCGTCCACCATCCGACCGTGCCTTCCTTCTGTCCGCATCGCGATCGCATAAAACGTTCCGCCCTTGGAAGCAAATCTCCGGAAGTCCCTTCTTCACCGCAAGTCAGGCCAAGTCCACCTTCAAATCCAAGCCTTCGGCACCCCTCGCACGGCACTTTACACTCGAGTGAGCCACCATGAAGGTCGCACTCCTTGCCAACCCTGCTCGAGGAGAGATCAACGTCCTCCTTGCGACGGCGTATGAGCTCATCCGGCTAGGTCACGATGTCACGTTCCTCACCGGCTCTTCTTTTCGCAATGCCATCGCCGAGTTCAGAAGCGAGCAAAACGATCCCATACTGGCAGCCAGGATCCACTTTTCGGATCTGGGCAGCGCCCGAGCGGTCGAGGACTTTACACGAGGCATGCAGTCGCATCTCAAGGGGCTCCGCAAGCCACCTGGCGACTACAGCAGCATGGAGATCTGCCAGATTGTGGCACTCGTAACAGAACAGGAGTTCCGCGACGCTGCCACCACGGTCCGTGATCGCTTGCTGGAAATCGATCCTGACATGAGTAAGTCTATCGTGTCTTTCGGTCATGACCGAACATCCTTGAAGAGAGATCAACGCTAACCCTATCACTTCGAATCACCTCGTCCACTTTCATAGTTGCGGTCGATGCGCTCTCACCCAACCTTGTCACTGGCTGTCGCATGACTGGCCTGCCGTGGATGTTCACCGTACCGTGCTCGCCATCTCTGACTGCCACACGCAAGAGTTTGTTCGACCCACATCCCATGGGACGTCGGCGACAGAGGACGGTCATGTCCGCGCTCGAGAACCTCAAGCTCACCATCATCGAAACGTACGGCAACGCTACCAAGAAGGATCTGTACGCACGACGCGCGCTGCTCAAGAAGGAATTCAAGCTGAAATCGATGGGATTCAATGCCGACAGTGCCATCGTTCCTCCTCTGTGGAAGGACCGCAACTGCGTCGGCGGCATCCACTTCAACACGCCTGGCCTTACAGATTCGATCCGACAGCCTCATCAGATCACATTTGTCGGAGCAGGCATGACGAGCGATCCCGAGAACCACGATTCACCGACGCACGATGCAGCGAGTTTCGTGAAGCAGCTGAGCCCGTCGTCGTCGACCACATTCAAGCCCGTGCTGACTTTGCTCTCCAAGCCGAGCCGCGATGCGGATGTGGAATGGATGGACGAAGCGTATGCGGCGGGCGAGTCGGTGGTGTACCTCAACATGGGGAGCATGTTCCTGTGGACCGACGCCGAACTACGATCGTGTCTACGCGCATTCGAGCGACTGCACAAAACCAGCGGAGGCAAGATCAAGCTGCTGTGCAAACTCAACAAGCCAAAGCGTAACCCTGGCAGCCCAGGCTCGGCCTCACCACCCTTTACACCGGACTGCTCCGAGAAACGACCGGTGGTGGACTCGAGGCGACCCAGCGGTGCATCTACGCTGGTAGCCGAAAAGATGAATGACGCCATCAACCTGCTCAAGCTTCGACGCAACACGGACGCTGAAAAGGGCTACTCGCAGCATACGCTCTCGGAGTTTGAGGGTCTGGAGTACGTGCGCTTCACACGATGGGTGCACGACCAGCGCAAGATCTACAAGCATCCTGCGCTCCGAGCTGTGATCCACCACGGAGGCGGCAACTCGTTCAACGAGGCAGTCCACTACGCGCTTCCACAGATGGTGCTCTCGCAGTGGTTCGATACGCACGAGTACGGCATCCTGGCTGAAAAGTTTGACATCGGACTGCGCAGCAAGCATGCGCCCCGTGTCGACGAGGACGATCTGGTCGCCAAGATGACGCGCTTGCTGGAAGGCGAAGAGGCGGAGAAGATCAGGCGCAACGCCAAGGTGTGGTCGGTGCGCAGCCGAAACGCCGGCGGTGCACCTGCTGCGGCTCGTTTGATCGAGACGCAGGCCATGCTGTTCCGCCAGCAGAAGCAGGCCACACGCGCTGAACTGCAGACTCAATCGGTGGGCGAGGAGGAGAGCGAGGTGGGCTACAGCCCCAAGGTTCTCTCGAGCGCGGCTTCCACCGTTGGCTGCGACTGAGCCAGACACGCAGTCTCCTGTTCCAGACCCACTGTACCCTCTCCTTTTGATTCGTCTTTTGCGCCGCTTGCTTTTCTGTCTAATCTAGAGTTTCGTTCTCGATCGCAGCTGTATCGTAATCTTGTTCACGGGTAATATACCAGACGTTCTGTTACTATTGAACATCCGTCCGTACATGGAGGTGGGGTCGCGCCCATCCAAGCTTCTCAGCCTGAAAAGAGTAAGCTTGACTGATCATTACATGAGCCGGCCGGAGCAGAGCGAATCATGGAGCGGCGAGCACGGACCTTGTCGTGGGCAGACCGTTTTGGCGGTGAGACCCATCGCTGGACGCCGGTGGCGAGATGAAGCGGGGGCGGCCTCAGACTGCGACTGTCGCTGAAGTCACATGCTTGTCGACCAAGCTGAAACCAGAACCGCCGCCCATGTTTCGCGACGTCGATGCCCAACAGGGCAACATTTCCACTCGAATCTCGCCAATCGTTGTGTGCAGCAGAGAGAGGCGATACGAGAAAGGCAACTTCGCGGTCCGCTAGCCGCTTGACATTTCGAAATTATTTCAGGATAAAGTCAGAATTCATTTTCGGAATTCAGACTAAAGAGGTGCAGCGCCCGAGGGTCTCAGCCGGGGGGAATTTCATTTTAAATACAGCGGCGTGGCTGCACCTGTGTCTTGGGGCGAGTTGCTGACGCCTGTGGCCTGCCTCTGCAGCTGCTGCCTGTTTATTTCGTTGTCGAATTCCGGAACGCGTTCTCATGCTAAAAAGAAGTTGGCGAACTCGGCGGTTGGCGTGCATTGTATCACACAAATCGACACTGGCTTCACACACGGTCTGAGCCACACCCTTCGAGCGGATACGCAGTAGTGGCTGCAGCGTCCCTGCATTGAGCTTTGCAGGATTCGTCCAGACCCGTCTCAAAGCATCGAATTGCCGATCGTTACAGAGGCTGGAGAAGACACAAGGCGCGTGGCTGTAGGGGTCTCGCAACACAATTCTCGAATCAAAGCGGGCTATGTGGCGACAGTGTGTGAAGCTATTGGACAGTGCACGAGTTTGGGGGACGATTGGTGCTGCATAAGCGAACAGAGCACAAGGCTGCGATATATCTGATGGGCAGGCACATTGACGGACAGGTACAGTGTACGCAAGTGGATCGAAGCTTGATTGATCTAGCTACTGTACCGACGGAGCGAAACTCGAACCCAGCATTGCAAGCGACAGTCGAGGAAGCTACTGCAAGGCCACCTGTCAACCGCAACTTTCGTGCGACGCTGCATGGCTACTGTGACCGGCCTTATCAGTCGCTGTCCGAACCGTCTTGTTGGTCCGCGCTCGCTAGTGCCGCTGATCATTCCCTTTCCCTTGCCAATATAACCAATTCTGAGGCGGACGGACTGCTCCTTCCCTTCCCTCCTCTTGGTGAGCTCCCACTCGGTCCATCGCCACCATGATCAACAACGCTCTTCGATCACTCATCTGCTCGGCATCAGAGCAGTCTCTCGACGACGCTCACGAGCACGACTTCAACATGTCCACCCAGCCGCCTCAGATCGACCAGTTCGAGTGGCACCGCGTAGAGGCAGACGTCTGGAAGCGAACCTGCCTCGGCCACGAGGCTTCCGCCTCATTCAACGAAAACATCGCCGATGGACACACCGAGCTCACCTTGCTTACCACGTTTCGTGTTCACCAACCCAGCTGGTCGCACATCGCCGGCACCGAGCTCGAACTCGACCAGTTGGTAGCAAGGGCAAGGCAGGCATGGATTCAAGCAAGGTACTTGAGACCCGAGGCGGCCGTCGAGATGAACAGGCATACCGACCCGACGTCGCCACAGACAATGACCTACCGACTGCTTCGCGACGAGCATTCGATCCAAGAGTGGGTCGACGAGACCTTTGTCGTAAAACGAATCGGCGAACCGGGCGTCGGAACGGTCGATGAGTTGTGCGCCTACACTTACAACCGACCTCTGGCTACCAAGGGCAAGCAGTCCATGCTCTATCTCGTTCTTCCCAAGATTGGCGACGAAAGCCGTATTGCCCACGCTATCTGGAACGTCTCGCACGCGGTTACCGACGGTGGAAGCGTCGTCGACTTTTACAACGTCTTCCTGCAGTGCATGATCGACGCCACACCATCCGCACCTTACGACTCGATCTACACACCGAGCTCATTCGAGCTCAACGTCCTGCCGCGCCTGCCGCGCAGCGTCGTGGCTGCTTACCGACAGCAGTACAGACCCACACCAGACGACATTACGAGCGCAAACAAGGCTGCCGAAGCCAACATGCGACTCATCGCAGACAACACAGCTCGCTCTTTGGCCCTCGTCCCCGCCACCTCGTGGAACCAACGCACACACAAGACCATCTGCTTGACCAAGGTGATGGAGGCTAGCGAGGCACGAGAGCTGCTCAAGTTCGCCAAGCAGGTCCACTCGGGTGTCACCTACCTCGCCTCGGCCGCCACGATCCTAGCTACGGCAGAGACGTTCCCCGAACGCAAGGCTTCGAGCCAGGGTGCCCTCATGGGGATGGTGCGCAACGCTCGACGATGGCTTTCGACCACGCCCGTTGACGGTGTCTCGGGCACTTCGACGCCTCTAGGCTCGGATGCTGTCTTTCTCTGGGTACCTGTCAACACCCACCAGTCGCTCGAGCCCAGCTTCAACCGACTGCAGGATCTCGTCTCGACCGCGCGACACGTTGGACACGAACTCGACGAGCACCTCACCACTGCGCACTGCATCTCTTCCTTGCCTGCTGCTGCCGATGGTGCCATCGGAGGACTCAACGCTCAATGGGCACACATCAACTCGATCAAATCCTCGCCCACTGCTCCCACTCAAGCCGAGCTCGACAGCATCATTGGGCCTCAAGCACCCGGCTTCTCCAGCGTCGGCGTCTTCAAGCTTTACCCGCGCTTCCAACCCATGTCGGCGAGCGCCCGTGCGTCTGGCTTGTGGCTCGAACGACTTGACTTTACACACCTTGGTCGTCAAGTCAACGCTTCACCGTGGATCAGCATGCTGACCATCGACGGCAGGGTCAAGTTCCAGTTGGGCTTCGATACAAAGTTCCACGAGATCCAAAAAATGCAAGCCTGGCTCGACCGTACTTTCGCCTGGATGAGGATCTGCGCCGCTGCAGCTGCCACCACACGCACCTCTGTCTCGTCTTCTTCGGTCGATTTCAGCGCTCCTGCCTCTTCCCGGCTCTGATATTTGCTCTCGCACCTCGTTTGGGTTTCGCTGTCGTCATGGGTCCTTCGTATCGCTCTCCTGTATCGCACTGTCAGCTCTCGCCATTTGTGAAATTTCACGTTTCCTACTATCCTCGTTTCTTCTCTTTTTTGGCCTTTATCTATCAAAGTTTGGCTCAATTCCAACCGAGGAGATCGGCAAAAACAAATATCGAAATCCGAATTTCGGGCGCAATCGTCACATGTCAAAACGGCGCTAAAGGACGCGCCAAAGTCCGACGGAATTCGGGGAATAAGGCACACTCTTGATAAGGCGGATAGAATATATTTTTCAATAATCGCCTAAATGTGTGTGTGCAGCTCGCTTGAGATTTTAGCGTACCGGTGCATGCAGGCCGGTCAATACGGTGTCAGCGATAACAATGACTGTCATTGATCGGTTTGCAGGGATTCAACCGACACGAAGAGTCACACGTCGCATCGAAGCTGATTCACTGTACCTTTCAGATCGGATCGCTGGCTAGGCGGTCACTTGAACAATGAGGGCGATTGTGGCGCTTCATTTCCATCTCGACCCAAAGGACGCCAACGTTAGTCCCAAAGCCTAGCGTGTTAAAGAAAGCTGCTAGCTTTCAAGGCTAATTCAAGACTCTCGTGGTACGAAGACTGTATGGCGGATGACACGTTCCGAGAAGCGCTCTTGCTTGCCAGTCTACTGAGGAACGTGACACGGCTGGAAAGCAGCCGATTCGGCATCGCAGGGCCAAGTCAAGCAGTCAGAGCATGAAAATTAGACGGCGAAATTTCAGGACGGTGCACTCCCACAGCGAGCTTGACAATTCAGGCAACCCTGTTTTTTCACGCGAGAAGACCCGCTTCGGTTTCATATGGTGTTCGAAGATCACCAGCAAGACAGTCTCACTTCTGCTAAGAGTCAAGACGCACTCGGCTGCGGAATTGTTTGTTCCATGTTCCCATGCATCGTCGTCGCTCTTGCCCTTATCGTCTCTGGTTCTACCGCTCTGTCACTGTCACCGTCCTGCAGCTGGTACTGGACGACAGCACTTGCACTCAACGACAAGCTCCACGATCTTTCACCCGCGATTGTCTCACCTTCCGTTTCTAGCCTTTCGTCTTCGCCTCATCATCCGAATAGAGCCCAACTCGGCTGGGCTCGGTTGCTGTCGCCTCACTTCAAATTGATATCGTCTGCTATTTGCTTTTTTTTTTCCTCCCGGAACTTGTGCCTCCCTCGTCCGCCTGCAACGCGAGCGAGCAGCCTTGTCGAGGTGCTACCCGAGGTGGCTCACTTCCGAGGCACCCATCGTCCACCCTGGGAACGTTTGTAAATATGCCAAGCAGCACTAGTGGCCATCGTACTCGGGGCAAACGCTCCGAAGATAGTCACAGTTTGGCTAGTCCGACTCGACAGGATGTTGAGAGCGATGGTGAAGCCGAGCAGGAGGACGAAACCGCAGACTGGGACCACGGCATCGATCTCTATTCCAGATACCTCGGCTTGAACAGCGCTGAAGCAGACCGAACTCTGCAGCGGGAGCAAGATCGGCGTCTTGGGCCAAGAGGCCGTTCAGTAACCTTTGATGAGAGGACAAGCGTGGTTGACCACACAGAGGCGGTGGTCGCGAGGCGGCAAGCGTACTGTGAGCAGTGGCGGCAGCGAACAGCCGCGAGGGACAGCTCTCAGCCAGATGAGCAGTGGCAGCTGCAACATGCACCTCCGTCAATCGTTCCCAGCGCCGGTGGCAACAACCGTGTCGCTCCATCTTTAGCTTCCAAGCTTCGAAACCTTGTTCCACCGCCTCTTCCACCCCCTAGAAGCTCGATCTTGCCGCCGACGCCACTCCACCCTGCGCTTAGCGCAAATCATCAGATCGTTGATTTCAGTGTCCGAGGCGATCCACTCTTTGTCGAAATCAAGGGTACCTCCGGTGTTCAACGGAGACCTTCTTCCAGCCGGCTAGAAGCGCCGACACAGCAGCCGGAAGCGCAATCGCTCGAACTCCCCTCAGATCCGCGGCGGCACGGTCGTTCCAACTGGGTCGTGTTTGACGCTGATCCCTGGCAGCTTTCCTCTTCCCCTTCTCCTCCCGAGCAACAACCACAACATCAGCTCAAGCCAAGCTCTTCTTCTCGCCACCACTCCACATCCTCGTCTGTCGAGCTCTCTGCATCCAACCCAGTTCTCCGCCATCGACTCATAGCTAAAACCTCCGTCGTCGACAGCAAGGCCTCCCTTTCGAGCTGGTCAATCATGTCCGACGAGAAGCGCGCCTCGATCGAGGTGCCGGACAGCCCTGGCAGCTACTCGACCGCCGACACTCCTGGCCTTTACAAGTCGAGCGATGCGTCGACCATCCCCACATACCCGTACCAGGAGGAAAAGATGCAAACCCACGAGAGCGAATTACAAGACACGTCTCCCGACGCCACGGCGAGCGCCACCCCTACCGAAACGGAAATCGAACACGGCCCGAAGGTGAAGAAAGACCTGCGATTCTGGATGATCTTCAGCGCGCTCATGCTGATCGCCTTCATCGCGGCGCTGGACATGACCATGATCAGCACGGCGCTACCTTCCATCACCTCGGACCTTCCTCCGTCGACGATCGCCGCCAACTGGGTCACCTCGGCGTTCCTCCTGCCCATGGTGGCCTCGCAACCCATCTTTGGCGGTCTCTCGTGTTCGATCGGTCGTCCGTGGTCGATCAACTCTGCGCTCGTCATCTTTCTGGTGGGGAGTGTGGTGTGCGCCACGTCCAAGAGCTTTTTGATGTTGGTCGTGGGCAGAGGTATTCAGGGATTGGGCGGAGGAGGGATTCACGCCATGTGCGAGATCATCATGTCGGATCTGACGACGTTGAGGGAGAGAGGGCTGTACTTTGGTCTGATCGCGTTGGTCTTTGCTGTGGCTGGGTTCGCAGCTCCCGTGCTGGGTGGTGCGTTTAGCGAACACTCTTGGCCGTGGATCTTTTGGATCAATCTGCCGATCGGCGCGGTGGCGCTGGTCATGTTGATCGTCTTCCTCAAGATCAAGGTGCCACTGCTGACGGGCAAGGAGAGGTGGCAGAGGCTGGACCTGGTGGGAAATGCTGTTCTGTTCGGCTCGGTCACTTCGATCCTGATCGCGGTGACCGAGGGTGGGATCAAGTACCCTTGGTCATCGTGGCAGATTTGGGTGCCCCTCGTCGTCGGACTGTTGGGCATGGGCTTGTTCCTCGTGATCGAATGGGTGCCCAACCGCATCTCGCCCAAACCAGTGTTCCCCTTGGACCTCTTCCAGAACCGAACCGCCGCCTTCGCCTACCTGCAGACCTTCATCCACGGCGTCATCTTCTACGGCGTCATCTACATCGTACCCATCTACTTCCAGGCGATCAAGGACCGGACGCCGCTGCAGTCGGCGATCTGGTCGTTCCCCATGACCGCGCCCTCCTTCCCGCTGTCCATGGCTGCAGGCATCTTGATCTCGGTCACTGGCAAGTACAAGCTGCTCATCTTTGCCGGGTGGATCCTCATGGCTGCCGGCGTAGGATGGATGACTCACTGGCACGTTGCCACGTCCAAACTCGAATGGGCCTTCTCGCAGGTCATCGCGGGAGCTGGCTTGGGCATCCTCTTCCCGATCACCCTTCCACCGATCCAAGCCGCGCTCCCATCGTCTCGACTGGAAAGCGCCACGGCAGCGTACGCCTTCACCCGCACCTTCGGTGCTGTGTGGGGCATCACCGCTGCCACCACCATCTTCTCCACGCAGACCGCCAAGAACCTTCGCCCCTACTCCGCGCAGCTCAACCCGCTCGGTCTGAACGACTTTACCGTCGTCGCCTTCTCGGAAAGCCTCCGCCACCTGCCGCAGCCCCTCCAGGGCGTGGTGAAGCGTGTCTATGCAGACGCTATTTCGGACTCGTACTGGCTGTTCGTTCCTTTGGCCATCATCGGGTTTGCGACGACGTTTGGGATGAGGGAGTTGCCGTTGCCGGATTTCATCAAGTCCGAGGCAAAGATGGAGCAGAAGGAGGACTCGGTGCCGGCGTTGGCGAGTGGGGCGGAGCACGCCGTGGTGGATATCAGGACAGAGGTGCCGTCTACTGTGCCTTGATTGTAGTTTCAGATCGTTCGCTTTCTCACATGCTCAGCCTGTCTCATATTGTACGCTTCTATTGCAATCATTCGTTTCGTCTTGCCAAAGTACAGCTTCTTTCCTGGGAAGCCGCGCCTTACTGTATCAAGTGTCCGTGCAATTGAGACCGCCCTCAGCCAACCCACTTGTACCTCCCAAACCCATCCTTCCACCTCGCCTCAGTCTCCGTCATGCCACCGCTGAACCACACTCCACCACCCGCATCGCCCAACAGCGCCCACCTGTTCCTCTGCGTCATGGGGATCTCCATGTGCGTCGAGATCGCCACGGGCCTGACTGCCTCTCCTTTGTCCGCGAGGAAATCGACTTCTGCAAACTTGACGCTCCTCCACTCGGTGCACCCGCACCACTCGTCGCGCGGCTCGGGGGAGAACCAGACCATCTCACCGCTGGGTTTCTTCCACAGCGTCTCGCGCAGCAGCATCCTGACGTTGGCCCGAATGTTGTCCGGCGCGATCTGCTCGTTCAACGACTGCCTGATGTGGAGGGCGAGTTGACCGAGTGGGAGGGTAGCGTAGTCGCGGACGAGGAGCCTTCGAAGCGGTACACCGAAGGCTCCACCCCAGAGCTGATGTGGCGGGTAGTCCGAGGGAATGTGTCCGGTGGGTAGACGGGTTTTGGCGTTGACGACGCACAGCACGCTGCTGTGTCGCGAAGGGTGGCGGTTGGCGGCGTGGATGTTTTGCAGAAGCCAGGCGAAGAGGACGTTGAAGGTGCTCACCGTGTACTCGCGAGCAGGTTCTTCTTCGGCGGAAGCGGATCGAACGCGTTCCACGTCGGCTTTGGCTTCCGCGACCAGTGCATCGACCTTACTCTTGGGGATGTAAACGTAGTACTGCTTGATCGTCTTTTCCGGCCTCTTGACCTGAATATCCCAGAGCAGATGACTGATCAACTTGATCTTGTTTGCCAATCCGAACTTCTTCCACCCCAGGGGCAGCCTTTCCACCTTCTCTCCGTCCTGCGGAAGAAACCTCCCAAAGGGGTCCACACCAACCCCATCCAGCCCTGCCACCACCTCTCCTCTGAGCGCTTTCGCCCACGAAGCGAAGATGTCCTTGACAGCGAAGGCGTCTCCCAGCGTGTGGCTGAACGCGATGCACAGGCTCGTTGCATCGCTCCACTTGGTCGCCTGTGCCGTCAGGTACGCCTGGTCCGTCGCGAGCAACTGCTTCCAGCTCGTACATGCGTTGGTGCAGGTGCTTTCGTTCAACCGCTTCTTCTCCGGAGAAGATCCGATGCTGATCTGCGCGTCATCGAGCTGAGAGTGCACCGCTTGACCGACGATCGGATGGTATGTTGAAACGGAGTGCGTGGAATCGTCTAGCACGACAATGTGCTTCTCTAAAGGGTTGGAAGTGGTGCGGGATCGGTTCTCGAGTTCGTCCAGCTTGGTCGGTGTTGGGATGAAAAAGCTCAACCCCGAGGGAGTGGATGGCGTAGGTCGAACTCGTGCAGCCAGGATCGGCCAGGCTCGAACCAACGCATACCATGCATCCTCCAGATGAGACAGGGACAGCGAGGCTGGAAAAGTGAGAGCGATGCGTGCGAGGATGTCCGTGTTGGCTGTCGTGGCGTCGAGCACCGGAATAGGCGAGGACGTGTACCCGGACAGGACGGTGTCTGGCTTACTCTTCATCGCGGATCCAAAGAGGAATTGCTAGATGAATTGGAGTGAGGTGTGATGGTGGTCTAGAACAGAGACGAGGATGGGCAGATCTGACTAGACGGTTGCCATGGTTGTTTCACAAGCTCTTACCGCTCGCGGTCAAGCTTCGCAACCAGCACGAGCCCTTCAACTTCACCTCAATTTCCCTCCCTCCTCTCTCATATGCTTTCTCCTCTCAATCAGTTCCACTCACCAACAATCACCACCTTGATCGCCACGCCATCGACCCGACCACCTGCTTCGGTCATCACAAATTCCGACGGCCCAAAACCGGAGAATTTCATTAATTGTTCAATTTTTAGAGGTTGCGCATCCCGTTATCTCTCTCTTTTCCGAAAACGTTCACTCAGGTTACACACACCACAAGAACACTCTTGTTGCCGCTGAAAGGTGCATAATGCAGGCTAAGACTGGACCCTGCAGAAATGGCGAAAACGCAATCGAAAAGAATAAAAAAATAACAAAAAGTAGGGCAACGAAATTACCGAGGAAAATCATCCGGCAGACGGCTGACAGTGTGTGACAAATTGCTCGCCTGTTGCTCCTCGTTTGAATGAGCAACGTGATCTCGGGTGCCGTCTCTCGCTCATCGTTGTCCTGTATCACACTGCAACGATCGATACGTGACACGCTATCGTATGGTGAAGCTTGTGCTTTGGCATTGCAACCCTCTACCGTGGTCGACGATGTACACTCTTCTCAGCAGTCGATCTTCGTCCAAGTCGCCGTCTGAAGGTTGTCATTTGGCGGACCCTGCTCGTCTTGATCCTCGTCTGTGTCATCGTCGTCCGAGTCCCGCATCTCCTTCTCCCTGAGCGCCTTTTCCAGCTTGACGTCTTTCATCGTTCTGGCTGATCGTGCGCCAACCAGACCATACAGCCGCGTCCGGATCCACTCCACCTCGCATCGGCTCCACGCTTCCACCATCTTTCGAATGCTCGCGACCTCTTCTGATGTGCAACTGGCGGTCTGGAGTAGTTCCGCTGCTATGTCCACACATAGGCACTCGACATGATCGCCTTTGTCGAGCTTGCCGAGTGCGAGCGCTATGCCTGCTTGATGGATCACAGCGCAGTTGGTCGCCGCCATTCGCAGCTCTTCCAATTCCGTCTCGGAGGGTGTTCCGCGGCTGACTAGCGCCTTGACCTGTTCGGCGATGGCATCAGCGAAGGCTTGGCACTGCTTGGCCTTCTCCTCTGCTGACAAGCTCGGCTCCCTTTCTTCCGGATAAGGGAGCAAGTCCAGTCGCTCCCTCATCATGTCCGGCAGGAAACGTGGCTTCCTTTCCACATCACGCTGCCAATCAGCTGTACGCAGACCGTCGACTTTGGCAATCACCTTCACCAGTATCGGACGCAGACACAGCTGCCAAGCCTTAGATCTGGCCCGTACGGTCTTGCCGTCGCCAAAGCTTTGGTGTCGAAGCTGAGATACGATACTTCCAAAGGATTGCTCGTCAACCAAACTCGACTCGAGCATATCGTCCAACATGGCGTGAAGGACCTCTTCCGCTCTAGAGATGGCATACACTCGTTCCTTCAGCATGTCGGGAATGGCGCTCTGGCTTGAAGCAGACTCTGCCACACCGTACACGAACTTTTGCAAGAAAGGTGGTGAGCCAATGTCCATTCGCTTAGGCTTCGAGGTTGTCGCCAGCCAGTGCTTCTCCGCATTGTCCTTCGTGTTCTTGAGCTTTCGTTTCAGCTGAGCCACCTGTGCTGGGGGTCGAATATTGAACAGCAGATGCTGGCAGTACAGTTCTGCGACCCAGTCCGGCGTCAAGGCTGCGTGCTGCGTCAAGAGTCTATTAAGCATCTCCGGCTTCACTGGCGGCACCGGCAGGCCGAGACTGTCCACCGACAGCGAGAAGCGCGACAAGAAGCGATCCAGCCATCGTCGATGTAGCTTGATCGATTCCTCCATCGCTGGTAATACGAATCGCTGCATGAGAACCGGCGCCCAAAGATTGTGCTTCTTCATCGTCTCCGAGATGAGCTCAAACGTCTTTGGGAGCGTCTTCATGCAGTCCAGATCGGTGCTTGGAATGCCGACTCGTTCGTACACGCCCGGCAAGACTGCCTCGCCCCACTCCTCGAACGACTGAGCCGGATAATTCTCGTCTAGAGCAGCTAGAACGTGCACAAAGCGGTCAAGCTCGGGGATGAACCGCTTTGCTAGGGCATCGTCCGTGCTTGGACGCGAGCAGATAAGCTCGAGCATCGATGATAATGCGGCGAAACGAACGTCGGTGTGGTCACTCCGGTCGAGCAGCTGTGCGAGCGTGTCGACAGCGACCGTGATCGGGACTATGTCGGATCGACCAAGCGTCTGTGCGAGCATCTTGACGGTAGAAATCTTGATGCCAGCTGCAGAGCCCTTCGAGTCGCTCGGCTGGGCACCGGTGCGCTGCAGGATCTCGGCAGCCATCTCCGTCAGGACTTTGCATGCATCCGAAGCAGGCAGCCGTCCCAAGAACCGTTGCGAGAACAGCACACGATGCCACGAGCTGTCCTCTGCATTATCCAGAACGGCACGTAGCACCAAGTCGACAGCCTCGCTGGGGTGATCGCTCGCGATCAAGCTGCGCAAAAAGTGAGCGGGCAGCTGATCGCCCCACGACAGCTGCTTATTTGCACGCGCAGCCATGACACGTTGCGTCAATTCTCGCAGAATGGATGGGGGGATCTGGGATCCAAGGTGCTTGAGCATGTGAGCCATGAGCCGGTCATCTTCTAACCGTGTGCGCGCCGTGTCGACAAAGGAGCGACTGAGCACCACCCTTGGGTATCGAGCATGTGGATCTGGAAACGGCAGCCTCAGCGCGGTTTGGCCAGTCTTGACACCGAGGCAAACCTCATCGTATAGCATAAGATGCCATGCGATCTGTGCTTCTCTGATCGTCCTGATCTGATTGTTGGAGAAGAGGTTGTGCCCATTCTTGTCAATCACACAATGGCCGTCTAGTCCCTGATTTCCGTCCCTGCAGCCTACAAGAGGGACGTCGAAGACCCTCCATTGCCGGCGGTCTCTAACGCAAGATAGGCTCCTTCCAGAAACCGTGCCAGAGAACTCCGATGTGTAGTAGCACAGAGTGCCATCGTGCATGTTCACCCAAGCGCTGCCTCCAAGCATCTCGTCGAGGACGGTGTTCTCCAACTCGCGTCTTGGCAATATTGGAAGGCTGCCCAGCATATTCGGATCCCATTCGATTGGTAAACTTGACGTCCTTCCGACATCCCCGCTGCTTGGCAATTGCGGATAGGGAGATGGCGCAAAGAGAGATGGGAATATTGGAATGGCGCCGCAGTGCAGCCTGATCGAGAAAACGACTCGGAGCTCTGCCTCTGCTTCATGCATCGGCATTCTTTTCGACAAGACGGCGACAGCATGCCGAAAGGCTGCCTCGACAATTCTTTGCTTTTCGCTAATGCTGCGCTGTGCCATGGTCAGCAAGATCAAGCAAATTGTATAATCCTCATGGCATTCTTCGGCGGCCCCGGTATCTTCACTCTGCGGCAGAGGCTGAAGCAAGACCTCGGCTTCGGCAAAGACGACACCCTTAGCCTTCTGGAGCAGGAAGCAATCCGGATGTCTAGGCAAAAATTGGCTTTAATCCCATATGCTCGTCGCAACGTGCAAAGGAAGACCCTGAGGGACGCCGCAAGGCAACTTGGCGACGGCTGGATTCAGACCGATTCGATGCTGTTTCCACAGCGCGTCTCGAGCGATGAAAAGCTTCTCGACAAATGAAAAGCCTGCCGCACTTCGAATCGTAAGGGCGCTTGACGGGAAGAAATTCTCACCGATCTCTGTGCCCAGAGGACCGGGTATTTGGTACACACCCAGGCGGCGACAGTCTGGTTCCATGCACGTCCTTTCGATGCGAATCAGCAAGTCAACGGTACCGTCCCAGACGAGTCTAGAGATAGCATCGGTGTCGATGCCGAGATGTGCTTGTAATCGGTCGATCCTGCGCATGCGTTCCACGACGACGGGCCGAATGAGTAGACGAGCGCCATCCGTATTCCGAACGCTGAAACTGGGCTCGAGCAAGGATTTGCGAGTCGTCTCGAACCATTCCCAGATTGCTTTGTTGGCCGAAAGGATGCTGAGGCGGACCTGTTCAGCAGTGACTCGGTGACCGAGGACCTCTGGAATGCCTGAGAGAAGCTGGATGGTTTCACGCAGGTGGAGTGACTCTTCGGAGAAGAGGGAGCGCGCGACAGTGACATCACGAACAAATCGACGCAACCAGATGACGGTACGCGTGTATAGCTCAATGGATCGACTGCAGACGGCCCAGTGCATTGCGCTGCGAGCAAGATGTTCCCGATCCACTGCTTCCGAGCTGCGTGAAGCTCTGCCCATGTAATCTTGCACCGCAGCGGTCGCGAACGTAATGCGTTCCTCCGAGACGTGTTCTCGTTGAAGCTCGAAACGCACCATGTCAACATCGAGAAGGCGACCAGTGGTGGTGAAGCGCAAAATGGAGTTGTGATTTGCCAAGATGATGATGTCGTCGCGGGAAGGTCGGGCGGCGACTCGATCGACGAGCAGGAGAGCCTGGTGTGAGGGCAAAGCGAGAAGGACAGAGACGTGCACTTTTTGCCAGTAGGGATCAGTCGAGAGCAGATCGTCCAGGAGCTGGGCCGCGTCGACCTCGGATGGTGGAGTCTGGTGATCGGAACAGAACATGAGCTGTAGGAGTGCCCATCTCTGATCTGGACGCACGTGTTTTTGCAGCTTAGCAAAGGTAGTTTGACGTTGGAAGACAGACTGAGGCAGCACAAGCTCTCGGAGAACGGATTGTAACACGGAAGGGGCTCGAGACCAAGATCGAGCTGCTTGCTCTTTGAGTGCAGCTGCCATGCTCGGAACTCGATGATCGAATTTCGACAGGGCACGAAGAATGATCTCGAAGATCCTTTTTCGAAGCAGAAGATCCAGACGGCGCTGTGCAAACAGCTTCTTGATAAGTGCGGTGTCTGGAGTCAGAAGACCGCTGCCTACTTGACGCCTGTTTATCAAGATGGATTCGATGGTCGTAGTGAGGAAGCGATCGAGCTCTTCCGGGTTCTCTTCAAAGCTCGTGTTATGCGCGACAGTGAGGAGTACAGCCGGCAGGAACTTGTCCTGATCGAGCCAATTCGACTTTGGTGCGGTCGAGGCGAGCGCGGCTTGAACGAAAAGCTGCGGGTGCTCTCGGAGCAAGTGTCGCTGATCGCCCCGAAGCGTCATGGCCGTCTGCGGCCCGAAGAGCACGCTGTACGCCATCTCTGACGTGCAGGCCGGTAGGAGTGACGAGTAGGAGTGAGTGAGGTCGCGACCTTCCTTGGTTTCTGATCCAGCCGAGTTGGCTGACTCGGTATGGTCAGCGCTGAGTTGGGGAACGAGAAGCGAGAGCAGCTGTGTAACGGCCTCTCTCTTTTCTATCTTGTCTTGAGATGGCCTGCCTCTGACGCTGCGACCGACGATGCGAGTGACTGAGTGGACTTGGGAGACGGAGAAGTGACGCAGCAGCTGAGCTATGCCCTGCGCACCTCCAAGCGCATCCCAGGCTGCTCGCCATTGTTGACCTTTGAGCCAAGCTCCAAAGCGTTCGATGGCACAGTGTCGGAGACGAACCGAGGCGTTCTGCTGGAGAGCGAGCAAGAGCGATTTGGGATCCTTGGCGATACTCAGCCAAGTTCGGGAGATGTCCGAAGGGACGGCCTCAATCTCAATGAGGTACAGCAGACTGCGTGAGACAGCAGCTTCGGAATGCGCGCGCGTCTGATCTCGAATGTAAGTGGCCATTTTGGAAGGAGCAGCCCGACAGAGCAGCTCGACGTCGAGCTCAAGCATCGCAGGATCCGACATGGTCGTGATGGTCGGGTCGATTGAGGTGGAACAAAGGTGAGCAGGAAGCGGTAGGTCTATATCAAGGCTTGGGTCCAATTTCGATGACGACCGACAACAAGATCAAGTGGGTGGTAAAGCGCGCGGGTACGCCGATACAACGCTCTCTCCAAAGTGCGCTCGACCTCAGCTGTGGCGCCCTTTCTTCTCTCTTCCTTGGAATGGCTGATTCGAGTCGAGTCGTGTCGAGTCAGAGGTAACTTAAGAAAGTCAGTCGGGTGATGGTCAAAGAGAAGAATCGAGGCAAGGCTGAGTTCCATGGCGCAGCGGAGCTCGAACCGAGAAACAAAGGACTTAACAGCCGCGGAAGGGTCTGTGCAGGGAAAACGCAGCCGAGTTCTTTCGAAACGTCAGCTGTCAGAAATCGAGTCGGTCGGAGTCACTCCAAATGGCGCAGCACCGCGAATCCTGAGCACCGCGACTGAGACCCACCGACATTATTTCATCGACATCTCCGCTCCCTTGCTCACGGATATTGCGCAGCAGCACCAACATCGTCAAAGCCCACAGTGGGCTGTGGAGCACTCGGCACCTCACAAGAATCGAGCGACAGGCGCGTCGCAGGCAAAAGGACGAGAACGCTGTGTATTCCAATACAGACAGGATAGAATCGAAAGGGAACTAAGGGACACTATCGGGATTCAAGCTACAAGAAGGAATGCACCTCTGAGCCACAAGATGCGGGAACTTTGATACGGAATACTTGATACGGTAGACAGGGAAAGGGAGGAAAGGAGACACGTCTCCGAGACGGATGAGATGCCGCTTTCTTAGCATTTCAGCGGGGCACCCACGCCCTTGAGACCGATGCCAGCGAGCAAGTTGGTGATCTGCGAAGGGAAGAATCCAAGCACGGCGTTTCCAGCGTCGCAGAACAGTCGTCCCAGCGTGGCACCCGTAGTCTTGGGGTCAAGAAGCGAAGCAAGCTCCTGGTACGCACCGTCGGTGGTTGGAAGTGGGATGAATGCTCCCTTTCCAACGCTCCAGCCGGGAAGAGTCGGCTTGGGCAGAAGGATGATGCCCGCCCAGGCCAAGATCTCGGGCGTCGACATGGGCACGAGTCTCTTGGACCAACCTTTGGGGAACCTCTCGTCCAGGAACCACGATTTGATCATCGACTCGTCAAATTTGACGGAAGAGCCACGCAGCACTTCGTGCACGAATCCACTCTCGCCGTACGCCACCAGCATACGCCAAGGGTTGAAGTCGAACTGCGGGTTGTTAGTGCGGCCGTAATCCCAGGCTCGGTAGCGCGAGTTGGCCAGCGACCAGACGCTGACGTCGCCGTTGCCGTACGTGTTGGTCTCGTTGATGAACTGCGCCACCAGTTCAGGGTCTGCGTCCCAGCTGTTGCCGAAGTAGTGGTCCTTGCGAGTGACGGAAGCATCGCCTTCCAAGATGCCGTGGTGGCTCAGACCATCGCCGAGGCCGAATCGGTCGCCGATCGACAGCTTCAGCTGCAGCAGATCGCCCATACCGACGAACGAGATGGCAGCCAGAATACCGGCAAGGTCAGGACTCAGGTTGAGTCCCTCGAACGTACCCAGGATCAGGTCGACCGGGTTGACGACGCCGTTGCGAGGCAGGTAGCCGTGGTTGGCAAGCGTGTTGAGACCGGGGCAAGGTCCACGCTTGGCACCTGCGGGCGGAGCCTGCCAGGGATGAGCCGCATCCTCGGCAGGAGGCAAGATCCCTTGGCCACGTACGATGCCGAACGCCTTGTAGATGGTGTCCTCGGTGATGTCGGTGATCTTGGTGTTGAGCAGGTCGCCAGCGGCAGGAACGGTGACGTTCGGGTTGAGCTCGTTGACCTTGCTCTTGATGGTATCCAGCAGGCCGTTGAGCTGCACTGGGTTGGCAGAAAGCAGGCGCTTCTCAAAGTGCGAAGGTTCGCCGTTGGGACCAGGAGCCATCATGGCACCAAAGTTGGGCAGGCCCATGGACGGCATGGCCATGAGACCGATCGAGAGTAAGAGCGGTAGCTGGAAGGACAGCTTCATCTTGATAGGGCTTCCAAGTCGTTCGAGCTAGAAGGAAGGGGGAGATGGAGGGTTGGGAGGATCCGATGACAGAGTCGATAGGAGTGGATTGGCTTGAGGTGAACGATATCTGACATGACTTCGAACGAGAAAGGGCCTCTCTTTATATCGACATTCCGTCATGATGGAGCTTGATCCAAGCAACTGACCAGAATCGCAGCCTTTCTTCCAAAGGTGCCTTCATTTGTCAATGGCAAGGATCTGGTTCGTCAAACAGATGAAAGCACGCCATGAATGTCCTATCGTAAAGGGTCCGGATGCATGAGCTCGCTTGCACCATTACCTCGCAAAAGCAATCCTTCCGGGATCTCATGATCAACAGGGCCCGACTCATGTTACGGCAGACGGCAACAGCACCTCAGCACTTGTGGCGGTCGGATGAAAGATAGCTCGGACATGATTGGCTCCGTTAGCTCGGATGGACCCTTTTCCGAGTATCAGCTGCCGAATACGAAAGGTTTCACTTCGGGTGTTTACGCCAACGTCGGCGTCTGAAACCTCGCTCGCTGGTCGATGGCGAGCACTGTTGAAGACACTCAGATATGAAAAAGGTGCTGACGGATATGCCCGGATCTTGCGAGATAACGAGGCGACATGAACTCCACGAAGACCATGAAGGGGTTCGTTCGTCCGTCTTTTAATCGGTCTAGAACAGGGTCTCGGACGCCGAACACACACGCTAATCGCGGCGCATCAAGCGGTCGAGAGCAGAAGTTTTGGACGTGCCCAGCGCACACGGTCGCCGCAAGGGTAGTGACGCTCGTCAAAGCACGGGATGTGGTCGGGAAAAGACAGATGTCAGACACGGTCGTGTCGGATCGTCTCGCAAGATCTCAAGTAGCGCAAACTACAGCGTAAGTGAACGGTAAGAAGGCTTCTCCAGCACCCGTGAACCCAAGCCTGTCAAAGCCTCCCGGGATGCGGTCGGAAACAAAGAGATGTCAGACATACAGTGGAACGGTCCTACGCGGCGCTTCTGCCACACCTGTTTGTAGACGATCAGTTGCCTCGTCAAGACCCATGATTCTCGGCCGACAAAGTACGGGCCGCGATCGGGGAACGGATAGATCCTTGACGTAGGCGAGGTACGAGTGGCGTCCCATCCACGGGGTTTGTGACGATCAGCTGCTTCGTCAGCACTCGAGCGAATTAAAGCTGCCTCGTCGCCCAGCCGATCTCGGGTAGGTCGTCGCAAAAATCTGAAACATACTTTGTCGGCGTAATTGCCGAGCGCGTTCTCGAATCCGGTCGACAAAGAGTGGCAGCATTCCTCCCTTTATTTCTGCCGAGACCCTGACTAGAGACATTCGCTGGACCGTACGACGCTCACTGTGCGCTCTTCGACACAATGGTACACACCATCGATCGAAAGTTTACTGCAGAGTGGGTTTTCCGACGATCAAAGACGAGACAACTTTGATTGTCCCGCACTCCCGCCCGGTGCGATCTACTATGTCAACAGAAGCGACATGTCCCTCCGTTCAACCGGTTCGATGCGATATGCACCAGGCGCTGACCCCGAGCAGAGGTACTGTACGTCTGTGCTCCCCAAACAAGTGGTTTGCCGATCATCTCGGCTAACAGTAGATGGTAGTGGATCTTCGCCTCGTACCTCTCAACGACGAGCGAATACGGTGGATTGGGGGTGGGGAAACGCTTGTCGAAAGGAGACGTCTGTGTCTGATTGACTGCGTCGAGCCTTGCCGCAAAAAGTAGAAAGAGGGGCCACCATTCAAGAACGAGCGAGATACAAAGTACGACCGCCTTACTCATTAGTTCCACTTTCCTTCCCACACCATTCCCAATCACTCGTTGCGGACTTCGAACTCTTTGTGCCACTGCCCATCCAAGCGCAACAACAATGGTCAAGATTCTCTCTACGATCGTCGCCTCGGCCGTGCTGTTTGCGCTTGCGCCCGTAGCTCGTTGCGCACCGTTGATGGAGCGGGATGCCTCGTGCCCATCGTATGTCATCATCGAGGCACGCGGAACGGGCGAGCCACAAGGTCCGTCGATCGGTTTCAAGGCAATGAACGCCAAAATCCTGTCCACGGTCCCGAACGGAACTGACTACCCTGTCGTCTACCCTGCCGACCCGTTCAATCAAGTCGACGTTGGTGTGCGCGACATCATCCGCAAGGTCAACGAAAGCCTCTCTGAAGATCCTCGCACGTGCTTTGTCCTGCAGGGCTACTCTCAAGGTGCAACCGTGATCACCCAGACCATGCCTCAGCTCGAAGGGGCTGCCTTTGACGCAGTCAAGGCGGCCATCCTCATCGGCGACCCTACGCACGTTCCTGGCCAGGAGTGCAACGTCGACGGAGACGGAGGTGATTCCACCAAAGATGCACGAGGCATACTTCTCTTCGCCTACAAAGGTACCCCTTCCAACTGGGTGTCCAAGACGAAGAACATTTGCCTCCCTGGAGACGGCGTCTGCCAGCTCTTCCCCGGAGTCGGCACAACTGGTCCGCACTTTTTGTATGGTTTCGACCCTTCAGTGCAGGATCTCGGCGCCAGCTTTGCCATCAGTGCTTTGACCTAGATGTCAACCCCAACTCTCTCCCCCCTCTCTCTCATCATCGCAACGCCTACCTTGGCGTTTACTCTCAGTATCACACACACCGTAATGCAAAGACTGTTTCGAAATAAAAAAGAAAAGATGGAAAAAAACATGTTCGATTGTGACGTGTACGTGAACATGATGTAGTACCCATAGCATTGAAAAGTAAAAAAAAGGTGACGGAGGTTATCATTGTTCTTTCGTGAATGTGGACGAGCGCTACAGTTCATCACAAGCCTTGCGAGTGGAGCAGGCTCTGAACGTCGTTCGCCTCATCCGGCATCTCGTCCCACGCATAGCCCAGCTGCAGCAGTGCAGCTATGAGCCACTCGACTTCCCTCTGCTTGGCGGCTGTGGTGAACGGACCGAGTTGAGCGCGACCGAGCCCTTCTACCGACTTCAACACCTCTCCCTGGCGCTTATCCGACGAGTGCAGTGCGTCCATCGGCGGCGAATGCTGCTGACCTTGAAAGTCTGTTTCGCCCTGAGGCTCGGCGACTGTCGGCACTTGGGCCAGGAACTTGGCCAGATGCGGGATCTGCTTGAAGGTGCTGCCTCGGAACTGAATGATGCCCAGTGGCAGTATGATCTTGATAAAGTGGCTCGTTCTCCGACACGACTCGATCGCACGAAGCATACCTTGCTTCTGCAGCATCTGCATCGCCCCAAGCTCGTCCGGGGCATTCTGTGAAGCCAATGCTACGCACTGTTCGCTCAGCACTCGAAATATGGCGAGGTGTAGAAGCGATGCGAGCACCTTGGTGGTGCCGACCCATCCCAACGGATGCAGCGCCGGCATAGATTCCAGCGCCGAGTCTACGCAGCTGGCAGAGCGGTCAGACATGCTGATGAGGCCATCGATGCTCGACCATGCTGTGCGACAAGCTCGTTGAAGCTCGTCGATCCGGTTTGCTGTTAGGATGTGCTTGCCGATGAAGCGTGCAACCGCGCCGAGTTGCAGCATGGTGGTGATGGACAACCCCACACCCGCCGCCGGTGTCATGCCACTCAACTGCGTAGGTACCAGTGACAATAAGGGCTCAGTTTGCTGCTGTCCAAAATGCTGCTGAGGATGCTCTTCGAATTTGACGATCCATTCGTGCGCAAAGCAAGGCGGCCGTCGGAGCAGCAAAGAGGCGACCGCATCCATGCACCAGGGCACCGTGTAGCTGCGGTGCGTCTGCAGCACCCGCAAAACGTTGGCGACGCTGTTCGCATCGCTGAGGTTCAAGGTCATCTGAGCTGTCAGTCCGAGCTTCTCCAGGTGGCCGCTCGCCGCCTTGATGAAACGTTGGGCTTGAGCCGTATCGACCGACTCGAGGAGGGATGCAAGCAGGGTGAGCACTTGGATGCTCTCGATGCTCGGCTTGTTCACCAAGTCGTGCTTGCTCGCCAGGTCGAGAGCGTGCTGCAAGGCGCTCAAGCAGAATGCCTTTCGCTGCCTACCTCGACGCCACGCGAGCGAACGCTGTGCATGGGTGCCCGAACCACCCGCAGCCTCGGTGGATGGCATCCATGCGCGCAGGCTGATCGAGCTGGTCAAAGAAGGTGAAGTGTCCAAAAACGCATTGAAGGCCACCGAAAGGCTGGCAGAGTCTCCATCGTTGTTGCTGGTGCTGCTGCCGCTGGATGTCTTCTGCTTGGACTTGGCTTGCGTAGACCGTATGTACTCGTCAGTGCAATAGATGCCTTTCTCGAGACATCGGCTGCAGCTGGAGCCGGCGGCCACCTCGGTGATATCGCAACGCACTCGGCGCAGTCGGCAAGAATCGCATGCCACTCCGCGCTTTCGTTTGCGCTTCGGTGGAGTCGTTGTGGCCAACGAACCTCGTCGTGATTCTTCCGGGGAGCTGAAGGGCGAGCTTGACGAGGAACTGCCAGCAGCAGCGTCTTGGCTTGTGACACCGAATGCGAGTGGCGCATCCGTGTATCGAGCGGCCCAGGCAACCAGAACAGCCAAGAGAGTCTCGGTACTCGCTGGCGTGCCGACTATGACGTGAGGGCTGGAATTTTGAGCGTGTATCTGTCTGCCAGCATTAGCGAGCATGGACATCCTGCGCGGATCGCCATCCGCCGCGTTGAACCTGGCTCGGAAATCGACATAGTCGACGACAGGCAGCTGAACGTGGCAGACGGCAAAGTAGCAATTGAGCATGCGAACCGTCAGTGATCTGGCCATGACTCGATCGGTGATGCGAAACGCTGTCGGTCGCATGGCCGTGGCGGCGCATACAGCAGTGATCAGAGCTGAGGCCTGCTCCTCCATTTTTGGGGCAGCAGGAGCTAGAGATCCATGCAGGCTGCGAGCTTTCTGGATCACCGAGCCGGAGCGATTGAATGCCATTGTGCGTTCGGATGCGCGCGTGGGTGTCATGGTGCACCTCAACCCTTTTGCCTGGCATCGCGAACACGAGAGCGATCCTGCAGGTGCCGTCTGCTGCTGATCGATCTGGCCCAGAACGGATGGGAGCGACGACGGTATGGCAGCCGAGCTGGAACGCGACGGTAGATCGCATCGCAGATGGACGCTCCTGCAATGGTCGCACGTCGCACCGAAGCGCCTCTTGAGCCTTTGCACAGGAGCCGAATCCCACGAGGTGCTGTTCTCGGCGTCCAAGAAGGACGAGGAGAAGGAGGAAGAACGCCAGCTCCTGCCTCCAGCCACTTGAGATGGCTGCCAGAGCGGCTCGTACGTCGTCGCCTCGGCTGAGACTGACGCTGGCAGAGATGATGGCTGTTGCCCGTCAAGGTGCGGTGACCCGCTCAGCTGCGCAAGCGTGCGAGGTTGCGAAGCCGATGGCATGTTGAGATAACAGGCGATTTGGGCAAGCAGCGCTTCGGTCTCTGACGAGGTCGACGAAGAGAGGCTCGACGACCGCGGTGAAAGCATCTGCTCCGGCATTGGGAGCGGAGGAGCGACGCCATGCCCCACACTAAGATTGTAGGACTGCACCTGCAGGGAAGGTTGGTGCTGCGGCTGCCAAGTTGCATCACCAGCTTCGTGGACTTGATCAAAGCCTGAAAAGGGCTGTGGTTGCGTCTGCCAGGTGTAGGATTGTAAGCCGACAAGGTCCAAGCTTGGATCTACCTGGCTCAAGCTTTCATCGGTCAGGTAGGATGGTCCACCTACATCGGGCGCGGCTGCAACTAGGGACGCTGATAGATTCTGCTGCTGCTGCTGCTGCTGCTGCCTCTTAAGCTGCTGCTCGTTCCGCCAAGGATCTCGAGCGTGTTGGAGCGCCATCTCGGTTTGTTTTGCTCCCGTCATGCAGAAGGACTTGTTGCTTGGTCGTGCTCTTATAAGCTTGGGTCTTACCTGGAGTCATTCGGGATGCCGTAGATCGGTCGCAGTCAATTTATGGAAGTGGTGCAACGAGCAGGGATCGTCAAGGGGCCCATAGGAGCAAGGAGGCATGTGTGGAGGAAAGACGAGCAGGAATCCCATTGTACCGTAACCTGTACGGTGTCTCAGGTGTCGGCATGCTCAGCTCCATCGGAAAACCACTACAGTGGAACTATCCGGACCGCTGGATACCTCCAAGTCCGAATCTCATGCACGCCCGGCATAGCGCGGACAGTCTCACCAACCTTCAGCCCTTTCATGGCGCATGGGAACAAACCAAGGGGTGTTGTAGGGAGCATGGATTTGCGGGGAGAGATCGCATGATTCGATGCTCTGTCTTGCATACCTTCGTTTGGCTGGTGCGATACAAACATTCGAGGCCAGCGCCATACCCGAGACCTCGGCTGCGTTGGCCTAGAACGACGACAAGTAACGAGCTACAGCAGCCTCAGCCACGGCTTAAATCCACAAAATGGCGGTACCGAACGATTCGGTGCGATAAGTTAACACATCCGAGTCTGCAGAAAATTGCATTGTCCGCTGTCAGGGTACGCCAGAACCAGCTTACATTCGAAACCAGGCCTGCTGCGCCACCCGAGGCAGATTTTATCTCGCATAGAGGTGAGACATCTTGCGCCGACGCCAAGATACTCGATCAGGAGGGGCGGTCCGGAGACTTCGCCGATACAAGCAGGGTCGTATCAGCTGGGGCACGGTGGGTGCGCCACGTCCAGTTTGTACAGCTGTATTCTGCATTCCTCTCCCTGTCCTTTGACACGTCTGATGAGATGGATATTCCTTCGATTTTCCCAAGCGTCGCTCTGTTGATCACGATGTCATTACTCCTGACATCGTGTCGAAGCCGGCCCGGGTAGCTGACGATGCTTCATACTTGCCAGGCTGCACACAGGAGCTTCCTTCAGGGGACGCACACTAAAAGCCCTGCGTTGACCACAAACCCACCTCCCGCTGTTGAGTTGACCGATATAGTCGTGAGGAAAAAACATTCGACCTGCAGCTTCTAGAACCTAGGAGAAGCAGGGTTCAAAGGCCGTTGTACAGACTCCCACATCGGCTATGCGCAATGTGGGAGTTTACACATTCCAACACAAAGTGACAAAGGGGACCAAACAAAGAGTCGCGAAATGGGAAAAGACGTGCATGCATCATGAGTTTTTTGGATCAAGCTAGTCGCCGAAGGTGTTCTTGTCTATAGTGTCTTCTCCAATGCAGCTGGACCGGTCGACATGATCGAGATGCGCAAGACTAGCATTCTCACGACTGTCAATGTTGACACTCCTATCTACCATCATACTAAAATGCAGAAATCTTTGTCCAAGTCTCTTGGCAGAGCTGCGGAGTTTGCATTTAGTCGGACCATCTCGAACGATCTTGCGAGGTTCCAACCCTTATGGTTTCAAACTTAACGATCGTTTCATCACCTTCGGTCGGTTTCCGTGCTAGAGCAGGTCAAGATCAATTGGCCGAGTCGAGAGAAGAATTCGCCGAGCAATCAATCGTAAATGGTGTTCAAGACGGCATTGTTTCAGCTGGAACATGTTGTTTGGTTCGGAGATGAATGCGTTCGTCAACGTATGTTCAAGTCCGACGCTGACTCACACCCCGCTGCGGTGGTTTCGGAGATCAAGGTTTGTCAACAGACGAGCTGTAAATGGCCGCTCGCATCAACGTCCAATTTGCCGAGACACTAGTGCAGCCACTGCGGCAAGGATGCCGAAAAGCAGCATCCTAAAGGGCGCAATGCTCGCTAGTGTTAGCTCGTGGGTTACTAATTTCACGCTCTTTATTCGACCATCTGCATCTTTACGCTGCTTCGACTCCTCTGATCTTGTGTGTGGAATGTCTATGACATGCTTGACGGCTTCCTTGATGGACTGCTGTTCCACTCTCTTACTCCCCTTCATGTTGTCAAAACACTCCAGCAATCCAAGCAGACAGTTGCTGCTCCCGTTCTCGAATGTTCTGCATCGCACGTGCGTTTTCCAGCCAGTTGTCTCTGTCGCGAATGTCTGCAGCGCAGCATGCGTTAGAGGCGCTGGAAGACGGGCATGGCCTCGATGGGCGCCTCCGCTCGCACATGTTGACCACCTTGTAAAATGTCCTTACTCGTCGTCAGAATTCCGTCATCAAACGAGACGCGAGCCCATTCTGCTCCAAGAGGAAGATAAACGCTGCGGTGCGTCGAGTTTGGAGTAAGAATTGGGCAGACTAGGTACTTGTCGCCGTACATGTACTGGTCCTGTATATCCCAAGCGACGGAATCTGAGGGGAATTCGTAAAACAGTGTTCGCATGATCGGATCACCTTGCTCCGAAGCGATCCTCATCGCGCGTTTTGTGTACTCGCGGAGCGCTTCTCTGATGAGTACGTATTTCCTAAGAATGACAAAGTTGTCTTCACCGTACGACCAGATTTCGTTGTCCGCACCAGACTGACAGTAATCAGGATCGTTTTGAGCAGCATCGGGCTTAGGTTGGCGTGGCTCTCGATCGCCGTGAAGACGCATGACTGGACAAAAGGCACCCCACTGAAACCAGCGAATCAGCAGCTCACAAAACGCGGGGTCTGCTGGATCACCGCCATGGAAGCCGCCGATGTCGCTGTTCCACCAGGGAATGCCCGCGATCGAGACGCTCAGACCTGCAACGAGCTGCGCTCTCATACTCGACCATGAGGAGGCAATATCACCAGACCATAGAAGCGCGCCGTAGCGCTGTGATCCTACCCAGGCACAGCGGATCAGGTTGACGACCTCGGACTGTCCATTCGACAGTTGCCCCTCGTAAAAACAACGAGCGTAGGAGCGCGGGTACTCGTTTCCAACTGCGAGCAGAGGTCCGTTATGGTAGCGAAAATGGTCGAAATCGTACTTGAGATATTCTGGCTCGGCCTCGTCAAGCCAGAACAACTTGATGCCTAGATCGTGATAGCTCTTCCGAGCGATCGACCAGACATGCTCGCGAGCCGCCGGATTGGTAAAGTCGACGATGCAGCAGTCACCAAGAAAGTCGAATTGCGTTCGTGCACCGCGTTCGGTGCGGATGAGATGACCAGATTCCTTGAAAGATTCGTAGTTTGAGCTGCGCTTGTCGACCGTGGGCCAAATGGAGACCATGAGTTCGACGCCGATTCGTTTGAGTTCGTCCACCATGCCCTTAGGATCTGGCCAGTAGGTCGGGTCGAATGTCCAATCGCCTTGGCGTCTCCAGTGGAAGAAATCGCAGACGATCACGCCAAGAGGAATGTCCAAGGCTTTGTACTTGCGTGCCACCGAGAGCAATTCATTCTGAGTTTGGTATCGCAGCTTGCTTTGCATGAAGCCAAGGCCCCACTCTGGCATCATCGGGGGCTTGCCAACCACTTGAATGTACGCCCGTTGTATCTCGCAAGGCGTCTGCCCAGCAACAACCCAGTAGTCGAGCACCTTTGTGCACTCAGCTTCGAACGTAATGACGTTCTTTCCAAAAGTGGCTCTACCAACGGCCGGATTGTTCCACAGAAATCCATATCCTCGACTCGACTGAAAGAATGGCACGCTGGCTTGCGAGTTTCGATGCGCAAGCTCAAGGTCGACGCCCATGAGATCGAGGTGACCGTGCTGATATTGTCCCATTCCAAAGATCTTCTCGTTGGGGTGTTGCGTCTGGAAACGGGCACGCAGTTTGTAGTCGCCGCCAATGATGGGTATGAAGTCTCTGGCGTCGATGAGAAGGGCGCTGCAGTTGGGATCGCGCGGGTCATCGCGATTCCGAGAGTACTCTTCAAGCAGCACAGAACCTGTGCTGGTGTTGTAGATCACTACTTTGCCTCGCGCAGAAAGCGACGCTTTGATCTCTCCATTCGTAAGCTCCAATCCGTCAGAAGCCGCGCCACCTTTCGAGGCTGCGATCGCTTTGACCTGGACTGAGGTGCTAGGCGGCCGAGCATAGATGCCCCACGATTCGGAGGGGAAGTCGGGCAAACGTGTTGATCGGACGCGAATAGCGTTAGGCCCCCATGCTTCGACGCGGAGCAGCTCGTTGTCGTACCGGTATACAATGGCATCTGCCTCTGCTTCAAGCATCTTTGCAGAGCACTTTGCTGTGAGGATGTTCGACGTTGATGAATCCACAACGCAATGATGGCGGAATGACAGGTGTCTGGGACGAAGAAGGCGCTGACAAGGACAGACGTTTTGTGCAGCAAGTCCCCAGAGAGAAACAGAGGACGCGACCCTGTTCGACATTCGCAACCAGCATCAGGCTTTCTGATGCAGCGTACTGCGGCTCAGGCACGATCTTCAGGCAATTGTCCCACGATCGCGCGAACAGCAGCTTCGGCGATCTCGACTGGTGCGTGCAATCGCCTGGTTCCAAAGGTGGTGTTCTGCTGTGTCCCTGAACGAATCCACCAGGTTCCTGCACGTAGCAGGCCTGATCTATCTACCGTCCTGCCGGGTCCGCCGCTATCAGTGACCGATCCTGCGTCACTGTCTTGCCTGCAACCGCCTCGGACTGAGGTCGGTCAGGCAAAACGATTGCGAGCGAGCCAGGACGCTGCAGGACACGGTAATCTACACAAAGAAAGGCGCACGGCAATTTGCCCCGCTGTTTCCATGCATGGGTCTCGCGGCTGAATCGTACCACTCACTCGCTTCGACGTAGGCTAACCCCGCATTATGCATATCGCTTCTGCGATGATCTTTAAACTCAGACAATAGATTGCCGAATCGCACATTTCCGAGCGTACGCACGAGCAATAGACCTGATCACCATGACAATTGCACACTGAGTTGATGATTCACACGGCTTTCTCGCGGACCATCTGACCCTGCCGATCATCATGCATTCGGACAAGGCTCTGGCAAATGCATTGCTATTCCCTCTTTTCATCGTCAGAAATGTCCGTAAAGCCGCAGGTTCGGAAATCTCTTTTAACGGCGTACGCCGCAACGATGCATGTGGTAGTGAACCAGTCTGCTTCTCTGGCGTAGTCGTATGCTCACAAAGACACGGTCCTACGTTCACCCTACCATAAACGCCCTTCGTCGTTGCTTCTTTGGGGAGCGGAAATCTAGCCCGCTGAAGCCAACTGTTCTCCGCCTGTCGGCAATCTACAGCAGCTACACGGCTTTCTTGCAGATGCTTCATACCCTGGCGTGATCCGTGCGAGCTGCTACGCAAGGTACTACCCAGCAAATCTGACGACAAGCTGCAGCTTTTGGACGAACGTGGGCAGCAAAAAGCTTCTTGAAGCGGCGTTACAAGGTTTCAGGATGCTGCGACCTAGTTTTCCGACGCATGAAAGATCTCCGGCTCACTGTCGAAGCTGTGGTGTGGGGCTCCGCATGACTAGCGCCCAACCAATTCTTACTCTTATGCCGCTGTTCTTGTGATTGTGCCGAAGTTCGAAGAGGGCCCGAGTAGGAGCTCAAACGGCTTTCATGCTGTTCCCGCGAGTATATAATTCCTCTACTTGGAAGGCTCTCGATCCTCTACGTCACCGCTCCAGGCTCACTCGTCCTTGCTACATCCAACAATGAAGACGAACCCGCTGCACATCATCGCCACGGCGGCCACGACGGTGGTGTTGGCCACTGCTTCGCCTCTCGCCAAGAGAGCTTCGGACACCACCACCGTCCATCTCAACCAATGCTCGGGGTCGCCTGCGCACTTCGCCCAGGGCGTTCTGTACGGTGTCAACGGCACCAGTCCTCCGCAGTCGTATATTACCGACCTTGGCATCAACTACCTCTCGGAAGGTGGGGCACAGATTGACTCTCAGCCCTCTGGATACGCTGCAAGCATGGCCTCCTACCAACGTCGCTTCAACCAGCTACTTGGTGCCTACCAGCGTATGCGTGCGGTCGGCGGTGTCACCATTGCCAAGATGGCTGACCTGTACGGCGCAGATGAAACCACCAACAACTCGTTCGTGTGGCCAGGTGACAATGGCGACTGGACAAAGTGGGATGCATTTGTCCAGCAATTGATCTCTGATATCCGCGCAAACGGCATGACCGCCGCCTACGTCTTGCAACTGGAACCTTGGAACGAGCCGGATATCAACTTTGGTGGCAGAGATCAGTCTCAATTCAACGAGCTGTGGCGCAGAACCACTGTGGCGCTCCGCAACGCTTTCGGACCCAACAGCGGCAACTATCTGCCCATCGTCGGTCCGAGTACAGCTGGCAATCCGGGTTACAACAACGGCTGGTGGAACAGCTGGCTCTCGTCGATCCAGTCCAACGGTGGTACTGCCGTTCAGCCGGACGTGTACAACTGGCACATGGAAGGTGGGCTTCCCAACGACCCTATCCCTCCCGCTCAGGCGCTTCCTGCGTACGTTAAGAACTATGGCCTCACGACCGGCATCGGAGTGCAGAACAACGAGTTCGGTGTGCCTGCTCAGCAGAACCCTGGGTGGGGTGCCTGGTTCCACGCTCGCTACGAACGACTCAAGTTCAACGCACTGCGAGGCAACTGGGCTAGCGGAGCAGCCTTGCTCGACTGTCTTGCCGGGTTGCTCATCAAGAACTCGGATGGCTCGTACTCGACGACTGGCGAATACCAAATGTACAAGTACTACAAGAACATGAACGGTGCGCCCTGCAGCACCGACTCGGGGTCCAACATCGACTCGTACGCCGTTGGTGCAACCAACAACGTCACTGCGCTGGTAGGCAGTCAAGGCTACACGGGCACCTGGAATGTCAACTTCCAAAACATCAACTCGTACTTTGGAAGCGCCAGCTCGGTCAAGGCTGATCTCATCTTCCTCCCGTACAACAACGGCCACGCAGTCTCGGGTTGGCAGTCCAACTACACCTCGCAAACGGTCCCTGTGAGCAACAACGCCGCTACTGTCTCTTTCAATGTCGGCAACGGCAACGATGCCTACGCCATTCGACTGCACACTTAAGAACAAGTGTCCAAAGCCTGACAATCACAGCTAACACCACCGAATTCATGTCTCTAGTAAGCAAGCACCTGCGAAATGGAAAAAGAAATTCTTGTGCCACCATCTCCCACTGCGAATGTGTCTGTGGAAACAAGAAAGCCAGGAGCGCAAAAACGCCAAGCAGTATCGTGTCGAGGAATCCAGTAGCCCGCGATCCGCCGAGCAATACAGCTGTTCTGCCAATGCCCAGGGTCTTCAGTGATCAAAGCATCACTGATTCCACAATGAGAAGCGAGAGAACTGTTAACCCAGCCCTTTGTTGCGGAGCAAAGCCATAGCCTGGTTGAAGGAGGTGCGTCTCATCGAAACGGGTAAAAGGGTGGGAAAGCTTTTTGGAGGTATTTTTGGACGATTTTTTAGAGAATTTTTGGAGGCATTTTTGGAGCCTGTATGGCCCTCTGGCCTCACGTCAATCTTATACATACCCTTCAGCTGAACTCTCCGCTCGTACTTTCCTCGGCAATCTCGTTGACATGCAAGCTTGGCAGAACGTCGCGGGAAACTGTACCACGATGTCGCCACTCGGTCGTGTTGCACCGTTCTGCAAGCAGACAAGCGAGCAGCCGGCAATCTTTCTCGGCTGTCTCGTGGTCCGCATGTTTCTCTAGCTGGACATTGATGCCGTCCCCACAGGCACCTTTCTTACTGTTGCAGTCAAGGCCGCATGAAACTCGGTGACATAGACGGCGTCTTGGTGCGGCGGCGGTAGTCCAGAACTCGCTTCACTCAGCCTCGAGAATTCGCGAACCTACCCCGCACCTCTTCCAACCGCTTGTACCAGTCTCACCTCGAACGAGAGAGGATCCTGTCGGCGACTTTTCTCTCCGCAAGGTTGATAAATACTTCATGGGGCGCTGTGCGTCCCCACAAAAGCTACCACCAGCCAAGACATCTCGAAAAGACCTCTCGAACGACCAAGATGCAAAAGCCTCGTCTCAGTGGCAACACCAAGACCTTGACCATCTGTGCAGGTCTTGCTTTAGCGAACTGCTTCAGTGGCTTCGACACAGCGTCTACCTCGGCTGTCATCGCGGATCAAACGTTCCTCGATGAGTTCCGCTTCAGCCCTGCCATGAAAGGTGCCTTTGCGGCGCTGATCAATGTCGGTAATTGCATACCCTACCTCGGGCTGCTCGTTCTGCTCAGTAAACGACTCGGTCGACGCTGGACGATGATCATCGGGTCCTTCACACTCATGGCGGGAGCCTCACTCGTCGCTGGCGCACGCAACGAAGGGATGCTGCTTGGAGGACGGGTGCTGTGTGGAATCGGGGTTGGGTTGGTGCAAGCGACGTTCGCAGCTTGGGCGAGCGAGATTGCCACTGCCGAAGTCAGAGGCACTGCGATCAGCATGGTCCAAGTCAGCTATCAATTTGGCGTCTTTATCGCCTTCTGGACCTCACTGGGTACCAACGGTCTCCCTCCAGGTCAATCGTGGCGAGTGCTTACTGCCGTACAGATGGCTTTTGGTGTCCTTCTAGTCATTGTAGCCTTGCTAGCTCCCGAATCGCCTCGACAGCTGTTGAACAGGGCATCCGATCCACTCGACAGTCAAGATCCGAAAGTCAAGCTCGCTCGTCAGAATCACATCAAGCTCCGATGCCTACCAAGCGACGATCCAGCTCTCGAACGAGAATGGGCATCCATGCAGTCGGATGTCATCGATCAACGCGCCGCGGCCATCTACGCATCTCCGCTCCAGCTGCTCAAGCAGCGCAATGTCTGGCGTCGAATCGCACTTGGTGCGGGCTCGTGCATGTTTGCGCAGCTGACCGGTGTCGCTGCTCTGATGCTGTACGGAATCACGGTATTCGAATCTCTGGATCTCGGCGGAAAGCAGCTCAACCTGATCATCAATGGTCTCGGAGGCTCGTTGCAGCTCATTGCTTGTTTCGCGCCTTTGTACCTGGCCGACAGATGGGGTCGAAAGAAGATCATGCTTTTTGGCATTGGGACTGCTTGGGTCGGTTACCTGTTCCTCGGCTCGCTGTTTGAAAGATGGCCACATGCCGAGAACAAAGGTGCGGCGGTATGGATGGTCATCTGTATTTTCGCTATCCAATGCGCATACGCCGGCGCCATGGGTTCCGCATGCATCGTCATCTCGGCCGAAATCTGGCCTCAAGCCCTACGAGACTTTGGCATCTCAGTCAGCTTCCTCGGCCTCTTCATCACCGTCATCGTCGTCAATCAGCTCTGGCCCGTGCTCAGCAATGCGCTCGGCTATCGACTCTACTGGCTCATGATGGGTATCAACACGATGACCTTTGTCACCGTCTGGTTCTTCTGGCCAGAAACCAAGATGCTCAGCCTCGAGGCTATGGACGAGGTGATGGGAACCATCGCAGCAAGAAGATCTCTGGAGCGCCTGCCGAATGCTGACCTCTCGATAGAGGATGTGTCCAGATCGCGCGCGGCCGATCTTGAGGATCAAGGTGAGAGCGTCAAGCCCGTCAAATCGTAAATCAATGTTGCTGCTTGTACGTACATGTCGTCGGTGACACTATACACTCTGTCGGTCACTGCATTCCGTTCGAGCAAGCATCAATTCCCGCGCATAGCAGCCTTTTCGTAGTTTCCCGTCTTCAACGCGGAAGTTGTGTGGTCAGTGGTCGATTGCTGAGGACTGAAAGCAGATGCCTTATTCGACAGGCTCGGGATACTCCAGCTAAACGATTGTGCGGCATATCTCATTTGAGTGAGCGACAGGCTGCGTTGAGAAAGCCTAATGGTTGCTCCACCAGCTGGCACCGATCGGACGCATACAGCAGAATTTGAACCAAATCTCAGGCCGCGAAACTGTGCTGTTGGCCTGCCATTCTTGCCATTATGCCGCAGCGGTCGCACGACATCTCTTGCACTGTAGGATAGCTATGCTTCTCCGATGATGAACACCGTAGCTAGATTGCCGCTGCTCGCCAGAGTGGAGGCCGTGGGGAGTATCGTCTTATGCCTGTGAGTGGCTGAAAGTGGCACAGGCGGTATGGCAGGGGCTCGTTCAACGGGGCAACAACACAGGAAATGAGTCTAAGCGGGGTCAACTAGGGTTCGAGATTCCCGAGGCGTGACATCCCCGCACGCAGACATTCCCGACTGGACCCTTGGAAACTTCGGCTTACTGTGTACTCGGGTCTGTACCAGCGATGGCGGGCTTCGGCAGAAGATTCATGATTCCTCTGCTCGCATCAATGGAGAGCACAGCACATTCGAGCCGCAGTACGCTGGCGCACGGATTCTTACTGATCCTACTAAAGGCATTTCACACTCAACATTTTGCAACAGACCACCATCTCTCGCACTACCGACTCTTTTCACCATGGCAGGCGACTATCCTCAAGAGAAGTTTGTCAACGCTTCGCTCGAGCCTGGTTCTTACTGGGAGCGATGGCAGTCAGTAGCCCGCAACGTCACCATCCCCATTCAGCTCGATCTCTTGCGCAAGACTGGCAGATACGACGCTTTCAACCTCAAGCACATCCCTTACTACGACAAGCCGCCCTCCATTTGGCCAGTTCCAGACCACCTTTTTTGGGAATCCGATGTTGCCAAATGGATTGAAGGCGCCTGCTACCACTTGCAAAACAACCCAGATGCGGAGATTCAATCCCACGTCGAGTACCTCGTCGATCTCATCGAGAAGGCGCAACAGCCAGATGGCTACTTGAACATCCACTTTGTCGTCAACGAGCCAGAGAAGCGATGGTCCAGCCTTCGAGACTTGCACGAGCTGTACAACTTCGGTCACCTCATCGAGGCTGCTCTGGCATATCACGCGCAAACCGGTTCGGACAAGCTCAACAACGTCATGCTCCGTTTCGTCGACTACTGCTGCACTGTCTTCGGCACCGAAGCGGGAAAGCTTGCAGGTTATCCGGGGCATCCCGAAGTGGAGCTTGCTCTGCTTAGGCTGTACCGTCGAACAGCACACGCCGACTGTCTGCGACTTGCAACCTACTTCCTCACTGAACGAGGTAAGAACGGAGGTCAGTACTACAAGGATGAGCAAGCCAGGCGAGGCGAGCATCCCCACACCATTCCGAGCATGATGCCCAAACCGTACAGCTTCTGGTACATGCAGGCGCACAAGCCGATTGCCGAGCAAGACACCATCGAAGGTCACTCTGTCAGGGCCATGTACCTTCTCACAGCAGTGCAAGACCTAGTCGTATCGCCCGACAGCACGCGATTCACCACCGAGAACCAGGTCAAAGAGCTAGCCGCTGCTGCCAGGACACTTTGGAACAGCATGGTTCGCACCAAGATGTATGTCACCGGCGGCATCGGCAGTATCAAGCAGTGGGAAGGCTTTAGCATTCCTTACTCGCTCCCCATCAGCACAGACGAGGGTGGCTGCTATACCGAGACCTGCGCCGGTATCGGTCTGCTCATGCTTGCCGATCGTCTTCTTAACGAGAAGCTCGACGGTAACGTTGCCGACGTAGCCGAACGGGTTCTTTTCAACTCGAGCATCACGACGGGCATGTCGGTCAACGGCAAGTCGTTCACCTACGTCAACCAGCTCGCCAGCTCGCACGAGGAACCTTGCCAGCGATTCGACTGGTTCGAATGCGCGTGTTGCCCGCCGAATGTAATGAGGACGTTTGGCTGCCTCCAAGGGTACTTCTTCGGAACGTTGGTTGCGCGTCCTTCCGATCTTGCCATCCATCAGATCTTTGCAGGCAACATCGACTACCTTGGTAACAGGGTGCAGATCCAGACAAACTATCCTCTGGACGGCAGCGTCAAGCTCAAGGTGGAGAGGATCGCTCCTTCGGCCACGATCTGGCTTCACATTCCTGGTTGGGCGCAGTCTGACTACAAGTTCTCCGGAGACGCAAACTTGACGGACGGGTACCTTGCCATCACTGAAGTCGGTGACTACCAGCTGCAGCTGAATCTCAGGCCACGCATCCTCCACTCTCACCCTGACGTCGGTCCTAGCCGCATCACTCTCGCCTACGGCCCACTGATCTACTGCATCGAAGACGTCGACAATGCCTGGATTAACGAGCTGCCCGACAGCGAACAACACTTCAAGCATCTCTGCGTCCAGCTTCCCAGCGACGCATCCCAGATCAGCGTCAACAAGCCCGACAAGGTGGGCATCATCAAGCTTGTATTGCCAAAAGCAGGATACACGCTCAAGGTGCAGGACGAAGACGGGTTTGCATCTGCTTTCGAGCAGAACCGCCAGCCGGGGTACTATGAGCAGCAAGGCCAAGGAAGGGACCTCGTGTTTGTACCGTACTACTACCGTTGCAATAGGGCAGAGACCCAGGGCAGGATGCGCACTTCGCTGCGCGTCAAAGCCTCTTAATTAGATCACTCACACGAACATAGATAAGCGCATCGAATCGTTGACAATACAGACAAGATTTTCTCCCATCTCGCGTGAGACTTTGAGCCCCGCGCTTTTTGCGTATCTTATGACTGAGAATGGCCATAGATCACGCTCAACTACAGATGGTCACCTTGACATGAGGACTATAAACATCCGGAGCAGGATTCTGCTGGCAGCAGAAACGGCTGTCGGTGACAGTCGAGCTCGTTCTGGATCACAGCAGCACCGACGCGCGGCTGTCCACCTGCTGCTCAAGCAGGCACGGCAATCTGGTCAGCAACGTCGTCCGGATGGCATGCTCGATCAGGAGCAGTTTGCGGAGATACGGAGATTTCGATCTTGCTGGCTCTAACGCACTTCGACAAGGAACAATGTGGCTCTCCGCACACGGTAGAGGTACATTGCACGAGCAATGCAATGATGTCGTACCGGGAATCTCCACAACCTTCTGGGACGCTCAGATGAAATGCAGATGCGCTGGCGAAGCCACCCACCTGTTGTGGCGCTGTGGACTGGAGATCTTGTTCGGTCATGTTACTTTGTCTTCGGCAATGTCTGTCTGTCTGTCTGAAAGGGGAAACCTTTTGCGTGGGTCGCGGTGAAAGCAGCATGCATGTTGCTTCGCTTCCGGCTGAGCGGAGTCTTGACCGTTGTCTCGGGTACATCGGCTATCTCTATCCTAAAGAGTTCTGCCGCATTCACCTGCGTGATTCTTCGGGAAACATGTCAACCGAGCCTCAGGCCAGAGCACTTTGCAAGTCTACCTGTGTCCCGTCAGGTCCTATTCAGAGACCTCACGCTGCATACTAGGCTGTACGATCCCTGCCACGGCATTCTCTCTTATAATGCTCAGAACGCAACTCCGCTCAGCTGACCGATTTTGATCCGGCGGCGGAAGTGCGTGTGACCGCGGTTTTGATCGCTGCCACCCAGCGGAACGTCTTTGACAGATAGCAGAAGCCACTCGCACTCGTACATCTCGTTAGACGAAGCAAAGATTCCCGCGCATCCAAGGCGACTCCCCAAGAGGCTGCTTCGGCTTTCTCGTGCAACGTCACTTGCTCATCGTACCTTTTCATATTCACTCGCTGGTGGGCTCGAGCCGAACTCGCAAAGCCGAAGGGGCCCCGCATTTTGTTTGAAAGATTACCGAGCACACACATATGCATCAATCGCCGCCATACCTAACCTGCGGAAATATGCGAGTCCCAAGTCTCAGGAACACCTCGGATGCATGCGCACGCTACCACTTGCGTTGCAGCATATAAAGACATCATGTCTGCACCCTTGTTTTCCTCACACAGTCGTTCCATCTCATCAATCTCACATCGCCCCCAAACACATCCTATCTGTTTCTGACGCCTGACCACACAGATCATGGTCGACTTCCATAACGAGGCACAAGATGCTGTGGCAATCGAGAAGGAGGATGCTCTCCGCATGCACAATCAACTCGGCAACGACTACGACAATGTTGTCAAGGGCGCTCAGGCCGCCGCTGACTACGACCACCAGGATCTGGGAGTCGTAGCTGCCTTTCGCAAGCACTGGAAGGCAGCTCTCTGGAGCATCGGGCTGTCGACAGCTCTGGTGATGGAAGGCTACGATGTCGTCGTCATCAACAGCTTCTACGGTTCTAACGCCTTCATCGACCGGTTCGGTACTGTGCTGGGTAACGGCGAAAAGGTCATCACCGCACCCTGGCAGACAGGTCTTTCCAACTCGGCTCTCGTTGGCGAAGTGTTTGGATTGATGCTTCAGGGCTATGCTTCCGACCGCTGGGGCTATAGGCCTGTCTACATGGCCTCGATGGCGTTCATGACCGCAACGATCTTCATGCCCGTCTTTGCCGACTCACTTCCCATGCTCTCTGCAGGTGAGATCTTGATGGGCGTGCCGTGGGGGGTCTTCCAATCCCTTACCACCACCTACGCCGCCGAGATCTGCCCCATCATGCTGCGACCCTACATGACTTCGTACGTCTGCTTCTGCTGGGGTTTGGGGATTTTCCTCTCTTCGATCGTGGTGCGTGCAACGCTCAACATGGAGGGTCAGTGGGCGTGGAGGATGCCATTCGCGCTTCAGTGGGTCTGGCCTATCCCGCTCTTTTTGATTGCATATTTTGCCCCCGAATCGCCATGGCACTACGTGCGCAAGGGACGGTACGAGGACGCCAAGGCATCGCTTCGTAGGATGCAGACTGAGAGCAGCGGCGAGGACGAGTCGCACATAGAGAACCAGGTCGACTTCATGAAGCACACCAACGCGCTCGAGATCGCCGAGCAGGCCGGCGCCTCGTACCGCGAGTGCTTCCGTGGAACCTCGACGCGGCGGACGTTGCTCGTCTGCGTCGTCTACTCGCTCCAGTGGTGGTGTGGAAACCCTCTGATGTCGTACGCCGTCACTTTCTTCCGCCGCGCCGGTCTCAGCCAGAACAATGCGTTCAACCTCAACATCATCATGAACACCACCTATATGATTGGAACGGTAACGTCTTGGTTCCTTCTGCGCGGTATGGGTCGACGAACGCTGTACCTGCTTGGAGCTGCTCTCTGCTGTGTCCACCTCATAATCATCGGCACATTGGGTTTCTTCGAATCGCAGGCTGTCTCGTGGGCAACGGGAGCTATCCTCATCTCCTTTGCGCTCTTCTACAACTGCACCATCGGACCGGGAGCTTACACCATCATTGCCGAGATCCCTTCGACGCGTCTGCTTGCCAGATCGATCGGACTCGCACGTCTTACCTACGTGCTCACGGGTCTGATCACCAACACGCTCACACCACGCATGCTCTCCCCCGACGCGTGGAACTGGGGAGCCCGCGGTGCGTTCTTGTACCTCGGCACTTGCGGTATCATCCTTGTGATCCTCTTCTTTGGCCTGCCCGAGTCGCGCAACCGCACATCGGCCGAGATGGACGAGCTGTTTGCACACGGCGTGCCCGCACGTAAATTCGCCTCGACCGAGGTAAATCTCTACCAGGGCAACAACCACAACTCGCATTCTTCCACAGCCTCCAGCCACCTGCAGGCTGACCAGGAAGTCAAGGACGAGAAGAACCCGGTCGACGGTGTTCACATCCTTACCAGCGACGCAAGCCAGTAATAGTCATAAATTGCGTGGGTCCTCTCTGTTCCGCCCCGTTGGCCCCTCATGTACCTCACGTTCTGTTATCCCTCGTATCGTCGCCCACACGAACCCCAAAGCATATACCCTTTGCTTCCAACTCAAGCCATGTGTGAATGGTCTCTTGCTTTGATGAGGATTGAGCGAGATGGAGCAGCGACGTGGTTGGAATTATATCAATTGGCGGCCAAAATTGAGGTTACAAAATCAATGTAAGATCGAGCTCATCTTATGCAATCGGCAATCTTCTCTCTCCAATTCCCGCGGCAAATTGTCGCAAGTCAAATTGGCCGAGGTGGGGGTGGAGCAACACGCATGCCCCGCTCGCCCCACGCATGCCGACACTGTTGGTCCTACTCTCGCTGCTCTTCTGCAAGGTCAAAGAGCGCAACATCCCAAAAGGGGGGTCCGGCATCGTGCGGTCCGACTATAAAGCCAGTGATGGAATCCTCCTCGCGGCTCTCTTTCTGCAAACCATCAACAACGCATTGACAGCACGACATAGACCATGACGATCCCAGCACCAGAGAGCGCTCCTGTTGGAGGCATGCGACGCATCGTCACTGGTCACGATGCCAAAGGTCTCGCCATCATCGACAAGGACGACGAGATCGAGCGTCTCGACGTGACCCCAGAGCACGCCACATTTGCTGTGAGTATTTCAATGGAGCACAATTCGCGCAAGCAGCTGCTGACTTCTTCCTCATATCGTCCATACAACAGGTCATGTGGAGCACCAACCAATGGCCTATCGACAACCAAACCCCAGCCGACGGAGCCACCAAACCCACCTTTTCCGGTAGATCCCACAACGACAACGGCTCTGTAGTGCGATTTGTCGACATGCCTCCCAACGCGTGCAGCCCCATGCACCGCACACAGACCCTCGATTACGGCATCGTCATCTTTGGCGAGGTGGAGCTCGAACTCGATGGCGGCGAAAAGAGGACCCTCAAGGCAGGCGACACCTGCATCCAGCGCGGTACCAACCATCTCTGGAGGAACAACACCGACAAGTGGGTCAGGATCGCTTTCGTGTTGATTCACAGCAAGCCTGTTGTCATTGATGGAAAGGCATTGACGGATGAAGGTTTCCCTGGTCAATAATCGCGAGGCTGGTAGTGACAATATACAGATTGCAGTTGACTCCGTGCGAGGCTGAAAGCATTGACTGTGGTAAGAGCATGAAATGGGCGCTTAGTATCAGCCCTCAAATGGGAGAGAGAGCAGAGATGTTCTGCATCGCGAAATTCTAGTAGGACGGCAAGCGTCTTTTGCTCCCCACTCCTGCCGAAGTGCCCATGCGCCTTGCACTGAAACGCTGCAACCCTTGACTCAGGCCCTCATGCCATGGTTCTGTACAAAAGCATCAGCATCATGACTCTGAGACCGCTTCTTCCTCCACGCCTTCTCGCAACACGATGAGCACCCCGTCTTCGAATGGCATCCACCGAGCACCCATCGGCTTCGGCCCAGCACCTTCGCCACGTCAAACGCCCGATGGGAGCAGGTTTGACTGGTCAGATGCACGCACCACCACCGTGGGTAAGTCTATGCTCGCAAATGCTCCGTCTCTGTGTCTGCTCCTTCTGACTCTGACATGTTGTGCTTACGAGCGCATGAACAGGCGTAGTGCTCGAAGCCGATCGAGACACCCTCAACGCCATCCTCCCACCAGGCTACACCGTCGACCCCACCGCAGCCCACCCTACCATCCTATTCGAAGTCATGCAACTCCGCAACCTACCCTGGCTAGCCGGTCGAGGATACAACACGCTCGGAATCTACCTCAACGACGTCATCTGTTCGCGTGTCTCTCCTCCCATCAAAGCGTCCTACCTCGCCGTCCTGTTCGAGAACTTTACCGACCCCATCAGCACTGGACGAGAAGAGCTCGGCTTTCCCAAGGTCTTTGCCGAAATACCTGACGCAAATAGCAGTACGGAAGGTGGAGAGGAAACACAGGTTCACACTCTCAGCTGGGATGGGTACGAGTTTCTTCGTCTTCAGCTGTCGCTGACCGACTTTACGGTTGAACAAAGCCCGGCGCTGAACCCGAGTCAAAGACCGTACACACATCCGACAAAGGACGGCATCTTGCATCAACGCTATATTCCTGCCGTCGGCGAACCAGGGAAAGCAGATGCAGACTATGCGACTTTTTGCCCTCCTCCCCCAAGCCCGCCGAGCGTGTTGCGTTTTCAAACAGTCAGGACCGGTGCAGGCGGTGTATCGGATGGCTGCCCAGCTTTGATCGATAGCAAGGCGAACAGAAACGCTGATGGACAGTACGAGTTCTGCGGAAGCCAAGCCAAATTGCAGATCAAGAGAGGCACCTTCGAACAGCTGCCAACGCTGTACAATGTGGTGGATGCGTTGGCAGAGATCAAGATCGTAGCGTTGAAGGAGGTCGCTTTGCAGCAATTCAGGGGTGCCAGTGATCTGGGTAAGTGGTTTCACGAAGCATCGTTTCGACAAGTGCAGAAGCTGACTTTAGTGCACCCTTTTTGTCGACCGGAATGTCACAGCGAACAATCATCGAATCGAAAAGTAGAAACGGCTCAAACGCACGCACACAAGCCAATCAAGGGCACAAATCAATCTCAATCGTTCCGATGATATAGTGACTTCAACAGACCTACGCTTAGGCCCACAACGCAAGCACCGACATAGCCATAATACCGATGGTCAAGGCGGCCACCGCGGCAACGCACCTCGCCAACGAGTTCTTCTGCATGCGCACGTTGTGGATAAAGTCGCCGCTGAGCAGCTCGACGAGCGCCGTGTACAGCAGGATACCCGCGCTGAGCGCGTGGAACGTTCCGAGCGTGATCAGCGTCGCGGCGCTGTTGCCGTTGAAGCTCTTCCTCACGCCGATGCCGATGGCGACACCGATGGGGGTGATGAGCACGAACGCGGTTGCCATGGTCGCCTTGTACGCGGTGCTCTTCCACGTCAGCAGCGATAGACGCGATCCCAACGCCAGACCTTCGAACAGCTGGTGGAAGACGATCGCGATCAACAGCGCTACGAATCCAGAACCCGTCGCGACACCCAACGTGACACCGATGAGGATCGAGTGGAAGATGATACCGGCTTCGATGGCGATCACGTCCCACTCTGCCACTTTGGCCTGAGCGTACGAGAGACCACCGTACAAGCCACCACCCTCGGTGAGCGAGGAATCGGTGTGATCGAGGGAAGAGTTGGATTCCCGTTTCTCCATCTGCTCCTGTTGCTGCTGTTCCGCAGGTTGGGCGACAGACTTCTTCCTCAACGCTCTGAGCAAGAAGAAATCCATCAGAAACACCAACCACACCGCACCCATGGCGATCGCCGGTCCCGTAGCCTCGTACTTGAGCTCTCCCACGCATTCGTTGCCAAAGTACAACACGGCGTGGCTGAGCAGGTGGACGAAGGCGGTGCTGATCAGAACACCCGTGCCAAAGTGTCTGCAGATGAAGAAGATCTCGTCCGCCCATCGGTTCGACGTCTCGCTACGGGATGATCTGGTGTAGAGAAGGATGGGAAGGTAGGCACCGAGTGCGGTCGAGACGAGCAGGATGAACACCGCCCCGATGTGAAGCGGCAGGTCGTAGTCTTCGAGCGGTGCGAGACCGCAGCCGTACAGCTCCGAGGGTCCGTGGCTGTGTCCAGCGTGCGAGTGTCCCGAGTGGTCGTGACCAGCGTGATCGCCACCTTCACAATCCCAGTGGTCGACGTGAAATACGCACTCTCCTTGACCGGTAGGGCTCGCCTGTGCAGCGGCTGCGGCGGCAGTGCTCGTCGTCGCGGCGTCGCAGTGGTAGTGATCCCCGTGCAGCACGCAGTTCTGGCCCTCTGGAGACGGAACCGCGCTCGGAGAGGATGCAGTGGTGGTGACCTCGGCGCGTGTGGGATCGCAGTCCCAGTGATCGACGAAGAACTCGCAGTAGCCTCGACCGGTGGGCGAGGGTGCCACGACGGTGGTGGTGGGCGTGCCGCTGACGGTGATCGCCGTGGTGATCGACGCTTGGGCCGAGACGAAGGGTGTTGCGGCTAGTAGCAGCAGCGCGGCTGCGGAAGCTGGTTTCAGGCCGAACATGATGGGCGAAGACTTAATAAGGGAACGGTCGCTGGGTATGAATTCGGATGACGAGAAAGGTCGGTGACTTATGTATCTTTCCTATCCTTCCACGTCCACGTCGAAAGTAATGACGAGAGTGAGAACGTCGTCGACGGCAAAAGGCTTGACCTCCCCCTCTCATCAGCACCTCTATCCAGGAGGACGGCGTTCACTGCCGCCGCTCTACGCCTTGACATCTGACAGAGACCAAACAAAACTTCCTTCAGGGTCATCTGTGCATGCGGTCGATTTCTCTTGGCAAAAAGAACCGAACCACACCTCGATTTTACCCTCCAACACCCTGCCTCTTGGCTCGAGCCCCTTCTAGCCAAATACCTTCTTGCCACACCTTGAACCAACCATTCTACTTCCATGCAGAGTTTCGGAGCGCAAATGGATCGGTTCGACCGTCGCAATCCTCGGGTCGACCCCATTGCAAAGATACCTCTCGAAGACGGACTTGGTATCAACGTCGCGTCAGTAACCGGAAAGGTCGTTCTGCCAAGACTTTTTCCCATTTTTTTGGCTTCTGCAGGAAAAGGCAGCTGTCCAAAACCGCGAGCCGCTTTTCTGCCGCTCGAGTGCTTCGCCGCACGACATCCTCATCCTCCCGCTGCTGTCCGCTGCTTCTTCGCCGCCCGCTCGTAGTGTCAGCGGTGCCCACCCACGTGTGTGTGGTAGAAGCCAGGGTCTGTTGAAACCTTCTTAGAGTACTGTGCAAGTTGTCCGTTCGATGCCAAGACAGAGTGTCTGCAGTGCAGCTGCGTTCGAGACAGTCGCCACACACGACACGAAGCGCTCGACAGCTTTGCCTCTGCTCGTCTGTCGAGTTTTGCCGTGCAATCCCCTTCCGAATCATGTACTATGTCAAGCGACCACAAAGCCGCACGCCTTCCCTTCTTGGCGGAAACCAGAGCGCCGGCCAACTCCAGAGCTTCGTCTTCACCTCCGCCGCTCATTTCGCCGTCGCTTCCACCCCTTCCAACTCCACCCGACCCTGGATTTGAGACGTTCAGGCACCCGATAGAAAGCCGAACAGAACCTTGAAGGTCCTCCTCCTTGCGCTGTTCTCGGCTTCCTCTGATCCGACTTCTTTCGTCTGTCAGTCCTCGCCTCAGTCTCGTCAGCCTCGACCACGCGAACATGGTACCAACGTGGGGGTTTGTGTGAAACGGAGAAAGTTTTGTAGAGAACCTCTGTAGTATGCTTGGCTTTTGAACTTTCCCACGCTGATGCCAAGGATGCAAAAAGATCGCCATGCGAGTAACCCCTGATTTGGAAGAAGTGGTGTCGACGGTCGGACCGAGATTTGACCGTTGGGTTGTGTCGAAGGGGTTCGTTCATAGGAAAAGCGGATTGTTGAAACTTCCGAGAGGGACCACCTTCTTCATGCTCCGGACCAAAATCCACTACCTCCCGCTCGTCCATATATAACCTTCCTCTGACCTCTACACCGATACCCATCCGCTTGCTTGACCTACCTCACATCGTCCTCACCACGTCTCTCACGATGCATCTGCTGCCCTCGTTCGTCAGCCTCGCCTCGGTGGCCAGCTTGGCGGTCGCCTACCCGTCCTCCCTCTACCCGCGCTCGCTCGCCTCGTTCCAGCCCGAGGAATTCATCGCCTCGCAGTGGAAGATCCACGAATCCTGCAACGGCACCCAACGCGCCCAGATCTCGCGCGGCATCGAGGACATGCACAAGCTCGCGACCAACTCGCTCAACCACATCCTCAACTACCCCAAGGACGAGTACTTTGCCAAGTACTTTGGTGCCAACGCTGATCCTGCTCCTGTCATCGGATACTATGCTCAGCTCGTCTATGTACGTCTTTCTTCTCTGCTTCTCTCGTTTTTCTCTTTTACTGACATTTCTTCTGTTTTTTGTGTTGTATAGGGTAACAAAGGGGATGCACTTCTGCGGTGCGACAACCCGGACGACAACTGTCGCTTGCCCGAGTGGAACGGTCACTGGCGAGGTAACAACGCTACCAGCGAAACCGTCATCTGCGAGCTCTCCTACACCTCCCGCCTCCCGCTCGAAAAACTCTGCTCCGGTGGCTTCCAACTTTCCGTCAACAACCCTTCCACCTACTTTGGCGCCGACCTCATGCATCGTGCCTTCCACGTTCCAGAATTCTCCCATGAGAAAATCCACCACTATGCAGACTCCTATGCGGATGTATTGGAATTGGCAAAGAGTGAGGGGGGTAATGGGACAAAGGCGGTGGAGAACCAGCATAGTTTGCAGTACTTTAGCTTGGATGTGTACAGCAGAAAGTTGACTAAGTGGGGTTGTGTAGGAGAGGTAGAAGAGGAGGATCACGATGGTCATGATCACAGTGCGACATCGAGTGCAGCAGCTGCGACCACCCAGACGCAGACGGCTCAGGCAAGCGCAAGCACGCCTAGCGCCGCTGCGGCCGATTGCCACACGCATGCTGACGGTTCGATCCACTGCGGTACCCATTAAATGGTCGGGTTGCTTTCCCACTGCTAGCTCTTTCTGCTCCCCTCAAAATTTTTCCTCTTGTCTGTTACCCAGAGACCTTTCTTGTACATTCTTACCACCTGTGAAAATCACCCACCGCCGCGTACCCTCCCGTCTGACCGCCAAGCACTCCGCAAAAGTACAACCAAATTCTCAAGAGCGTCTATCATGTTGTTAGCCTTGACGAGCAATCCCTCATGTTGTGAAGGTCCAACGACTCCCAACGTTTCCACTCTCAATCTCGTTGTCATGCATCAATCGCTTCGAAAGCCCCCATCTACGACTAGGCGCAACTATATACATTGTTCCCCAACCATCTCATCCTTTCGTCAAATCGGCTCCTCCCTCGGCTCGATCAACACCTCGTTCATCGCCACATGCTCCGGCTGCCTCAAGGCATACACGATCGCGTTGGCGACATCCGCCGGATCGAGGATCTTGGCGCCCGTCGGTTCGCCGTACTTCTTGATCGCCTCCTGATCGCTGCTCATGCCCAATAGATCCGTCGCCGTGTTGCCCGGCTGGATCGAGGTCACCCTCAACCCACTCCCCGCCGTCTCCAATCGCAACGACTGCAACGTCGCTTCGACGAAGAACTTGGACGCGCTGTACACGCCCAGACCCGGGAACACCTTCCTACCGGCATCCGAAGAGATCGCCACGATGTGACCAGTGTTTCGAGGCAGCAATCGTGGCAGACTGGTGGAGAGGACGTTGAGGAGACCCTTGCAGTTGACGTCCACCGTCTGATCCCACTCGGATACTTGGACGTTGTGCATCATCGTAAAGTACATCACGCCTGCGCAAGAGACGATAATGTCGATGGGACCGAGTGTGTCGGTGGTGGTCTGCATGAGCGAGTCGACCTGAGTGCGATCGACGACGTCGGTCTTGTGGATGTGGACCTTGCTTGCGCTGGCGGCGCCGGTGGAACGTGAGATCTTGCCAAGCTCGAGGGAAAGCTTTTCGAGCGCTTCGACACGTCTCGCTGCGAGCGCCACGTGAGCGCCTTCGCGAACAAGAGCTTTGGCGACAGCAGCACCGATTCCGGAAGAAGCACCCGTGATGACGGCTACCTTACCCTTGAGCGGGAACTTGGGATCAAACGCAGCAGCAGCAGCGAGTCCATTGGCACCGTTACCTACTCCGTTGGGCGTAGCCGGCACACTCGAAGGCTGCCTCTGCATCCATCCACGAGCATACCAGTGCTTCGCATACGTCTGCAACAGCTTGGCATCCACCTTTGGCCTCTCAAGATCGCCCAACGCACCACGCGTCGCATCGTCCTTCAAGGCAATGATGCCGAGCAAAAACTCCTCGGACGGCATACCAGATCGCAGAATGTCCACCGTCAGACCGTGGTCTCCGCCCTTGGCCGATCCACGCTTCTCCTGCCACAGCGAGACCCACGATTTCCAGCTGGTTCTCGTCGTCGGGTATCCGAGCGAGTCAAGATGTTGGAAGAGCAGCCGGCAATCGATGGGTTCGCTGTCGCCGAGATGGTAGATTCGCTGGTTGGCGTCGATGTGGTTGCCGATGGCGATGATTCCGCGGCTGACGTAGTCGACGGCGGTCATCTCGATGTGCCAGTCGGGGATCTCGGGCGCGACACCGAGGTGCACCGATTCGACGATGAGCGCAGTGATGAGGTCGTACGTGTTGGTCGAGCCCGTCTCGGAATGACCGCTGAGCGTGCCGATTCGGATCACGTTGGCAGGCAAACCACGTTTGGCCGATTCGAGCACGAGCTGTTCCGCCACCCACTTTGTCTGGCAGTAGCCATCGAGCAGCTTTTCAGGAACATCTTCGAGCGGCATGATGGCCGACTCTGGCCAGCCGGTCTGCGAAGGTGGCAGTACACCGTTGGTGGAGACGTACTGCACGGTGGCGTTGCTGAGGAAGGCGAGACGAAGCACCTCGCGGGTGCCTTCGACGTTGGGGTCGCGCAAGGCTGCGTAAGGGTAGACGAGGTTGACTTGTGCGGCACAGTGTACGATGGCATCGACGGTCTCGACCAGGTTCTCGTACACCTCGGGAATGAGACCAAGACGGTTACGCGACAGATTGGCGGGCAGCACATCGATGCGGTCGAGCATGCCGTGATCCCAAAAGCCGAGATCGAGCATGTTGCGTCGCAATCTCGCCATGGCAGCCGATCGATCGGTGCGGTAAGGGGCGTTGAAACGGATCAGGCAGACGATGCGTGCCGTGGTGTTTTGGTACAAGTCGTGCAGCAAGAAGCCGCCGAGGAAACCAGTGGCACCCGTCAGCAGAATGGTCTTGGCCTCGTTCAAGGGCGTCGGCTTGACCGTGTCGGGAGAGGCGAGCTTGAACTCGGGAGCAAGCTCAATGTCGGCACGTAGCACGGTCGGAAGATCAGCCTGGACGGCAGCATTGTAGCCATCGCGAGCGGCAAGAGTGATGCGTACGTGATCTTGTAGCGTCGGTTGTCCGGCTAGCTCTCCCAGAGGCACAGTGAAACCGCCGAGCGTCTTGGAGATTCGAGTGGCGAGGTCAGCAAGCAGCAGCGAATGGCCACCGAGGTCGAAGAAGCTAACCGTCTTTCCGGCTTCCAAGACTGTGTTGGGGTTGATGTTGAGCGAGAGCGCCCATAGTCCGGCGATCGACTTGAGGTTGACCGTCTCATCTGGTGCGGGACTTCTGGCTCTCGAGTTGGTGCCGCTGGCTGCAGCGATGGCAGCCTTTGGATTAGGCAGGTTCTTGAGATCGACCTTGCCAGAAACTTCGTGGGTGGGGAGCGAGTGCAGTACCACCCAGAGCGTGGGGATCATGTAGTGGGCGAGATGCGAGACGAGCACCTGGCGAGCGCTGGGACTGTGTCCGTTGTCGTCGATGGTCAAGACGGTACGAGCACCGCGTTCTGCGTCATCGGGCACGACGTAGGCGACGAGCTGACGCTCGAGACCCTCGCCGTGTGCGACGACAGCGCAGTTGCTCACGTCGAAGTTGTCGACGATAGCCTTTTCGACAATGCCTGGCACGATCGAGTAACCTCTGATCTTAATCATGCCACCGACTCGGCCGGTGATCTCGAGCAGTCCCGACTCGGGAATGATGCGAGCCAAGTCGCCAGTCCTGTACTTGCGTGCGTTGGGGCTGGAAGCAAAGGCGTCGGGAGTGAAAGCCTTGGCGGTGGTGTCGACGAGGTTGAGGTAGCCGCGAGCCAGCAGGTCGCCTCCGACGTACAGCTCGCCGGCTTGGCCGGGTTGCAAGCGGTTGCCCTCGTCGTCGAGAATATAGGTGTGAGCCGTGTCCATGGGCGGTCCGACCGGGCAGTACGCGGCATCGTCGGGCAAGGTGGTGAGCATCTCGCGCAGGTCACCGCATGCTACCTCGTGTGTCTCGCTGGCGCTGTAGCAGTTGAGAAGACGCGTCTTGGGCAGCGCCTTGGTGGCCCTTCGAGCGAGGTCTGTGGTGACGACTTCGCCGTTGAGCCAGAGAGACTGGAGGTGAGGAAGCTTGTCACCTAGGTTGTGGTGGCGTGATAGGACGGCTGCGAGCAGGGTCGGGGTCATGAGGGTCTCTGTGATCTTTTCCTTTGCGAGCAATTCGACGAGCTTGACGGGATCGTAGCTGGTGTGATCTGGGATGGCATAGGTGGTGGCGCCTCGCAAGAGCGGACGGAGCATCTCCCAAATGAAGTAGACGTTGCAAGCTACGCGGTCAGCAGGCTTGAGATCGTTGACAGCGAAGCGGAGATCGTACGAGAGGACGGGAGCGCGGTGTGGATTTGCGATACCCTTGGGCTTGCCCGTGGTGCCAGAAGAGTACGAGACGAAAGCAAGGCGGTCGAGGTCGGTTTCATCCGGGAGAGGCGGCAAGGAGGATGAGGATGAAGCTGAAGCTGAAGCTGATGCAAAGAGCTTGTCTGCTTGTTCCGCGTCGTCGATCAAGATGGAAGGCACTGCCTTGGGAAGCAACTTTGCATGCTCGGACTGGGTGACAATGACGGCTGGCTGAGCATCCTTGATGACATCGTGGAGGAGACCGAGGGGGTAGGCGAGCTCGAGAACGAGGAAAGCGCCGCCAGCTCGCAACGCAGCGAGACATGCGATGACATAGTCGGCGCCTCTCCCCATGAGGATGCCGACGAGCGAGTCGCGACCGACGGCATGATTGGCACGAAAGAAGAGCGAGAGGCTGTCGACTTTGGCATCGAGCTGCGCATAAGTGTAGCTGGCCGAAGGATCCACGAGGGCAAGAGCATCGGGAGTGGCCTTGACCTGCTTGCGGAAGAGGGCGTCGAGGTCGAGCCTCGTATCGAGGACAGGCATGTTGATTCGTACGAAGACTGAGTCGCCGTCGTCGCCGTCGTGATTTCGATATACAGCCTTGGAGCTGCGGACGATTGACCAGGTGGCTAAGCCTAGCTCAGCTTCGGAAAGTGGCCGACGGCAGGTGATGGGAGATGAGAGATTCGGGCTGGCCGATCGATGTGATGAACGGATTGAAAGAAGCGTGATGGTATGATTGAAAGGGAGACTCGGATGTGCCGTTCAGGGATGATGGGCGTGGAAAAGGGAGTGTGAGTGCAGTCTAAACGAAGTGTCACATGGAAGATGACGAGAAGAATCAGCAATTGCGGCTGCAACGCGCGTTGGCTTGTGCGAGCATGCAGCTGAGGGAAGAAGGCACATGCATTGCAATCAATCGCCCATTTGCCTTTCCTTCCCCGACATTCTCCAACTTGTCGAATACGAAGTACGCTCGCACTCGCCCACGTCGAGCCCAGTTTCGATCCGTTTCGACATGGATCGGGCATCTCTGTTTCAACATCCGTCACGGCACAGCGGTGTCCGAGGGCCAAGCTTAAGACGCTTACAAACAAAGAAGACAACGGCCTCGTCAAATGACGATAGCCGACAATCACGCCAACTCGAGCCCACATGAGACATCGGAAACCCACCCAAGCGACTAAGGGAACGAGAAGAACGCCGCAATTTTCACAAGGGTTCAACAAGCCAAGCCGGTAGATTGGCGAACCCAACAGAAACGTGCATCTCAAGGCCAATTTTATCGGTACAGCCCTCGCTGCGCCAAATCGTTGATACCACAACAAGACAGCTGGAGCGACGCTGCCGTGCCAGTCTCGATAGCAAAGGCCTTGACTTGCTCGCGTGGCGCAAACAATTCTATTGCAAAAACTATAACGGCCTAACAATCTTGCTTTCTGAATTCCGGGACTCGGATCCTTTTCTTTTTCCGGCTTCGAGTGTGGAGGCATACAAGAAAAACAGGGTCTGGGATGGAACATCATGCTTCCTGTGTCCAAGCAGACAGCCATCAACCATCCTGTCTTCGTCGCTCGCAGTTGAAGGACACCTTGTCCCGACTCGCCATCAGCTATGCCGCCCAAAAAGCTGTCCATATCGCAAATACGCGCCGACAGCAGAGTGCGCAGCCACGATCCGGATCTCAATCGCACCTCGTCCTCATCGTCCTCATCCTCGCACAGACGGAATGCTGCGTCCAGCTCCAACCGAGCCAGTAGCCGGTATCAATCGGTCGCTTCTAGCTCCTCGACACGCCAACCATCAGCATCAAACGGCAGAAATCAGGCGAAACGACCCAAGCGCTCTGCGCAACCAAAGACTTCTGCGCGCATCCTTCACATCTACGACGACGACATCGAGGAAACTCGCGTCCAGAACCTCTTCGCCCCCGACTTACGCACGCAGCGGCAGAACCTGTCGTATAGACCGCTCTCGCTGACCCAGCAAGCTCATCGGGATGGTCCAGACTTTCGACTCCCTACGCTTAGCAGCATGTGTTGCTCCGTCATAGCTTCATGCTTCGACGCGCTGTTGCCGTCTCGCGACCAATTCGAAGTCGCTTCCGGCTCGAATGCAGCTTCCAGCTCAAAACTATCTATCAAGAACGCCCACACTCTCAAGAAAAGCTCTAATCCTCGCAAGCGTTCCAGAGGCCGAGCATTTGGTGCAGCTCCTGATTCCGACGAGGACCAGCAAGACTACATCCCAAGCGACGATGAGGGCTCTAACCTCAAATCTTCAACGTCAAGATCCACTCGCAGCCGCAGAGAAGCCTCACGTACCGCATCTTCTTCCACACTCAGTGGCAGCAACGCTTCTAGCCGGCTTCTGGCAGGATGGACCACATCAGAGCTGCATTACCTCACTCGCAAGACATCAGAACAGCTCAAGTTGCTTTCTCCAGCCGCATCCTTCCTCCTCTTTCGCGCTCTCGTCGATCAAGCACCGCAGCATCTCACCAAGACAGTCGTCAGCAACTACTTCCTGCCTCCCATTATGGGCAGCTCGTCGAGCTCTTCATCGGCGTCTGCCGCTGCAAAGACCCACGTCTGGCTGCCAGCCTCAATACCTTTGCTCTCCCACGACAAGTCGGCTGCATCCTTCCTCATCGCCCATCTCACCAACTCGATCACCTCCGCTCGAGAGCGTCATTCTTCCGTGCTGAGCCAAGCCACCGCGGAGGATATGCCTCTTGCTGCGCTTCCATCCCGCCTCCTTCAATCCCAACCTACGTCGTTTGCCCTTCGTTCACTGCAACTACACGGCTTGACACGCTTGCAGGACGGCACACTTGCTCGCTTCTTCGAGGCTGCTACCCCTTCTTCGCACAGCGAAACCATTCTTCGTCTCGAAACCATCTCACTCCGAGGCTGTGTCGCGGTCGGCGATCGCACCGTCGCCGCCATCTGCCGATCCACCAGCGCCACCCTCCGCTATCTCAACCTGGACTTTACCGACATTACCGCCGACTCTGTCTCGGCCATCATGCAACACGTCCCCGACATCCACACGCTCAAATCGGGCTACAACGAGAATCTCTCCGACAAGACGTTACAGACCGCTCTGCAGGCGCCTACCACTGGAGGCTTCATACCTTTCTCTAAGTTGACCAATCTGCGTCTTCGGCAGTGCAGTCAGGTGGGGGACGTCGGCGTGGCGTGTTTCCTCAGATACGCTCACAAGACGATCGAGGTGCTCGATGTCTCTGGCACGGGCGTGGGAGGTTCCAACGCGCATCAACCTGATCTGCACATCTTTTTCATGAGCTGTTTCCCCATGGGAATACCCGACGATTCGGAAACCGCAACGACAATGTTGAAGTTGAGGAAACTCAACTTGCTGGATACGAATATCGACTTTGATCTGCTCATCAAACTCATCGAGCGTTCGCCGAACATGGAGACCATGTTGTTGCGACAGATGCCCAGCAGACTTACGCGAGATGGCCTGATCGATTTGCTCGAAAAAGTGGTCTCTGATTCGCCTAGTGGTTGGCGCGATCGAAAGTGGAAGCGTTTGCAGTTACGCGTCCTCGATGTGCGAGACGAGTTTGCCGACTTGTTCCCCGACCTACTCGCCATCTTTCCGGTAAGTCTTTCCCCGCAGTCCAGTCTCTTGTATTCACTGAAGCTGACCTGTTCTTGGGATCACAGCGCCTGCACATCGAAAGTCTGAAAACATCCCAATCCCAATCCCACTTCTTCTCCAACGTTCCCGATCGAATCCAACCCAATTCCTGCATCGTCCAGCACCTCAAACTTCCAGATGCAAAACTCTCCGAGCACGCTTGGCAGTTCTTACCGCTCATCACGACGTTGAGATCGCTCGATGTCAGCAACACCGCTGTTCCCGAATCGATTGTCAAGGCGACGATAGAGGCAAACCCGTATTTGGAGGTGATGGATCTATCGAGTTGCAAGCAGATGCGGATTTCGACGAGGAGGAATGCGTTTGAGCTGGTGGACGAGAAGTGATGCTCTGCGAGGTGTGACACTCACAAGTCTGCTTCTCAACACAATCAGCGACAGCGACAGCATGGAATGGCATATCAAATTCAATACGATCTCGACAATCACCACGTGTGGCTACAGAAATATGCATCAAGCATCAAATCGTCGCCAACACCTAATTCTTCTTCCCATCCTTCTCGTCATTACCTACCTCGTCAGCCCGACGCTCAACCTTGCTCTCTCCGAGCATCTGAGCCATCTTTGCCTGCTTCAGCACCTCGGTCGCTTGCTCCTTGTCGTCGGCTAGGGTGGCGAAGCGCAGACGGAGGCTTTCGATGTCGCGAGGGTCGGTGATGCCGGCTGCGGTGGCGATCTGTTCGAGCTCGGCGGGGTTGGAGGAGAGTTGAGAGGAGAGCGACATGAACGACTGCAGTTCGTGGCGGGATGGTGCGGGGAGGTCGGGGGAGGAGAGGGTGGACGGGGGTACGACGATGCGTGGGGAAGAGCGGTGCAGGGTCGAGTCGTCGAGGTGAGGAGGGTGGTCGAGGTCGGGTTCGTCGAAAGACAAGATCCTTTTGACGAGATCTTTGTGATCCGCCGAGGTACGAGAAGATCCAAAGCGTCCGTCCATCGAGCTCCTCACCCCGGCCTCGACCTCTTTATCCGTGGGAACCCTGCACCCTTCTGTCCTCTCACCCCGATCATCCCAAAACTCGCACTCCGCACCCTCTTCACATCTTCCGCTGCCGGTACATCTTCCGGTAGACAAAACTTTCGCCAGCATCACATATAGCTCTTCCTCATACTGCTGCTTCTCCTCCCTCGTAAAAGGGATGCAACCAGCGGTGGTGAGCGGACAAGGATCGTTCTTGCAGGTGGGGGAGTGAAGTTCGCAGTATCCTTGATTCGAGGTGGCGAGCTGCACCGCGGTGGAGGAGATTCTTCGGGCAGTCGACAGGATCTGGGTTTGGCTGAACAGGTCCGCGTGAACCCCGACGTCGCCCGGCTCGGAACGCTTCTCGTGTTTCCTCCCATCCTTCTCCCCACCTTCATCCATTTTCATCGCCAGTTCCGCGATCGCTTCTTTACCGAGCATATCACACTCCTCTTCACCAGCACAAATGTTTGCAGCAAACATCGATCGAACCTCCCCAGCAATTTCCCTTTTCTCTTCGACTGTGTAGGCGGTACACCCGGGCGATGTGAGAAGGCAGAGCGAAGGATGAGTGGTAGAAGAAAGACGGTAGCCGTGAGTGGAGAGGAAGTCGGAGAGTTGCTGGTCGAGGTCGTCGGTGTGATGGCCGGATCCGCGGGGTGAGACGCCGTGGGGGGCGGAGGGATCGAAGCTGTCGTGGGAGTTGTGTGGGAGGCTCTCCGAGTGAGAGACTTGGTCGTGGTTTCCTGCACGTCCGTCGTCATGCGGTGGAGTTTGGTCGTTCGAGAGGCTACCCTCCTTCGCATCTGCTGTTTTTTCACAATCGAAAAGTGGAGCGGTTTCCTTCGGTCAGTCGTTTAGCCGAGCCTGAATGATGGTCTGGTATGGAAACTTACCCGTAGCGACAACAACCGAAGCAATCCCCAACATCCCCAGGAAGAGCAGAAGTACGCATTGTTTGAGTTTGACCATTGCGAAGAAGCTCGAAAAGCTCGCTGACGACGGGAATGTTCTTGAGACAGTGTAGTTACACCAAGGCAGGAGAAGGAGAGGACTAAGTAAAAAGCCGGGAGGAGACCGTCATATATAGGCAATCGCGTTCAACGGGTCAGCGAGAGACTGGAATGAAGTCCTTTTCCACCCCACCCTCTTACGTCTCAATCGAGCTCGAAAGCGTGGCATCTCAGCCGCATCTCCCGCAGTCTCACAGCTGCAAGTCGTTGTCAAATGCAACGACAGGGGACTTCATCAACAGACGCTTGGTTTTGCGATGGTCGAAGGAGGCAACGTGTGTGGGAACAAGAGCAAATGGGAATGAAGGAAAAGCGGTTGACGACTGTCGACGTATGAAATCCTGTGGGAACTTTTTTGCATGTAGAGAGTGGAAAGCAAACCGTTTGTGAATTTCGAGTGCGAAACGTGAGTTGTACCGTCGACGAGATAGGAGGTCACAAGATGCTCTCGAACCCATCTTGCGTCGGTCCGGGCAGAGGTGAGATTCAAGTCGGTATTCAACGATAGCCCACCCCGCTCCTTTTCCCCCCTCTTCACAGCCAATTATCACCCACAAGCTGGCACAGGGCAACATGCTGCTTCTCATTCGACTCCCTATCACTTGCATTGCGATCAGTGGTTCAAGCAGCGAGCACGGTCCTCGCCGTATCCCTTAGATGCTTCTCGGTCACTTTCTGCGGGGTGTACACCTTGTTCAGCAGAAGGTTGGTGACGAGTTGGTCGATCTGCTTGACTTTTGCAAGGTCGATCGGATCTTCTGTCGCGCTTGATTTTGGCGGTGATGCGATCAACGCTGTCGTGACCATCTTTGTCCCCCACAATGCGCGCAACCAAGGCCCTCCCTCCCCACCTCCATCGCTCTGACACATCTCCAATACCCTAAGGTACGCCTTGTACGCCTTCCCCACCTCACCCCCCGTATACAACGTCTCTGCATACTTCAGCTGGAAGAACCCATTCTGAGGAACCTGCAAGAGCAGCTCTTCCAACGCAAACGCACTCTGAGCGTACAACCCCTGACCTGCGTACACTTCGGCTAGTTCCTGCCATGCTTCCGGATCGTTGTAGAAGATGTCCAGGTGAGAGTTGAGAGCTTGCAGGGTTTGTTTTGTGTCACCGGTGGATTTGATCGCTGCGATCCTTCTGCGCGAAAGAACGAGGGAAGTAGGCTCGCTGTCGAGGGCGGATTCGTAGAGTTGGATGGCTTGGACGGGTTTGGACTGGCCTTCGAGGAGCATGCCTTGGAGGCAGACGACGCGTGCCGAGTTGGGAAAGCGCGAGGTGAGGCGCGAGATGCACGATTCGGCAAGATCGAACCGGGAGACCTCGATGGCGGAGATGGCGACCTGTTCGAGCGTCGACCAGAGGTCTTCAGATGGCAAGGAGGAGAGCGAGCCCGAGGTGATGAGCAGCTCGCCGTAGAGGACGGTTTTGTGTGGGGCTCGGATGGGTCGTCGTCGTTGTGCGGAGAGCCAGGCTGCGGCAGCGGTGGGATCGGTGGACGGGTCTCCCGACACGTCAAAGTCACGGGTCGTCATCGTGTTTCGGCGCCAGCAGTGTGAGATACGAGGAGGCAATGTGTGATGGTACCGGAGGGAAGGCGAGAGCGTAGGAAAGACGCTGCAGCCAAAGGCACCGACTGACGGATGATCCGAGCGCTAATCCCACAGGAAGAAACGCCTCAACGCATCTTTCGGATGGGTGTAAGATACATAAAAACATGTTAGACTGAATTTGGTTCTTCAATCAGAAATGGCTGCTCCCGATTTGGGTGCCGATTCGACTCGGATCCGACACGGGCAGTCACAATTCGCGCATTTCTGGACGGAAACACCCCGAAAGCCACTCTCTCCACACCTCTTCGCTGTACCTATCCTCCTGTCCTCTTTAACCCATCACACACAACCTCACAGCATCGCATCACAATGGTACGCACGACACTCGACACCCAAACACGATTCCCTGCTGCTGCATGGAACTTCCCCTGACTGACGCCCTGCTTTTGCCCTTCTTTCCACTCGACGCTTCGATTACACTTGTAGGGAGCTGGACCTCGATACCCTTACCCCAAGGAGGTGTGGTCGCCAGCAGGCGGCTGGTGGACTCGCCCGAACAACTGGGTCTCGAACACCGCAGTGTGCGCCGTAGGCATCGCCCTCGCAACGTACGGTGTGTGGACGTACAGCGCGGATCGAGAATGGAGACACAACGCTCCCACCAAACCCATCCCTTCCATGAACGTAAGTGGTTTCCCGGAAGCAAAGATGATACAGTACCAAGGAGATAGGAAGCTGACAATCAATTTGACCCGCTTGGATACGCTCATACAATAGTGGGCAAGACAGTTCAAGGAGGGTGAACTTTCAATCAAGGAGCCTTGATAGATCCCGACAATAGTATCACTTCGTCCAGAAAAGCAATATCGATTCCATTTCACCAAGAAGCCTGCGAAAGATGGTTAGACGGTGACGCAGTAGGGCTTTACATCCAAGATTTTCTTTGCGTCGGCAAGCATCCGAGAGTGTGACTGAAAACGCAACGCAAATTAAGGCTTCAATTCGGCCATCAGATCGACCGTTCTTGCCAGCCTCACGCTCAATGTTGACTGGCCGCCAGACGTCTCAACGACTCGAATCGATTTGAAGAAACGTATGCGTGGCAGCACACTGGGTATTTTGCAATGACTTTCGAGATACAGAAGTGAGCACGACTAACAGACCTTATATCTACACACTTGCAATCGCCGCTCACCTCTACTTGGTTCCAGCGACCTCCTTGATCGTATCGATGAACGCCTTGGGCTGATGAGCAAACCTGCCCAGGAACAACCCATCTACGCCCTCGCTGATCTTCTCAAACAGTCCCGGTCCTGCACTCCCACCGTACAGGATTCGCAACGAGGCGTCCGTCCTGCCCTTGTCCGAATCGACATACTCCTTGTTGTACCTCCTCCTGAGCGCCTTTGTGATCTTGACCACGTACTCTGGCGATGCAGGCTCCGATTTGCCGATCGCCCACACCGGTTCGTACGCCAACACCACCTCGGCGCCCTTGTCCATCACCTCCAGCGCGGGTCGGATCTGACGCCAGCACTCCTCCACCACCATCTCTACGTCGTCGATGGACAGCTGATCGATGTTCTTGGGCCTTGACACCTCACCGATGCAGATCAAAGGTACCATGCCGTTCTTGGAGATGCCAGCTGCCTTGTTGGCCACATCCTCGTCCGTCTCTCCAAAGTATCTCCTGCGTTCGGCATGACCGATCTCGACAAACTTGACGCCGACTTGAGAAAGCACCTTGGGTGAAACTTCGCCGGTGAATGCGCCAAAGTCTTGCGAGTGCACATCCTGAGCACCCAGCAGCAGCGTCGACTTGGACGAAGTGATTTGCGATGCGACCGACGTCAACGTGATGAAATCGGGAATGACGAAAACGTCGGCTGGTTGCGAGAGCGAAGGCAGCGCCGAAGAGAAGAGCGAGATGGTCTCGTCGAGGTATGCTTTGGTCTTGGGGATGTCAAAGTACATCTTGAACGAGACGCCCACGAGCGGTCGTCGTGTCGAGGTAGTAGCAGCCGACATTGTGGGTTTCTCGGGAGTTGGAAGGACGATCTGCTTCGACGATGGTGAGTGTATTGTCGCTCTAAATTTGAGATCTGAGATGATGGTGGTGGTGAGTGATAGCGGCGTTTCTAGCGATGTAGAAGCTGTGAATCAGCCAAAAAGAGAGATTAGCAAAAGAAAATGTGGGGAACAAGACTCGCTACATTCTGGCCAGACTGAGTCTCAGACAGAATGAAGGCTGTTCCGATGTGGTGATTCCAACTGGAAACTTCCCGAGCCATCAATCACTCTGCGATTGGCAAACAGAACAAACAACTGTGAAAAGGACACAGACGGCGAGGGAAATCGCCGAAGTGGAATCACAGAAACGCATTCTGAAAGCGCAGCAGCACGTCAAGATGACACTCTCCAAGTCGCCGTTGTTCAGATTTCGAATACAAAATTCTTTAGACCGAATACAGATGCTCCTTCTCTACGCATCACATTTTGAAGCTCTGCTATTCCTTCCCCCCCCACACGGCGGCGCAACTGACTCCACACAGGGCGGGTAGAAAGAGAGTCCCCATCGGAAACGCCGAAACGCCAAAAAAAGCACTTCTCTCCCACATTCGGCGTCAGCACGGCCAGCTGGCCGCTACGCCTGGTGCAGCAACTGAGCAAGTATCTTGAACGTGGAGCGACGCTGTGGCAACGTCAACGCTCGGATCAGCCGGTGACTTGGGAGATCCTTCCCTCGTTCCCGGATTCGCTACTTATCCCCGACACTTCTTACGATCGCATCTTCCTACCGAACCCACACCACTACTTCTTCTCCCACAGCTTCACTCACTTTTTCATCGAAGACCTCATCCTACAGAACTCTCCGCAAACATGGCCGCAACTCAGCAAAAGTGGAAGATCGCCTTCGGCTGCGACGAAGCCGGAGTCGACTACAAGAACGCCATCATCAAGGACTTCCAGTCTGATCCTCGTGTCGAGTCGGTCGTCGACGTCGGAGTGCCTTCCAACGCAGACAAGACCGCCTATCCTCACGTCGCCGTCACCGCCGCTCGCAAGGTCGCCAGTGGAGAGGTTGACCGTGCGCTGCTCATCTGCGGCACCGGTCTCGGCGTCGCCATCGCCGCCAACAAGGTCAACGGCGTCCGAGCCGTCACCGCACACGATTCGTACTCGGTCGAGCGTGCCATCCTCTCGAACGACGCTCAGGTGCTCTGCATGGGTCAACGTGTCGTTGGTCTCGAGCTCGCCAGGAAGCTGGCAAAGGACTGGCTCGGATACAAGTTCGACACCTCGAGCGCCTCGGCTGCCAAGGTGCAGGCCATCTGCGACTACGAGGGTGTCTCCGACAAGCAGTAGGCGCCTGAACTCTTGCAACTATCCACGACTCGTTCCTGAGCGTCCGTTGTGACATCCCCCCTCACATGTCTTGAATCGCCGACTTGCCAAGGCTGCACAATGCTCTTCGTAATCCAATCATAGATATCCCATTCCTTCGTCCACATTCTTTCTCTGAGCGCTGTCCGTGTGTGTACGATGCCGACAAGAGCATTGTGTGTGTTTTGTTGCGATGCCATGGTGTGACTGCTGCTCATCCTTGTCGGCAGTAGCAGTAGTCGTTGCATGTTCGCCACAGCGCCACATCTTTCCAGACATGTGAGCTCTATGTATCCTAACATCATCCAATAAATTGTTGTAGCTCCACGCTAGAAATCTCGGCGTGTTGCTCTGCCGTGCTGCAATTTTTTCTTCCTGAAAAATCTCTCGAGCTGAGACACTTTTTTTTTTGGTGAGAGAGAGGATCTTTCCAAGGGTTCAGTTCTAAGCTTTCGGAAGCTCTTCCGACCCTTGTCCTCTTTCCACACAGTCAATCACACTCGTCCCTTCCGTCGGTGTTCGTACCGCTGCTCACCGGATAGCATCCTCACACCGTCAAGATGCCCAAATCCGGCTTCGATCCGCAGCGTCACCAGCGCAAACTTCATCGTCACAACCCGCTCTCCAAGGCCGGCTCAGCTTCGGCATCCAGTAGCGCACACCCCTCTCCTGCGTCGGTCTCTTCCGCCACTCTCGATGCGCTTCAACAAGCGACCAAAGTCGCCAACGGAAGCAGCAGCAGTCCGAGCAAATCATCAGCGCCTGCAAACGATATCGTTCCTCTGCTCGCCAACCTCCCCGCTCCCGACAGTGCTGCGACAACGGCCGCATCCATCAACCTAGCCGACAAAGTGTGGTCGCTCGCTTCGGTATCGCTGCTCCTCACAGTCAGCCCAACTCAGTCGGCATCCGAGGTCAAACACCATCGCAAGCTTCTGCTCTCCCACAACCTTGTCGGTAGACTCTTGCTGGCTCTCCAATCACATACCGAAGTCGATGTGAGGCGCGAAGCGAGCGGTGCACTTCGCAACCTCTGTGTCGACTCTGGCATCGATGTTCGCAATGAGGTCGTTAACAAGGGGGGCATTCCGATCATCCTCTCGGCCATGAGGTGGGCGAGTAACGCGCTTGGTTTCGATGCTTCCTCCAGCAATCCTGCCATGTCGTTTATCGACGACACTCCGACACTAGAGCAGGATCTCGAGGCCAAGCGGGCTCTACTCGCCAAGCCGCTCGATAAGCTCAACAAGAAGGAAAAGAGACACGCTGCCAAGCTGGCTGCTGCACTCGGAAAGTCATTGGATCAGGTCGCTGGTCAAGGCTTGTCTGCGGAAGATGAGCAGAAGCTGTTGTCTTCCAACAGCAATGCAGGAGGGAATGATGCGATGGACACCTCCAACGCCGCTGCTGGCAACGGGCACAGGGGAGAGCCTTTCCTCGCCCTCGATTCCAACACTCGAAAAGGATTGCTCGAGATGGCAGAGAACCTCGTTACCGTCGTATGGTGCTTGTGCGAATCAGGCGACAAGGCCTTCGCCAAGCTCGTCACCTGGAAGTGGCTCGATCAGGACGTCGTCGGTGCCACCCACGATATCGCTGACGAGCTCAACGGCCAAGCACTCGCATCATGGCTTTCTTCCGCTGTCGAACTCGGTTCAAGAGCCGCTGGCGTGTTGTCCACCGCAGGATCGGATGGATCGCGCGCAACTTCTTCCGCGGCAGAGACGCTCAATGTATTGACAAACGAAGAGCTTTCTCTGCTGCTCGACCTCGCTCTGGCTTCCGGTAACGCTCTGTGCGCCTTGACCGACGGCGGCGAAGCAGATTTTGTCGATGGATTGCTCGCGCGGCCATCCCCAACACCTGCCGCTGCCTCGAAGTCCAGCAAGAAGAAAGGTCCCAAACCCATCAGCCTCCCGTCACAACCCGTCCCACAGTCTCTGGACCAGCAGCCAGCCTCCGCCACCCGCTGCCTCTCCTCCGTCCAGACCGCCGTCACCCTCCTCCAAGCATGCGTCCAAACCGACCAGGCCAACATCGACAAGCTCAAACGCTACGTCCTCTCCCAATCCACCATGCTCGGCGTCCTCTCCGCCGGCGTATTCCGCAACATTGCCGCCGCCGTCGATTCCAAAGCTGCTTCCTCCAGACGTTCCAAATCGCGCAATCGTGCCGACTCCGCCGACACGACGATGACGAGTTCCACCATCTTTGTCCCATCCTCACCCAGCGGAACTTCGCTGAAAAAGTTCGAAGAGTCCGTCATCCTACCCACGCTCACCCAGCTGCTCTCCGGTGTGGACATGACCAAGCTCGCACACGACCTGGATGGACGCGGAGATGTAGCGGAGGTTGTTTCGCTCGATTCTGCAGCGCAGAAGGAATCGGACGAGTCGGTGATCAGGGCAAAAATGCAGGGGAAAGCGGAGGAGAAGGCGCAGACGCTGATGCTCGCGTTGGAGGTGCTTGCCGAGATGGCGGGGTGTTTGGACTCTGCTGCTGGTGGAGAGGATGATGGTGGGGAGGAGGAGTGGTTGGAGGATCCGGATGCTGAGGATGAAGACGAAGAGATGGATTTCGGTGATGAGGATGATGATGATGTGGTGGGTGACTCAGATGGCGATGCGAAGGAGGACGACGATATGGGCGTCAGCTCGAACCCGACGACGACTACGGATACGTTTGCTGACGCGGTCAAACGCACCGGAACACTTCCCTTCGAAGCCTACGCTCCCATCCTCTGCAACATCGTCTCCTCCCACACCCTCACCTCCGCACTCCTCACCCTATCCCGACCATTCGAAGCGTCGTTCCCCTCGCTCACATCCACCTCTTTGGAGACCGACAAACCGACATCCAGCCTCCTCCGCGCGCTCCACTCGCGCTCCCTCTCCGTCCTCAACAACCTCCTCCTCCGCCTCGCGACCTTCTCCCCGCCACCCCCGTCCCAACCTCCCACCGATCCCAAAACACAACGTCGCATCTCGGCGTTTCGAACGTGGATCGAAGCGCAACCTCAGCACGATCTGCTCGAGGGTGTCTGGACGACGGTGTTCGAGATCGCCAAAGGGTGTGCTAGTGTTCCTGCTGTGGCGAGTTTCACTGGCGACCGGTCCGCGGATGTGGGAGCTTCCGGGGGTGAGGGTGTGGATGGGTTGACCATGGTGGAAACGTGCATCGGGTGCATGTTCTCCCTCGCCCGACTGTTCTCCGGCACCCTCCCGCTTTCGCCCACCCAAACCGTAGCCGACGCGACCTCCGTCGAGTCCGAAATCATCTCCGCCCTCACCACCTCCTACACCACCTCTCTCTCGGACCCTCTCCGATCGAAAACCATCCTCACCCTGTCCACCATCGCCCGCTCTCCGCAGATCCACCCGACGCTCAATGCGTACATCGGGAACTTTTTGCTCAACATCCTCGAATCCTCCTCCACTGGTTCCACGACGCCGGAGTCGATGCTAGCTGCGATCAACGGAGTCATCGACGTGTACGCCGATGAAACCAGTCACTACGATAGCGTGTTCAGGGAGGGCAAGTTTGCAGAGAGGTTGAGGGCGACGGTGTACGGATGCAAGGCGTTGGTCAAGAAGGTGGATCGGAGGAAGCAGGTGAGTTTGAGGGAAGGCGTGGAGGAGGCGGTGCAGAATCTGATGGGTTTCGTAGAGTATAGGTTGGCGTTGAAGTTCTAATCCCCGCTTTTTCACATTGAAATACACACATTCGTTCGATAGATTCGCAGTTGTGTTCTGCTTGCTTGCTCCTCTCAAAGAGGATGGAAGGTTTTGCGATGGTGACAGCGAAAATGTTGAAAAGGATAAGGACGATTGTTGGGATGGGGGCAAAAGAAGAAAAAAAATTGCATTGACGGGGACTCGAACCCCGGTCGAGTCGAAATCGGTAAAGACACGTCTGGCTACAGACGATGAGTTTGGCAACGACTCATGATACCCCTACACTATCAATGCGTGTATATAAACTAAGTGCAAGATTGCGTTTATGTTCGGCTCTTGTTTTGTCACCGAGTTTTTGGATTTTGTACCGCGGGATGATCGTTGTCTCCTTGCGGTTAACCCGACTCAAGAACCGGCGGAAGGAAAGGGGAGAAGAAGAAGGTTTCGAACCTAAGGTGTTGCAGCAATACTGTGTTTAGTGCATTTCGAAGCTGAACCCGTCGGCGATCTCGTAATCTGCTAGGGTGATGTGATCTTTGTACACGGTGTACCACTTTTTGAGGATGATCTGCGCGCAAAGCGAAGGAGAGATAGTGTCAGTGGGTGAGTCCTGACCAAAATAAAGGAGAGAAAGTGGTGTGATGGGTGTGTATGCGTACCTTTTGTGGTGGTGTTCCGGTCTGTGCTGCGATGAGCTTTTTCAGGTCTCCGATGGTGTCTTCTGGTGAACACTTGACTCGCACTGGTAGACGAGGAGACGCGCGGAGAGAGGTTAAGAGACGAAAGGGTCAGCAAACAAATGGAACAGAGAACAAGATGTGGGTCATTCCATTGCGAGTGCATCGTCCCCTTGCAAGACGATAGTACATCCAATGAATTAACCAGGCAGTATACACACCTTTACGACCCAACCTGTCGTTGGCTAGCACCTCTATCATCGGCATCTTGACGTTTATTCTCGTTGGGGTGAGGATGATCCGATCCAGCACGAGCGAAATGGAGCAACCGGCCGCGGTAGATATTAGCGAAGGATGCGTCGCTCTGTGTGCGTTTCGATTACGCTGTTCCGGGTGAATGCTGTTGCTTGCAAACGAGATGGTGGTGGTGGTGGAGCAGGTGCGAGGTGTTGATGTGTTGGTTCGGGAAGCAAAAAGTCTCCAACGATCCTCCACTTGTCCGTCTTCCGCTTCCAGCGAAAAAAAAGAAAGTGGAAGGTGGGAATCGAACCCACGACCTCAAGATGTTTTCATAGGGCGCCGTTCTCCAGAAAAGATACGTTGCAATCTCACGCCAAACCACTAAGCCTCTCCCACAGTTTTGCCGAAGCCGAACGCTCATTGGTATATATGTATCCTTGTGAGAAATGAGCATCGTCAGGTGACGAGATCCACAGATTGGCCCGACGATGACGCGCGCTTCTCGACGGCCAAAAACACTAAAAGCGAAGGGTGAAACAATGCACATGTCTACCGTGTAGAATATACGCCGTGACAGATATGGAGCGATAAGAGAGAGACAAGCGAAGGTGATTTCGGATAATGCGAGTCGGCGCTTTCATCATCTCTCGCTGCTGCAATCCTCGCTACGTCGTCACCATCATCACCACCAACATCGCCCCTACCACCGTTGCTGACTGACAGCCACAGCTGGGTCCCATATCCTGTGCACAACAAGCATTGCCAAAGATGGTAAGTTCACTGTCAGGGCTCCCAGATCGTTCGTCCACATGTGCTGAATACTCTTCCCCCACTTTGTTTGCCCACAACAGACCGAGACAGAAGCACACGTCTCTATCGAGACGACACCCAACCCACGACCTCTGTCGTCATCACCGCTATCACCTCACCGCAAATCACCTATGCCACCGTGTTCATCGTCCACGTCAGCACCACCCGCCGAGATCGAAGCCACATTGACACGACTCTCGTCGCACCAGGGAGTGCTGGGATGCCTGGTGCTAAGCCGCCACGACGGGCTCGTTATTCGAAGCGGTGGGCAGATGTTCGATCCAAGCGGGCCGGGTGCGAAACAGCGCGCAGAGATGCTCAAGAGCGTCACCAGGTTGGTCAAGAGCAGCGTCGAGAGTCTGGCGAGCGACATCAAGGCCATCGACGACACGGACGAGCTTGGTTTTCTGCGGGTGCGCACCAAGAAGTACGAGATCATGATCACACCCAACGACAAGTACCTGTTGGTGGTGTTGCAGGATCCGAGCGCTGCTGCTTCCGGTGCTGCACAGTAGGGCCCATAGACGATGTTGATGATGATACTCCGTATACCCTGCGCGCAATGCTCTCCCGTTCTGTCTGTCTTTCTGTTTCATGTTTGGCTGCGACGCAATGATAAGATCCCACATTCTATCACAGTCGAGCTCAGTGCCAATAGATAGATTCGCATCACTGTGAATTGCCATTCGCATCCTCCGATTCTTGCTGCAGCCGTTGAATCAGCTGCTGTGCTGTCACGCGATGTCGAAAGATCTCTGTTCGGATCACCCGTCGTACCGTCGTCAATCGCCACTCTCTGCTTACGAATCCAGCAACTCAAATGACACTCACCTATGTCGTTCAAATGCAGAACGGGAATGTCGTACTGGTACTTGCGTCTCCATGTATGCACGTCTGGCAAACTGTCGTCCCGAATATTGTACGTCGACAGTTGGATCGGCAGTGCTTCCGACGCTTTGGTGATTTGCTGCTGCATCACTTGGCACAGCTGACAGTCTGTACCCGTATACATCGTCAGCTGAAATGGCCGACTGCGTGACAGCAGCCGGAGTGTGCTCAGCATCGTTGGTGTTTGTAAGAGGCTATACCGAGTATAGTATTTTGCAGAGCCATGTTAGCTTCACAAAAAAGAAGTTCGGAAATCGGTGAGAACGAGCGGATTTCGCTGTCCCAACTCCATATTCATTGGACCCTTGTTTCCTTCCCTTCCTCATACCATCCACCCTCACCCCCCATAGACACCCTAGCCATGTCGGATTCCGCGCACGATGTCCAGCGCAAACGCAAACGATCCATGGACAACACCGACGATGCTCACCAAGATGCACGTCCCATCCCCGCTTCCCAGGACGCTCGCGGCGTGTTTGTCGACATCCCCGAACTCTCCTCTTCCGCCATGGCTGCTTTCCACGCAGCACAGCACCCGCCTTCCAGTCAGCTCGACTCGCAGATCTCCATCCACTTTCCAGACTCGCAAGTACAGCCCCAACAGTCGTCCAGCGCATCCGAGTACGTTCCCTCAACTCAAGCGGAGGATCAATCCAGCTCGTCCGCTCTCGCCCTAGCAGAGACAGCTTCTGCTTTGAGGCCGCTTCCGTCCATCTCGACACGCGTGTTCGAGCCGTACCTGGACGACACTACGGGTATGGAATTGGAGCAAGCCGAGTCGAGGATCTCTCGTAATCGTATGCAGACCGCCGCAAGTACGCAACTAGACAGCTCGTCACCCGTAGAGTCCTTCTCGCCTTCAGATCAGGTGCAACAGATGATCAAGCCTCAGGACATTCCTCGAATCGGCTCGTGGATCCTGCCGCCGCTCACAGCCGAGAATAGCAACCCGAATGTTCCCGACTATTCAAGCCAGCAAGTGCTCAGTCAAATCCCTCTCGATATGGATCCGGACGAGTTGATCGATCCGGAAGATCTCTATCGCGAATCCGTAGCATCTCAATCTTCGCCCTCACATCGCATCAATCGCGGACGGCAGCAGCATCGGAAACAAGGAAGTGTTTCTCCGGCGTCTGCTGACGCTGCTCTGCCGGTTGCTGTCTCTCCAATACAGTCCACCCCTGCCCTCGCATCTGTTGCCGCTGCTGGCGGTGCGCAAGCAGATCCGCTGCTCCCCAGCCAACCCATCCCGTCGCAACCACAAGACGCACCCTCCTCGACACCTGCCCTACCACCACCACCTACCGTCACGCAAGACCCCACCCAGCCTCCAATCGCCATCGCCTCGTCTTCCTCCGCCGATTCTTCCTCCACCACCTCCGTCGGCTGGTCCACCTTACCCCGCCCCGAAATCATTGATCTGGTCCATCAATCCTCCCACATCCCCGAATTCCTCAAAGACGAGATCGAGCGCTTCGTTCTCCGCTCCAACAGGGCTTCTTCTCCCAAAACGGCAGTTACACCGCGTGCGAGCCCTCGACGCAGGTTTCGGTCTCACTCGCAGTCGCAATCGCAGTCGCAGTCTCAGAACAACGACGATTCCGAGACGCAGGAGGATGGGTTCCTGCGGACCAAGAAGATCTGGTGTATGGATCTGTTGATCTTCCCGGGAGACTCACAGTCGAGATCGAGAGCGGTTGAGGGGGTAACGTCGCAAGTCGTGCTCAAGCTGACGCAGCAGACGCAGCAGTCGCAGCAGCTTTCGCAGTCTCCCAACTCGCAACGTGGTGCCGTCTCCATCATTCTACTGTTGGACACGGTGGAGGCTACGTTCGATGTGTACGAGTTGGAGGAGAGCCTAGCGGGGGTGCTGAGGAACGATCGTAGGTACGCGGTTGCATTCGACGCAGATGGACGCAAATGGACCGCGCCGCGGGAGACACGTTCGCTGGTGGATGCTACGAGAGAGGACACCGGAGACGAGCTCGAACAAGCACGAGCCGAAGTCACGCGTCTGCAGCTCTCCCTGGAAATCGCTGCCGTTCAGATCGAAACCCTCTCCTCGGCCAAGAATTCGCTCGAGAAGGATCTCTCCGAAACGCGTTCCCAGCACGACTTCATCAGGGGGCTGTACGACCGAGCCTCTGCGAGCGCCTCCACCGCCCAAGCGGCTGCGTCGGAAGCCGAAGCACAGGTGCAACTGCTTCAGGGACAACTGCGGGATGGGTTGGCGTTGCAACGGGATATGCTGGCGGCGGCTGTGGATCGGTGGAAGAGCAAAGTGAGAGCGATGGAGATGGAAAGCAAGTTCCTGCGGGAGCAAAAGGAACTCACCGAATTGGCCGGGGTTCGCGAGAAAGCTGCGCTGTGGGATGCGTACCAAGCTCGGGAAGCGGAGGCGGAAGCCAAGCGCAGGGAGAGGATCCGCCTGCACGAAGAATCCCAGCGTCTGCGCGGCTTCGGCGACGGGCCCTTCGCCCCCGCCATCCGAGACACCACCCCCATCGACGAGCTGGACGAACTAGCATCTCTAGCCAAGGAAGCAGCCGAAGCAGGCGACACGCTCTTCATCGACGACCTCCCCACCCCTACTGGCAGATCGACGCGATCGCGCCGAAGCAGGCCGGACTCGGTAGCGCTCGGAAGGGCGGCCAACCGACCTCCTCCCGCCGGCTCGGCGGTGGAGATGGCCGAGCAGGTGGAGGCGGCGCAGCTCTCGGCGGAGAATGCACTGCTGGACGCGGGGAGGGAGGTGGAGGATCAGTTTGCGGTGTTCGCAGCGCCAGAAGAGGTGGATGGGTTGGGGGACTTTGACGCTGCTCCGAGTGGCGGGTTGGAGGTGGTAGGGGAGGAGGCGGAGTTGTTTGCGGGGGAGAGGGCGGAGGAGAGGGTGTGGGGGGAGAGGGTGGATGTGGCGAACCTGCCGCCGAGCTTTACAGAGGATAGTCTGCTGTTGGGGGATGGAGAGGCGCTGCCGTTGTCGGCGGTGCTGACGGGGGAGACGGGGGAGGGGTCGTTTCAGCCGCATACACAGGCGTGAATTATGTCGGATGGATGCAACACCGGGTAGTGATTCTTGAAAGGTTTGTTTTTACGGGTGTATACGTTTCTGAGACGTGATCAACTGTCTCTTGCCTTTTCTACTACTTGCTCTTCTCCCTCTCGCGCTTAAACCTCTCCACCCACTCGCTCTCTCCCTCGCCCTTCGGCAGCACGTACAAACTCAAAATCCCATCCTTCATAACCAACCCATCTCTATCCTTCACCCTATCCTCCCCTTTCCCCGTATCCGCCTCCTTGAACGCTTGATCCATGACCTCTCTCAAAGTCAACTTCTTTCCCAACTTTAACAACCTCCTCTTGCGCGTCTCGGCGTACACCTGAAGGTTTTTATCGTAGTACTCTGCCTTGTTATCCCAGGGAAGAGAACCACGGGAGGTGGAGGGGAAGATGTGGGAGAGGTAGGTGGAGAGGGGAGTGTCTTCGTGGTAGTCCGAGATGAAGTCGGATTGGGAGTGGAGAGGGTAGATGAGGAAGAGGGGGAGGATGAGTGGGGTGCGGATGGCGTCTGGTGGTGACCAGGTCGAGGATGAGAGGGGGAGGGCGGGGTCGGAGGGGGTGGAGGAGAGAGCCTCGGGATCGAAGTGAGCTGGTTGAGGGTTGTCCGGTGGTCTTGGCGTAGTTTCCAACCACAACCCTCGGACGAGCAACGCTTGGTGCAGGGTTTTCTCCAGCAAACTTTTCCGTCGTTCTCTTTCGAGTTTCTCCTCTTCCCTCTTTTTCGCCATAGCCAGGTTCGATTCCGCTTTCTTCTTCAACACCCTAATCGCCTCATTCTCGGGATTCACCTCCAGCCCCAACGTCGCACACTTGACTGCATCCTCCTCTCGACCCAACGCAATCAACGCCCGCGTAGCTCGATAGTACGCCTTTTCGTTCCTGCCGTTCAGCTCCAACACCCTGCTCGTATCTCTCAACGCCATACCGTAGTTCTGCAGTTCCAGATGGCATGCTGCCCGGTTCGCATGCAGAGTTTCGGTGAGCGCAGTGTCGGTGGGGTTGGAGTCGATGGCTTGGGTGTAGAAGCCGAGCGCTTCCCGGAACCGTTTGGCGGTAAAGTACTCGTTGGCCTGGGTTTTGAACTGCGCGGCTACTTCGTTGGGCGAACCGTCGAAGGCGAGCGATTGGAGCGCTTCGAGGGCGACGTCGGTCGAGTCAGAGGAGGAATTGGGGAGATCTTTCATGAACAGAGGTACGGAATCCCATGATTTGAGCGTGGCATCCAGATCCCGTGGTGCAGAGGAAGACGAGGTGGAGGAGGAAGAGGATGGGTCGTAGGAAAAGTCTCCTGATCGAGGTGGAGATTTGGGGAGTGGGGTGCGGGTGGTGGTCGATGGAGGGCTGGTCTCCTCGACCGGTTCGATGACGGCCATGGTGAATAGTGTGGTCGATGATGGTGTTCGAGGTGATGAGGTTGGAAGAAAGGAAATGCCGTGTGGAGCAACAAACGCTTCTGTTTTTGCAAAAACAAAATCTTCCGGTGGAATGTCCCGATTTCCGAGTCGGCTCCTTGTCCGCCTTCTCGACAAAACGTTCGGGATGACTGCGATGCTCACTATTCTCTCACGACGGTCCCGAATGCACACACTGACGCTCTGAACACGCTTCCGAGTCGGCATGATCCGCGGTGTGAATAGATTGATCGACTCACCCGTCACCGCCTCGCCTTTGGCATGGGCACGAAAGCATCGAGGGGAGACTTGCTCATTTCCCTGCGTGCCCTTTCCCTCTCTGCATCCTCATCGTTCCTACCCGCTCTTCTCGCCGCCCTGCGATCCATCGCCTGTTGCAGCGATTCCGGTACATCCGCTTCCTGAGTCTGCGCTGTGGTCCGATCGAGTTGACCTTTGGCAGCGAGTCTAGCCCTACTCGCGGCCCAAACGTCCTCATCCGGACTTCGCTCCTGTTCCAACCTGCCTCCCTCGCCTCTCGCTTCCTGCCTCACCCTCTCTCCAGCCTGCTCCTCCACCCCCTCATCCACCACCGTGTTCGTCGGCACTTTTCCAGCCGCACTCTCCACCAGCTTCTGCTGCGCTCTCAACTTGGCGCCCTCGTGCTCGTCCAACCTCGCCTGCTGCTCCCTCGCCCTCCTCTGCTGATCCTCCAACGCCAACTTTGCCGCATTCGCCTGCGTCAAAAGGATCCGCTCGCGGTCCTTGACCAGCTCTTCGATGGTCGGAGCTTCTCTGCGGGTGTGCCGCAACCACATGACCCACTGGACGGGGATGGAGCGTTGGTCGTAGTCTCCCAGCTCGCGTTTCTCGGCCCATTGGATGGATCGCCGTGTGTGCCGTGGATCGAGAGAGCCGGAGAGAGAGGGCAGTTCGAGGTACGAGTTGCCGTTGAGGTCCGAGCCGACGATGTACTTGGCGTTGCCGATGCGCAGCGTTTTGGCGATCTTGGACAAGATGCCTAGGCGTGATGTTGTGGGCAACATTGTTGCTCGAAGGCAATATACGAGGCAGCGTTGCGATGATACGAAAGGATGGTGAGAATGACCTTCGCTTGATCCGACATGTCGATCTTCCTCCACCTGCTTGAGGTGTGTGACTTCTGGTGCTGACCAAGACTCGATTTAAGTTAATTCACACAGAAAATTGGGGAACCAAAAAGAAACTACCCTGGCAGACTCGCGCGTGATCGAATTGAAAAATTAAAGGCGGAAAAAAGTGTTGTTCTCGCAAGAGAGCGCGCTGCTGCTTCGCGCTTTGTGGAGATTCTACAAATTTGCGCAGAGCAGAGGAGAGCAGCCACGCACAGGTCAACCAACAGCTTCAAACAGCGACTGCGCAGAGAGGTGTGTGTTGTTCTCCTTTCCATTTGCTCTTTCTTCTTCTTAGACCGTCACGTCACTCCCTTCGGCCACACCGACAAGGCCCTTGTTCTGACCAGACACGCATCATCCTTTCCCTTCTATCCTTAGCTCTACCACCATCATCTCCGCCGTCGACAGTCTGAGCGCGACTCGATTCGCAAACCACCACTAGCCATGGCGTCAGCCGCTCCTTCTCCAGAGCACGTGCAGCTCGTCTGCAATCTCCTTGCTCAGACGCTCAACCCGGCCGAACGCAAGAATGCAGAGGATCAGCTCACACAGGCGCAATCACAGCAAGGTTTCCTCCAGATCCTCATCGCCGTCGTCCAAAACGCTACAGTGCCCAGCAACGATGCCGTTCGTCTCTCGGCTGCCATCAAGCTCAAAAACATCTGCAAGACCGCTTGGGACCAGGAATCAGCAGAAGAATCGGCCGTAGCCACTCCCATCCACGAAAACGACAAGCAAGCGCTCAAGCAGTCCATCGTTCCCTTGCTCGTCTCCATCTCTACAAACACCGACGGCAGACCTCCCGCCCCCACGAACGTGCGATCTCAGTTGGAGGAGGCTATCGCTCTCGTCGCCGAAAAGGATTTCCCGCACGACTGGCCCGACCTCATGGATCACCTCGTACCCAAACTCACCAGTCCAGATGATCAGCTCGTTCTAGGCATTCTGCGTACCGCCCACACCATCTTTTACAGGTATAGACCCGCGTTCCGCAGTGACGACCTTTACAGCGAGATCAACTACGTCCTCGGCAAATTTGCCCTCCCGCACCTTGACTTGCTCAAACGCACAGATCAGAGGCTGCTCGACCCTGCCACTCCCTCCACTGCTCTCCCCGTCCTAGGTCAAGTCATGAATATGACCCTTCAGGTGTTCTACGACCTTTCCAGTCAAGACTTGCCACCACAGATCGAAGATAACATGGCTCCCATCATGGAGATTCTGGCACGCTGGATCTCGCAATCCCGTCCCGAACTCGACGCCGACCCGGATGAGCCTTGTGCGCTGCAAGAGATCCGCAGCAGCATCTGCGAGATCGCCGAGTTGTACGCCAAAAGGTACCTCGACGTCTTCAGCCAGCTTCCCGCATTCGTGCAGGGCATCTGGGAGATGCTGGGTTCGTGCACGCTTTCACAAAAGTACGACACGCTCGTCTCCAAAGCCGTCGGATTCCTGTCCACCGTAGTGCGCATCGGCAGTCAGCGCAGCATGTTCGAATCGCCAGAGACGCTCGAGCAGCTCTGCAGCGCCATCATCCTGCCCAACATCGCCATCCGCGAGGCGGACGAGGAGCTGTTTGAAGACAACCCCATCGAATACATCAGGAGGGATCTGGAGACCAGCATGGAGACCGATACCAGGAGGAAGGCCGCTTCCGAATTCTGCAGGTCGCTTATGGAGTTCTTCGCGCAGCAGGTCACCACTATTGTCGGCAGATACATCGGTCAGTATCTCGAGCAATACCGAGCCGATCCGCATGCCAACTGGAAGCAGAAGGATACCGCCATCTACCTGCTCACCTCCATCGCATCCAAGTCGTCCACCGCGCAGCACGGTGTTACTTCGACCAACGAGCTAGTCAACGTCGTCGAGTTTTTCAGCGACAACGTCCTCACCGACCTTCAGTCGAGCGCAGACGACTCTCCTAGCCCCATCCTGCAGGTCGACGCCATCAAGTACCTCTACACGTTCCGCAACCAGCTCACCAAAGACCAGCTCCTCTCCGTACTCCCGCTCCTGGTGCAGCACCTCGAGAGCTCCCAGTACGTCACCTGCTCGTACGCTTCCATCACCATCGAACGCATCCTCTCCCTCAAACGCGATTCCACCCTCCTCTTCACACCCACCGACGTCCAACCTTTTGCCGAGAACATCCTCCTCGCGCTCCTGCGCAACATCGAACGCGGAACCACACCCGAGAAGCTCGCCGAGAACGACTACCTCATGAAGTGCCTCATGCGCATGCTCGCCACCGTCCGCCAGTCCATCGCGCCCGCGTCGCAGCTCATCCTCCAGCACCTCGCCAAGATCCTCGGCGAGATCAGCAAGAACCCGTCCAACCCGCGCTTCTCGCAGTTCCTGTTCGAGTCGATCGCCGCGCTCGTGCGCTACACCGTATCTGCCGATGCGTCGAGTCTGGAGATGTTCGAGCAGGCGCTCTTCCCGGTGTTCACGATGATCCTGGCGCAGGATGTGGTGGAGTTCCAGCCGTACGTGTTCCAGGTGTTGGCGCAGATGCTGGAGCTGCACGGCGGGGAGGGGCTGCCCGAGGCGTACTCGAGTCTGTTGGTGCCGATCCTGATGCCGGCGTGCTGGGAGAACAGGGGGAATGTTCCGGCGCTGGTGAGGCTGGTGAGGGCGTTCTTGTCGAAAGATGCGAGCAAGATCGTCGCGCAGGGTCAGCTGGGTAGCATGCTGGGGATATACCAGAAACTCATCTCCTCCAGAGTCAACGAGCTGTTCGGTCTGGAGCTGCTCGAGACGATCTTCGAAAGCGTAGATGCAGCGAGCTTGGAGGGTTACAAACGCGCGGTGCTGACGCTCCTGCTGACACGGCTGCAGGAGAGCAGGACGGACAAACTCGTCAAGGGGATCATCCACCTCGTCGCGAGCATCTCCATCACCAAAGGCGGGGACTACGCCGTAGGCGTATTCGAAGCCGTGCAACCGGGGTTGTTCTCCCAGATCGCCCAGGCGATCATCGCGCCCGAACTCGCCAACGTCGCCGAACGACAGAAGAAGGTCGTCGTCGTCGGATTCACCCTGCTTTTGCTCAAAGGTGGTGCATCGAACGATGTTCTGCCGGCACTGTTGGGTGGAGTGGTGAAGCTGTTGTCGAGCGCAAGTCTGCTCAAGGAAGACGGGCAGCAGGAGGAGCTGGTTTTCGCCGACGACGAGGCGGGAAATCTCGGGTATCAGACCGGATTCAGTAGGTTGGTGGCGAGCGAGACGGGGAGGAAGGATCTGACAGGCAGCGTGGTGCAGGGGAAACAGCTCAAGGAGTGGTTCGCGATCCAGCTCAAGAGTTTCAGGGCCGAGGTGGGCGAGGATGCGTGGAGGAGTGTGTGGGGGGCACTGGATGCCCAGGTGAGGGAGGGTTGGGAGCGACAGATGGGTGCGGTGTGAGAAGGAGCGCTGGCGTCTGACGGAATGAAAGATGCGTTTCTGCAAGTTCGAGTGATCAGGTTTGTGCAATGACTCGGTCGAAGGGCTTCGTGACAGACTGTCAGGCAGTCAGCTCTGTCCGGTCAGACTTGAAAGCTTTGATGGCTGTGACGAGTGGTTCGCAAGCCACAATCAACGGCGGGTCCCGCGCGACACACAGGTTATGAGAACACACGTGGATGCCAATGCGATTGCTATTTCGTGGACGAATGCGAGAATGCTATGTTGCGTGAATCGTTACAAGTACAATTCTGTGCGCGACTCCCAACTAGAGTCAGGGACAGAGAGAAGGTATGCTGCTGCTAGGAAGGAGTCATGACCTGCGACTGGATCTGATCGATGGCCAACCAGTGATGGTCTTCCAGCGCTTCACCGAAGAGGTCTTCCTCGTCCTGCTCGTGCTGCTGCGTCGCGTGCTGGCCATCTGCTGGACGCTGCTGCTGGGCTTGGGACGCGCTTGGCATCGTGTCCGTCGTGGTCTGACTCGTCGCATCGCTGGCGAGCGTCGCAGATGAATACCCACTGAGGGCGTGGATCGCCCTCCCCGAGGTGATGACGAACCTCAACTGCCTCACCGCTTTCTTTTCCGCGGTCGTGTCCAACATGGTCGGGCCGAAGGGATTCATCACCACCGCCGCTTTCCGCACCGTCGTCATGGTCATCTTCTTCTTGCCGTCGGATTCCGCAACTGTGTCGATTGACGAAGAAGCTTCGTCTACGGGCAGACACACTCTGCCTCTGGTCTTGGAGAGGAACAGGCGCACGTTGATCAGGTTGGTCCACGTGTGACCGAGCTGAGCGGTTCGCGGATGGAGCGTGTACAGCGGACCGTCGTTGGACGACCGCGGTTCGTCCAGTGCTCGCGCACCGATGGCTTCCGCCAGAGTCGGGGGAACAGACGCCAGGAGTCCGCTGACGAAAGCCGACTGGGAAGCCACATCCATCGCCAACGGCTGATCGTACAGTCCTGCAGGGCCACTGCTGGAGGAGGCTTGCTGCTCTGAAGACGATGCGCTGGGATTACCACGTGTCTTTTGGGAGCGATGCCAGCGGATGCGATCGGCGGAATCAAACACAAAGCGTCGCGCGATCTCCTTGTCGACGCCGAAAGCGTCGCTGACATGGTTGAGAACCAACACCGCCCTCCCCTGGCTACCCTGCCTCGGCGCCGACGGCTGCTGACCAGCAGCGATGCGTTTCAGCGAATCTGCAATCTCCACGAGCATCTTGGATCGCTGCACAAGCGAGTCGATGTCGGTTGCTGCCACCGCGTCTTCCTGGAACAGAGACGGTAGGTTGTCGATCACAACCAATCCGACATCGGGAGACGTCGATGACCCAGCTTTCCTGGACCACAATCTGCTGATCAAACCGGGCAAGCTGTACCTGAGAGCATGTTCGAGCGCTTCGATATCGGCGACGCAGGCCACATGAAGATTGGCGAGCACATGTTCGCGCCCGAGCTCTTGCGCTCTTGCGAGCAGTGCACGGCGTTCCAGATCGGTATCCTGCGAGCTTTGCGTGTCCCCAGCTGTCGGAGGATGCTTTCGGTCGAAACGCTCGTTGATGGCAAAGCTGGTCAGCTCGAGAGCTCGATTGACGATCGAGTGGGCTGCCCTCTCGCCCCCTGATGTGATGTAGCACGTGCCGAGGCCGGTTCGTGAGCCATTCGGGATGTCCATACCGCAGCCTTGCAAAATGTCTCGAAGAGTGTCAGCTTCGTCCATGCATCGCTGCGTAGCCGCTGCTGAAAAGCTGTCAGAGCTCTGATTGTCGGCGGGAGGCAAGGGAACGAAGCCCAGAGCAGCAAAAGTGCATGCTTGGACGGCCATCTGCGTTTTGCCAGAGCCGCTTTCGCCGACGATTTCGGTCAGCACAGCTGAGCGGAAGCCACCGTTCAGCAGGTCATCGAGGTCTTGAGATCCGCTCGAAAAGACGTGTGGTCCGCGACCTAGCGCCAAAACATCTCTTGTGATCGGAACCTGTCCGACGTCGTCATCAGAGTTGAGGCTGTGCTCTTGGTGACCGCTGTGATCCGCAGCGATGTGTTGGACATGGGCGCGACGAAAGGTAGAAGGAGGCTCGACATCGTCGTGCATCATGACATCTGCGTCGTCGTGGGTGTCGCTATCCGAGCCGGAGTCCGAGTCGTAGAGGAAGCGGTCTGCACCGGGAAAGTTGCCGTCGTAACCTTGCGTCGGCGGTACGATAGAGGAAGATGGAAAGCTGGCATTACGTGCGGAGACGTCGTCCGAATCATCCGAGTCGGAGCCATCTGTGGATGCGGCGTCGTTGCCATCGGCAGCGGCGGTGGAATCAAAAAGGTCCTGGTCGAGCCTAGGCGCGGGACGTTTTCCGTTGAGAGCATCGAGGACCGAGACGGGAGTAGGAGAGGAAGCGGTAGCCACTTGTAGCACGAGGAGGTCGACGTCTGCTCGAGAGACACGCAGTGCCTGCTGAAGCTGTTGGGGCTGGGCAAGCAGAATCTCGTCTGTGCTGAACAGCTTTGCGCGACGACAGCAGGCCTTGATGCGCTTCGAGATCCAAGGGACGTCGGCGATAGCGAGACTGGTCATGCTTTAGCTCATGGGAAGCTTCGAGTCTGGGACAGTCATCGACAGCGGCGACTCCGAAGACGAGGCAGGATCAGCTCGATAGAGAGATGAGAAGCAGGAAGCAGGATGCTAGAGCAAATGCCTCCACTCGACTCGCAGTGTGGCGCAGTTGTGCCACTGAAAGTCGGGCTGAGTCGTGACGCCAAAAAGAAGACATGTGCGTGTGCTTGTGTTGGTCGGGTGTTGGTCTTTTGTCTTGCTAAGCTCAATTTACGCGACGGCCGCGTGCGAAACAGTTGTCTTTCGTCAGATCGGATCATTCTCCGAGATCGGGTGAAGCCGTGGCGCGATCGACACGCCTATGGCTGGCTGACATTTGCGTCGCCGAGTGCAGCCGACCTCCGGTTACGACATGGGTTGCACTTGGCCTCATGTTCGACATCACAGCGGGTCCGAATCGAGAAAAATGTGTCAGCCTAGCGGGTGACCCGCGTTCATGGTCGGCAACGTCTCCGGCGGAAGAGACACGTGTGGAAACAGACGCACTATCGACTACAGGCAGAAGCGTGGCATCTCGTGCGTTCCGAAAACAGGAGCAGCAAAGAGTGTCGAAACAATCTCGGCGACCGTCCTGTGCTGACAAAATGTCGATGTTGGAGGTCTCGGTGTAAAGCTAGTGCTCCATCCTGCTCAACAAGTGCGACGTGCTATCTGCGTGGTTTGGCGGTGTCGATCCTTCTTGTTCGGGACGGTTTGTTCGCTGCACAGCCGCATTCGAAGGTCGCCGGATAAAGCAGACCTTCGAGACTGCTCTGAAGCTTTGGCTGCATGCGCTCCAGGTGTCGAGTCGATCGATTCGCAAAGCTTCGGAATCCCGATCCTGTGGTTTTCAGATTCGAACACGCGCTTGCTCTCTCCGAATGTGCCTCGAAGGATTCCCTTTTTCATTTGTGTTTCTCCTTTTCTTCCGGAAACCGTTGAATTTATTCATAATATTCTGAGAGAAGGGTGCTGGCTGTGGCGCGATGTCGATCCTCTGTGCCTCTCGAAACTGTTGGTTGTCAAACCCGAGGTGAAATGAGTGTATGCAGCTACCAAACGTGTCGGTGCGTGTGTATGCGTGGCACAGAGACTGGGAATCCAGATTGGCACCTCGCCATTCGCCTCCCGACTTTTGTGTGGCAGCTGCACACACAGAGGACGAATTGACTATGTGCCGCGCGCGTTTCGACGTTTCTCACGACTGGGATAGTCCAACACCAGACAAAAGCACAGACACACGCAGTCGCTCATTCCTCGCTTTCAAGTTCATCTCGATTTCCGTCCAGCTTGTTTTCTTCTTCTTCCCCCCACCACCTTCCCACCCCACGTCGGCGATCCTCCCCTGTTTCCCCTTCGCCTCAAATCATCATGTCGACCACCGAAGTAGAGACGCTCGTCATCGGTGCTGGCCCTACCGGTCTCGGTGCTGCCAAGCGCCTCAACCAGCTCGTAAGTGTGGCAACCAATGTCCAACGGTGTCGACGACAGCTTTCAGAATCGCTGACAACGTCCTCACCTTCATCGTGATGCTCCTCTCTTTTCATTTCTGTCAGAACCACGGTACATGGCTCCTCATCGATGCCAACAAGGAGGCCGGTGGTCTCGCTTCCACTGACACTACCGATGAGGGCTTCCTCTTTGACGTCGGCGGACACGTCATCTTCTCCCACTACCAGTACTTTGACGACATGATCAACGAGGCTCTGCCTCACAAGGACGACTGGTACGAGCACCAGCGCGTCTCGTACGTCCGCTCCAAGAACGTCTGGGTTCCTTACCCTTACCAGAACAACATCTCGGTCCTCCCCGTCCCCGAGCAGGTCAAGTGCATCGAGGGCATGATCGATGCTGCCGAAGAGCGTGTGCGCGCCAAGTCGCCTCCCACCAACTTTGACGAGTGGATCATGCGCATGATGGGTGAGGGTCTCGCAGACCTCTTCATGCGTCCCTACAACTTCAAGGTCTGGGCTGTTCCTACCACCATGATGCAGTGCAAGTGGCTCGGCGAGCGTGTCGCCGCCCCCTCGCTCAAGCTCGTCGTCTCCAACACGCTCAACAAGAAGGTCGCCGGCAACTGGGGTCCCAACGCCACGTTCAAGTTCCCCGCCCGTGACGGAACCGGCGGTATCTGGAAGGCCGTGGCACGCACGTTGCCCCAGGACAAGCTGCTCTTCAACAAGCGCGTCAAGACGGTGGATGCCGTCGCTCACAAGGTCGAGCTCGACGACGGCTCGAGCATCAAGTACAAGCACCTCATCAGCACCATGCAGCTCGACTTTATGATCGACAATGTCAAGCTCCCCGCCGAGGACAACCATGCCCAGCTCAAGGCTGCCGTCAAGGAGGGCCTCGTTTCGTCCTCGACCCACGTCATTGGTATCGGCATTCGAGGCTCGCTGCCACCACGCATCGGCGACAAGTGCTGGCTCTACTTCCCCGAGGACGACTGCCCCTTCTACCGCGCCACCATCTTCTCCAACTACTCGCCCTACAACTGTCCTCAGGCCGACGTCAAGCTGCCAACGCTCCAGTACGCCGACCCGTCCAAGGGCACTCCGTCCAAGGACGCCAAGGAGGGTCCTTACTGGTCGCTCATGATGGAAGTGTCCGAGTCGCACCTCAAGCCCGTCGATGCGCAGACGATCCTGGCCGAGACGATCCAGGGATGCATCAACACCAACCTGATCAATGCCGACGACGAGATCGTGTCGACGTACCACCGCAAGTTCACACCGGGCTACCCGACACCTTCGCTGGGACGCGATGCTGCGCTCGCCACGTTGCTGCCCGCGTTGGAGAAGCACGATATTTACAGCCGTGGCCGATTCGGATCGTGGAAGTACGAGGTGGGCAACCAGGACCACTCGTCGGCGCTCGGATGGGAGGCTGTCAACCGTGCGCTGCTGGGCACTCCGGAGCTGACGCTGCTCAACCCGGACTGGGTCAACGGCCGACGCAACCACGAGCTGCGTCTGACCAACTAGGGTATCTACCGATGATTCGCACGTCGATCGGCTCCTCCGCTCACCCGCTCCTCCCCCACCGCCAGCCATCTCGCGAGGCATGTGCGGTTGTACCATTGTCGGATGCATTCACCGGATACATCACATTACATTACACTAGAAGGAATCACTTTTTTTTCGTTGGTCAAAGAAGAGCCATCAAGGCGATGCGGGCGTGAAATATGTGAGCGTGGTATGTGGTGCAGGAGACAGAGCTGTGGCTGTTCCGTGTCAATGGAAAGGGGGAATTTCTTACCAGTAGCGACGCGCAATGTGGCAAAGCGAGCAGAAGTGGAGTTTGCAAGCGGAAGACTGAGCGTGCTCTGTTTGCAGCCGTGCAGTAGCAGCTAGTGTTGTGGGAGTTGCGAGCTGGCAAGCTTTGTCAAGTTACTGAGAAGTGAGAATACACTGAGAACGGAGAAACGGGAGATACGAGGATCGTTCCTGGTATTGCTGCGTTTGCGGGGAGAATGTTTTGCAGCTCCGTCTCGAGCTCTACCGAGATTCCACCGATGCGAAGCCTTCTGCGCCGCTCGGGCTGCAAGCAAGAAGAATTGCTGCGCGGGACAGATACATCGAGTGCCAAGTGGTGAAAATTTGAAGGACGCTTGCCGATGTGCATCGCTGTCTTGGATGGTATGCTACGGTCAAGCCGACTCTTTGATCATGAGGGTGTGGCTGCTCTGAGAGCTCTTGAATGTGTGAATCTTGCGTGTGGAGTAAGTAGATTATCGGAAACGGTGAAAGGGAGGCGGACAGGCAGCAGCCAGGCAGTCCCGAGTCGGGCTCTTGCCGAAGCAGCAACTGTGACTTACGAAAAAAAAGGGCAACAAGGTGAGTGAGCACTTTGAGGCGTTCGCTGATCAGTGCGCTTCCCGATTGTGTTTTCGAGCGCCAGAAAAGCGATTTCGGATTGGCTTTTCAAGGCTTGCATGCACCCTGAGCGGGGCCTTGCTGCCGAGCGTTTGTTGGTCTTGTCAACTCAGCGACCTTCCATCACTCATCACTCGACGGCAAGGCGCTTGCTTCTCTCGAATCGTCCACCGGCTTGCTGCGTGGCTTTCACTCTCGCTCTCATCCGCTCGAATCTGGCAAGCCGACTCTGTAAGTGTGCCTCAAGGGAGGAAGAAAGGAGTCATCATGCTGTGATGTGATTAAGCACGCCGCTGACACTTTCTACTCGTTGCTCATCCACTTGATTTCTTCGGTCGCTCCCCTTTCTCCGTCTCGACTGCGATCGATCAGCCTCGTGCGCCCTTACGGACATTGCTCTGCAACCCTATCGTCAGGTGCCCCTTTCTCGATATCTCGCTCGCTCTCTCGCCCCCAGCAGCGCTCCTCTTATTGGCCGTTGACCGTCTCACTCATCTCTGAGAACCTTCTGGCATCAGCCTCCTTCCAATCCCAAGATGTCCTTCTCCTCTGACAAGGGCAGCCGTCGTGGCTCCATCTCTCTCGCCAGCAAGCGTCGAGGTTCTGGTACCGAAAAGCTCGAAAGCCATGTAAGTGCCTATCCTCTCTCTCTCACTCTCTCTTTTCCCTCTCCTCGTCTTCGGCCCACGTCCCGCTGCTCTCCTCCTCACAGCGACGCTCAGCTTGCCATCGCGCCCAGGACCTTGTTCTGCATCCACCATCATCGTCCGACACATTCCTGGCCGCGGACCCATCTAGGATCCCATCGAAGCAACCGATCCGTGCACCATTCTGCAAGGCAATCGAAACACCTTCAATTGGCGGCAAGAGGCTGAGTGCCAGTCCACTTTCTCCTGGTCGCTCCACCCCTTGACCTGCTCCTCGACGTGCTGCATCCACCAGCCCTACTTAGCACACCCGGCGAAATGACTGCTGTCGCCAATACCCTCATGCCTTCCTTGCCTGTGGGCAAAGTGTCTCGCCTCGTAGGAGGGGGCATCTCGTATATGGAGCGTGCGTTGCTGACGCTCAACTCACTCACACCTGATTCGCTCACCAAACAGATCGCCTCGTGGCACACCAGTTCGCACAAGCATGAGGACAACCCACACGCCCACGAGGAGCAGCTCAAGCAGACCTACGAGCGCTTCGAGAAGCTCTTCACCATCACGCCCCAACGTCTGCGCATGATCACCGACCGCTTCGTCGGCGTGCTCGAAGAAGGTCTCCAGAAGGATGGTCAGACCGTACCCATGCTTCCCGCCTACGTGTTTGGCTGGCCCTCCGGCGATGAGGTCGGCTCCTACCTGGCTCTCGATCTCGGTGGAACCAACTTGCGCGTCTGCCACGTCGTCCTCAAGGGAGCTGGAAAGTTCGAAATCACTCAGTCCAAGTTCCGTCTCACCGAAGAGCAGAAGCAGTCCGAAGGCCAGAAGCTCTTCGACTTTTGCGCCGACTGTCTCGCCACCTTCATCAAGGACCACTTTGGCGACCAGAACGGCGACGTCATCCTCGAAGAGGAGCTCGCGCTCGGCTTCACTTTCAGCTACCCCATGGAGCAGGAAAAGATCGACCACGGCAAGCTCGTCCGATGGACCAAGGGCTTTGGCAACCCCAACACCGAGGGCCGCGACTGCGCCGCCATGTTCCGCGAATCGCTCGACAAGTTCAAGCTGCCCATCAAGATGGTCTCGATCATCAACGACACCACTGGAACGCTCATCGCCTCCAACTACGTCAACCACGACACGAGGATCGCCTGCATCTTTGGTACCGGCTGTAACGCCGCCTACATGGAGCACATGAAGGACATCCCCAAGATCAAGCACCTCGGCCTGCCCGAGGACGAAGAGATGGCCATCAACTGCGAGTACGGCGCCTTCGACTCGTTCAAGCACGAGCACATGGCCGAGATCCGCACAAAGTACGACGAACACATCGACCTTCACTCCAACAAGCCGCACGAGCAGTCGTACGAAAAGATGATCGCCGGTCTCTACCTCGGCGAGATCTTCCGACTGTGCATCTGCGACCTGATCGACGAGGGCATCCTCTTCCTGGGCCAGAACACGTACAAGCTTGAGAAGACCAACGTCTTCGACACGGCCTTCCTATCGCTCATGGAGTCGGATCCCACCGACGAGCTCTTGACCGTGACTGGTCTGTTTACGCACTTCTTCGGCATCGACACCACGATCGAGGAGAGGCAGTTCTTCCGCAAGCTGGCCAAGCTTATCGGTACACGATCGGCGCGTCTGAGCTCGTGCGGTATCGCTGCGCTGGTGACCAAGATGGGCTACCTGGACAAGGGGTGCGGTGTTGGTGCCGACGGCTCGCTCTACTCGAAATACCCCGGATTCGCCGACCGCCTCCACCAGGCGCTCGAAGACATCTTTGGCGAAAAGGGACGCAACATCAAGACCTACCAAGCCGAGGATGGTTCGGGTGTAGGCTCGGCCATCATCGCAGCCATGACCAAGGCGCGCAAGGAAGAGGGCAAGTACGTCGAAGTGTAAAAAAAAGGTAGTACGCAGAAGCAGCGCTGTGTGTTGTATCGACTGCTGGTTGGCGAGAATCGCAGAAGGCTTCACAAGTGATATGGCATGCGTGTGTGGGTGTGAGCTTCTTTGAATCAATGCATGTTTGTGCTGCAGTTGAGATGAGAGAGTTGCCAGATGCTTTGCGGGTACAAAGGTGATGGGGACCATGCCCAAGCCCGGAGATTGGTACCGTGCAGTCTTATATTGTATACTCGACGACTGGCGGCAGCAACTGGTGCACGACGCTCGCTAGCAGCCCACGCTGACTTGTAGCTCAAGATGGATCGGCTGGTGTTGCAAGCGATCGAGTGGAGCCAAATGCCGAAACGAGGCGAGCGTTGGCTCGAGAAGACGGTGGAAGAAAATCGATCGGCCACTTATTTTGCCGCGCCTATTGATTTTGAGGTGGGTTCGTGCGTCGGAATTTCGGGTTGGAGGAGAAATACATGGTGGAGATTGCCGATCGCGCGTGGCCGGCAATGTCTGTGATGCGGAGAAGTCACCGGTTTGGGAGAGAGCTGTGCGCCAACCAACGGGCAGCCAGCCAGGCACTCGCCCCCTCCCGCACGCACACTTGCCGGAACCTCTTCTTCTCAAAGACCCTCGTCTCGCTTGTGTGTTTCCAAGACTCTCACGAGCAACGACGACGAGCTGGAAGGTATTAGACAGCATCGTCTCGGCGAAAAGTGCGCACCGCCGCCGAACCCCACCCAGTCTGAGTTTTCGGTCCTTCGTAAGAGAGAAAGTGTAATTGTGAGTGTATGTTTAGCAAAGGCTAAGTCGACGCTGCGATCCATCGTTGACCTAGAGCACGCATTCGCGAGCGGTGTCTGAGCTGAGTCCGAAGGTAGCTGACAATGTGTGGTTCGTGCCTGAACAAGACTGATCGACCAGTCAGTCTGACGGCACGATCGAATTGGCAAGGGTCCAGCTGAGGCTGAAGTTGGCTCGCAACACGCCGGGCGGTGGTCTGCCCGGCAATCTCATCTCGGAATTCTTTGCTCGAGGGTTTTGGCGGCGCCGTGTGACAAAGTGACACAGAGGTGCATGCGACCCAGCGCAGCAAGCACCAAAGCACCAAGAAGAAATTGGTAGGTGACCGGTCTCTCTGCTGCGTAACCCACTTTTCGACTGTCCCCGCGTTCGGTCGGACCTTCCGCGTGTTGCTGGATTTGACCGTCACCGCCTCCGCCGACGCTTGTTGCTGACGCTGACGCTGGCGCTGCTGCTGCTGCTGCTGCTCATCGGGGCCAGCCCGAGAGCATTGCGCTCACACGCTAGTGCTCGGAAGATCCGCCACCGTCGACCGTCGCCTGTGCACTTGCGCCCGCTGTGGCTGTCCTTGTATATAATACCCTTCTCCTCGTCAGCGCTGTCAACAACTCTCCCACCATCATCTCACCAAAGACATTTCACATTTGATTTCTCAAAATGTAAGTGGAATCACTCCGCACCTTTGACAATCTCCTCCGCACCGGACGTGCTGCTGACCACGCTCGTAGGCGTTTCGCTTCCCCTCTCCCAATGCATGCCTCCCTTGCTTTGCGCAACATCAGGCCTACCACTCACTTCAAGCTCAACTCTGGCGCTTCGATCCCCTCGGTCGGTCTCGGCACCTGGCAGTCGCCCAAGGGCGAGGTTCGTGATGCCGTTGCCCACGCCCTCAAGTCCGGCTACCGTCACATTGGTAAGTATCTCCCGCTCAAACACGACCGCCGCATCCTTGCTTGGCAATCGGAGCTAACCACGTCGCATTTCCGCCTTCTTTGTCGTGCACCTGATTTTTCCCCACAGACTGCGCCTGGGGCTACCAGAACGAGGACGAGGTAGGAGAGGGCATCAAGCTCTCTGGTGTCCCCCGTGAGGACATCTGGATCACCTCGAAGCTTTTCGAATTCCACCACAACCACGTCCGCCAGGCTGTCCAGGACACCCTCGACAAGCTCGACGTCAAGTACCTCGACCTTTACCTCATGCACTGGAACATCGCCTTCGTCCCCGAGGATGTCCCCGCCGGCCAGCTCCCCCGCGACTCCAAGAAGGACCCCGCTACCGGAAAGCACCTCCTCGACCTCGAGACCACCGAAAACTTTGTCAAGGTCTGGGCTGAGCTCGAGAAGCTCGTCGATGAGGGTATCGTCAAGAACATTGGTATCTCTAACTTCTCCATCCGCCGCACCAAGGAGCTTCTCAAGTCGTGCCGCATCAAGCCCGTCGTGAACCAGGTCGAGCTCTCCTTCACCTTCCCCCAGCCCGAGCTCGTTGGCTGGCTCAAGAAGCAGGACATCCTCCCCCAGGCTTACTCGCCTCTCGGCTCCACCGGCGCCAGCCAGGCTTCGCTCAAGGTGGTCGACGAGATCGCAAAGAAGCACAACGTCCAGGGTGCCAACGTCCTCATCTCGTGGCAGGTCGCCCGTGGCTGCAACCCTCTCCCCAAGTCGGTCACTCCCGCTCGTATCGAGAACAACATCAAGCTCATCGACCTTTCCGCAGAGGAGCTCGACCAGCTCGAGAAGGGCGCTGTCGCACAGACCCCCAAGAAGGTCTGCGACCAGTCCGACCTCGTCGTCCCCTCGTACGATATCTTCGAGGCCAACAACCCTACCAACAACGACAAGGTCCAGGCTGCTCAGGCTTAAACCTGCAAAAAGAACCTACATCAACATGTGCTCTCCTCTCTCTCATATATATATATTTAGCAATAAATGATAGTGCTTCTTATGGTCACAACATTATCACGGGTACATGTGCTTTGTCTAAGGATGGGCGTCGGCGCGATTCGTGGTCGGGTGCAGCTGTCAACAGTTTTTGAGATTCCCCGCACACTTCTCAGCTTGTTCCTCGAATGAACCGTCGAGTCGATTGGCGACCGCGCAACACGTCTTTTCGGTAACCCCGGTCACTCTTGCGATCGCGCTCCTCCATCGCGATTGCCGATGTTTCGACGGGACCGCCAAGACAGTGCGCTTGAATGGTATCGATCTACGCCAGCTACATTGTCAAGACGAGAGCTGTGACATGAAGTAGGTGGGTATCTTGGATCTGCCGCCATGCGCTAAGAAGAACGATGGCAACAAGGCGCGTTTCCTGTCAATCTTGGCCGAGCGTACGCCGAAACCAGTCTGTCGGGTCACTCGCCGTGCCTTGGACGTCATTGGTCATTCACCAGTCTGCATGCTTGCAATGGTCGGTGAATGAAGGCATTCTGACTTCGTGCAGCTGCAAACCTTGAACACTCCGTCTCCAAGTTAGAGTCAGTAGACGGTGACCGGCTTCGTGTCGCCACACATGTCTCTTGAAATTTTGGACTGTGGTGGCTCTGTAGCGGTCTCGACCATGCGCGTCACCACTGGCTCGCATTGCGGACGCTCGACATGAGACATGATAGCAGCCACCGGTCTACCCACTGCCGGGATACAAAAGGTCGTTCGGGTGACATGGACCCTCAATTCTCGCTCAACTCCCACTCACTTTCTTTTCTCCCTCACCAGGGCCAAGCCGGCAACAATGCAGCAATGCACTCAGACACACGATCAACTTCCGCAAACTTACCTGATCTATGCAAGTCTTGCATTGCGGGCCTACAGCATGACCGCGTGGCGCCTCTTTCATGTGACATCTCGGCCTGTGTTTTTTCGAGAGCTCATATGAAGCCAATCCCGACTTTGTCTTTATCTCACATCCTCCTTCGTGTTGAATCATCGACTGGAGGCTCTTTACATCGTATCACTTGTCGATGCCTGTTTCTTGCTTCGGTCACATTAAGCCCCAGTCTCCCCTTCCCATAGCGGTCTTGGGCCAAAGAAAAGAGTGCCACTGTGATTCACATTGACACTTGCAGGCACGCTTCGTGTGCCGCTGTTCTCCCACCAGAAAGCCAGCCAGCGGGAAGATAACCGTCTCAGTGTATATCGTCTTGTCAGTTTCGTAGAAGCGCTTGCTTCCACTCAACTCTCTCACTTTCGTTCGTGTCGCATCTCTCCTCGCACCCTCCTTCCCCCGTCTTTCACCACTTGCAAATGTCGTTCATCGGCATCATGCCTTCGCACGTCCATGCGCAGTCGAGTACCTTTGACACACGCATCATCTATGGATCAGTCTTCCAGCGGCCCGCACCGCCATGTCCTGACAACACGCCACCGTACACGCCTCGCTCCAAGTCGCTTGATTTGCTCCGCGCCGATTGCGGCACGCCGATCCCCAACCGTACGTCTCTTGACACCATCTCCACTCTCAGAGGCCAACGAATCTCGAGTCCCGTCTTCTTGAACAGCACTGTTGGGGTCCACCCGATCCCTGAAGAGCGTTGTCGTCCCGACACTGCCAGAGTCACTAGAGATGAGGCAGATCAAGGCTTGGGTGGCTCTTGCGTCACCGTTTCCACTGAAAGCGCCGCAATTGTTCATGCAAAGGCGAGGGTATCCACCATGCCACGCTACATAAGCCAAGCAGCAGACCTCGATATTCCTCTGCATCCCACAACGCCGTGCCGTCGCCAGAAATCGGATCACTTGCTCAAAAGCAAGTTCAGCATGTCTCCCGTTCAACCATCCAAGCGGTCAAAGTCTCGGAACTCAGAGTTTCGAAAGGCTGTCGACATTACCGTCGGACCTGTACCCGACGTCGTCGTGATTCAAGAAAACACCCGATCCGCGTTGGGCAATTGGTCTCATTCGATCGGGATCGCTGCCAAGAAGCTGCATAAAAGCGCTCTGCCGCGAAAGAGCTCAGAGGAAAGCTGTCAGACGACATCGAAGGCTTCGAATGAGATCGTGAATGAGTCGATCACTCCGCAGAAGGGGAATGGGGGTTTGAGAAATGCTGCGAGTCTCGCTTCCATCCGTAGATTTATGTGAGTTGCACTGCCCTCCCTCTTCATGCCGTAGACGATGCTTTGCTTCAGACCGACGTCGAGCTGACACTTCTCATCATTTCAGCGCGCCGTCAAGACGGATTCGAAAGGTTTCCAGCACGCGCGGTCTGACGGGAAGTCGATGGGGCATGCTTACGGTCGATGGTGTCGCCATAGAGCATGGTCTGGCTCCGTCCAGAACGGCTGAGGACGAAGCATGGGTCGATGCTGACGGACGCAAGAGCCGGGATGGTCTGAGCGAGTCAGAGGCACCCGGTCAGCATTTCGCGGCAACAGTCGTATGTGATCGTCGCCTCATGGCCCCTGTGCCCCGGTCTCTTTCCTCGTTCAGATCGCGAGAGTCACAAGACAGCAAGAGCCTTGCTCTCCCTAGACCTACACGTGCTCTACTCTCGCCTGACTTTTTCGAACCGCCCACGAAAGTACTGCCGCCCCAGAAGGAGATCGAGTGTGTCGATGGCGCTCAACCGAGCGATGCGACACATCCTGACAAGCCAGCCGCAGAATTTGACGCTAGTCAGGTATCGAATGCTGAGGCCAAAGAGCAAGAGATCGATGCAGGTCCTGGACCCTCCAAGCTCAAGACTCTTCAGCTGCTGGCACGACGACCGTTCAGCGCCTTCGGTAAAAGGATAAGGGAAATGGAGAAGCCATGGTGGCCGTCGCGCACTTCACAGGACGTGGTGAACCGTGACCTTACTGACATCGGCGGAGCAAGATTCGCTGAGCGAAGCCAGACAGCGAGATGCAGCGAAGATCTTCTATCTCTGGCTTCTCCTCGCGTGCTCGATTCGACAGCGATGGCGCAGAAGAGTCGTAGTGTTGAGCTCGATCGTCTCCAACTGCCCTCGACGAAGATCCCAATCCGACCTTCAGGAAAGGCTGTCTTCAAGCGACGACCGACAATCCCTGATGCTTTCGCAAAGCCTTCCGAACAAGGCTGCTCCAAGCTCACACAGTCGGACAGGCAGCCGTCAAATGATGCAAAATCACGCATATCTGATCTCCGTCACCCATGGATGAAGCAGCTTCAGCTCCCCGTTGTCGCGCGGTCAGGTCTCGGTGGCGACGCCGGAGCCACAGACATCACCACCATGCAAACGTGGCCGACAATGGGTGGCGATGGACTTCCGCCACAGCGCAACATCATTGCAGCAATGTCATTGACAGCTGCAAGTGTCGCATTGAGTCAAGCCTTTCCAGCTGCGTCCAGCAGTCTATCTCCTCGTCGGCCACCAGCGTCTTTACTGGGACAGTCTCTTCCTATCCCTCCCCGCAACGGTCGTAGTCGAGCCAGCACGATCAGCTCTCAAAGCTCGGCGACATCCTCTCCCTCGGGTAAAGTGATCGTCTCGCGTCGCTCGTACGGTCAGCGTCTGCGTTCCACCAGCATCAGAGACGAGACGGGCAGTATCACATCGGTGGGCACTTCGATCCTCTTCACAGACTCGCCCCCGAACTCTCCAGGCCTACGGAAGCTCATGTCTCCGCATCACGTAACGAGGACACCAACCTCTAAGAGGATACGCAGTCCGCCGACGACAGTGCTCCTGCCCAAATATTCTCCACATAGATCCGCAAGGGTGCACAGGCTACAGAAGCAGCCTTCTATCGCTTTTACCGAAGACTCCGACCTAGCTGAAGAGCAAGAGTGGATGGATGAGGGACCACTTAGCAGCCGTACGGCGCACGACGCACCTGTCTCCCTGCGACCCTTCCCACCTCAACGGCCTGGGTTCCTGGAGATGAGCGAAGCCACTCAGACTCTTTCGAATCTTGTCAAGACGTTCTCTGGCTCTTCGGGATCGCTCAGCCTGCACTCATCGCCTTACAAGAAGCACGAGACTCCAGAACACCACATGAACACCGGCACACCACGCGACCTGTACGGTATCATGGAGGCGGAGGAGTCGGACCGCACATCACCTTTGCATCGTCTGCCATCTTCGACGCGGCAACGCTTGATCAGCATCGCGAGCATGGTCTCCACCGAAGCAAACTCCAGCTTCGAGGACTCGGAAGAGCTTCAAAAGCTTCTGGACAGCATCATGGCTGCCGACTTGGGCGGTGGCAGCTACGACACTTCCGGCTCGAAAGACATGGCTATGCTCTCGCCGTTTGGCTCTCCGGCCGAGTACAGAAACGCGCAGCATGTCGACACGAGTGCCTCGTCGGGCGGCAAAGATAAAGAGTCGCCGAAGCTGACACCGACTATGCCACCGCCTCCCAGATTCTTGCTCAACGATAGACCCATTTCCCCGCCCGATAGTAGTTGCACGAGCGAAGCTACCCATAGCACTTGTGCACCCGCATCGCTGGTACACGTTCGGACATGCAGCTGGTCGAGCAAAGCAGTCGCTGGTACGACCTCGTCTGTGCCTGATGACTCGGGCTATGTTTCCGTTTCTGGTCTAGATAATGTCGGTAGTGGTTCGCAACATTGATCTGATACCTTAAAAGCACACCGCTGCATTGTCAGTCTCGCACATGCCCGTGTGTTTCCCTGCGTGAAACGATCGCCTTGAGATGAAGGAGTGACAGAGATGAGACAAGGAGACGTACGGGGTCGGGGATCTGTCTAGATGTTTGTCGGACAAGCCTCGAGGCAAAAGTTGCTGCACCACGATGAGTAGAAAAAATCATGGCAGACTAAGAGCATTTGAAGCTCGCATGATGAATATATTGGCTTTCCCGAAACGATCGAACACAAGATTTCAGATTGCTAACGTCACCGTCATTCGAGCAGATTTGCGAACTTGACTCATTGTAAGTAAAGAGGATGTTTTGACATTTCATGAGGGTCTCGCTTGCTGGAGTGCTGATCTCGTATAGCCTTCCTGAAACGAGCAATCCGCTTACGACATGATAATTTCAATGCATAAATCAGTCGGCTGGTCGATCTTTTACGACGAAACACATTTTGCAGGATCGGAATTTGTAAAAATTTGAGATTCTTATTTATTAAACGGAAAGAGATGCTTTTGTGTTTATATCGGTAAAAAACTCGCATGACAAAATGACCAGATCCACGAACAATACAAAAAGCACCGTCTTCTTTCTTATTATCAGCAACAAAGCATGTAGATTGTGTCATATTCGAAGAAGACGCTGTCTTGTCAAGCCTTACCACAGGATACGCACTCAGCTCGTATTTTGACGTTTATCGATTCGCTGGGCATAATCTCAAAATCCGTGAGACGGGTCATTTATCCCCACAGTCATCAGGTCACCACATGATTCAGAGTGTTTAACGAAATTTGGAAGGCTCTACTGTTTCGATCAAATCTCGGGGCCAATTTTTGATCCTACGGAGAACATATTCAGTTCTTACGTTCAGACTCAAGCTCAAATTTCATGCTTTGTCACCTCAATTTTAGAGCATAGCGAAATTGCTTTGACGTTGCTTTTGTGTCTCTTCGGACAAACAAAATTTAGCCGCAACGGTACAGATCGCTAGTATCAGGAATTACGGCGAGTGTGTTTTCTGACGAGCTATTTGTCTTGACACGATAATCGTCCGAAATTGAAGTCAATCTGCGGAAAGAAGGTCGGGAAATGTTACGGGGACCGGTTAACAAAAAACTTGTAGGACTTTTTTTTTTGTCTTGTGGATATCTTTTCGAGTATTTTCTCAGCGAGCATCTCGTATTTGGTGAAGGATACAATAAATAAAGACTGCACAGCTGTAGCGTCTCGCTAGTCGAAACGCGACGTAGGGGCCACAATGGAATCTAATCATTGGACCCTGGAAGATCGACTCGAGCAACGCTGGACAGACTCAAGGGTTGGGGACTGGACGTTGACTTCTTTGCCTCATCTCACCATCGTGGACCGCTCGGCGATGCGGTCATGTCCGTCAGACCACTGCCTTTGCTACGGAATGGTTTGTCTGCGACTCGCTTCGTGAACGGCTACCAGCTGCCTGGACGACCAGGTCACTTCCAGGGTCTTCTCTCGACTCAAGCTTCTCAAGACAGGGTTGTATGGCCCGCCTTGAGGACATGGTCGTCCATTGGACCCGATGGCCAGGAAACGCTTGAGGGTCTCAAGAGACCTGCCACGTCGGATCTGATTGTGCCAGTCGAGATCTCGCAGCCCAACGTGGGCTACAACGCCGGTGGCAGCAAGTGGGATCGCATCGAGATGCCGTTCTCGCTCTTCCTCGATGCCTTCATCCAACGCAAGATCCCCTGGTCGCAAGGAAGCGAGGAACAGCAGCCAGTGGGATACCTAGCACAGTTCGATCTGCTGTCGAAGGTCCCTGCTCTCGCCGAAGAAGCTCCGGGCTTGCCACACACACAAGCAGGACCCAAAGGAGCGAATGAGCAATGGCGTAGCAACGTCTGGATCGGACCAGCAAGCACCTACACTCCCATTCACCGAGATCCGTACGAGAACATGTTTGCACAGGTGGTGGGTCAGAAGCGGGTGCACCTCTTCGGCCCATCCTTGGCTCCGTACCTCTACATCAACGAGAGCGGGCCACAGAAGAACACTTCGGCCATCGGATCGGAGCGAGAGCTTCTGTCTGCATCGCAGGATCGCCCATTGCTGTCCGCTGCTCTGTCATCAGAGGATGCGTTCGTCGCCGAGCTCGGCCCCGGCGATGTACTTTACATCCCGCAGGGCTGGTATCACTGCGTGCAGAGTCTGAGCACGAGCGCGAGCGTCAATTTTTGGTATCTGTGAAGGCAGTACAGATGGGGATACGGTACTGTAGCAAAGAACAGGAACATCAAGCACTGATGCGGGCGCTGTTGACTCTGGTCTCTCAATCACACTGGGTTCGCACCGCTCTGACCGTCATCTCGAGGCAGGAGAGATCCTTGCGAGCGGTTCCGTCACAGTCAGAAGGGTCAACGCAACTTTCCGCGTGGGAGACAGCGCGGCAGATTTGCATTGCCGCGAACGTCGGACCGGATCGCGAATCAAGAGCGCGCAACGTCCGCAGCCGACACAGACAGTCGCGTTACGGTGAAGTCACTTGATTATGGAACGACCCTAATAATACAATGCAGGAGAAAATGAAAAGATGTACAGGTTACAGAAGTATATTGCTCGTTACGTTCGTAAGAAGCGGTATAGGAGCATGGATATTCATGCGAGAACGTCAAGCACTATGAATAGAGATGCGGGGCGTCGGTCCAGTCGAAGCTTCACATTGCCCAGTCCCAAACTTTCTGAATGGTAGAGCGCTCGCGCTGGGACTCCTTGATCCTCTCGGCCTCCTCGTTGTCGTCGATCTCCCTGCGACCAGTGTCGAAATCCATCTGGGAGAGGCTAACAAACTTGGTCTTGTGGTAGAACTTCCAGCCAAGCCACATGACCACGAAGAGAGGGATGCAGATGTAGGTGGTGACGAATGAGCTCGTGCTCCACTGACCGTTGAGGAAGACAGTGAAGCCGGCGAAGAGGAGGACAATGGAGAGGAAGAAGATGCCAAAGTAGGTGAGGTACGGCTGGAAGGGAGCTGTGTAAGGCAAGGTTTTTCGCGCAATGCCATGGTACTTGAGTCCGTGGTAGAATCGGGCATAGGTGCAGAGGATGACGATCCAGGCGATGATGATGCTGATGGCCGACACGTCGTATAGGTACTCGAATGCCTGCTCGGCGCCTCCAGATCCACAGGACAGGTAGGCGAGCGGGATGAAGAGCGACGTGACTACGAGCGACCAGATGGGAAGACCGGCCTTGGTGCATTTGCGAAGGAAAGCGGGCGCCTTGTTCTCGAGAGCGAGCGCATACATGGTTCGGGAAGATGCGTACAGATCCGAGTTGGCCGCCGACCAAGTGACGGTCAAAAGTACGGCGTTGATGATATGCGGGAGCACGCGAATGCCGGCGTTGCTGATGGCGAGGACGAAAGGGGAGGCACTGGCATCGCTGCCGCCGTTGAGGAGCCTCGGGTCGTTGTATGGAACGACGAGGCCGATCATGAAGATGGCGAGGACGTAGAATAGAAGGATACGCCAGAAGACGCGCTTGATGGCCTTGGGTACGTTTTTGCGAGGGTTCTCGGTTTCTCCGACGGCGACACCGATGATCTCAGTGCCTGCAAAGGAGAAAGCTGCACTGACAAAGACGTTGAAGAAAGCGAGGAAGCGGCCGGTGGCACCGCTGATGCCGCCGGTGGGCTTGCCGGTGACGGGATCAGGGCTCCAGAAGAGCTGGGCCATGGGACCGGGGTCTTTCCAGTAGCGGAAGCCGATGCGATCGCCTTTAGGGCCACCACCGAGGTCGATGACGAGGGAAGTGATGATGAGGACGATGATCGCGACGACCTTGATAAGGCAGAACCAGAATTCGGTCTCACCGTAGTACTTGACACCAAGGGCGTTGACACCGATGACAAGAACCATGAGGATCGAAATCCAAACGGCGGGGTTGATGGAGTGGTCGACATCCCAGTACTGGATGACGATGGCCGACGCAGAGATCTCGGTAGGAATGGTAATGCCGTACGAATACCAGTAGGTCCAGCCGAGGGCAAAGCCGATACTGGGGTCCAGGAAACGAGTTGCGTGGTGGGTGAAACCTCCAGGAACGGCGAGGAGGGTGCTGACTTCACCGAGGGCGATCATCATGGAATAGACGACAATACCCATAATGATGTAGGCGACGAGCGTGCTTACGGGGCCAGCGTTGGACAGAGCTCCACCGACACCGACGAACAGGCCCGTTCCGATAGTACCGCCCAGAGCAATCATGGAGAGGTGGCGCTGCTTGAGGTTTCGCTGAACGTGACCGTCGGATGAGTCTTCGTTCATTCCGAGACGTTCGAGGGCAGCCTGATCAGTGGAAGCCTTTTCAAGGTTGTCCGAAGCCGGGTAGGAGGTCTTTTCGACATCGACATCGACATCGGGGGCAGGGGCGCCGGTGCGCTGTACGTCGAGAGAGGCCATGGTGAAGGGTAGGAGCCTGGAGCCCACACAGCGACTTGGGCTGAACGGAGGGCGGAGGATGAGGCGGAGTGGGGTAGATGGGGAAGGATGAGGATGAGGAGGAGGAAGGACGACGCGACGACGATAAGTGGGTATATGTACAAGTAAGTGATTGGATCAGAGGGGATGCACAGGCAACCAATAGTCGCACGACGAGGCCAGGGCAAAAAGTTTGTGCGGAGGAGAGCGTGCAAATTTTGACAGGAGGGCGCCCGAACTTTTCTTCATGCTTTATTTGGTTCAGCCAGGATTATCGACCTTGTCTGTCCGTGTGTTGCCTTGTTTGCACGGTGCATTGGCCGTGAGCGCACGAGTCACGATAACTGTGTGCGCTTGTGGGAGGGTGTGAGTCTAAACGGCGGGGGGGGCGAGGGCAAACACGCAGCGGCAGTGGCAATGATGTGGGCAGAAGGGCGGAAACGCGGGTGTTTGCCCTCAGAATTCGACCAATCATGCATCTTTTGCTGGTGTGGCCCATGTTTTATTGGACTTTGATAAGGACGCAGGATCAACTCGAGCAGTCGACTCGCTGTTCCACGATCACAATCTGAATGCAGGCGCGTCTGATGACCCAACAGGAACAGCCGAAACCGACCAACCGACAGCCGCGGGATTGGACGCTCGCTTACAGCTGACTCGATTCCATAAACTCGTTTCAATTTAGCTTCTCCCTCTTTTCGGATGCCCTCCGCCGGGATCACATCGTTCCGCTGCGCAGCCTCAAGAGGTGCTATCATGGCCATACTAGTCACTTGACCCATCAATCTACCTTATCTCGTGCAGCTGCGTGACTTTTTGAGATTCCTACATGTCTGCTCTGTGCGTTGCGACAGTGGCATTCCCCATTACCGTGTACCGTGGACACGGATGCGTCACATCAGAGATGCCGTAGGCTTGGGCCTGTCCAATAAGGAAAACCGAAAAGAAAAAAATTCAGTTTGGCCCAGGGAATTCACCGAACACGTCAACTCAACCGGCTCACCCGAAAAGAATGGCACCCAAAATTCTCCGGTTTATTCGTGTCTCGAGTCGAGTCGAGTCGGGCCGTCTTTCAAGATTTCTGCATGATCGACGTTGCGCTGCTCAGTTTCGAATTTGCTCCCGTGACCGCATCGTTTCCTGCTTTTGCCGTGTGGACCGCCGCCCAACGCCACCATCCTCTGTTCACGGCCACGGATCCGGCGAGATGCGCCAAGCTTGTAAGTTCAGGTACGTTCGGAATTCTCGGTGGACCATGCGACCAGAATGCAGCTCCACAACATTGTCTTCTGCCACACGAGGCGTCAGGGTTACGTAATCCAGAAGTGTGCTCCACTCAATTGGACCCTGCAGCATTGGTGCCAGAATCAACACGACCGTGACCACCACCATCTCTTCCTCTGAGCCTGCAGAAGCCAAGCTCAGCTTCCGCATCGCTTCGGTATGGCTTACAGCTCTGGAAACAAGGATCGTCAGGCGCCCACCAGACCGCGTGCCTTTGACGATTCGGACGACGACGACGATGCTCACAATGCTTCGTCGTCCAGTCGGCGTCAAGAAGAGATCGTCTCGTTCGGCCGTGACGGTGCCAAGGGACGCCGACCTTCCCCAACACCAACAACTCCACGTGTGATTCCTGTCGCATCCAATCTCGACTGGCGACAAGATCGCAAAGAGCGCCTGGGCCGAGCCTCGAATCTTCAAGCGTTAGGTCCCTTGGTGTCGATGCGGCGTGCGGATTCTTCCGCCGTGCCTGGACCCGCATCGGCAGCACCCGACAGGAGCGACACGAACACAGACTCCATCAACACAGAAGCTCAGAAGAGAGGACTTGAGCTGCGACAGCCAAGGTCATCGCGATCGGACGCTTCCTCGCAGAACGAGGTATCAAAACACGAGGACCGTGTCGAGGTATCCGATGCTTCGGCTGCTCCGCTTCCCAACAACACAAATGCTGCAGACACAGACGAAGAAGCGCTCAAAGCTCTCTTGGCGGGTCAAGGCTTCGGAACCTCCGGATCGGGCGAGCCTCTGATCATTCAGCAGGAGTCTGAATCCGACCTTCTGCAACACGACATTGACTCGCGACCGGAAGCGCCGACGCTCGATGACTATGCAGCTACACCCATCGATCAGTTCGGCATGGCTCTCCTGCGCGGTATGGGGTGGAAAGAGGGTATGGGCGCTGGAAAAGGTGGCAATGGTCCTCAGCAGGCTGCGGAACCGAAGAAGCGTGCAGCTTTGCTTGGTCTCGGTGCAAAGGAAAGACCTGGTGCTGCCTCGAGCTTGCCCGCATCTTCCTCGTCGTCACGCAGCTATCGGCCCAAGGACAGACGAGACTACAAGTACATTCCTGTGTCCAAGGCTGAAAGTCCTAACCCTTCCAATGGTCGATCCACAGACGTCGACCGTCGATCACACGACGACCGACGTTCTGAATCGCGCTCCCGTGCTGTGACCTCTTCCCGCAACTCCCGCAGAGAGAGAGACGATCGGCACTCTGATCACTCACGCTCTTCACATCGACACCGCTCCAAAAGCCCCCCGAGCAGCCGCGACCACCATCGAGATCGCCATCGTGACCGTCCTCGGGACGACAGGCACACAGAAAGGCGCTCGCACACATCGTCCAGATCCGATCGCGATCGCAGGTCCGACCGTGACCGGGATGAAAAGCGAAACAGGGACTATCCGCGCTGATACACCATTGCATCATGTCACACGCTGCCGAGATCGGTACCGAATATATACCCTCATCATCTTACCTATTGCACGACTGATCTGACTGAGCTCGTGGCACGCGAGACGCGCGACACGCCCCAATCGCCTGCTCCCAGCTGTAAAAATACGCCGGTGTCGTGTCCGATTAGATTGCCGAGTTCTTCCATGCCCCACACACGTCAAGTGCACTTTGAGTCTGACCCTAGCTCTTATCTCTTGCAATCCATCATCTCTATATCTCTTGGACGCAATGATACAGGACACTCTGGCCCTCGCATGCGTCGGCAACAGCCTCGAGTACTGGTCTCGTTCGCCGCTGCACCCCACCTTGCTACCTGTGGGAGCGTTGGCGCTGGTGCACGCAGCAAGGGTCAGTCATGCCACTCGTCAGGTCGCTGGTGGTCACAAGTACCGCTTGACCCTATGGCAGGGATTCCTCTTGAATCAGATCCTGATGTTTGGAGGTGTTGTGATCAGCGGAATGCTTCTGGGTATTCCATCGCCGCTGTTGTCGGCTTGGCCTGTTGTGGTGTTGTATGGAGGTGTGCATGTTTTGCTCGATGCATCGCCGTTTGGCAAGTTGCTCTTGCAGGCGCAGGACGTGGGTTCCGTTGGCACCTTCATGGACCTTTCATTCGCTCTCTTGGACGGCATCCTTCGAGCAGAAGGTATCATTGATCTCGGCGTCGAGCCCGTTCTGCGACACGCCTCACCAGAAGTCTCAAGCTCGATCTTCGCTGCTATCCTCAACGCAGCCATCATCGGAGGAGGTGTACCTCTGCTCATCGATCTGCTCAAGCTTGACTCTCCCACGGGCGAATGGGGAATCCGCACACCGGCATGGGTGAAACACCCGCTCCAAGGCACGAACGACATCTTCAGCGCTGGCGCCCTCGGATTCGTCTACCTCTCTCTCACCAGCTCTTCGATCCCTGTTCAGTTTCCCATCGTCGCTGCCGTCGTCGACTCATTGGGTTTGGACAAGTTGAGCAACGGAGAGGTGCGAACTTTCTGCTCGCTCTTGCTGGGTGCAATGCTGCTCGCCGAAAAAGCGACGCTGCTCTCGATGACGGCGAGCCCAGCTTCCAAGCCCAAGTCCCGAGCAAATGGTGGCGTGGCAACCCCAGGCGAAAAATTGGCTGGTCGCAAGAACACCGCCACCAACGGCAGCATCAAGAATCGCAAACAGGCTGCACGGAAGCAGCAGTAGAAGCGACGCCGTTATACACACATGTACACCCCATTAGATCAAAGACTGCAAGACGATCTTTCGAATTTTGATGACGGCTAGCTACCAAATGCGTGAACGGACCATATTGTACCGACTGACCTCCATGAGTGAGTTCTCCTTCTTGACCTTTGGCTGCACACCTCCATCCTTCTCCCTGTCCCGCTCTTTTGACATCGGCGCCATGTGTGTGCCATCGAGCTTGATGCGGATCGCATCATCGTCCGGCTTATCGATGAAACGACCGAGCGACTTGTCGTAACTCCTCTCGTCCTTGCTCGTCCCGATCGGCGCTCGGTCTCTGGCATTCAGAGTCTCCTCGTTCTCACGCTCGTGCATGGTGGCGTAGCGATGAGAAGCGAAGCTGACGAGATTCGTGCCCAAGAGGAGTTTGATCGCGACGAGAAAGGCCCAAGCGATGACAAGGGTCAGCGCCCATGCGGAGCCCCGCACGAACAGATCCAAGGCTCGAACCCAATCGTTGTTGATGTCGTTGGCACCTAGCTTGCGAGCGACTACGCCAATCCATCCTGTTTCAGAGATGCGTGGATTGACAGGCGCGATGCACTCGTCGATGTGGCTCGTGTCGCCGATCATGCCAATGATTTGAAGAATGAGCCGCACCAGGAGACACGCTAGCGGAAGCGCTGCGAAGCCGAGACGACGGCTGATGATGGGACTCTGATCGACAAAGGTATGCTTGCGGCTGTTCGCTTTGGTCGAGGGCCCTCCGACAACAAGGTCGCGACAGAGCACGTCCATGAATCGACCGTACACGGCGGGTCGGATGTGGTTGAACTTGGTGATGAAGGCGTGTTTGAGCCAATCGACAATGCACTCGCTGGCTAGCACGATGCATACAGGTGTGAGGACTGTTTCGAGTAGACTGAGACTCGGAAACACGGTGAAGCTCGCGGGGAGAGGGCTCGACGAAGGCTCGAGCGAGCCGCCCGACAACTCGATGAGGTTACGCAGACCAATTGCCGAGAGCATGAGGGTGAGCTGGAACCGCTCGACAATGTCGGCACATGTCATCTGAAAGACATTTTCCTTTTCGAACTTTTTGAAGACGCTGGACTTGATCTCGACGAACTGGTTGGAGAGCAGAAGAGTGAGCAGAGCATTGTCGTAGCTGTTGATGGCCACATTGAGGGTGACGAGCTGATAGAAGAGGACAAGCGTATGGGCGAGCACGTAGCAGAGACCGAGGCAGAAGAAGCCGATAGGTCGAAGGTAGGGCTGTTTACCGTTCTTGCGACGTGCGAGTGTGCTGCGGGAGAAGAGAGAGTCGAGCAAGTCCTGTCCGAAGCTGCAGCAGAGACGGTCCGCGATCTCGAGCACATTGAAGATGACGGAGAGCTTGACGACGTCCTGACCTCGTACAGAGTGATACATCTTACTCGCATCGGTGATGCGTGAGAGGATTACGCAGCTGAGTACAATGAGGAGCATCTTGAGAATGTCGCACTTCTGAGAGGAATGAAGATACCGTTTCTGTCCGCCTAGGATCCATCTGATGCTGTTGCCGATCCACGTCCACATAGCGAGGCCGAAGCGGAGCGGCAGAATGGTAAAGGTGTAGAGGAAAGAGTCGAGACAGACGACGAATCCAAACAGAATGATCTTTTCCATCCAAAAGGGGATCGAGATGAAGTTGGTGACCCTTTCCCACTTGATCTCTTGTGTTGCATCAAAGTCGGTAGCGAGGACTTCCTCTTTGAGATAGTCCCACAAGCTGAAGGGAGTGTTGTCTTGTCGACTCGGAGCGGTAGCAGGATCTAGGTTGGACTGTTTGACCTTGTTCGACGGCTCTTGAAGAGCGAAGGGAGTTTGCTCAGACTGGAATGGCTGATCAGCCTTTGCATCTTCGTGAAGTGTAGCAATGCTCAGCCTCGGAGTCATGTAGGCTTCGAGGGGCTCGTGTGCGTCGCCGTCTAGGATGAGCGGAGATGGTGCCAACTCTCGAGCAGAGCGACGGTGCCTGAGTCCTTCCGATTTCGCAGCATCGACTTTGCGAGCAGTCGTAGGTGTTGAAACGTGCGCATGGAAGAGTGGCGAGGTGTGTGCCCGTGGCGAAGAGGGCGGACGGCTAGGTCTTTGCTCGACAGCGAATCCATTCATCAATTCTGACCCGAGAGTCCTGCCGTTGGGCGTTTTCGGATCTGAGAGCGCACTTCTCGGCGTATTGAACGGTTCATGATTCAGCGCTCGGTGGTCTATGGGGAATTCCAAAGGCTCTCGCTTGATCTGGATTGAGTCTGCTTCCGGAGACACGGTACCACCATCTCGGCGACGCTTCTCGCTTCCGGAATCGTAGTCGTAGCGCAAACCGTCTGCTCGGCCTCCTGCGTCGGCGGTGTCGACAGCTTCTGCAAGATGAGGCTGATAATAGGATTCTTGTGCATCAGTGCGACGATCGCTATCGTAAAGAGATGCTGCAGGGCTGGGTGATGCGTGGTCTCTCTCTGTGGATGAGATCAGCTCTTCAGATGAGGGTGAGGATGCATGGGACGACAAGCCGGAAAGAAGCAGGGCGCGACGACTCTTGCGGTATTGCTGTGTTGCCTCTCGATATGCGCGTCGGTGCTGCTTGAGATCCTCGGCATCAGCATCGTCGGAGAAGTCGGAGGCGGAATCTTCGTATGCTGGACCCTCGTATATGATGTTTCCGTCCTCATCCATCCGAATGCTCTCCTCTTCGTCCTCCCACACGTCCTCATCATCATCTGCTGGTGCCGCGAGCGTGTGTCCGTTGTAACGTTTCGAGTCCGGTGGCTCCACTGTTGACTCTCGAGAATGCGAAATGGGCGACTCCTCGTTGCTGTCGTCAGGCAGAACCGGATTGTCTGCATCGTGTGGATTATCTTGGGTTCGACTGTACTCTGACGGTCTATGACCATTTGATTCGGAAGCGCCTGCAGAGATGGTTGGATGAGAGAAGAGTAGGCTGTCTTGGAACGATGGCTTCCGCCGCAAAGTCTCGTGGCTGAGTCGATTGGAGCGGCTCGTTTCGGAAGCGTCCCCGTTGATAGCGGTGGATGTATGGGTTGAGACATCTGTCGGATGTCCCGAGGAGCCTTGGAATTGGAGCGGCTCTACGCCGCTTTCGTCGTCGGTCTTCATCCGAAACGAGTCATGTGGGCATCGGTGTGATGGACGAGAAAAGCCAGGAAACTCGACGAGCAGCTCATCATGACTTGTTGGCCACGCTGGAGAGGACCCTTAGCGAGAGCGTGTGACTGTGACTTTGTGGAGGCGGCAATTCATTTCGAAGCGGCTTTCTTTTTTCTTTGCGGAAGTCGGATCGGCCCTGAGCCAAAATTGCTTATCTCGGTTGAGAAGTTTCTTCTTAACCTGGCAACGCTTTCGACCTCCTTGGACAAGATAAGCTACAGCATCAACCTCCATCTCGTTTTCAGGGCATTGAGCCGTCGGGACTCTGGCATTCAACGATGGAGGCGGGGTCGGCTTCCCACGAGGAAGAGGAGCAGCGTCTTGAACGGCTCCATTTCGCCAACGTGCTCAAAGCCTTTGATGATTATCTTCCGTACTGCCTCTCAGCCAACGACGCACGCCGCAGATCCTTCTTTTCGCTTCCAAGAGCGCATCAACAGCTTCTCGCAGATGTAGGTCAACCACTGGCGTTGCCGGAGCTGCCCGACGCAAGATCATCAACGTCACAGTCACGCGGATTCAAGTCGAGGTTGGAAGAAATCGATGATCGAATACGTCGCAACGCCGACTTGCTGTCGCTAATCGCCGACGAGTCTAGAGGCTTTCTCGGTCCGGATCCCCTTGCCGACGAAGAAGAGGCAGCTACAGAAGATTCTCAAGCGGGACACGATTCCAATCGCGGCGCCAACAGCAGCAATAGCAGCAGCAACGGCAATCATTCTCTCAGCTCGTCTTCAAAAATTGGCCGCAAGCGAAGAAAGATCTCGGGTCATGAAATCGACAAAATCCAAAGCACACTCAAGCAATTCGTTCGAGATTGGAGCCGCGAAGGCGAGCCGGAAAGATCTTCCGTCTACGGTCCACTGATGGACGCAGTCGCCCATCGCTACGGCAAGATCGGCTTCGAGAACCGCGGCCACGTTCGCGTACTAGTCCCAGGTGCAGGGCTGGGCCGGCTTGCTTTCGAGTACGCGGCAGAAGGCTACTCGTGTCAAGGAAACGAGTTCAGCTTCTACATGCTGCTGGCATCCCACTACATCCTCAACAAGTCGAGCCAGATTGACGAGAACGTCATCTATCCGTTCGTGCACTCCTCTAGCAACTGGAGGACCGCCGACGATATGCTTCGCCCCATTCGCATCCCCGACGTGCTGCCATCGTCACTGCCACAGACGAGCGAGTTCAGCATGGTGGCGGGCGAGTTCTGCGAGGTCTACTCCAAGCCCGAGGAGGCACGAGCGTGGCACGTTGTGGCCACCTGCTTCTTCATCGACACGGCCAAGAATGTACTGCGCTATCTCGAGACGCTGAACCACGTGCTGCCCATCGGCGGACACTGGATCAACGCCGGTCCGCTGCTGTGGCACTTTGAAAACTCGGGCAACTCCCGAGGCGGGTCGGGCGAGAGCCTGAGCATCGAGCTTACGCTTGACGAGTTGATCCAGCTTTTACCAAAAATGGGCTTCGAGCTCGAGGTGAGTACCAGATTCGCTGTTGACCGTCATCATCTATGCTATTCCGAATTCGCTGACGTTTGCCGGTGTTCCCGCCTTTGCACGCGCCTTTGCTGATAGGAACGTCGCGAGCTTCAACCTACACCGTATACGGGCATGCTCAACGGCATGCTGCAGTATCACTATTCGCCGGAATTCTTTGTATGTCGCAAGGTACGAGATGTGCAAGCGGCACCGGCAGTCTGAGAATTGATTGGCGGACATTTTGGTTGATTTCTGTTTGTCATTCAAGTCGTCGTCGTGATGGTACGGATGACGACACGTTTGAAGCGAAAATGTTGTTTGACTTAGACACGGGCCTTGGCATCGGTCTGAGCAGCCTTGAATCGCTCCTCGGCCTCCTTGAAGTTGATGACCGACCAGATGTTCTTGAAGTAGTCTGTGGAATCGAAGGAACGGCAAGTGGGTGTGAGTGATGGCCAGGTTGTGCAACTCATGACAGCGGAATCTCTGAAACTTACCAGCCTTGACGTTCTTGTACTGGAGGTAGAAGGCGTGCTCCCAGGCGTCGACGCCGATGATGGGGTGGTGCGAAATCAGGGGGTCCTGGTCCTTGGTGGTGACAACCTCAAGCTTGGAGTTCTTGGGGTTGAATCCGAGCCAGCCCCAACCGGAGCCCTGGATGGTGGCAATGGTAGCGTTGAAGGTGGACTTGAGGTTGTCGAGCGAGCCAAAGTCGCGCTCGACGGCCTGCTTGAAGGGACCGTCCTGGAGCTGTCCTCCGCCCTGGCTGGAGGGGGCGAGGTTCTTCCAGAAGAGGGAGTGGTTGATGTGACCACCGCCGTTGAACTTGATGGCGCTCTGGAGCTCGATCTGCTTGCGAACGTCGTTGCTCGAGATGGCCGAGTTGTAGGCCTTGATGGCGTTGTTGAGGTTGGTGACGTAGAGCTGGTGGTGCTTGGTGTGGTGGATGGTCATGATCTCCTCCGAGATGGCGGGCTCGAGCTCATTGTAGCCGTAGGGAAGCTGGGGGAGGGTGTGCTCAGACATGATAGGCAAAAGTTGGTGTGATGTGTGTGTGTGTTGTACGGGGAAAAAAGTGTGGCGGTGGTGTTGGTGTGGAACGATGGCCCTGAGCGCTGTAAAGATGACTGTATATATTCTCGGTTGGGCCGCGAACGAGCCACCACTCAGCCGAGTTTCAGAAGGAAGAGCGCGGTATAGTGTAGAAATTGCACGATTCAAAAAGGCCGTTGTGGAGTGGCAGCTGTGGATCTGCTCTGCGGCACGGCACAGCACAGCACAGCACGATATCTCCGTCTCGCTTTTTGTGAGAGAGAGTAGTTGTGAGTGCGTGATTCGAGTGGAGAAGCACTGAATTCGGGTGCGACTCTCAGTCAAAAAGCTGCGCAATCGGATGCTTCGGCTCTAAGAATTGTCGCAGCTTTTGCCAGACAGGCGAGCAAGAATTTCCGGCGACCTCGGTGCTGCTCGATCATAGCAAGTGCGCTAGGGAAGCGAGCGTGTTACGCCATCTAACCTGCGAAGGGGAAGAAGAGTTCCAAATTGGCCCGTGCTCCCTCTTTCAATCCAAATCTCGTTGTTTTGACAGGTCTGATCTGCACATATCGTTGCGGCAAAAGCGACTTCTCTGATACTCACGGCTGTCCCTTTGGATACAAGAAGCTTTCTCTGGATGCGGACAAGGGTTGGCTTAGAGCGATTATAGCCCATGTATCGACGTGATATATAGTTGCAATATTTTATTGCGATAATACACAAGCATTGATAGTGTAGGGGTATCATGAGTCGTTGCCAAACTCATCGTCTGAACAAGACGTGTCTTTACCGATTTCGACTCGACCGGGGTTCGAGTCCCCGTCAATGCATTTCTTTTTTTCTTCTTTGATCTTTTCTTGTGTGGCTTGACGAGGGACGTGCGAGGTTGAACCTCCACGCCAGTAAATCACAGGCCTTCTCTTGGTTCTGGTTGGCGTGGGTCGTCATTGTGCTTATCGAGGCAATTGGAAGCTTGAGCTGATGCCGTTTTTAGCTTTGTCTTGGCGTCCACTTCAGCGCCTCACGCTGCGCTTGCCTCCTCCAGCAGGTCAGGGGTGCTTTTCGAAGAAAGTGGTCGGGCCTCACTGGACCAGCGTGTAACAGCCGAACAAAGCGGATACAAAGTAATGCCAAACTAGGAATGTATGCTGTCACAAGGGCGCAGCGCGATTTTGGCCGTTGGAAAGTCAGAGTGGGGCTGAGTCGATTTTGAGAATATTTCTTCAGATATCACTCACTCACTCTCTGCTCGTCCCTCACCGCTTATCGTGATCAACCGCTCGTCCTCACTTTCCATCCAGCCAGGCTGCCTGCCACCGTGATCAAGGACTCGACCAAGTCCACCTATCGAAGCCTGCCAGCCGTGGCAGTGCTTGCTCCATCGTCGTCGTCGTCGTCGTCGTCGTCAATATGAGGCACTCGCTCCTCCTCCCTACCGCCCAGTATCTCGAGCATGGTCAGAGCGGAGCTCCCATCATCGGCCTCATCAAGGTCACTGCCTCATCCATCCTCGAAGTCGTCATTCTTTCTTCCGTAGGCTTTGTCCTCGCACGCAGAGGCATCATCGATAAGCGCACCCAGACCAAGATCAACAAGCTCAACGTTTCCTTTTTTACGCCCGCTTTGCTCTTCTCGAAGGTCGCGTTTACACTCAACCCGGCTCGACTCGCCGAGCTCTTCATCGTGCCGCTGGGCTTCGTCATTGTCACCGTCGTATCGACGCTAAGTGCGCTCGTGCTATCATGGTCTGCCAAGCTCTCCCCAGCACAGCGCAACTTTGCAATCGCTTGCGCCATCTCGCCCAACTCAAATTCGCTTCCTGTTGCACTCATGCAGTCGCTCGTCGTCACTGTGCCTCAGCTCCACTGGGATGAGCAAGGAGAGCCCGAGGACACTGTCGATGGCATGCTGGGTCGAGCGCTCACCTATCTCGTCCTCTTCAGCACCCTCGGCATGTTCCTCCGCTGGAGTGTCGGTGCCAAACTCCTTAGCAGCGTCGAAGAGGATACCTCGCAAGAGGACAGCATCGACGCCCAGGGGCACCCAAGCCCCTCTTCCACCATCAGCGACACCGACAATCAACACCCTCGCCCGCAGATCACGCTTCGCAGACCAACAGGCGAGCGTGTCCGACCAGAACGCAAGCGATCCGGCCCTCCAGCCTGGGCACGCAGCTTCCCCAACTCGCCCGATGCCAGCATGACCAACGGCCGTGCACGTGGCGGCGATGACTCCGACTCGGATGTCGAGGACGAGCCCCTGGAGCCCTACGAAGAGGAAGGTCAGATCACGCTGCCCGGCGCCAGCAACAGCCGTGAGAATCGTTCCTGCTGGAAGAGATTCTCTACGGCGACGCGCAAGTGGTTCCACAATCTCGTGCTACGTCCACTATACGCCATCGGTGGCTTCATGACTGCTCCGCTGTATGCGGCTGTCATTTCGCTCGTCGTCGCTGTTATCCCGCCTTTGCAAAAGTTCATCGATTCATTGGAGCCCGTCGTGGGTGCGCTCGAGACGGCGGGTGCCTGCAGTATCCCACTCACCATGGTGGTGCTCGGCGCCTACTTTGTGGCCGATGCCTCTGCGGTCCAGCAGGCTCAGGGCTCCATTCCCAAAGCTGTACCGCCCAGTGCGCCTGCCGGGGATGGATCGATGTCCGCCACGGGTCCACAACCCACCGCTCCCAGCTCGAGCAGCAAACCCTTCAATGGCAACGCCGCAAGCAGCGATTCCGATGATCCTTGGAGGAGAACGTCGCTCGAGTCTGCAAGTGCGTCTGGCGAGTCGACTCTGGTTCAAGCCAAAGACTCGAAGCGCAAAGGCTTGAGCTCGTGGAATCCCTGGAACAGCGGATCTTCCAGCGGCGGTTCTGACATTGAAGAGGGAGGAGGACGATACACTGAGGAACCGTCGTCGTACGCTCAAGCCGCTGCTCCGTCCTCCACACCGATCTCACGACGAGTAGCCGGCGACGACGAAGCTGCACGCAATGCTGACCTCAACAGCCGCAACTCAGCCGGTCGCTTCCAGAACGCGCTCAGCAAACAAGCATCCGACTCTACGATGGAACGACGCACCATCGCGGTGGCGATCTCATCACGCATGATCCTGACACCGTTGATCCTGCTACCGTTCGTAGCGTGGTACGCCATGGCGACGGCTAGCAACGTGATGGACGACCCGGTGTTTGTGGCGTGCGCCTGCCTCATCATCGGTTCGCCGCCTGCGTTGACGTTGGCGCAGATCACGAGTCAGTCGGCGCAGGGCAATCCGAGCTTCGAAAGGTTGATCTCGAGGACGATCTTCACGGCGTATACGTTTTTGGCTGCGCCGACGACGATTTTGTTGGTGCTGACGGCGTTGGTGATCACCGAGAACGATAAGAATAAGGGATAGAGAGGTGCGAGATCGTTTTCTTTCTGTGGAGCAATGCATTTCTTTTACTTTTTCTCAGGTTGTGTCTCCGTTGGGTCGAGTGAAATGCTGATTTGGCGGGTGCACAAGGAGTGGAAGTTGGATCGGAGTTCTGTGGTGATGTCGTGTGGGAGAGACGTAGTGGAAGCGGTATGAGGTTTTACATCATGTGTGGAAATTTGTCAAGAAGGTGAGATTGGTATGATTACAGGGGTTGATGAGAGAGAGAGAGAGAGACGATTATGCCTGGGAGGCGGGCTTGAAGTCGCCGTTGTCGGAGCTCTTTCCGGCGACGTCTTGGATCTTGAGTTCGCCCGAGATGATCTGTTCGAGCATCTTCTTGGGGATGGTCCAGTCCTTGAACATGTGGTGGGGGATGTTGTTGGTACGGCAGTAGGTGGCGAGGTCGTTGTCCTGCTTGTCCTTGACGAAGAGCACGTCGGCGTGACGTGCGGCGGACATGTCCGAGATACCGTCACCGGCAAAGAACAAAGTGGGGCGGTTCTTGAGCTCTCGGTAAGGGGCGATGGAGAGCGATTTGTCGTGACCAAAGTGGTTGTCCGGGTGACGGTAGACGAGCTCCCAGGTGTTGCCCTTCTGCTCGGGGTCGGTGAACTTGACTTCGTTGGAGATGACGTCGATCTCGTTGGCGTCCTTCTCACCGATGAGGTTGGAGAGGATGGAGCGGATGATGGGGGTCATACCGGAGGAGACGATGATGACGGGGATGTTGTTGGCCTTGGCAAAGGCGTAGAACTCCTTGAAACCGGGGTCGAGGGTGACATCGCGACGAACGAGCTCCTCCATCTCGCTGAAGGGGCGGTGGACGGACTCGATCATCTGCTTGAAGCCTTCGCGGTAGCTGACTCGCTCCTCGACGATCTCGACGTTGATCTTTCGACGCTCAGTGTAACCCATACCGACGGTGTCGACCATGTGGTCGTTCGAGTCCTGTGGATTTGCATTTTTCGTTGATGAGAGTTGGAGATCGTCAGCAATGCTGTCCTTTGCGCTTTCTAGGCGAGGTTCAGGAGACAGAGAGTACTTACGAGGAGAGTGATGGTACCATCGAAATCGGTGAGGAAGACGTATTTGGCGTCGGCGTACTTGAGGTGCGACATGACTGCTATTCTATGTGGATTTCCTTCGATGGACACTGAGGAAAAGGGAAAAGAGATGGTGTTGGTCGGAACGAGAGAAGCCCGTTCGGAATGACCGAGCAAACTGATATACGGTTGACGATGCCCAGCCAGCCAGCAAAGCGGTCGGCTCGACAGCTTTCGAGAAGATCTGTGTGTGAAATTCTAGCGATCTGTGACTTGGGCCCACCTTGCATCGACACAGCGATCTGCAACGTGTGTGGTGCGTTGGCTCTCTTCTTGCTTGGCTGTCCACCTGCCTCGCTCTCTGGATCGGCAAAATGGTGCGTGCGTGCACCCTGGAAATCTCCCCTTGAAATATTATTTTTTTTGACGCAGTTTGCCTCTCTTTGTCCAGAGGTGTGTCGTTGCGTGTTTGTGAATGGATGCACGAGGTGCGCAATGGTGCTTGCGATTCCAACATTCTCCGACAGCGCATGTTCGGTTGGCGGGTATCGACTGCATCTCTCTTCATCAAAATGGCCGTCGCAACAAGGCCGATCGATAACCTGTCGACGAAAGCATCGGCTGTACCGCATGCTGTGCAGTAGATCGGTGGCAGGTGCATTCGTTCAACACAGTCTTCTCGGATCTTGTTGGTTCAGGGTCGTCTTTCGCTTGAGTCGGAAACGTGGCCTTGGAGCGCCCCTTGCTGCGAAGCGACAGCCCATTTTCATCGGTTGAACCCGTCTTCATCTCGTCACAGCACTCCTTCAACTCTCTGGTACTCCTGCAAAATTCCAATTCGAAGCCAAGCCATGGTTTCGAACGATTCGCAGACAAACCAAAGACCGGTCTGAGCGTTGAAGAACAAGCGGAGCGCAGCGATGTGGGAGAATCTCGAATCCACGTCATTCTGCAGTTGGAACAATATCCCATGGTTTCGCGCTTTCAGCCTTGTCTGATCGATTAATTGTGAATGAAAAATGATTCGGCTTGCACCCGATCGATTTACCGTATCAAGCACAAGAATCGGACACCTTGCCGATCACTCCAGCTCAACCGCACATCGAGGCTCTCAGCTCACGCTCTTCAGCCGCAATTGTGAGCAGTCAAGGTGTGCAAGAGGCAAATGGAACGTAGTATTACATGTACTGCTCGCGAGGTTACGAGCGTTCTGATGATTCGAAAGCTCGTCTGATCATTGGCAGTCAGAACAGGCCTAGTTTTTGAGACGCAGTCCTCTAGCTGGTCGATCGGTCAATCGCAATTTACCCCTGCATGGGCACGGGTGCTTCTCCACCATCGAGATCTTGCGCAGAAGCCTCAGCGATGGTGGCGTCTCCATCGTTGCCGCCGTTGACGCTTCCACCGCCCGTGCGGAAGTTGGTCCATCGACGGTTGAACTCAATGTCCAGCGGCCTTCCTCCATAGACGTATTGGTTGAACTTGGCGATCGCCGTCTCGGCATCTTCGACCGTGGCGAACTGTACGACTCCGGAGCCCTTGCTTCGGCCGCCGCCCTCCATCAGGATCTCGGCCTCGTCCACTTTGCCAGTCGTCTGGAAGAGCTCAACCAGATCCTCGTTCGACGTCGACCAAGGCAAGTTCTTGACAAAGATCTGCTGCGACGGAGGTGCCGGAGCAGCTGCTGCACGAGCTGCGCCAGGAGCAGCAGGTCGTCCGCCGTATGCTGCCGCACCTCCGTAGCGGTCGCCGTATCCTCCACCGTATCCGCCTCCATAACCACCGGCGTAAGGGTCGTGTCCATAGCCGCCGCCGTAGGGGTCACCGTAGCCGCCACCGTATCCGCCTCGGCCACCGTAGCCGCCTCGACCACCGAATGCGCCGGCAAAGCCACCACGACCACCACGAGGAGGAGCACCGTATCCGCCTCGTCCGTAAGCATCCATCGGAGGAGCGCCGGCAAACTTGTCCAGCCTCACCTCAAGCATGCGTCCGCGGAAGTCGTAGCCGTGGTACATGGCGATGGCGTTGGAAGCATCGTTCGAGTTGGCGAATGCAACGATGCCGGTTCCCTTGGAGCGTCCGTCGGGACCCATGTTGACATCGGCACGAGTGACGTTGCCTGCCGATCGGAAGAGATCCTTGAGATCTTGCCAGCTGACATCATATGGCAGGTTGGTGATGAACAGCTGAGTGGGTGCGCCAGCACCGAAGCCACCGTAGGCGGGAGGAGGAGGTCCGCCGAAGAAGCCTCCTCGGCCGGGAGGTCCGAAGCCTCCACGACCACCGGGAGCGCCAAAGCCACCGCGCATACCACCACGAGGAGGTGCGCCAGAAGCGCCGCCGTATCGTACCTCGTCCTCACGGTCCTGTTTTGTCGAAGATTCGGGGAGGGAATGGATCAGTTATTGCTCTCATCGTCCATCAGGACACACGTAGCCGACCGGAACACGTACCTCTCGGACAAAGACCTGACGACCTTCGAGCTGCTTGTTGGTCATATCGCTGATGGCTTTTTGCGCCTCCTCGGGTGTGCTGTACTCGACGATACTGTTCTCGGAATTAAAGCAAAGCAGAGGATGGGTTGGGTCAGTACCCTACTGCACCTGAATCCGTGATCTTGTTCGGACATCGAGACTTACCCGCAACCCTTCGAGCTTCCGTTTGGCAGAGTGAGCACCTCGGAAAAGACGACATTGCCAGCTATGGATGCGGTGGATGTTCGTCGATGGTCGAATGAGGTAGCGTGTCGATGGTTGATGGTTGAATGGCAACGATACGTTTTGTACGTTGTAGGATGTAGAAAGCCCCCAATGAATCCGACCAAAATCAAAAGCATAAAACCTTCCCATCAGCAATCCATCCGTATCACCGTCCACTACCTGATGACCAGTTCGCTCCACTGGAATGTCTATACACGCATCGCGTAGGCGCCCCGAATGTCGTCTAGCAAGACATCGATGACCACCTGGACCTCACGGTAATTCAAAATAGCATGTCGAGACACCACAACCTGATTACCCACCCTCCCTCATGAAGTCCTTGAGCGTGTTCCACTTGACGCCGTAGCTAAGGTTTCCAACGTAGACCCTGCAGTTCTTGTTACTCTTCCTGGCGGCTTGCACAGCAGCGTGCTGAGATGCGGCGGCACGATCGTTAAAGCTGCGAGGAGGACGGTCGTTGCGATCGGAGCGGTCGCGGTCCCTGCGGTCGGATGATGGTGCGTCGCCAGCGACAGGTGAGCGCGAGCGGGCGCGGTCTTGGGACATGGCGTCGCGGTCAAAGTTGTCGACGTAGTGCGAGTTGTCCTCGTTGCGATCCACTGAAGCGAGCGTATGTGTGGGAGGACAAGCAAAGTCAGTACAGAACGCCCAACGAGAAGCAGCGGTGACGGTCACAGCGACAGACGGGCTTACCTTCGGACATGGTGAGAGCTGTTATGAGAGATTGAATGCGATGGCTGCGAGGAGATCGTGGATGCGAGATTCCTAGTTGCAATAGTCGATGCAGAAGCGGAAGTGATGATGGCAAGGTATGAAGCGGGAAGAATCGACGACCGCAAAGGTTAAGCCGCGCAGCTCGGCTCCGGTTTCGACATTGACGCGGCGTAACAATCATACAGCAAAAGCGCAAAAAAGAATGCATTGACGGGGACTCGAACCCCGGTCGAGTCGAAATCGGTAAAGACACGTCTTGTTCAGACGATGAGTTTGGCAACGACTCATGATACCCCTACACTATCAATGCTCACGTGACACACGGCAGATGTGAGTGCGTCTCTATAGGGCTCAACCGACAAAGTGATTCGTCTGTTAGACTCTGAATGTGTCGAGCTGAAAGTGTTGGACTCTGCTTTCTCGCACAGACGCACAGCTAAACGAGATATTCGCACAGAGACACACAGCCCCTCTGTGTCACTCACTCAAACGCTTGAGCCATGGCATTCAGGAGAACGCCAGTGACACACATACGAGCCATCACTCATTGCAAGTCACCAACCCTAACCGAGCCCAGCCTGCTCCTGCTCCATTGTCCTGATCAACCCACATTGCAACTCTTCCCGACTCGCAACATTCGAGAGATCGCCTGCGCCGCTTCTCGCCACGAGATAGCATATAGCGCACCCTGGAAAGCGCCGTGCGTGGAGGCTACAACCGCCGCAGCCACCACCGCCCACCATGTCGCAGTATGGTCAGGCTTTCCAGGCCCAGTCGTATCCGCATGCTGCTCAGCGCAACTCGACGCCTCAGTCTGGATACGCCCAGATGCAACAGCATCAGCAACAGCAACAACAGGCTATGCCACCCATGGCGGGTGCATATCAGCAGCCGTACAAGGGCACCCTCGCTCCTGGCACTCGAGTCAAGGTTGGCAACATCACCGTCACCGTCAAGCGATACCTCTCCGAAGGCGGCTTCGCACATGTCTACCTGGTCACCACCTCCCAACCCATCCCCATGCCTTCCTCCGTGACCGGTGCTGTCAGCGCATCCATGGCGGGCAGCGCAACCGCTGAGCGAGGCGAAACGGTCCACGTGCTCAAGAGGATGGCGGTGCCGGACAAGGCTGCTCTCGCCGATGTTAGAAGGGAGGTAGAGGTACACAAGCTGCTCCGCAATCAGGCCAACATTGTCCACTTCATCGAGGCTTCTGCTACTTCCCTCCAAGGAGGCGGATACGAGATCTTCATCCTCATGGAATACTGCTCTGGCGGAGGCATCATCAGCCTCATGAATGCTCGCTTGCGCGATCGTCTACGAGAGGAGGAGGTGCTCAAGATCTTTGGCGACGTCTGCGCAGGTGTCGCTGTGATGCATCATCTCGATCCACCTCTCATGCATCGCGATCTCAAGGTCGAAAACATCCTCATGGCTCCCTCCACCGATCCAGGCACTATCCCAGGCTCGCGTTCCACCTCATCCAATCTCAAAGCCACCTTCAAGCTCTGCGACTTTGGCTCGGCCGCCCCCGTACTTTCACGCAAACCAGCAAAGAGCATGGATGAGGTCAAGCGCGTCGAGGCCGACCTCAACAAGCACACCACGTTGCAGTATCGAGCTCCCGAAATGGTCGACGTCTACCAGCGCCGTGTCATCGACGAAAAGGCCGACATTTGGGCGCTCGGCGTGCTTCTCTACAAGCTTTGCTACTACACCACTCCCTTTGAGGAGAACGGCGGTGGCCCCTTGGCTATTCTCAATGTCCAGTATCGCATCCCACCTCAACCGGTATACTCTGACCGAATCAAGCAGCTCATCAACTCGATGCTCAAGGAGCAAAGTACCGATCGTCCCACTGTCGATCAGGTCATCATCAATGTTCATCAGATTCTCGGCACTCGCCCCCCACAAACAGCCCTTCACTACGCTTCTGCCGCTGCTAGCGGTAAGATTGCGACTCCCTTACCCACGCTCGTCAGTGGCACGGCCAAGACTTCCAGTTCCGACGTCCCTTCACTACCCAGCAGATCCAGACCGACCGGAGGCATCGATGCCAACCTCATCTCCATGGGTCCAACCAAGAAGGAGCTTGAACAGGCGGAGGCCAAGCAGCTCGAATTGCAGGCACAAAGCATCACACCCATGCGACGAGGCCGTCCGACAAAGGCACCTGCAGAGGGCAACGATCCTCCCGCCAAGAAGCTTGACGACGACTTGACTAAAAGCAGCTCTCCCGCGCCATCAACATCAGCAGCATCGGCCAAGAATGCGCCGTCATGGACTGTGCCAGAGTCGAAGCGGCCATCAGTCAAGACAGGTCCCCTGATCGAAGGCTTTGGAGATTCCTTTGCACCCGCAGCACCCGCAAGCGCGACTTCAGAAGGCTCACCAGCCCTGCCGAAACGGCCGAGTCCCTCTTTCGGGTCACCCGAAGCAAGCGGCGACTCCGCCAGTACTTCGGATCGACCACTCGATAGGAATCTGCTTCGTGCTTCCTCCTCGAACGCACCTTCACCTGCATTGACACCGCTGAGACACAGCCCTGCACTGCCCGGATTCAGCGCGGTTCCCAGTCCGACTGCGTCTCCTCTCGCTCCATCTGCCAAGGACCAACCTCGTCCTCCATCGGCTCAGAAGGGCGGGACACCACGGGACGAGCTTGCCGACCGCTTTCCGAGCCTCGAAGACCTCGATGCGAAGTATGCCATTCCGGTTACAAGCACGGCACCCGCTCCCAGCCCACCAAGCTCGAATGCTACAGCGTCAGCATCCTCAAGCTTGCCATCAGGTGGACCCACAGCCGACAAGGGTCATGTGAACGTGCCCGGACTTTCCAACCGCGCAAGCGTCGGTGCCATGGCTGGCAGATTCGAAAGACCCTTTGAGCCTCAAAAGCTTGGTTCGGGCAGGACACCACTCCACAAATCTGCCACTGTCTCTGGCTTTTCGACCAGCGACAACCGTCCCAGCGCTCGATCTGGCAGCGTTTCCAATCGCTGGCAGCCTTCCGTCATCGCCCACGATCGCGCCGACAAGGGGCAGCAACAGCCATCTTTGGATACAGCATCGCTCAAAAAGGCAGCTCCATCCAAAGACTGGCTCACCGGTGATGCATCTGATCAGGAAGATGACAAGCCCGCCGAAGATGCTGCCAAAGAGAAAGAGGCAAAGATCTACGCTACTCAGCCACAGGCTCCGAGCAGCGATCCATCTGCTACCAGGTCTGATGCCGCAGGCCGGGAGATCGAAGCGGACGAAGAGTCCTCGGACGAAGACGAGCCCGCTCAGCCGGAAGAAGCTGTCGCCCAACGGCCGACGCTACCACCGCGCCTTTCCGCTGATCGAATATCGACTTTCCTCTCTCGACCGACTGCCTCGCAATCGCAGCCCGTGGAAGACGGTGTCAACGGGAAAGCGGCCAAACCAGAACGTCCACGTATTGTGCCGGGCCGAGTGAAGGCGCCTTCCTGGCTTGTCGATGCCGTCGATTCGCCCACTGCTGCCGAACAACTCATTTCGAGTTCATCCGCGTTGAGCCCGGGCGGGGTGGGATCGGATCCATTGAAAGTGACGGCAGCAGACTCGCTAGTTTCGCCCGTCACGGACGCCACGGCAGCAGAACAGCTGGATGAAGTTGCAAGACAGGCTCAGGATCAGCTCGAGGCGTTGTTGCGCGGTCCCGAGGAGGATTCGATGTCCACGCAAAAGCACGAGGAGCAGGAGAAGGAGAGTAGTCCGACCATGCCGTCGACGGCGAAGGTCAAGGCGCCGGCGTGGGACGATGAAGATGAGGAGGGTGAGAGGGAGATGAATGCTCTGCCCAAGCCGGAGTTGCAAGCCGGGGTGGTGAACGGTGGCGGGAAAGCCTCTCCGCCTTCCGTCGCGACGGGCGGGAAGCAGTCCGAGGAGCAGACTCTGCCCAAGCCCTCTTCCACATCTTCCAATATCGCCTCGAGGTGGAGCGCGGCGAGTCAAGCACAGTCGCAACCATCGCAGCGAAAAGACGTGCAGCTTGTGGATGTAGCTTCCTCGCCCACTCCTGCATCCGTCAGCGTCGACTCTGTCAAAGACCGGGTCAACCACCTATCTCTCAATCGCAAACCTGACAATAGCTCACCGGACGCTACACCACCACCGCACATCGCTGTCAAGCCTTCCACCGTCTCGCAGCGATCCAACGCAGAACCGACGGTCATCCAACCCAAACGACCAACCCCCATCCGACCGCAGAAGAAGGATCACCTGCGGTCCACCTCCATCTCGACGCTCAAACCGTGGGAGCGGGAAGCCGCGCAGTCCGCCGCCGCCGCTAGCGGTGGGATCGTCAAGAACTCGGCACTTCCCGCCGCGTCCACCGCGCGTCTTCAGTCCAACGACACGCCCGACGCCGAGGTCGACGCCGAGAGGTTCAAGGGCGTCTCGAGCTTGATCTCCAGATGGCAGGCTAGTGTCGAGAGTAATGCCCCCGGATGGGGGAAGATCGGAAGCGATGAGGATGACAGAGCCAGGCTGGGGAAGGGGTTGGGTCCTAAAGTTGCTAATCAGGCGGCTGGGTGGGTAAGAGATCGGTCAGAGGCGAATAAATAGACACTCGCTCGCGCCTGCTAGAGCAGGGAGAGTTCATCTCACTCCCAATGCCAATCTCAAAACCCTCCATCCTCTCCACATGCGTCTGATTCCACGCAATCCCCCTCCTCACACACCCGCTTCATGAGTCACACGAGCCACATGAACAATCATTCACACGTGTTTCGCATCGAGAAAGGCAAGAATTGAACGAACCACAAGAAGCAATAAAAGGGATGTGAGTTTGGGGAAAAAGAAACAGGAGAGACAAAAGAACAAGAGCGATGACTGTGAAGTGATAGCAGAGATACGTAGGGAGATTGGAGAGCGAGGGGAAGGGGAGTTGTAGAAACAGTAGCGACGACGGCGCGGCCAGAGGGCGAGGCGACGGGATGGCAGCGGCACGAGTCCATCTGCAGTCAGTGCATCCGATTAAGTCAGCAGCGGACTAGAATGCAGATCTGCGCACATGTGGATGCGGACGATTAGATGGCAGTTATGGTAGATCTGCTTGACTGAGGGTGCACCTTCAATGGGCGTGTTGCCATTGTTGAGAAGCTTCCACAAGGATTGCTGAGCGAGACATGGTGAAAGCTCGTCATACCGCCTGGTGTCTGCTGAGCATCTTGAAACTCGCATGGCGCGGGATTCTGGTCATAGTTGCCATTTGTCTCGTTGCTGGCTCGCGTACCTGCCACGAGATCATACGCCATCGATTGTTGATTGGTGCGTCGCTGAAGTCCAAGCGCGCTGCTGGCAGTGCCTTTGCCCCAGATTCCCCCGCCTCCCCGAGATGGACGGACCGCATCGGGGCCCGCGCCTTTCGCTCTCTGAAGGACCCCTGCACCTCCCACGACTCCAGCATCTACCATGCTCACTTGCCATCCGACTTTTTCTTTTGCTTCCTCGGTGGCGTTACGGGACGGCCCATGTTGATGCCACCATATGCGTACTTTTGCTTCTTCTCCGCCGGCTTGAGGATCTGGAAGGAACACAAGAGCGTCTCGTCGACGCTCATCATCGCACCTGCATTGTCAAACTCTCCACAGTAGTTGGGCGCTGAGAAGAGTGTGACCAACTGACGCTTTGCGAAAAACTCGTATCCGTCCTCGACGACCTGATGCGCTCGGCAGATGAGATCCATGTCGTGTTTTTGCAGGAACCGCGATACGACGTCCGGGCCGAATGTGAACGAAACACCGCGATCGTTTTCGGACCATCCAGAGATGTCCTTGTCGGGATCGGACCAGAGCAAGTCGCAGAGCAGACCGGTGTCTGGTACGTCAGTCGGACGCATGACGCGGCGGATCTGCTCCATGCTCTGCAGGTCGGGCGAAAGGCCGCCGTGCATGGTGAAGATCTTCTCGTCGATGATGGCAGCGATGGGAAGGCAGTTGAAGCAGTCGGTGAAGGTCTTCCAAAGCTTGATGTTGAAACGACGTTTGCACTCGTCGTAGAAGCCGTAGATTCGGTTGATGCTGGCGCACTCGTGGTTGCCGCGGAGGATGAAGAAGTTTTCGGGGTACTTGATCTTGTATGCGAGCAGCAGGCAGATGGTCTCGAGCGATTGCTTGCCTCGGTCGACGTAGTCTCCAAGGAAGAGGTAATTCGCCTCGGGTGGGAAACCACCGTATTCAAACAAGCGTAGCAAATCGTAGTACTGGCCGTGGATGTCACCGCAGATCTTGATGGGAGCCTCAAGCTCGAGAAGGATGGGTTGGTTGATGAAGATATCCCTCGCCTTCAAGCAGAGGTACTTGATCTCGTACTCTTCGAGGTGAACGGGCTTGCCTGGACGCGATCCTCGAACCTCGAGGAGGCGGTCGATGACATTGTCGAGATCTACCTCGGGGGTAGAGTTGTCGGCCATCGTGCTGTGTGTATGTGGATGTGTTGGCGGCCTGGGGAGTGCAATGCGTTGCAAGCGGTGGGGGACAATGGTGAAGAAAAATGTGCGTCGAGTCGAGTGCGGGTGACGCGGATGCAGGGTGATGGAAATCAGGTGCGTTGATATGGAAGCGGCACGAGAGGATTAGACGAAGGAAAGAGGTACGAAGGGAATGGCGATTGTCAGCAAGGCATGTCCGTGGTCGAAGAAGCGCATCTGCAACATCGGCATGGATTTGTGCAATCAGCGGGAACATCAAAGAAGCTTTCCCGCTGCGGGGTTAAGTGCGTGTCTGTTGTGCAAAAATTGGGTCTGCGCGGCTACACTATAGCAATGTCGTTTCGCAGCAACAGACTCCAAGTGTGTAGGAGCTTGGAAGCACAGCTCGAGACAAATGTGCCGAGGTCGTCCATTCCTCCTCTTGAGTCTGACAAAGCTTGCCTGCCTGGGAAGCACGGAGCTGTTATGATGAATGCGCCGGTCGATCGACGTCGCTACAAGCGCTCCGCTTTCCCTGATTCGCCTGCAGTCTGCGGCGTCAGGATGATGAAACTTACGAATAAGGAGAGATGCCGATTGTTGAGATTGCTCGCTGAAGCTACGCGAGCAGAAGATGCGAGGGCTACCTTCTCACAGAGGTGATGAAGGCGCTGCAGTGGAATCCAAGGATGGTGCTGGCAGTGCTGCGCTAGTTTCGGCTGATGAGAGGTGAGCCGATGTGAGGGTCGCTGCTAAGAAGAGTTGCGACCACCAAGTGGAGAAAATGCGCGTGCGGTGAGCTTGGTCTCGAGGTGGCTGATCTGCAAAGATGACGTTGCAAGATCGTGGGTGCGAAATGTCGATCGAGACTCGTTGGTTGGTGGTACGAAGAGAGAGATTGCTTCGAACCACGACAAAGGATTGCGGAAGCGTGAGACCCGAACGTGACCGCGTGACTGAGCGAGAAGTGGATTCGAAAAAAAGAGGATCGAACGAGAACGAGGAGTCGTGAATCCCTGAGCCGTATTGGTGTGTTGTGAAAGAGAAGCAGTGGAAGAACAACAGACACCAGCTAGGTCAGAGAAGGGGTTTGGTGAAAGTGGTGATGAGAGAGAGGCGCATACGTTGGCAGCAGTGGAGCGACGATATCCTCGGATTGCGATGGCGAGCAAACCAGAAAATGGCTGAGCTCGCTGAGCACGCAGAGCACGCTGGGCTCGAGCAAAGTGAGTGACAGCAGCGCCAGTCAGGCCAGCCAGCCAGCCAATCATGGAATTGTGAGTGCCGTCTGCTGTTGATCATTTCCCTTCTTTCTTTTTTCCTCCCTTTCGCAAACTGGCGGACGGGCGAAATTGGCAACGAGACGCGCGGTCCAGCACATCAGCTGCTCCGGCAGCAGAGGGGCAGGAATTCGTGGTTCAGCGTGTGTGTGTCTCGCGCCGGCTCGGGACAGAAGAAGCACACACCACCTTCACCCTGACCCAAAGCTCTGCAGGCAGTTGAGCCGAGGACGAAGAAATTCGCAGACAATAAATGTCGCGATCCCAATCGCACTCTGCAACCGTGTACGTATTTTGTATTCATCAGTTGGGCGATCTGAAACTCCCAGCTGAAAATCCAAAATTGATTTGGAACCTGGTTTCTTATCGTTGGTTTGTGATCAGCCGCAACCTCGAATTCGAGCGTGTTGGTTTCGAGGCACTCGCCAATTCAAATCGCCCATTTCAACCCCCTTCCGAAACGCCTCTGAAGAATGCGGGCTTTGAGAGACTGAATGTCCAACTTTCATCGCGACAGGGATACAAAACACAAGACGCGTTGACCAACTCTCGAAGCACAACAGGCAGAGAGACACACAGGGCCACAGCACTTGTCGGCCAAGCACGTCTGCGTGTCGAGGAGGCCCGAGCTCCTCCAGATATGAAGAAGCTTCTGCCCCTCCCTCTAAGCAGAACAAACAGAATGTCTCACTTTGCTTTCGAGCACCGTGATGTAGTGTGCAAGCTATGGCTCCGGCGCAGACCAGTGCGTGTGCTCGATGTGCAGCCTTTGAACAGTTGAAAGGCATGCAGCAGTCGCGGTGAAGCGGTCACATTCGTCGACGCCACGACTCAACGTAAGCGTAAGGGATATATTGCCTTGCTACCCCTCGGCTTTCATCACGTGGCACTGATAGTTCAGTGGTAGAATTCTTGCCTTCCATTTGACAAGGGGGCACACCTGCGTCGCAAGGCGCGTTAGCAAGAGGCAGGGGTTCGATTCCCCTTCAGTGCATTCTTTTTCCCTTTCTCGACAATTGGATCTCCATTTTTGCTCTCGAGCCTCATATTAAAGTTCCCATCGCCAAGGAGCGTCAAGGACAGGCGTGTGATTTCGCAAGTTTAGCAAACGTTCATGTGCTTTGGCAGCTCTAGCACACACTTAGAACGAAGTATCAAGTGGCATAGCAGATATGAGATTCTCTCGCTTCTAGCAACCCAACATCAAGTCCTCGCGTCCAAGCTAGCATCAATCCTCGTAGACCCCTGCTACCAGGCACAGATTCCTCTGGGTGAAATGTACGTCCAACACGGGCGTCCTCTTCGTATGGAACGTAGCCACACAATCTGCGCTGCTGTTGGCCAGATCTGCACCTGTCTGGCCGGCTACGCTTGCACTTGCCAGTCCACCGTTGGTCATCTGCGAGACCGACTGTACCACGGCTGGGGCGCCAGCGGCTGCTGCTGCCTCGATCTGTTGTGCTTCCAACGAACCCTTCGCCGGCGACTTTCTCACTCCACCTACCGAACGCACATCCCAACATCGAACACTGCAATCCTCCGAGCCCGTTACCAACATCGACCCGTCCGCGGAGAAGTCCATCGAGTAGATCCTCTCCTCGTGCCCCCACATTTTCTTGATCCTCCTCCCGGACGCTAGGTCCCAAAGTGAGATCGAAACATCGTTGACACTCGAACCCTTGGAAGTCGGATCCACTCCGTCGACGCCAGCGAATTGCGATGCCGTTCCATTCCCACTCGCAGCGGACGCAAGGTACCTCCCATCCGGACTAACCTTCAAACACGAAATCGCCGACTGATGTCCCACGAACAACCGCACGCACGCTCCACGTTGCACGTCCCACAACCTACAGCTTCGATCCGACGACCCCGTCGCCAGATAAAGACTGTTCGGATGGAAGGTGAGACAGTCGACATCAGAAAGATGGCCGGCGTACATTCGAAGTGGGTTGATGCGTTCGGTGCTCCACAGCCGGGCTGTTTTGTCGGCGCTCGCGGTGGCAAAGTAGGTGCCGATGGGAGACCACTTGACGTCCCACACGGGATGCTGGTGACCACGGTACGCAACAAGTGCGCTGTACGTATCCAAGCTCCATAGACGAGCAGTTGAGTCGGCAGAACAGCTGAGCAGATGGCGTGGTGCACTGGCGGATCCTCCGACTGGGTCAAAGTCGACACCGTACACGGGACCAGAGTGTCCGATCAGCCTGCGCGTAGAGTATCCTTCCGCCTGCCGTTGTTTCGCCAACGACCTGCTATCGCGAATCGACGACAGGTTCGGGTTGCCCCGAATGACACGCAGCTTCTCCCCCTTGAGCGACCACACCTGAACAAAGGATTCCTCGAAACCCGCCGCCATGAGCGTAATGTCGTCGGAAAAGGTAGAGCATGTGATGCCGTCGTCTGCATCGTGGAAGGTGTAGGCGCACACCGAAGGCAGAGCGGCCACGCGTGCTGCGTTGGCGCCCTGCTCGCCCAAGCCGTTGATGGCGGGATCGCGCACGCCCGAGGTGAAGGCGGACGACGTGGAGGAGGTTGTGGACCCGTTGAGCAGCGATGGATCGAGACGGATACGTTTGCGCGCGTCGCGGATGCGTTGCACCTCGCGTTTGACGTCGACGGTGCGGAAGGTGGGCGCTTGTGGCGGTAGGTCGGTGATGCTGGCTGCGAGAAGTCCGACGGAGAAGTCTACGCCCGAGGCGCCGGTGTTGCTAGCGTTCCCTGCCTCAGCTGCGCTTGTCGGAGGAGCGGTTCCTCGAGCCGAAGACGGCTGTTCAGATGGTCGCACGGATGCCGTCCTCGCCCTCGACGCAGCATCTCCCCCGTCTTCTCCAGCCTCCGCAGCGGACGATGCGTCCTGCATCGTCGTGTCACCATCTTGTTGTTGACCCGCTGCGTTCAACCCCTCCGCACCCTCCTGTTGCGTGTTTGCGCCGGCAGCATTCGTACCCGATGCTTCGGCATCCTTGCTCTTCGCCTCTTCCGCTTGCACCGCGGCCTCCGTCTCCTTCTCGCGACGCTCGACATCCTGCAGTTCCTTTTGCACTTCGGTCTCCAACCTCTCCGTCAACGGCACAGTAGGATGAAGCTTGAGCTGTGGTCCAGCCGCCTTTGCGTTGAACTCGGCCAGAGCGTCGCCCTCCGAGACAGCGTTCTTGGAAAGAGACGAGTGGATGCGACTTCGTCCAGACGCACCCGACGTGATGCTTGAGTAGGCTGGGCCAGCGCCAGTGAGACCGGTGCCTTCCTCCAACACGGCGGCATCGATCTGGTACGGCTTAGCAGCGAGCACCTGGATGCGACATCGTTCGTTGATGATCTTGAGCATGGCCTCCCTGCCACGCCTTGCGGGACCTTCGGCCTCATCGATGGCGTTCGCAGAGCCAGAGACGGGTCCGCCGCCGTCGGTCAACCAGCCGAGGAGCAGGCTGAAGACGATGTTGGACATCTTGACCACGTATCGTTCGGTTCTGAAGCGCTGCGCCAGCGGGTCGGATTGGATGTGCGATGGAAGAGCCAGCGATCTGATCTGAGAGAGCAGCGCTGTGTGGGTGGGCAGGAAGGATGATGCATGGGCCGTGTACAGCGCCGAAGCAGCTGGGCCGTGGCCCATGAGTACGAGGTCGAGGAACGAATGGACGAATAGCGGAAGCAAGATGGGGAGCAACTCGGGCTGGTAGATGTCGAGACTTCCGTGGCACCAAGACTTGAGCATGGCGAATCCTCGTGCGCGATCTGTCGGGTCAAGAAGCAGGGCCTGTGTTGCAGCAGCCGAGACGTCGCCATCTTCAGCAAAGGTGAGATCAGCATCTGCGGCTGCTGGTTTGTCCTTGCTTGAGCTGCTGGCGGTATCCTTGTCCTTGTCGCCGTCCTTGTCGGCCTGCGTTCGTGGCGCGTTCTTCGCAGCGAGGTCTTCGAGACCCACAGTAGGCGCACGGCCGAGCACATCTGCAGCAGCGGCGGCCTGTTCGGCGGTTGCACCGGAAGCGAGTGCGTCGAGTTCAGCCTTGAAAGCGGCCTCGACACGATCAAAGCCACGACGCTGGAGGTAGGCGAGGACGGCGGCCGTCATGTCTGGGCTGCTGAACACGCTTCCGGCAGAAGCCTCGTTGGCGGTGGCAGCGGATCCTGGCGCACCAGATGTGGATGCCGATGGCGTGGCACCATCTTTGGGCGTCTGGGTCGTCGAATCCGAAGGCTTTTTGTCCTTGTCGTTGGACGCAGACTTGTCATCCGCCGCCAGAGAGTCAGCAGCTGTTGGCGCGGGCATGCTTGCTTTTGTATTGCTCAAGGCGTGATCCGAGCTGAAGGTGTTGAAGCAAAGGCTGGAGCGACCAAACGCGCTGTTTCGAGCAGCCCAACCTCGATTCGGAACTCGGATTTGACCCGTGCATCTTCTCAAAAGTGGCCTAACATTGCTTACCCGGAATTTCTCCACAAATTGCGCCAATTTTAGCGATGACGTTTTAGCGCTTTCATGCATCGCAACCCTGTGCGACCCAAGAGTTTCCCCTTTCTCACTCACGTACGGTGGAGACTATCGGCGTAACTATCGTCCTCACCACCACCATCTCCAGCGACTGGACTTCTGTCGATGCTGTGAACTGCTTCAGACATTCGTATCCTTCCACGTATCGTACCGCCGCAACGATGTCGACCACAGCAGCAGCCAACCACCTCGACACCGCATCTCCCGCTGCCAAAGTCAAAGGAGCGGGAGAAGCCTCGTCCACCACCGGCGCCGACAATGTCAGATCGGTCAAATTCAGCAGTCCAAAGCCCAGCCCCAAGCTTCAGTCTTCTTCTCGCTTTGCACGCATCAACGGTATCTCCAACGGCAGCGCCAACGGGCATGCCAATGGCGATGCTCATGACACCGCCACGCCTCCCACGGCCAGCAAGGCCTTCTTCCCCCTTTTCCCCGGCATCGTTTCCGCTCTCGACGAGAGTCCCTGGGCATCCGGTTACAACACCCCCACCATCGGTGGTGCCATCCACAACGTAGCAGAACGCACCGAGGAGGCGCTCCAAAAACTCGCCTCCAACCAACGGAAGGGAGGAATTCTCGAAAAGGTCGCCAACAAAACCATCGACTTTGCAGACTACATCGAGCGTGTGCTGCAGTGGCACCTCTTCAGCCGTGTCAATGCCATCGGCGGTATCGACAACATGTGGTTGCTCATGGACGGGATCAGCTCATTCAACCCGGTGTGCACCGCAACGTATACCTTCAAGCAACCGCCAAAGCTCGACGACCTCAAGGAGGCGGTGGTGAAGCAGACCAGTCATTTCCCTAAATACAAGCAGAAGTTGGCCGATGTCGGGAGATTCTTTCACGGAACCGTCTTTATCGACGACGAAAACTTCGATGTCAACCACCACATTCAGTCGTACACCCTACCGGGGAAAGCGGGCAAGGAGGAGATGGAAGCTTTCGCCTCGGAATTCATCGCAAGAGACTGGGATTACTCCAGACCGCTTTGGGAGACGGTCGTGCTGGAGAACTACGTCGACGAACAGAGCGGTGCCAAGGGCGCTCTCGTGATTCGCGGTCATCACACGCTGGCTGACGGTCAAGGGTTCATCATGAGCCAGCTGTTCATCACCTCGTTGGGACCCAAGCTGGAGAGCATGATGGACGAAGGCGCCAAGCTGTTGAGCGACGCCAAGCAGGGCAAGGCGTTGCCGAGCAGGATGAACAAGAAGCTGGCGGGGTTGGACCGGTTCCACGGGACGATCGCGTTGCAGTTGGTGATGATGGCGTTGTACTGGATCAGCTGGTTCGTCGGCTTCGTGACGGATCTGGCCGGGTGTGTGACGTTGGCGGTTTCGACGAGCTTCTTCTTTGTCACTACGAGCTGGCGGCAGAGGTACGTGACGGCGAGCTACGAGGGCGAGAGGAAGTCGGAGAAGGAGTTTAGCGTGTCGAGGTCGTTCACGCTGGCGGACGTCAAGCTGGTGTCGAAGGCGTTTTCGGGGGTCGCGCCTGGGACGTTGTTGGATAAGGTGCAGGGAGGCAAGCGATACTCTCGTCCTTTGATCGGTACACATCTGACGGTCAACGATATTATTTGCACCGTCATCGCCGACGTCATCAACGACGAGTTGGATCGTCAACCTCTACAGCCCGGTTTGCTCAACAAACTCCGACACTACTCGCACAAGATCCTGCCCTCACCTATCGGAATCATGATCCCCATCTCGATCCGCGAACCCGGCGACTGGTCCCTTCGCAACCTTTCTACTGGAGGCATCGCCTACCTGCCCACCACCAAAGGTCTCTCCACCGAACCTGCGACACTCCACCGTCGACTGCACACCACGCACTCGCGTCTCAACATCCTCAAAAACTCGCTCCTCCCCAAAATCTTCTTCCACGCCATCCAGCTCACAGGTCAGATCCCCGCCATCTTCCCCATCCCCTTCGGATTGCTGCCCAAGCACCGCTGGAACGTGCTTCGATGGCCGACGGTGTGGGTCACCGAGCGGATTCTGACGTGCTTCACGGCGGTGGTGACGAATGTACCGTGTCCGTCGAAGCAGCGGATCGAGTTGGCGGGGCAGGAGGTGGTAAGGTGGACGGCGTTGCCTCCGCAGGCCGGCAAGGGAACGTTGGGGATCGGCATCTGTTCGTACGGTGGGGATTTCAGTATCTCCATCTCGGCGGATAGGGTGGAGGGCAGCGAGGGGGTGGCGGCGAGACTGACGGGGAGCTTCGAGAGGAAGTGGGGTGGAGACGAGCAGGAAGTTGATCAAGGACACGGGGTCGGAGAGGAAGGAAAAAAGGGAGAAGAGGGGAGCGAGGTCGGAGGTTGACAAGGAGGGCAAAGCGAAGAGGAGGAGATCCAGCGCCAGTGCGAGTTCCGCCGAATCGGCAGAGTCCGCGTCGAGCAAGGAGACGATCACGAACGCCAACACGCAAGAGTAGAGAGGTTTCCGATGTTGTACATGATTCGAGAATGATTGTTCTACTGATCTGTTGTTCGTAGCCGTGACAGTGACGTGATAGATGACCGCCGTGATCATGACAACTGAGCAGCAGCCAGTATAACCCGTGCCACGGTCTCCGTGATCGGCGTGTAGGCTGTCCACACCGTAGCATCCGTCGCCACGTCGCTTTTGAGCGACGAAGCTGCCACGGCGCGGTTGGTCTGGCTGAGGATGTCGGCGGACAGCGAACGGAAGATCGGATATGCGCTTGGTGTGGTCGACGTCTTATGGTTTTCCATCGGAACGAAATCGTGAACAACGTACGTTAGAAAGTTTTGCGTGTGAGGTGGGAGGGGGAAGGGGGAGGGGGTGCTTACAATGGACTCGTTGACAGCGCCGACGGTGATGGCTGCGAGGGAGACGCTGTTCAGCCATGGCTGTTGTGTGCTACTCTCGCCTTTGGTGTCGGATGATGGCGTGGGAGCGTAGATGACGCTGGCTTCGATGCAGGCTTTCACCGCCCGAGCGATCTGCACTTCCAACGTGAACGATTCCGCCGAAAAGGCTGTGATGCGAGCCTTGACGTGTTTCAGCGGTATCGTCGGTGGAGCCAAACCTTTTTCGACCGTGGTTGAGAGGTAGCTGTGCAGAGCTGCGAGGTAATTTTGTAGTGCTTGGGGTGATGTTGGTGGTTCGAGGATCTGTTGTTTTGGTGTGAGTATTGTGTTGGTTGGGTTTTGAGATGGAAGGAAGGCGGTCAACTCTACGGGCTGCTGCCCAGCATCCTCTGCTACATTGCTCTCCACCGCCTCCTCCTTCTTACCCGCCACGACAGCAGCTCTGATCGGCACCGCTGGTCCCCAGCTCCCCACCTCCAGCAGCTTCTCCTGCTCCACGAACAGCCTCCTCTTCTTCCTCACCCTCAACAACCTCTTCTTCTCATCCCCCTCGCGCATCAACCTCTCCGATAGCTGCAACGCGTTCCCCACCGAACCACCATCCTCCACCCTCCCCACCAACTCGGCTGCAACGCGGAACGCATGATCGACGTTCGCACGGTAGCGTTGCATGTTTTCCGCCTGTGCGTCCGAGGAAGGTAGGAGTGGCGTCAGAAGGGTAGGTAACAGGCGGGTGAGACCACCGGGGCGATAGTCGAGGAGCGGGATGAGTTGTTGTATTTGGGAGAGGGCGAGCATGAGTTGTGCGCTGTTGGGTGGGGATGAAGATGTGGCGTTGGCGGTGGCGGTGGTGGTGGAGCTGCTTGCGCCGGCAGCGGTGGATTCGTGGGTGAGCGAGTCCATGATGAGGGAGATGAAGTGTGAGGAAGTACTGTAGTCGAGGAAAAGGGAATTGGGCGGTGGTGGGGAGAGGCGAAACTACGAAAGAAGTGTGGAGTTGCAAGCGTTCCCTTTTCCCGCGTCCCGAAAGCGCCGACTGCAGCTGCGAAAAAAAAGAACCGAAGGAGGCCATACTGGACAGCTCAACAACGCAGTCAACAACCTTTTCTCAATATCAATTCGTCTCGAACTTCACGATACGATACAAACACTTTCCATTCACACAGTGACGAACGCAATTGCAGATTACATAGAGCACCGTCATCCATAGCATTCCAGCACTTTACTTGTTACCGTGACACGAAGCACAATTGGAGATTGTGAAAGCTTCCTTGCTGCTGGTGTTGTTGGTTGCGTTGGCGGCCCACACCTGCTCTGCATACAGCGGGTAGATGTCCTGGATCGTGTACTGGTTGTAAGCGGCGACGTCGTCCAGCGTGTAGTTCTTCTCTGTCTGCAGACCGTTGAGGATCCTGACGACGTTCTTGGCGATAAAGTCGAGGAAGATGACGTCGATGGTGGTGTTGCCCGTGACATTCTGACCCGTGACGGGGCTCTGTACGTAGTCGGGGACCGAGGCGTAGGGGATGGCGGTGTGGACGGTGTCGTCTCCGTAACCGGGGCACGAGTCTTTGGTAACGTAGCCGAGCGTACGGTTGGCAGCAGCGGCTGCAGCTCGAGCGTCCAGCTTGGCCAGGTCTCGTGCAGCTTCTGTATGCGCAGTAGCACGCACGTGCTGGTCCTGCATCCAGCGGTTGTAGATGTGAGACACGTGTCCTTGGGCATAGAGCTCCTCTTCGCTCTGCTCGTCGTCGACACCTAGGTCGCGTCGACGGCTGGTGGCTTGCGCAGTCTTGTCGCCGTTCAGCTTGCTGATCACCTGGCTGGCGTACTTGTAGGGCACATCCTTGATGTACTGGAACGCATCCGTGAACGGAGAGACGATGTACTGGTCGTTCTTAGTAAAGTCGCCAGCGTACAGATCGAAGCGCTGGGAGCCCGTGTTGGCGATCACAATGTTGGGCGTACCGTTGCGGTCCGGGTTGGACGTCGAGATGACCGTCGGCAGCACCTTGTTGGTCATAAAGTTGATGAGCGACGAGCTGTCGTTGACGGGTACACGCTGGAGGTAGTAGTCCTGTGGCGCAGTTCCATAGCTCATCGAGAGATTCCAGTTCTCGGCGACCTGGTTCATATCGCTGGTGATCTTCTTGCCAGCTTTCGTGTCGAACTTGTCCGGGTGGTGGGCGAGACCGGCGTGGAAGGCGTAGTTGCGTCGGTTGGCGTCGATGTAGCTGCGGTTGAAGGTGGGAACATCGTCGGTAAAGTTCATCGATAGCCAGCCGATGGTTTCGAGGTATCGGCCCGATTCGATGCCCATCGAGTACTTGTCGTAGATGAAGCAGTCGCGGATGTGGGAATGGCCGCCGAGGACCATGATGGGCGTGGTAGGGTGAACCTTGCGGATGGCATTGACGACGGTGGGGAACTGATCTTTGCGGACAGGCATGTGTCCCGTGAGCAAAAACACGTCAGGCTCCTCCTGGATGGCGTCGATGAACCACGGCTCGAGGACCATCTTGGCAGGGTCCTGGACCGTAATACCGCCGTCGGCGCCGGTAAAGTTGAAAAGGACGCCGAGGCCAGTGACGTTTCGTCCCCCGTCGGTCTGGAACTTGACGAATCGCTCGCCAATCACGTAGCTGGTATTGCCCGCACCGCCGTTGAGGTCGGCATGGCTGATGTTGACATTGGAGCTGACGTAGCGGCCCTTGGTCGTGGGCACAAACTCTTGGTAGGTGTTCCAACCAACCTCGTACTTGTACAGCTCGTGATTTCCTACCGTGAGCATGTCAAACTGAACCCTGGCGTGGAACTGGTTGGAGACCTGACCGTCGACCTGACCGGCAGGGTAACCGTCGCTGAGGCCGGCTCCATCGTGAAGATCGCCTGTGTCGACAAGAAGCAGGTCGACGCCCTTCTTCTTAGCAAGGTGGCGCATGTGCGTAACGAAGGACGCGAAATCGCCCCAATCGCCAGAGTAGTTGGGCTCGGGATAGCTCTTCTTCATGTGACCTTGATACCAGCCATGTACGTCGGTGAGATGCAGTACCTGGAGATCACCCCAAACGAGCTCGCGGAGCATGCTGTCGACAGCGCGAGGCTGAATCGAGTGATCAGCTTGACGAGGAGCGAGGCCTTGAGCATGGTCGATGCCGGGGCACGCCGAGACAGCGCCGGCGAGGGCGATCGCAGCTGAGAGGAAGCGACGGAACATCATGTTGGGGCAGGATGCGTCGCTGGTAAGGTGGAAGCTGGAGGGACGAGTTCGCGGTGATGTCGTGTGCAAGGTGCGGAAGGTCTTATACTATTCGCTCACCCGAAGCTTTCGCCCCCCACTTTTTTGCCCAGAGTGGGCTGCCGACGGGAATGTTCGAGGGATGACACTTCTGTTCTCTGTGCCGCCGTGCTGATTGTGGGTGGTCCGAGTTGCATGGAAGATGATGTTCCGAAGTCTGCAAAGTTTGCATTCTGCGCTAAAATGAATTAAGCGAGAAGCGCTTCGCATAGCAGAACGTGTGCCTTATCAAGCGCGGTAATGCAATCAGAGAAGCCTATCGCCTCTCTTGTCTGAGAGAGGGCAGCGTCTTTGCTCTCCAGGCACGATATCGGATGCTCGGGAGCTGGTAGACCCTCGCTCTAGCGTCGTGCCTGACACCGTTGCTTGACGAGCCTTCCGTTGTCAGCATAGCCTTTAGAGAGGAGGTGACTGAGATTGGATTCCAGTTTGCGTTGTTTGAAGTATCGCTTTTGGTGGCGGATACGCGGCCGGCCGGCGGCCAGAACGTGCCCTGAGGCAAATTTACTGGCCGCGGAATCGAAGAACGACCAAAAGAGCCGACCACTCACTTTGTACCAGCCAAAACGTGCCATCAAGACCGGCACAGCCTGACAATCCGACCAATTGATGCCGTCGAGCGGGGAAAACTCGAGGGCTTGTCAACGTATGGGACGCAAGCTCGGAGCTGGCCGTCCTTGAAGATGCTCCCTAGGGGTCCAGTCATACGTCCTAGGTAGCTTCAGGAAGGCAAACAGGTCGCATACGGATCATGAACATACAAGTGTCTTTCCGCTTGAGCTTCCGACAGCTCTTCAACAGAGGTAGGACTCTTCAGCGCCCAATCTGGTACATCAGCCGCTCTGAGCCCGATCCACGGTCGATGCTTACACCCATCGACTCGTCTTCGGTGGCCACTCAAACATCGGCTTCGGCGATCCTTCACTTCATGCCTCTATCTATCCATTCAATCGTAGGCTACATATACACATCTCAAACGAAGCATAACATCTGCGGCCACAGGAAGTTGAAAACACCGCATCCCGTCCGATCTGCGAAGTTAAGCAACTTACCGCCTAGTCAGTACTGCGGTGGGGGACCACGCGGGAATCCTAGGTGCTGCAGTTTCTTTTTTCTGTTTCTCAAGTCAGATTCCAAGTGTTGATCCATCTTCCCCGCATCAGACGGCTTACACACAATCGCATCTACGGATCAAACGACTCCAAACTCGAAACGTTCAGCGTGGCAAGGAATTGCAACTCGATCGAGGATCACTGGAATATGTTTTTTTCTTCTTCTGAGATTGCTGCCGAGGAATCTAAAAAATGTGTGTCTGTGTGCATAGGATGTGCTTGTGCGTACACGATGATGATTGACAGCTCCTTCACTTGCTGTCCTGCTCGAGCTTGGTCAGGAACTTTTCCAAGTCGAACGCTGGGTTCTCGGGATCCGTGACGACTGTTGTAAGGAGAAGAGAGAAGAAGCGGTGAGTCAGTTGGAAGAGGTTCACATGGGAGCATTTGAACGTCGGCGCTTCCGAGGATGTCAAAGCTTGGGCCGATGGCAAGTGTCGCAAGGCATAGGTCTTGTTGATGCGCCGAAGCAGAAAGCAGTGGGTGTCGAGCCCCGCAAGTCGCCTCCAAGTTCCAGTGCAGCGGGTAAAAAGAGACGACGCAAAGCGAAGCCTCGAGTCGATGGCAAACAAAACCTCGCGAGGGAGTGCTTGTCCGAGAGCCTTGCCACATGACATCGCCAGCTACACGGCTGACAAGGTGCTGCTGCTGCTTGGATTTCACCTGCACTGTCCGCGGGTGAGTCCGAGCTGGGAGATTGAAGCCCTCTCGTCCGCGTGCTGGTTTCCTGGTTGCACCGTGGCTAGCTTCCCAGAAAGAAAACATCTCGACAACGATCTCGACCGAGCCTTTCCTTCCAGCTCTGTGTTGCAGCTGCTTCCCCCGAACTGTTCCGCACTCCCAGCACCTGGATCGACCGTTTCGAGCCTCTTCCACTTCAACTATATATCGTCGAGCCTTTCTGCATCACCTATGCCACCCCCGCGGCCTCAGTCGACCAATCTGCCTTCCACTTGCCAACCTGTTCTTGCCAAGCTTTTGCGCATGATACTCACTGCCAGAATCGCTCTGCTTGGCGACGAGCTTGTTCTTGTATGCCTCCTTTGCCTTTTGGATGAGCTGCTCCTTGTGCTTGTATTCGGCGTGGGCGGCCTTGGCGTCCGCCTTTGCTTGCAATGTTCTGCGGTGGAGAATGCCGTATCCGATACCTCCTACCAGGGCCGAGTAGCGGACCACCTGTTGATTCGAGGGGAGACAAGGACGATAAGATTTGGATGAAGAGAGTGTTGCGATAGATGGATGTGGCGTGCGAGTTGTAGGGTTGGTTGAAGGCGAGAGCAGTTTGGGAGATCATGGCGGTGATTGCAACAGAAAGGACGAAGAGGGTTCAAGGTCAGCTAGCTGCGATCATATTACAAAGCAAGAGCGGCTGACCCGACAGATCGGAGGAGGCTCCGACTGCAATCCTCGACACTCGGCCCTGCGATCAGACGAGTGCGAATAATGCTGCCTCCGCTGCAAATCGCAATACTTACATTCAAGACTGGAGAGCTCGACATTGTGTGTGTGTGTGAGAGGATGTACGTGTGCAAAAGGTACGTTGCGAGACCGGACGGACCTAGGAGAAAGCGACCTCGAAGGAAATGCTTAGATGGTGCGCCGAACGAAGAGCGAGAGATCCGAGTATACGACGACGGCGAAGGAGGAGGGAGAAAATGCAGATAGGTTGGTGATGATCAAAGATCGATGAACAGCCAACGATGAGCAGCAATTGCTATCCTCGACGAAACTGACAAACAGCCACGGCGACCACACAGACAGCCAAGACGCAGAATATCGGCACATGGAACTCTCTGTCTCTCTGCGGGAGCGAGCGATGTGGCTTCGTCTCCGGTTGAGAAAGGACGCTTTCTTCCAAAAGAGGGAGCGGACACCTTTTTTGAGCCGCTGCTTGCCTATTCTTTCCGTTAATCCGCGTTCGAGCTTTTGAATACAAACTCGAATTCAAGTGTCGCGGAGCGTTCTCCCGGACTTGAATTTGGGGAAATTTCTTCTTGGAATTTCACATCCTCACCAGCTCAAATGTGAGGTTTCCGCGAACCAACAATGAAAGCAAACTCAATATTGTGGAAGTGTCAATGTTAGACCGATGTTAGGTTTATCTGAAAGCACCGGCAAAAAGAAGCTGTGAGCGTCGTTAGCTGCGGCGTCCTCCAATCAGAACCGCGCCTGGCCTCTCTGCTGTCTGGCTTGCTCTCCCTAGCCAACTTGTTCTGCAAGAATGCCTGACTTGACAAGATGCTAAACCGTCTGTGGCCATGATCTCTCAAGCGGCTGGAGACACTTTTGAGAAGACGAGGCGGCAAGCTTCTCCTCCTCTGCTGATCACCGCCAGCCGTGAGCATGGGAATAGAAGAAAATTGTGAGAGCGTGGTGCAGCTTAGGCCAGATTTCCTCTCTCAAAATTGAAGAGAGAGGCCGCAAGAGGCTCGCTCAGGAAGAAATCAGCACACAGACGGCCGAAAGGCAGCTGGAAATAGAGCGAATATGCAGGCGGACAAGAAGGAGGTGCAACGAGTGAACCCGGCGCAGAAGCACACGGACAGGCGCAGAAGAGCGCGAGCGAGCGAGCGACAGAGCAAGCAAGCAAGCAAGCAAAAGCCACGCCGCCGTCTTCCTGATTCTGATTGCGCATAGATCCTCGTCGTTTTTGCCGCTTGGTCGTGATCGTCTCTACACACCATCTCGATCATCTTCTCGACATCTCTTTCGTGTTCGGTTCCGACTCGACCTTCTTTTCCCCCCCTTTCTCCTGCATATACAATCATGGTTCTCAACCAGGAAAAGCTCGCCAAGCTCCAGGCTGCCAGCCGAACGGGTACGTTTCTACAACACCAGCGACGATGCAATCGGTTGCCAAACGTCGTACTTTTCGGAAGCAGCGGCATCGACTGCTACTTTCGTGGGCGCCAACGTCCTGACTGCAGTTGTCGTTCCAAGTGCAGGACACTCTCGCTACGTTTGCATCGATGTTCATGACTGACTCATTCCCTCTTCCTACCGTATCGCTTCTCCTACTCTCACCTAACCCGAATTCGACGCCCTTCTTCCGACACTTCATTCCGCCATTCCGTCGATCGGCTTCGCACATTGCCGTTTTGACCGGATCATCCGACACACACGCAACCCATCGTCGGTAACCTACCGACTGCCTCGACACTTGACTCGTTTTACGATACACTTGCAACAGGTGGTAAGGGTACCCCCCGTCGTAAGATGGCACCCAAGCCCAAGGGCCCCGGTGGTGAGGACCCCAAGCTCCAGGCTGCACTCAAGAAGCTCCAGGTGGAGCCCGTCTCTGGTATCGAGGAGGTCAACATGTTCAAGGAGGACGGCAACGTGCTCCACTTTGCTGCTCCCAAGGGTGAGTTTCACATTGGCATTTCGTAGCAAGAGGCCGAAGTCGGGGCTAGCGTTGCGATTCAGTTCAAGGATTCCGGACTGCAAGGGCGGAAACATGCGCGGGACGACGATGCTGAAAGGATTGCGCCAAGGAAAATGCCGCTCGAGCGAGTCATTACCTGGGCTCACTGCAGCCCGCGCAACAGCACCACGAGGAATCTTGACAAGTAATGCACTAGCTCGATACCGTGATTGTCATGCTGGGTTCAAGCATGCGGATTACTCGTGGGAAGAGCAATCGCCCTCGTTCACTTTGCAGGTCGCCGCGCTTCCTCCGAAGCACGCTTGCGCGACGGACACCTTCCGACGAGAACCGCTTCTCAGCCATCGCCTCACTTCGGGTTTTCCGACGCCCGGACCGACCTTTGCTCGCCACGATGCTTTAGACCCTGATCCAAATACTGATTCGCCTCCATCTCATCCATTCTCCCCACTCACAGTCCACGGTCTTCAGTCGTCCAACACGTTCGCCGTGTACGGCAACGGAGTCGACAAGGAACTCACCGAGCTCGTGCCCGGCATCCTGAACCAGCTCGGACCGGACTCGCTCGCCTCGCTGCGCAAGCTCGCCGAATCGTACCAAGCCATGAACGCCCAACACGCCGCTTCGCAAGCCGCTGCCGGCGGTGCTGCCGCTGCTGGAAAGGACGACGACGACGTCCCCGATGTCGTGGAGAACTTTGACGAGGCCGATGCGAAGAACGAGACCGAGGTCGACAAGCTTGATTAAAGAGTGGAGGAAAGCAGGATGAAACCCAGTCAAGCTATCTCGATGAATAGTGTAGCTTGGAAAGCTGGCTTTATTTGCACGATACGGTGTTGAAGGGGGAGAAGGAAAAGACGAGAGGATCAGGTTCTCGGTGCATCTTTTACTTTCCTCGTACACTCACACCAACCAACCCCAAAAAATTTGAACAAATGACACATACGATGTCGTTGCACACCCAGACTTTCACACTTCCCTTTACTTGCATTGGTTTCTATTCGGATTCTCGTTTGAGAAGTAGCGGTAGCTATCCACGCCGGGCTGCTGCTGCTGATCTCGTTCATTCGCTGATGGTGAACTTGTGAACGACACCTTTCCCCAACACTTTCTGATAACTCTCCAGCTTGCTCAAGCCTTTCAACCACGCCACGGTTTTTGGCCAATCCTCCATTTTCTTCCCTTGACTGGTGATACCCGTGTCCATGTGGAAGGTGTATTCTGCTGTGAAAGCACACATGATATCTGCTGCGGTCAACCTGGCTCCGACGAGAAAGCCGTTAGCGTTGGGTTTGGAGAGAGACTGTTCGAGGAAATTGAGGTTGTTGTGGATATTCGCAGAAACACCGGCTTCGATCTCCTTTGCGATCTCGGGGGTTGAGAACCATCGAGGGTAGATAGCCGCGAGAGTGTGGATCATCATTCCCTCCGAGAAGGAGATGAAGGATTCGATAGCGGTGAAATCGGACCAGTTGGAGGGGGATCCTAGAAGATCGTCGCGTTGACGTTGAGAAGCGTAGCGCGTGATGAGGTATTTCACGATGGCGGAGGATTCACCAACCTGCACATCCCCATCGATGAGGTAGGGCGATTTACCAAGCGGATTGGTGGATTCAGAGCGGAGTGTAGGTTCAGCTCGTTTGCCTTCGATCCGTCGGAACTGCTTGAGCGTGTAGGGGAGCGAGAGGTGTTCGAGCAGCCACGCTACGCGGAACGCTCGCGAGTTTTCCAGGTAGAATAGCGTGAGGTCGGGTGAGGCAGACATGACGAGAGATGGGGTGGGAGATGATGGTGTTGTGGGTCAAGTTGTGAGAGAGGATGGAAGCATTGTTGGTTACGGAGGGTGAGTATCGAGTCGCCGTCTGAGAATCAATCGACATGCGGGGAAGGAGCCGCGTCTTATTTACGAAGGTACGCGACTCATACGCCGGATCTTCCTCCAAGTCGCTTTCAAAGACTTGTTTCTCGACGCTCTTCACCTCAGTGTGGAATTCGCAAGAGACACTCGGCCTTACTCTAGCTCACTCTGTAGGGTCCTGTAAGACTCCGTACCAGAGAAAGACTAGTCGTCCCCGATTCAGCCCCGTCGATCGGGGATCGAAGCATCGCACACTCTTCCGAACGACAGGATGCTATGAACTCCCTCTCGGAAACTGGAACCTTGGATGGTGCACACGAACGTCACACACACGCAAACGCCATTGTCTGAGAGAGCCTTGAACACGATAGTCGGGAATAATTTTTTTACGCCATGTCGGTATGTACAAGTGATCGAATGTGCTTCTTGACGAACATGACTTCTGAGCTTTCAAGCGAGCTTACCCTCTGCCCAGCGGTTGGTCTTGAGAGCCATCCTGTGACGTAACAAAAGCGGAACGGTGAGAAGAAACCATAGTCAGTATAGCCGATCGTGACTCGAAATGTCGACCTCTTGTCTTTATACTCACTCTACAGCAGCGGAGCCCCAATCCAAGCCGTGGTTGTGACCCTTGTCGCCCTTCCTCCCCACACCGCTCCTCTCCAACGCCTGGTCCTCGGTCAGCGCGGTCAACACACCCAGGATGACCGGTACACCCGTATCCAACCCGATCCTCATCAACCCGGAACAGCACGACTCGGAAATGTACTCGAAGTGCATCGTCGATCCCTTGATCAACACACCGATCCCAATGACGGCATCGAGGGCTGCTTTGCTCGCCTTTGCACCCGTAGTCGTCGGTGTAGCGGGTTTCGAGTCGTCCAACAGAGATGTAGCGCCCATGAGATCGGACACGTTGGAAGAGGCCTGAACCTGAGATGCCGAGATCAGGCGCGATACGCCAAAGGGAAGCTCCCACGAGCCGGGCACGGACTCGACGACGATGTTCTCGGGTTTCACGCCGGCGGCAGTGATGTTCTTGATGCAACCGTTGACCAGCGGCGTGATGCATTCTTCGTTCCAGCGGGCGTGGACGATTCCGATGCGCAGCTTTTCGGCACCAGGAAAGGAGGTGGGTGCCGGAGCGGGACCTTTGATGCTAGCCATGTTGAGTTGTGTTGCGGTGAGCTGGGTGAGATGGAGTCGGGAGAAAGAAGGAGGGTAGGGAAGGAAGTGACAAGGTCGTACTGCACGGTGCAAGCAACGCAGCGCTGTCTGTGCGTTGAAAGCGCCGAGTCTAAATTCCGTCCGCGGGCACGATGCGACACAGCCTGCACAAGTCGAGGCTGTGATCGGTTCGTGGCCCGATGGGAAGACAGATTGTCACAGAAACATACTTAGTGAATCGGATGCCTAAACTCTGTTTTGAACAGAATATTTATGCCTTGATTTTCATCAACGTTTTCGCTTCTGCCGGCTTTTCTCCGCACAGGAAATTCATCATTCACTCGGCACCGGAAGTGAAGAAAGCGATCTTTACCGGCTTCTCCTTTTTGTGGCACAGCGGAACAGCACAACGCACTGATCATCGTTCTCTCTCTCTACCCTCTGTGTCTCTCCTCTTTCACTCTAGCCGGTGCCGCTACCCGTCATATCACCTTTGCCCTCCTCCCCACCAACCACAGCGAGAACCGCTTCGACATGAGGACGTCTGCCTTCCTTCGCACATCCTCCTCCCTCATCTCGCGATCCACACCCACCGCATCCATCACCCTCCCTCTCCTCCTCGCCTCGTCCACCCGCACCCTCGCCCTCTCCAACAACATGTCCGCCAAACGCAACACTGCCAACGCGCGTCTCAACCAGGTCACCCGGCAAATCTCCTCCACCGCTTCCAACACCATGACTGCTTCTCCTCCCAACCGAGCCTCTAGCGCTGGTGCTGGTAGTATGGACGACACCAAACTCGTCAAGCTTCTGTCCGAAGGTGGACTTCGCACCATCCTCCTCAACCGCGAAAAGGCGCTCAACGCGCTGAACCAAGAGATGGTCGACCTCATCAACGCCGCTCTCGACGAGTGCATCCGTTCCACCAACTGCAATGTCATCCTTCTCCGCGGTGTCGGTCGGGCCTTGTGTTCGGGAGGCGACGTTTTGGCCGTCGTAAAGGCAGCCGATTCTTCCGATCCCAAGACTCGCAACACGGCATTGGATTTCTTCCAATCCGAGTTCCAGCTGGACTACAAGATCGCGAGGTTGGGCGAAGCGGCTAATGCACACTCGGCAGGCGCCGGGGCTGAGGATGCGAGGACGTTGGCCGAGTCGAAAGGTGGAGTCAAGAAGCCAAAGACGTTCGTCAGTGTCATGGATGGCATCACAATGGGCGGTGGTGTAGGGTTGAGTGTTCATGCTCCTTTCAGGCTGGCTACCGAAAGAACGCTTTTCGCCATGCCAGAGACGGGCATCGGATATTTTCCGGATGTGGGCGTTACGAGGGTGCTAGCTAGGCTGGACGGGAAGATCGGTCAGTACCTCGGCATGACCGGTGCCAGGATCTCCGGTGAGGAGGCATACCTTATCGGGCTGGCAACGCACTACGTCAGCTCGAGCAGCATCGATGCCGTCGCTCACAGGTTGAGCACCCTCCCCAGCGAATCGGCACTCAACCCGAGCTTGGTTTCTTCCGCACTGCACGAATTCGACGCCGACCCACTGACCGCCAAGGACACGCTCGCCAAGTCTGCCTTCTTCGGCGATCGTCGCATCGCCCTCGACTACGTGTTCGGTCAGCTCTCCTGCGAGTCCATCGTCAGCTGTCTCGAAGAAATCTCTGCCGCAAAAGCAGACTCGCAAGCCGCAGCTGAACTATCCCAACTCGGTCTCGCGTCCATCACTCCCGAAGTGCAACAGTGGGCGACGTCTACACTCAAGGATCTCAAGACAAAGTCTCCGCGATCGCTCAAGATCACCCACCAGGCGATCCTCGAGGCGAGGCGGTTCGATGTGGAGGAAGCGTTCCGATTCGACATGCGTCTCGCCACTGCCTTCTGCGATCTTTCCGTCGGTAGAGATTTCCACACCGGCGTAACGCACGTCCTCGAACGCGACCCCGCCACCGGCAAGCGTAGGACGGGTATCGCCGATTGGCAGCCAGCATCGTTGGACAAGGTGTCGGATACCCAGATCCGTGCCTTGTTCTTCGCCGATCTGGAGACGGCCAAGAAGGCAGGGTTGAAGCTGCAGTTGCCCGAGTTGAAGGATATCCCTGATCCACCCAGCAGCAAGGAGGCTAGACAGGCGAGGGATAGTCTGTTGAGGGGAAAGGGTCCGCTGAAGTGGGAGCAGAGTCACAATGTGTTTGCGCTGCCGAGCGAGGCTGAGTGCGCCGCGTTGTTGGAGGGAAACCACCCAGCGGCGGCGGCGGTCAAGCCGGACAGTGGAGAGTTGGTCGATTGTCTCAAGAGGCACAAGGGTAGTCTGCCTGGGTTGGAGTATAAGGTCAAGGACTGGATCGAGAGGATGGACAGAAGAAGGGTGTAGAGCTCTTCAGGTTGAACACAAATCGATTTGCTTGCAAACAAATTCCACCATTTCCTCATCTTGCTCTTGCGATCGTGTGACGCAGAAGGTCCAGAAAAGAGGTCTTGCCGTCTTGCAGCCCAAGTCGAGAGCCACACATCTGCTTTTCTTCCTGAGCCGAGCCAGCGACAGAGACCGGGACCCCGCGAAGAAGACAATGCCTCGGTCCAGCCGGGCGGGTGCCGGCTTATCCGCGTCCGGCGCTTGCGCTGCGCTAGTAAGCTTCCGAAACCGAAGGTGTGCTCGGATTTGTCACTCTACTGATGGCTCGTGCACACATGTTGGGATAGATCCGAGGCTCCACCAGGAGGCAGATCCGAAAGCAAAGACAATACAGAACGGCCAACGACGAGACGGAGAACTATATATGAAACAAAAAGAAAAAAAAAGCGAAAAAAGAATGCACTGAAGGGGAATCGAACCCCTGCCTCTTGCTAACGCGCCTTGCGACGCAGGTGTGCCCCCTTGTGAAATGGAAGGCAAGAATTCTACCACTGAACTATCAGTGCCAGTTGATGCTGTGGTAGAAATTTAAGGCAATATAATGCACATTTTTGATTATCTACAAGATATCCTTCGTGGTAGTCGCGAGACCGAACTCGAGATTTTCGGCATCGCCAGGCTTCATCAACATGTGAGAGGGATGTCACTGCCGGGGACACTGTGCTCCTGGCTTCGTCTAGTCGGAAACTTCGGAACTCCGCGCGAATTGCACCTGCAAGCCCAGCTTGGAAGATTGGGCCGATTGTGCTCACGCGATTCACTTCCTATACCAGGTTGGAAGCGCGCGTAGATTTTGCGTATTGATGTGACGTGTCTTTTTGAGACTCGTTTGGAGGAAGGTGTGAATTTTTTGCGGAAAGTGTGATTTTTTTGTGGAAAGTGTGATTTTTTTGCGGAAAGTGTGATTTTTTTGCGGAAAGTGTGATTTTTTTGCGAAAGAGTATGACAAAAGTCACCTAACATCTCTTTTTTCAAGACTATTGGGCGCAACTCTGAGGTCCAAAACCTCTGGGTCGCGACTCCAAGCCTGATTAATTTCCGTTCTCTGAACCATGGAAGCCTTCTCTTCTTCTTTTGCGTAGCCCCGCGTGCCAAGAAAGGGGCTGGCGGGCGCACACGATACCACGTGCATAAAATGGCGGCCCCGCGGAGTGGTCCGAGATTTGTTTCATGCGAGACGGTCATCGTTGCAACGCCCTGACGGCAAGGGCTGTCATCGTCTTTACATGAAATACAGCTTTGAATGCTTTAAAAACATGGTCGGACGCAGTCATCGTTCGTGTTGATCGCCGCTCAAGACCGTCCAAGATTCGCTTGGAGAAACTATTAGGGGCAAAAGCGCAGGTCATGGTCAAGCGGCCATTTGAGCGGCAGATGAGCCTTCTGGCTGAAGCGCCATGTCTGTGTACTGCTCGGAGTAGCGAACGCAGGCCAAGTGCTCGCCAATACTTGCGTCAATCGTGAGCGGGAAAAAGCCAAATTGCAAGTCAAGTTAATTTTTGTGCTGCAGCATGTACGGCTGAAAGCCAACCTTAGCTCGGCACGTTCATTTGGCTGACAAGATGACAAGAGCCAGCATGGATCCGGTCGTACGCCATTCAACACGTGTTGCAAGCAATAGGAGAGTCCAGCTTGCCGCTGTCTAGCGTCCTTGACTCGTGATTTCTAGCCTGCTAGCGACGCTTCTCTGGTGACACCTCATCTTGCAAACGGAAAGCTCGACATAGACTCTTTCGAAGGCACTGCTGCCAAGATAGGCGTAAGGTTCACGTTTTCATTTCGACCAAGAAGCTTGATCGAATCGTACATGCGTAGGTGATAGCATCACAAAGGCACGCTCCCACAATGCGTCTCAGGAATCGGTGCGCTGTGAAGTCTCAAAAGATGCCCGTAAAACAATTTTGACTTGCGAAAGCACCTCAGAAACGGCAGGAATCCTGTGTAATGAAAGCGCAGCTTACAGTATTTCCACGGTGCTGGCGCGTCGTCAAGCGTGTCAATGCAGCAGATCAGCGACATGAACACTCCCTGATGATGTTATGCTTTGAAGGCCTTTCGGAATCCTGCCCCTATAAGAATCTGCGCAATCCCCTTTGTCTGAACTCGTCTGCGCAAGGCAGGTCAACTCAGAGCCGCGATGCTACGACGGCCAGTCGAGCTTTTGGCAGGAAAGGAGGAGCGACAAAGCATTGTAGTAGTTTACCAAAAGACTTGCGCAGCACAAGACAAACCACAATCCAGTCATTCGGGCTCTTGAGCGACGCAGAATGCTGTGCTTCTGGAGAGGCTCCCTCATGTATAAAGCCTGACACGAAGCACAACAAAGTCGTCTGCTCCCGGTGTTTCTCAACGAACCAAGATCGCAACATCACATTCTCATCCCGTTCTTGTACATCAACCATTACCTTTGTCACCACCTGCAAGCAACGCTAAGGTCTGAGACACACACACGGTGAGATTACCTACCTATAGTACCAGGCACGTCGAAGAAAGGTCGGACTGATCAATTTTTCTTCAACACTTGCGCGGTTTGTTATGATCTCCTTTTCAGGTCAGCGCAACTGATTCGCGTGCGGCGCAAGCTAGCATGGCGTCGAGCAATCGTTATGCCCAGGCTAGGGCAAGGTCTCAGGCCAGGGCCGAAGCTGCAGTAGCTGCTCGCGCAGGGCAGGCCGTCTCTTCACGCCCCTTCGTAGCGCCTCGATCAGTTCAGACGATTCGACAGTTTCATGGGGTGCTTGACTACGTCCTGGACTGGACTTGCCAGTATTTCAAATGCAGCAGGGATGATGCTCTTCAACGCCTCAAACGTGGAGAACGAGAAGACGGCATGCCCATGTCCGTCCTCAGACTGATCTTTGTAGATTACGCCACCGTGGACAACCGTGGCATTCATTCACGTATGATCAACGACCTCGGCGAAGAGGAAGCATCAAAGTACCTGGCCGATATCAATCGCTTCAAAAATCTCACTCTCACCGAGCTGGAGACTCAGACTGGCATGACAGAAGAGCAACTGAAGCAGGAGCTGGGCCTCAGCGACGACATCAAAAGCAAGTATTTCATGACATACAAGAGCATTACGGCGCAATGGAGGAACTACATTGGAGGCATTCGCCGGCTCCGTCTGGCCGACATGTCTATCGACGAGCTTACCAGCAGCAACGTGGAAGTGTACGCGGAGCCTCAGCAGCAACAAATGATGAACGTCTTCTCAACGCTGCTACGCCACGGACTCTTGTCTTCGGCGGTCCGGATCAAGCACATCTTGACTGAAGACGAGCTCAACGTCCTTTCATCTGCGATATGGTTTATCGAGTGCAGTCCAATTGACCGGCTAAGCACAGCTTTCTTGCTCGCTTTCTGCGAGTCTACTGGGATGCGCCCGGGAGAGCTATTGCCTGCACATGCGACCGACGACGACGATGATATCGATGCTCAAGAGGATGTTGGCTCAAGGGAATCCGCCGGAGGAGATGGGCTGGAAAGAGAATCGGCTCTGTTCGCAGCTTCTTCATCAAGTTCAAATCCGCCGACGGGTCGTCAAGGTACCTCAGCAATCGCGTCTTCTCACACGGATTCGCAAGCTGCTTTTCATGCAGCATCGGCTTCAAGTGATTCGGTGAAACCTCAGATACTCAGCAACGTGGCGGCTTCCGGTGCATCTTGTCCGCAATTGCCAGTGGCGACCAATGCCTTGTTTACATGGGATATGCCTGAAATCACCTATCTCGGCACGCGTCATGGGACACAAGATCCTTACTTTGGTCTCACCATCAGATGGTACAACGGCAAGAACCGCGGTCCCGGCGAGTTCATCCCTACGTCACTCACAACAGCTGGCCCGGAACGTGCGCATCGCGATCCTGTTCGATGGCTACTCCTCATCGGACTCTGGTGCGACGTCTTTGTCAACGGCGCAGAATTGCGTACACTGTTGTCCACAGATGCTGCCGAACGAGCCCGAAGCCCTATACGATCTGGACAGGTTCTCAAAATCAAAAATGAAATGAGGAACATGCCGGTCCTCCTCGCTGATCGATCATCGATCCAATACGGTATGACTGACGACGCCAATATCGCTCCGATGTTCTACGTACGTGCGCAGCGAAACCTCAAACGGCTGGCTGAACATCCCTTGGTAAACTTTTCGGGTCTGACATTCTACGACTTGCGACGGACCTTTGCGACCACAATGATCAAGAAAATCCCAAGCGAGTATCTCAGCATCCTGATGGGTCATCGACCGGGCTCAAATGTCGCCGCGTCCACCTACCAAGCGCCGTTCATTGTCGACACAACAGCGGTCCTCTCTGGAGCCTCGGTGGATGATGTCAGTGCCCACTCACACGCTCTCCAGTCTTCTGGTCGGCGTCATGGCCAAACAAAATCGCAAGTCTGGTCTCAGATAGAGTCTCAACCAAGTGTTCACAGGAAGATCGAACACTTGCAGAGACTTCGGCAGCGCCTTACGGTAGGCTCAGAGCGCGACCAGCTCATGTTCCTGAAGCAGTCCACGGTGGACGAAGGTAGCGAGAGTGAAGAAGAGCAGCTTAGACAGGAAATTGCCGATTTGGAGATCGACGTCCTCGTCTTGGTGCGTCATCTTCTGGGAGGTATGGGCGTCAACATGGAGCAGGAACCAAGAGCCGGCGCTGGAATGGCAGAAGAGAGTAGAGCAGCACCAAATGCGCCCGCTGCATCGTCTTCGTCTTCGATTTCACAACCTGAGATAACAGCTGCAGGCCCATCTCGCAGTTCTGCAGCACAACCAGCATCTGTGCTCGCAAGCAGTCCGACCACGATCTCAAACCCAACCCCAGTTGCGACGATTGCGATCACCCATCAAAGTTCCGCCACGACGTCAGCGGTAGCAACAGGGTCCAACGTGACGGTCGCAGCGGCATCCGAAACGCCGGATTATCGCCTGCTGGATGAGCAGTCAGCCGTGTTTCAAAGCTTGCTGGATCGCGGTCTGAGCCCTCTGGTGGGTCAGAGTCTCTGCGACACAATTCTCTTCGTCGGTAGCTGGATCTTCAGAGCTGAGGCAATCAAGCAACGCTTTTGCCCCGAGTGCCTCGATCAAATCAAGCAATACGGGATCGCGGCACACTCAGCTACGTCTGATCAAATCGAGGACTTCTGCGTTAGCAAGAACATTTTCCAAGACAAGGGCATGACCGAGAAGAGAGAAGCGGTCCGCTTGTACATGCAAAGCGGTGGCCGCATGCCACTCGTCGGTCTTGACCGCAATGGTCTATCGAGCCTGGCTTTCTTTTGTTCTCTGAACACGCATTCAGAGTTTCCAGGCACGGAAGAGCGAACGGACTTGCTCGCTTTTCTCATCGCTCACACTGATGCTTTTGTGCCGGAGAACTTTGTGGTTCCACGCTTAACCTCTCGGCCACGATCAAAGCAGAAGCGAATAGGCAGAGCCAGAAAGATGGGCAAGGGCAAGAAAAGGAAAAGATCGAGAAGCAAAAGAGGGAAGAAGCGCCACTCAAGGAAACAAACTCGAAAGCAAGGGAGTGCAAGAGCTGTGGGCACCGGCCTAAGCTCTGATGCGGACACGTCTTCCACAAGCTCGAAAGATACTCCAGCTGGAACAATAAAGGGCAAAGGAAAGGCAAAGGCCCTCGCGAATGTCACCTCTTCGTCGTCCAGCTCTGACCGCGTTTCGAGCCCAGATGGCACTTCCAGCTCGGACGCTGGCCCTTCCAAGTACGGCTTGAACAAGGGCCCAGTTCATCTGCCCGTACGTGCCACGCTCCACTCTGCGGAGGACCGCATCATCGGAAAGTGGTGTCTTCTGCCGAGGAAGATCGGTGGACTTACGCGTCCGTTTCGCAGTCCGACATTCTGGGTACATCTCAACGCCGGCCACCTTCAACCTGGCTTTAGGAGATGCTGGTATTGCATGGGCATTATTACTTTGGAAGATGAAGCACATCTGGCTCGCTGTCAACAGGCGTACTATCTTGACAAGCTGGGCGGACAGGCTAGACAGGTGGTGATTGAAGATGCAAAGAAGGAGCCGAGCATCCGACACCTCGTCAGACAGGCTCAATTCACCGTCTTCGTCAGCATTTGCCGTGGCATGCATTCGGTCTATGCTACCGAAGACCTTGTGGCGCTGGAGGTGATCCGAGCAATGTTGAAAGAGCCCAAAAAGCCCAGCAACAAGGCATGGGGTGTTGACAAGGAGAACAAGATCTCCTGTCCCGTTGTTCTATGCAACACACCCCGAGACAGTGTCCGCGAGGTGATCCGTCACATCGCCAATGATCACCGCGTGAGGCTGATCAAGCGTCGCAACGAATGGGCTCATGATCTGACCGAGCAAGAGGTGCGCGCAGCCGTGCAATGGTCAGGCAACAATCGAGCCAACGTCATATGTTTCATAGAGAAGCTGCCCAAGTGCCCCTGATCCCATTCGGGCTTATGCTCGAGCGACTTGACACTCCCATCAATGCTCCGTTTCTGCTGATCTCGACTCATGTACTGCTGGGCAAATGCGCTGGCTCGTAATGCTCAAGCTTTTTCTCGAATTTGGTCAATCCATTGCCTGTCCGTCAGCGCACAATTGAAAGGTCTGTGCCGAAACATAGGGTGGAAGAGGTGCATGTCTGCCGTGCGCTGCGCCTTCGGTGAGTCGGAATTGCCCTCTTGTCCCACATGTTCACGGACAATCACAATCTGTACCGGCGTGAGAGTCATGGTGCTCAAGCGCACTGCAGTCTAGCGTTGAGAAGAGACATTGTAAAGTACGCAATTACATTGCAGCGCAATCAAAATTCATCTACACGTCTTGCCAATCGAGCGAACCGATGATGGCCGTCTTACTCGGCAACCTGCCCGCACTCGGCGACAGCACCGTGATCTTTTTCCTCACCGTATCGATATCCGCCACATGCACAAAACCCAAGACCGGAGCGCCGATGATCTCGTCGTCCGTCGGATTGGTGCTGGAGTCCGGCTGACCTGCACCGCCTCCACCTCGTGGAGGTTGGATGAGAGCCAGCACGCTGTGCAAGAGGCTGGTCTGGTCGGCTGCGGAGTTGGTGGGGTCGAGTTTGACCAGTTGCGTCTCGGTGATCGTGCGGGAAGCGCCGATGGGCAGGGCGGAGGACGGCGCGAGTGACTCCTGCCCGATCTTGTAGATCTCGAGCAGGTCGAAGGGGATGGTGGTGCTGTACGGGCTCAGGGAAGGAACGCCGCCGAGGGGATCAGAGTGGCCTGGAAGCACAGCCTTGGGGACACCGCTTTCGGTGTTGGTACCGGCAGAGGAGGTGCCGCCGTAAAAGTACGTTTTGACCTGCAACGCTTTCAGCCGCGAACGGTAGGTATCGTCCAGCTCGACAACGCCTCCGGACTTGGGCAGCTTGATCACGTTCACCCTAGGCAAGCGTTGCCCTTGTGATCCAGGGATCTCTGCTGTCTGAGCAGTGGCGGCGGGAGAGGCGAACAGCTTGGTCATCTCCAAATTGAGCTTTTCGTGGCCGAGCACCACGATGGTGTCCACCTTGAAGGCTTTGACGCAGTGCTGGATGAAGGCGTACTTGCTGCGTGCGTCCGCAGTGATGACTCCGGGTGTGTCGATGACGAGACCCGACATGCGCGATCGGAAGTCCCGCGCCAACCTTCGTTCCACACCCTCCGCTAGCCAGTCTACCACGCGGCGGAAATGGCGCTCGTTATCGCGTACATTCTCTTTGCCCAGCCAGAGCGACAGTGGAGCCACGCCATGCGCGGTCGATGTACCTGGAGGGATGGCACCCGTTGTGCTTGTATTGGTACCGAGGGGAAATGCAGGGGAAGCCGAAGGCAGCGAAGCGAGTGGCAGTGGAGAAAGCGGCAAAGCCGACAGGCAGCACGGCAGCGGAGGTGCACCATCGCTCGGATCGAGATTGACCACGACGGGCCACCATCCAGTGATGTCGCTTCTCTTCTCCTCCTCGCGCTTCTCCTTTTTGGCTTCTTCGGATAGGTTGGCCTCCATGTTCGGGTAGATGATGCCGTCTCCTCCCGTTCGCAGGCTCTCGGCGACTTTGCCCGCCTCGCCTTTACCCAAGCTGGCGACGGCGGGAGATCGAAGCGCGTAGTTGGCGAGGAACTTGACTAAGCTCGTCTTACCTGCCGACTCTGGACCGAGGACCATGACTCGTGGACCCTGCCCTTCCGGTCGATACACGGTCGACGCCGCGGTGCCGCTTGGATCGGATTCGGTTTCGGTGCTTTGATCGGTGGTGCGCGGCGCGATGTAGCTCGGGTCCAGTACGGAGCCCGCCAAGGTCGACAGTAGTTTCGGATCGGCTCTCAGTGCTTGACGTGCCTGGATTCGTTGACGTTCGAGGTAGAGATGCAAATTCGAGTAGGCTGTATAGACGGGAGAAGGCTCGTCGGCGAGGTATTCTGTGGACGCGGACCCAGCCACTTCGATCTCAGCACCTCTCCACGAGGACACCGCAGCTTTCGCCTCATCTCCAAACGGGTACCATCTCTCCTGCGTACCGCCGACCAGTTCGGCACCAAAGATCTCGGCATCGGGCTCTTCGCCGCTCTGCGTACGTCCCTGCACGAGTCGAATCGAAAACTTCTCGTGCGGCTCGAGCTCGAAACGGTACTCGGAGCGTGGCGGCAGATGCACTCGCCGATATTGAGACGAGCTCTCTGCCTGCGACTCCATCTGCGACCGCCTTTGGATGCTGTGTGCGATGGGTGTCGGTGTCGATGTGGGTGCGAGCGGGATGATAGTGTTGCGGATCGGATGCGAAGCTGGACCCTGCCCAGACGCGGTCGTTGCCTACCGTGGAGCAAAAATTCTATCCGATTTCCGCACTTTGGCCGGCGTGTCGAAAATCGGGGGCGATCTCACCGATGATCATGTCACAGCTTGTCCATCGCTTCATAGTCGGCAGCTGCCGCCATGCAACGATTTGCACATGGCAAATGGGTCGAAGGATGCAGCTTCGATGGAGGGACAGTTCTGGCGTGCATCAGTATGATCCCGACACCTCCCGATAGTAGTCGACCGTGGAACAAGACGCGGCACGGCAGGTGTGTCTTCATCTTGCGGTACATTACAGAGCAGCCCCAACGGTACGGTCGGGCAGCCTGCGGCGAGTCTGCTCCAGCTTTGATCCGACTTGGCGGCACAGGTCTTGTCAAGGCTCGCTACAGGACCTGCCATCTTGTTTGCAGCGTTCTGGATGAGCAATAGAGCAACGTAAGTGACAACAAGCGCATCTCTCGTTTGCAGCACGGATGTGCTCAGGCGACACTGCACGTCAGACACGCACACACTGTAGAAACGGTGCTCAACGAGCGCAACGGCCTTCGGAACAGCCTACATACCACCATGTAAAGCTGCCATGACGGCAACGACGCAGGCTGTCCATCTACCATCATATCTCGAGACCAGCGTCGTGCAAAGTCGATCCTTCTTTGTCCGGCGTGGTCGAAGCCACAAAATAGCGAGAGATCTTGCGGATCCCGCGTAAATGCGAGCGAGACGGCCTGTGCGTCACTCCACATTCAGAGGATTTTCGTGCGTTTGCCGAGGAGAACGGGGAGAGCCGCATCATGCCACCTTGAATCTCGACACAAGCATGATGGAGTCACGAGCCCGCGCCACTCATTCCCTTCGGAGAATAACCAAAAGGGAGGAGCTGATTGGGAGCCTTTTGCCAACACAGATGGATGCGTGTGACGTGTGCCGAGCCTTTTCCACTGTTGCATCAAGTCGACAGCCGAGAAGAGATCCAAAGACAGTTCCGTCCGGTCAAGAGGGTATCTGGGCAGCCAATAGACGGCACGCCATTGTCCTGCCCTGGGCTGTTGGGACACAGCATCGGGTTGAGGCGGACCAGACTCCTGTTGCATGACATGCAGAGGACTGCAATCGGATCTCATGCAACAATCTTGGGATGGCCGCTTTGAGCCGAAGGAGTCCGAACCACGACACAAGGGGCATTGCTGCTGTCAACAATTCCGGCATGAGGAAGTCTGGAAGCTGCTCTGTCCAGCACCTCCGATCACGCCTTAGAAGCCACGGCGGAGCTTCAGGATCTAAGAAGCCAGACAGATCTTTGTGTGGGGAAGAGTCCTTCAAAGGTGCGCGGGGTTCGCTGCTAGGCGCATCTCGGCACCGTTGGGAGGCCACTATACAGAACACCTGGCTTTCGCACCGGGGAATCAATCTCGAATTTTCAGTCTCAGTTGCAGGACGACCAGGAAGGACGCAAGGTGCTGGGCAGCCGTGGAGGTGTCTCCTGTCGAGACAAATGGCTAGGTCGCCGATTTCGGCACTGCATACAATATCTCACCGCTGACAGCGTCACAACGCGAGCGAGAGCAAGAGTGAGACCTCGCGGGAAGAGGAGAGAGAGACGGAGAGATGTTGGAGGCGAAGTGCAGACCGACTCTCGACGAAAATACTAAGATCCTGCTTTTCCCCGCTAAGGCCAACGCCGTCCAAAGCCAGTCACCGCACAAGATGCCCCTTCTTCCCCAGCGAATACAGTGTGTCTGACAAAGTAAAATAAATAATCATAAAAAATTACTATTAAGAGGAAATACAAGGGAGTCTAGTCCATCGTGGTTCGGAGTAAAGGACCCTCGATGCCTAGCAGCCTTGTTATTGTACTCGGGTGGCACGGTTTGATGATCGACGTCTACGCCAATCAGAGCATGCACGAAGAGAAAGAGGTGTGCAAGCAGCGAGAGCTCGCAGACGCACTCTGAGAGGGAGCAGGAAGGAACGACGAAGGAGAGAAGAAGGAATGTGAGCCAGATCGGAGCGCTTGGCCGATGGACCGAGACAGCCATTTCAAACAAAGAAAGACCGTAACTCCATTTCCACTCAGCGCCGACGGCGTCGGTGACGGTGACGGTGACTGAGGCTGGTTGGATGTCTTTCTGGCTGCTGGCGTCCTGCTTGGCATCTCGCTTCTGGACCGCCCCGCTTCGCCGCTCTCTCTTCCCTACTGGCACTTTCCGAGACTGCCGTGCGTGCATATGTGCGTGACACGCTTGGTCCATGCCCTCCTGCCGTTGTGCTTTTTCCCGATGTGGAGCGAGGTGCGAGGCCAAGACAGCATTGAGTTCGCTTCGACTGCCGCTCTTCCCCACTCGTGACCAACTCTGGCTCTTTCGCCTCCGGGCGAGATCCAGTCAGCGCCAGACGTATATAGACCCGTTCCATTCGTAGGTGCTGCCGCATCATAGTTTCTCGTCTCTTTCCTCCCATCGCCTTGTTACACCTTGCATCCGGTTTCCACCACTACGGTCCAAGCGTGTCGACTCATCTCTCGTCCCACCGTCTGATTGACAGCAGAGACACAGAAAAGTCAAATCTACATCTTCCACCTCCTTCTTCTCGTCCTCCATCACCACTTTTCATTTCTACGCAAACATGGCTGAAGCCGAGGTCCCCGAGGTTCCGACCTACGACGTCCCTTCCCGTCTTTTGGGAAAGGACGGTCGTCCCGCTCCTCACATCTCAGCTGACAAGTACAAGACCGACTATCCCGAGTCGATCAACAACACTGACGAGTTCTTTGGCAAGGTGAGTTTCGAATTCGACACATGTCACTCTCTCTCTGCGCTCACCGGATAGCCCGACGTGTCCGGTCGGAAGATCCGCTGGTACTTGACAGCATTGCCTCGTGAGCGGCAGCTGCCGCAGACGAGCTTCGACGAATCAGCTCGAACCGCTCGACTGACGCCCTGCTTTGCATTGACTCCTCTTGTACCTGCCCCTCCCGCACAGGCCGCCAAAGAGATGATCGACTGGGACGTTCCCTTCAAGACGGTGCGCTCCGGTGGCTTTGAGAACGGCGATGTCGCTTGGTTCAACGAGGGTCGTCTCAACGCCGCCTACAACTGTGTCGACCGATGGGCTCACAAGTACCCCGACCGTGTCGCCATCATCTACGAGGCCGACGAGCCCGGTCAGCACCAGGAGATCACCTACTCGCAGCTCCTCGTCCAGGTCTCGCAGGCCGCCAACATGCTCAAGACGCTCGGCGTCAAGAAGGGCGACACCGTCATCGTCTACCTTCCCATGATTCCCGAAGCCGCCGTCGCGCTCCTCGCCTGTGCGCGTATCGGTGCCATCCACTCGGTCGTGTTTGCCGGTTTCTCTGCCGACTCGCTCCGCGACCGTACCAACGACTGCGGTGCTCGCGTCGTCATCACCACCGACGAGGGCAAGCGTGGTGGCCGCAACATTGCCACCAAGAGCATCGTCGATGCGGCGCTCAAGGAGTGCGCCGGTGTCGAGCACGTCGTCGTCGTCAAGCGAACCGGCGGCCAGATCAGCATGGACGAGAAGCGCGACATCTGGTGGCACGAGGCCTGCTCGCGCGAGCGTGCCTACTGCGCTCCCGAGCCGGTGAGCTCCGAGGACCCGCTGTTCATCCTCTACACTTCGGGCTCCACGGGCAAGCCCAAGGGTGTCGTGCACGCCACGGCAGGCTACCTGCTCGGAACCGCGCTGACACTCCGATACGTGTTCGACGTGCACCCGGACAAGGGCGATCGATTCGCGTGCATGGCCGACGTCGGTTGGATCACGGGTCACTCGTACATTGTCTACGGTCCCTTGATGAACGGTGTCACGACGCTCATTTTCGAGTCGACGCCCGTTTACCCTTCGCCCTCGCGCTACTGGGAAATCGTCGACCAGCACAAGCTCACGCAGTTCTACACGGCACCCACCTCGATCCGACTGCTGCGACGATTGGGCGACGAGCACGTCAAGAAGCACGACCTCTCTTCGCTGCGTGTCATTGGTTCGGTGGGTGAGCCCATCAACCCCGAGGCGTGGCACTGGTACAACGACAATGTGGGCCGAAAGCAGTGCGCCATTGTCGACACGTACTGGATGACCGAGTCAGGTTCGATCATGATCACTCCTCTGCCCGGTGCCACCAAGACCAAGCCCGGTTCGGCGACGTTCCCCTTCTTTGGTATCAAGCCCGTTCTGCTCGACCCCACTTCGGGTGAGGTGCTGGAGGGCAACAATGTCGAGGGTGTGCTTGCCATTGCTCAACCGTGGCCATCGGTGGCTCGTACGGTGTACAACGACCACCAGCGATTCCTGGACACGTACATGCGCGCCTACAAGGGCTACTTCTTCACCGGTGACGGTGCTGCCCGTGACAAGGACGGCTACATCTGGATCAAGGGTCGTGTCGACGACGTGATCAACGTCTCTGGTCACCGTCTCTCGACCGCCGAGATCGAGTCGGCGCTCATCCAGCACCCCGGTGTCGCCGAGACCGCCGTCGTCGGTATCCCCGACGAGGTCACCGGCCAGACGATCGCCGCATACGTGACGCTCAAGCCCGAGTTCTCGTACGACTCGGAAGAGGCTCTCACCAAGGAGCTCGTCATCCAGGTGCGAAGAAACATTGGCCCCTTCGCGGCACCCAAGAAGATCATCATCGTCTCGGACCTGCCCAAGACGCGATCTGGAAAGATCATGCGCCGTCTGCTGCGCAAGTGCGCTTCGCACGAGACCGACAGCCTGGGTGACTTGAGCAGTTTGGCCGACCCTTCGATCATCGACCACATCAAGGAGAAGACCAACGCTTTTGACAAGAAGTGAAAAGACATAATAGGAATCGCTTGCCATTTCTCGTATGGAGTTCTGCCCACGTCGTAATATATTGTTTGCTGATATGAATGCGTACAAGGCTGTGCCGAATGCGTTTGGATGGGTTGATCGAGCTAGTACAGGGGATCGACAGCAGACGGACAAGGTGGTGGTGGAAGAAAGCGCTTAACCCCGCAATTGGTGAGCTGCGCACGGGGCAAGTGGAAGCACTCAAAAATGTCGCGTGCTTCGCGTGCTCGGATTCGGAAATAACATGCTTGGAGAATGCATTGCCATGCTTTTCCACGGTGAAGCTCACAGCTGCCAATCTGTTGCATCGACGAGGAGGGTTCGAGGCTCGGTGCATCTGATTGATTTCGATCTGAGCGTTGGTTGGTGGACGAGAGACATTGTTGCAATGTGAGCGAGCATGAGGGGAAATGATCCGCGGAGGTGAGCCTTGGCAGGAGTGAGTGCGGTGTCGAGCGGGAGAAATCAAGGCTCGTGCTTGCAAGGCCGTTTAAAAGATACACACTCTGTGTTGTCCCACTCCGGCGGCTACTTTGGTGCAACGGTCAAGTGCTCGGGTATATATATCCACCGAGCATCTGCTGCCACCTCTCCCCTCGCCATCATCCACTCTTCCTCGCGAGTGCTGACATGTCATCTCGACTGGCACGCATCACACGACACATCTCGCTCTCACCGCCATCGTTCACCATCTCCAGCGTACGAACAATGTCGACCATCCGCGCACTCCAGATTCAATCGCAGGGCGGACCCGAAGTGGTCTCTGTCCACCCCATCCCGGCCCCCACGCTCTCCGGCTCCGGCAAGGTCATCGTGCGCAACGAGTACGCCGGGGTCAACATGATCGACACGTACCACTTTGGCGGTCTCTACCCGCTCCAGTGTCCCATCATCATCGGTCAGGAGTCGGCCGGTGTTGTGGAAGCCGTCGATCCGGACGTCACGAGCGTCGCTGTGGGCGACAAAGTAGTCCAATACGGTGGAGGATCGTACACCGAGAAGCAGCTGTTGGATGCTGAACGCGTGATCAAGCTTCCCCCCAGCATCTCCACAAAGACGGCGGCAGCGGCGTATCTGCAAGGTCTTACGGCGCTGACGATCCTACGAGAAGCTCATCCTGTCAAGAAGGGTGATTGGTTGCTCGTCACCGCTGCAGCAGGAGGTGTCGGTCTCCTGCTGTGTCAGATGGGTAAAGCGTTTGGAGCCAACGTCATCGCCGTCACCTCCACGCCCGAAAAGTGCGAACTGGCAAAACAACACGGTGCCACCCACGCCCTCACGTACAACAAAGAAAACCCTTCCGCCTACATCGACTCCATCCTCTCCCTCACCTCCCACCACGGCATCGACGGAATCCTCGACGGCGTAGGCGCCGACACCTGGGAATCCAACTTCTCCATCGCCGCCAGAAAGGCCACCATCGTCACGTTCGGCAACGCCTCCGGTCCCGTCCCCGCCTTCGCTCCCCTCAAACTCGCCCCCAAAAACCTCAAGGTCGTCAGACCCACCCTCTTCAACTACGTCACCACCCGAGACGAACGAGAACACTACTCCGACGAGCTCTTCGATCTCATCGATCAGGGTAAGGTCAAGATCAACGTGCACGACGAATACCCCTTCACAACCGAGGATATGAGAAGAGCGTTCGCCGATATCAAGAGTAGAAAGACTACCGGAAAGCTGGTCGTCAAGATCTGATTCAACGACCTTTGCACACACACTCACAAACACACACATGTGTCGGAGGGACAGGCTGACGTTCGTTCACACTACCCGTCAATGCGAAAGTATTCTAATTGCAATGCTGGAAAACAACTTCAACCAAGAAACAACGAAACCTTATGAGAATCTGTGCAGCGCTATACTATCAATAAATGCAACGAAGCAGCGCAAAAAGGCAAAGTCGATCTACGACTCACGCTTTGAACGGCGAACTGCTCCTCGACCTCGCACCATCCTTTGCACGCGTACGCTGAGGACTGCTGTTTCTGCTCGCTGCCGCGTTTCTCCAGCTGACTCCACCTTCACCGCCTGGTTGCGAGAACGGGGACCTGCCCGACTTTCCCTCTTTGAAGCTTCGAGGTGACGTGTTTCCCAGACCTAAGCCGAGTGATTGACCGAGTGTACCGCCGCCGGCAACAGACGTTGGTGGGGCCATGGTCGAAGGAGAGGGAGGTGCAGGGGAGCGACTGCTGAACATGCCGCCACCGCTCGAACTCTGTTGTTGACCGTTGAGTCTGGCAAAGGGTTCTGCTGCCGCAGAGCTTGGATTAGGGCTGATCGATTGGCGGCCGAATGTTCTGGTCTGAGGAGAAGTGGGACTGGTTCCGGACCTCGTCCCTACGCCAGGGCTGAGCATCGGCTTGTCACCAACAGGCCCCATCGTCGGAGTCCTCACCATCTGCGTGGGGTTCTGCATGCTGTACAGACCCTCCAGCTTCTGCTCGGATCGTTCCGAATGAGCGCTGAACTCCAACGTCACTCCCGGCTCATTCTCCACCTCCAACAGCGAAGCCAACTTCTTGCCGATGCGGTTGACTCTGTCCACATCACTACGGTCCCTCACCCAGAGCGAAATCCTATCACCTCTCGGCTTGACACTGCAAACGGCTCCGCACACCTCGTCACCCTCATCCATCTCCTCTCCGATCAGCCCCAACACCAACCACAACCAGCTTCGATCCACCAGTGCTGGATGTCGTTGCCGGAACGTCAACGTCCATTTCCCGCCCTTTGCGTTGCGAGCGTCTTCCCACATGGGCTTGATGCCGTCCTTGAAGCAGTGGTACGACGAGTTACGCTCCAGTTGCGACGGTCGGCGTAGCTTAGCGAAGCAAGAGAGGAACGCCTCGACGGTTGTATACGCGCCGATGCAGCGCAGGTTGGCCTCCCACGACGATGCACTTTGGGTCGGAGTGGAGGGCTGCACAAGTGGGCTCGCTGGCGGTGCAAGGGTGGGTGTAGGGGGAGCGGCTGCTGAACGTGTGTCGAAGAAGAGCGTCCATTCGTGCTGCAGCGGATGAGTGGCGGGTCTTGCGGCTGGAGAAGGAGGAAGAGGGTGATTGAGCTTGACAGTTGCGCCGCTACTTGGGCTCTTTGTCGAGATAGTCAGCGCAGGCTTTGCTGCTTGCACAAGTGGTGTCTCTTGCTCGAAGCTCGACGGCTGAGGTGCCAGGGTGGGAGTGGAGGGCTTCGCGCCTTCTGTTGACTTGACCTGATCCTCGAAATCAAGCGGCTTGGTTGGCGAAGAAGGTCTGGATCCGGAAGTTAAGCCTTTTCTGGACATCCGATCTTGGATCTCTTCCAGGCTCGGTAGACCCTTTGCGAGCATGCGCTTTGTAGGCGAGCTGGCGCCAGAGGACGGCACCTTCGACGGAGACGTATGCGACAACATCCGTCTCTCATCGTCTGCTACATTCGTCTTGGACGGAGATTCGAAGTCGATAGCGTTGCTACGTTCACCTAGTTGAGCTGGCTTGGGCGAGCTCGTGATTCGTCCCGTCAGCTCCAGTCTCGGCTGCTTCATGGGCGAGCCGCCGTTCAACGTCGACGAATCTTTATCGCGGTTGAGACGAGCTGCAATGTCGCTGAGGGTAGGCATCTTGGAAGGTGAGCGAAGTCTGCCGATTGAGCCACAGGTGGTAGCGGGGCTACCGAAGCTGCCGGCAGAGGACGATGAGGGCATCATGTTTTCGTTCGCCTGCAATGGTAGGTGTTGAGGCTGCGTCATCCGCGTAGATGCTCTACGTACGCTGGTGGAAGTCATGTCGTGCGCTCTCTCTTTCAACGAAAGATCAGAAGAGGTGATGGAAGGCGGAGAGAAAGGTGGCGATGAGTTGATCAAGGGAAGGGTGAAGCTGCAATTTGTGCTGAGTTAGGTCCAGTTGTTGATTTGCGTTTCAGCACGGCGTTTCAAGCCAAAGTCACAAAGCGTGCATGACGAGATGGCCAGGAAGGGCAAGACACGGACCCTTTCCACTTCTAGCCACAACACCACTGCAAGTCTCGGCGATCTGTCCTGCATGGACACGCAAAAAAGGGGGAGGAAAGCTCCCACACAACGCACCGCAGTATGACCCACGATTGGGCAATCATCACAACTGATCACAGACAAGCCAGAATTCGCCCGCAAGTGCGATTCATGAGAGAGCCGTGCCACTCTCAAGGTGTCAACACGACACGGCAGACGGCATTGCGCGGCATGCATACAGGCGTATCTTGGCCGACTTGGCAAGCTCGGACATGGGACGCTTGATGGAGATAGAGAGAGACTAAGGTGGAAACAAGCTGCAAGGCACGCGTTTTGACAGCGTGTCTACACACGCCTGACGTCAAGGCTTGACACTTTTTCCATCATAAACGGACAATCTGATTTCCACGCTCATCAACGTTGTTTCTCAAGCGCGCTTCGAGGCGATGGCTGTGATCGTGTCCCAAGCATCGCTCGATTCGATTGACATCGAGCTTCAGTGTTACTTTGCTTGCAAGGTCGAGGTTGAGAGATGGGGTGAGTGAGTGCTCGAGGGCACACCATGCAGCTCGAATTCCTTGGACCCTGACACGGCCAAAAGTGACATGTCGAAAAACTCAAAAATTCAAACACAGCCTGTCCAGTTCAAGGATTCAACACTGCAAAAGCATCAAAGCATCGGCAACCAAGATCTCCCTTCTCTGATCGGGAGGATCGCATCCATGACCATGGCAAGTCCTGACCATGTTGAACGACAATCCACCACCACCAGTGATGGGACGTCCGATGGCGTAAGATCCTAGGTCGCCGGGCGCTCTTCAACATTGAAGCCCAGCCTGTCAAACCCTGCTTCGCCATTGTACCATTGTACCACCATTTCAGTTTTTGCTCCGTGCCGTGCTTCCTCCCTCCATGCTTTCATTCACTCTTCTTCCCATTCTCAACTCATGTAGCTCCGACATCTTGTCAGCGTCTTTCCTTCTCTCCCTCTGGGTCGAGGTCAGCAAGTGGGATGATTCAGGGTGTTGTCAGTGAAGGGAGCATGTCGGGCCCTTCGGCGTTCTTGTCCGCCGCAAATCTCTGATGGTCCAAAGTGAGACATTGAAAACGTCTATTTGTGCAAAAGAATGAATGCAGTTCGAGTCCTCATCTGAGATTCGCACCAATTCTGGCACATGAAACGATGGTCATCGTCGCAATCGCCCTTTCGACGGGAAGGGAAGAGCTAGATGTTGATGCTCTTTCTGCTTCTGCTGCTGCTGCTCATCGAAAATCTGTCGAAGCGGCTAAGTAAGAGCCGGTCTGATATGGGTGCAAGCTCAATCGACGCATTGAGCGATGGATCGCCAAATAACCATGCATATGCAATCGTTAAGCGAGGCACACAGATGCACAAACAAATTGTCGGCAACCTCGTCGGCTCACAGGCGCTTGCATGCGACCTTCCAAATCTGCCCGTTCTTTTCTTTCATCGAATGCAAGAATGGCAAGCCCGACCCTATTCTGCATGCTCGGCATGACAAAGTCCGTATAACGACAAGAACAAGCCACACCTCTTCCAGCATTGCGAGGGGGTTGATCTGCGTCCAGATGCCTTCTAGACTCGGGCTTTCGCATCGCCCTCGCTTGCTCACAATGAGACAAAGCCAAGGCACCAGATCATGTGGATAGAATGTGCGAGCATGCATCGTGATAATGTCCGTCCCTCCCAGACCTGCACGATCGGCACTCGATTCTCTGACTGCCCTGAAGCGCGGCTTCTCTCTGCCACCGCCGCTAATGAAGCTTCCGGTTCTGGTGAGCAGATCCTCGAGACCTGCGGATTCAAGCCGCGATTCCATCCGCGTCGTGTCGGCCCACAAGGCTTACCTCGCCTTCTGATTCTATGAGCCTAGTCCATCTGTTAACGACCTCTTTGCGACTGGCTTGATCCGACTTGCTTCTTCTTATCTTGCTCCTTTACTCTCATCATACTACGACACCACGCAACCTCTTCATTCGCAGACTTCGGCCCCGACGCCCCACCCTTACCTCCCGAAGCAATCCCTTGATTTACGTGATTCTACTCGGTTGGACCACACCGTGTGGAAGCCGTCACACGGCGGTCCTCAATGATGCGAGATTGAACCTCTGGACTTACAGCAGTCACAAGTTGTGACAGCTGTGCACCCCTTCGATCACAATGGGTCAGCATCAGTCCAAGCCGCCTTCTCATGAGCCTACGCCCGATTCAACACAGCCCTATCCGGTCGCAGCATCAGGTTGGCTCAAATCAACTCGCCGTCGCAAGCCTGGTGCCAAAAATGACACAGTCGCATCCGCAAATCATCGTTTCATCCCTCAAGGAGAACGCCAAAGGTCCGCTGGTCCCATCCGCAGTCGACCACAGCCTTCCGAGTACGGCTTCGGAAGACCCACGTTGTCGTCTGTGTTGTCTTCCGAAGATGAACTGCGCTACCGACCCACGCAAGAGACAGGTCCAGTTGCGCTATCTGCGGCAGCACAGACACGGTCACCGGTACTCATAAGAGACGCGAACAATTCTGACGTCCAATCGCACGGACGCTGGTCGGGACAACATTTGACTCCTTCACTTCGTCAATCACCTCTTCAGAGACATGCCGTCCTGCTCGAGGATCGAGCCGATCCAAGGAGTGAGACTTCCGCTGCTTTCAAGAATCATCACACGAGTCAGCACCCTGCCATGCATCACAGCGCCACAGGACCTGCATCAGGTTTCCGAAGATCGTGGCCGTACCATAGCGATCACCCTTCGTTCATCGGAGAGGCCCTCACCGATCACGACGACAAGGTGAAACACGACCCTTCGCCAGGGCGGACAGACGTGAACCCTGTCCGAGTTTCTCCTTTTGGGGATCTTAACATGCAATCGACCGCCACCACATCTTCAGGCACCGACTCAAACCTATCGTATGCTCATCGCATCGGTCTCGTCGAGCCGGCAAACATCGAGCGAAGGAAGGCGGTCCCGAGCGATTACTCCATCTCGGGCTTGCCAGCACAAGAAGCCTATGATGGTTTCGCAGACACGTTGGCGCCCAAGCTTGCTGCCCAGCATCGGCTTCAAACACTGCGTTCCAGCCATTCTGGCTACGCACCTTCGTCCAACTCATCCCTTGGCACCACTGAGGTCGAACGGCTTCGGCAAGGTCCTGAGCTCAAGTTGCACCGCGACAGCATCCACGCTGTATTCAGCTCCCAGACTCCCTCCTCTCCCAGTCGATCTCGAGCCCTGATCGCTAAGCTGCGCGGCATCAAGAACAGCGGCGCCGAAGATCCAGCAGCCGAACTCAAAGATGCAGCAACCGAGACGTCGCCTCGGGCACCGACGTTGAACATTTCAGGCGGTCAAAGTCGCTCTCAAAGTGTCCCTCAGCTACAATTTCCTACCAAGTCGGTCATCGGGGAACGCCTTCCCTCGACAGCTCTGCAACAATCACATACACCTGTTCCACCAGAGCGACGAACATCGCAGCCACCACTGCAGGAACCGTGCACGCCGCTACCGCCTCGACTCGATGAAAGACGCGAAGGGTTGTCGTCACCCATGAGCTCCAATTCTTCCCTCTTACTCATGCGTGCGAGGCGCTCGTCACCTCCCAAAGGCGTCGTGCGTGGACTTGCGCCGCGAGAGTCTGGAGTACAAGCTTCGAACAGAGATGTTCCTGACACCGATCGCCTCCCGCAGGCTCGGGTCCAGCCGCCTACGCTCGAGACTGGGCAGCCTGTCCTTGTCAAAGACAGCGCTGCAAAACCTTCGGCATCTTTCGAAGCGGCCGAGGTCAAGCAAGGCGGCTTCTGGAATTGGCCTAGAAAACCTTCGACTTCTCGCATCTTGAACTTCGGACAGTCCCGCTCTCGTTCAGGTCGCCAACCGCGTGTCGAGATCGAGGATGCACCTTCAAGCCGCCTTGAGTCGCATCAGCCACCCGTGTCGCCTCGCTCGAAGGTCAGTGTGGTAGGAATGGCCGTCAATACTCCCTTGGCCGCTTCGAGACCGGACGTGACCGGTCCCAGCATGGGCAGCTCGACGCGGTCTTCTTACTCGTCGTTAGCACCGCCTGTGCCACCATCTCCTCTTCCGCCCCTCCGCCGACCTCGTAGGGGCTCCCAACAGGCACAAACCACGTTCAGGCAGGACAGAATCGATTCGGTAGATTCTAGCGTAGCTTCCGGCTCGACTGAAACGAGGCACGGGCGCAGCACTTACAATCTGCATCAAGCAATACCCGAGGATAGTATTCGTCCACCGCCAAGTGCAACTGCTGTCTCGGCTGTCTCGGCTGCTTCTGGGACGGGGGCGAGCACATCGGCCGTGGCATCGCTGGTCGGAAAACCTTCAACAGTCGCGACGAGTCTCAGTGCAGCGCTCGAATCACAAGATCCAAGTAGCCCCATCGGGGCCCTCAAGGGTACATTCGGCGGCCAGGAAGGATATCTCTCGCCTGGGTCGACTGTTTCACGACCTTTATCAGAAACTTCGGACGCTGGCACAAAAGAGATCCTGCTTTCGGACCGGGAATCGCTGGCTGTCCCCAAGATGAGCTCCGATACCTTTGCACGCGGCTCATTCGAGGAACGCCATCCGGATTTGCAGAGCTACTACCCTGCCAGTGCTTTTCTTTCTAGCTCAGCTAGACCTCGATACTCGGGGATATCACCATCACCTCTTTCTCGCATGCTCGAGCTGGACGGCGAAACGTCTCAGATGAGACATGTTGGAGCCGTTCCAGACGTCTCGGCATCTACTGCTCCTTCACGTGTCGATGACAATCTCGGCAATGATAAGAGCGTCGACTCACAGCGCGAGCAGGTCCCACGCTCTAGCCGGTCTTTCCATTCTGCCCGCTCGTTCAGATCGACGAGTGATGCGAGCGTCCAGCCTTACCGCCCCCTCCCTGCGGTGCCGATACGGAATCGTGGTAATTCGCTAGATCCTGCCTCCATTCAACGCTTTTCAGGTCAAGGGCCTGGAACTTCGTTCTCTCCGGCTGGACACGTTCAGCCTAAGAGACTGGGATGTTCTGCAAGTCTAGAGATAGATGGCTTGCCTTCTCGCCACACGCAACCTACTTTCATGCTGATGGGCATGGTGGCTGCAGCCACTTCACCGACGGAAGCGACGCACAGTAGTCACGATCGAAATTCAATCGGCGGTGAAAAGTACGCACGGCGAGCTTCGAGGTCCAGCATCGGCTCTCTCACGTCTCCTGTAGCAGAGTCGCATAGATTGCCAACGACGCAGACCGGAAACGCGGACGTACCTGTCAAAGTTGTTGAAGCGCAGTCGAAGCGCGCATTTCGGCGCCCGACTTCTCTTATCGTCCCGAGAGGTGCTCATACAGGCCCACCTCTTTCCCCGTCCGCTTTCTACGAGAGCAGCTCTCAGAGGTTCGTAAGGCCGGTGGCATCGCCGATGGGTCCCAGACAGAGTTGGAGTTCTACGGAAGATCAGTCTTCAGCAGCGGTCGTGACGCCAACATCGACACAAGGTCTTGTACGAGGCATGACTTCGCCGGGGAAGGCCCAAAGCGAAGAATCTGTCTTCGCAAAGACTCTCGTCGAGACACAAGCGCCCTCGACTGGAGTTGGGTTTGGCTACCCCTCGACTCTCACTAGGACTCCTGACGATGTTCAAGAGGACGAGCTCTTGCAATTGGAGAACTCACGATCCGGCAGACGTGTTCTGCTGCCTCCTACGCCCTCATCTAAAGACATTGACCTCCCGGACAGCGTCGAGAGAGCCCCGTACGCCGATACGGGAGTTCAGGCAAGCCTTGCTGCTCTTCGCGCCCGCGAATCTCCTGGCGAGAGTCTGAGGACCATTCTAGCTCGTCAACGCATACTCGGCGAGCCGGATGAATCTATGACCGAATTCTTGCGGGAATCCCACATTCTCGATACCGAGTCCCGTTTGGAGGAAGAGGCGATCCGGGCGGTGAGCGGGCCTCGCAGGAGGAGACGGTCCGCTCCATACCCACAATCGAGCGGTTCGCGCTACTCATCAGATGAGCTTTCGTCGAGCGGCAGAAGCCTGTCTGGTTTCCGAGCCGAAGCGGCTCGAAGAAGACGTCAAAGGAACAATACGGGGATGGCTGATGCTTCCGGCTCGTGGGTATCCGGGATGGGCGGACGCGAGTCTGATTCCGAGAGCACCATGCTCACTGCAATACGGCTTGGTCGTTCACGGGTCAAGGATGCTTCTGTCCACACAGACGTCGTGGAAGGTGTAAGCGATCGAAACGTGCACGAAGCTCGACGCGAAGCGTCTGTCGCATCTGGGAAGACCGAATTGCAGCCAGCTCGCCAGGTTGTTCCTGCTTCGTCCGTTGCTCCACGACGAGAGAATGTATCGCCGGTTCAGAACGCATACCTGTACGCCGACCAGCACGGGGATTCTAAGCGACCCAAGCGCCCTCGCCACCAGAGGTACGTGACCGCACTTTCACAGTCCGATCAGACGACGCCCTCAGCGCAGCAAGATGCTCAGCTTCCCGACACAGTCGCCCAGTCGGACGCACTGCAGTCTTCGCAAGCGAACGAAGATGGACGCGCTTATCCAACCCCTCGTTCTGTCTCAATGCCGCACGCGCAGATAAAGTCTATCTCGCACGGCCCTAAGCACGGTCTCGAAGCGTCTGATGCTCGCACGACCAAGTTTCCGGCGGAAGCACCAGACGATCGAATGACGCAACGCATGCTCGCACAACGGCACCGACAGAGATCGCACAGCGACGCGCACACATCCACTTCGCGCAGCAGCAAGTTCACATCTCGCAGATCTGGGCGTCTAGACGACGAAAGAAGTCGCTACGATGCCCAGATTGAGGACCTGCTACTGCTTCGAGAAAAGGTGCTTCAGTTGGAGGCTTCGATCAGCCGTGTACGCCAGACTGACTTGCAAGCCAGCTTCGACGACAACCAGCACGGGTCGGTGAGCTTAGAGGATCCGGCTAGACGCTCCAGGAAAAGCTCGATCTCCTCAAAGCGCAAATCGAGACCACCCAAGCTCGGATACGCCATGCCAGATATTGTGGCGTGGCAGGCTGGTTTAGGTGACAGCATCAGCAGCAACAGAGCTAGCGAAATGCCGACTTCTTCCACGGTTGCGTAACCGCAAGGCAACATTATGCAGTACTCGTACACTGTGACTGCAGATACAGGCAAGATTGCCACAAGCATAACTCCCTCTGCAAACGGCAGAACAGAGATGGACGAAGGCTCATCAAGCAACAGACTTGACGAGCGCTCCCGTCTCCCCACCTTCTGTCACCCCTTTCCCATACTATCACACTATGCACGCTCATCGTAATTACACTAATCAATCCATCCATCATTCGGCTTCCGTACGCTCCTTCTTGCCTCTGAAAATCGTGACGAAACCGATGGCGCTCAGGCTACTGTAAAAGATCGGTTTTGTTGAGCCCGCGAGCAGTCGGCTAGTCCCGTCGGTTGAAGACACTAGTTGATCCAAGCTTGAAACGTTGTCATGCAGCTTCGAACCTCTGGGCTCTGTGCTCGATATATGCATGAATCTGCTGTCCTCGCTTCGGACAGTGGGATAGAGGCAACGTAGCTGCAGTAGGGGTTCGTGTGGGGTCCCTATTGTTCTTTTAGCGTCGGAAGGACCAAGCGGTTCGGATACGTCAGCCGATGTGACAAATTGGCGTGATCCCTCTTTTTCGGTTGCGCAGTGCGAGACGAGCACACTCTCTTGACGAAGGACAGCTTATGGCACCTTCGGTGCTCAGCGCTACCTGAGAGCATCGTTGAACAAGCGATATGGACGAGAACTCGCTAGATTCCGGCTATACCGCACTTTATCATCTGTCAACTTGCGCGTAAGCCTTTGTGTTATCAAGAACGTCGACAGCCGCAACTTCATTGTGTGTGCGAAAAGGATGCATAGCACCTCAGCCCATCGTCACAAGAGCGACCGTACATCATGCATGATCAGCCGGGACCTCTTCGGTGGACTCCTCCTTTCGCGTTCTGGAACATGTTTGCCGAACTCTGCCCCACATCAGCGATGCTTGTCACAAGTGTCACGGCTGTGATGAACGACGGGAGAATCCCACTTTGTGCTGCACGGTTCGCGTTGTTGTAGGAAATCTAGAATATCCCACTTGACCTCGAGCCTTCGTGCATTCTACGCTAGAACGGTCTCTTTCCGTCCGGGTATTTGGAAGCGTATCCGAAGGAAAGCACATGGTTCTGGAAGAAGGGTAGCTGGAATTCCAAACATTTACCGTCGTCACGCATTGCACGCTCAAGCCGCGTTGACTAGAGTGATGATGATGGAAGCGAGATGGTTGCAGATATTCCCACGCTAGTATGGTTGACATTCGAAGGCCGTGCAGATCGATGTAGCTTTGGCCTCTCTTCTAGAACGAGAACGAGGTGGAAACAGGAATCAAGGCTCATGGCTCGAAACAAATTGGACCATGTCACAGCGTGATGAGTGGACTCGAGCGAGTTCGCTTGGTCAGCTCGACTGCATTTGCAAATTTGGCTTGCAGTAGCCGGATTTCCATGCAAGGTGTGCAACAACAGAACTGCTAGAAATGCTCGCACTTCGATCTGCGTCCTATCTTGACAGATGTCTTTGGCTCCCTCTCCTATCACAGTCTTTGGCTGCGACTGACCGAGCCGAAGGACACTAGCTCCGGACAGCTTGGACTACGAGCTGAGTGGCGTAGGCACATCTTTCCTCGATGTTTCGAGCTCAGCGTGAAGAAAGGAAGATGGTGCCAAGCCTCTATCGTCTTCCAAGGCGCGGGAGAATCGTATCGCAGAACGTACTTATAATCCTATCCGCTCCATCATTTCCCCTTCGGTCTTACCTCCATCTGCTCCACTCCACTCCACTCTGTCCCCCTTTCTTTTCCCTTGAGTCGAACCCCTCCCCTTCTCCCACTACAATTGCGAGTTGTTGCTGTCAATCTTGTGAGTCTTCTCCAGCATTCTCAACTTCACGTTCCCCTCACCACCAACTCTTCTGCAACCTCACGATGCGGATCTCTTCGTCTCTCCTTCTGATTCTGGCTGCGATCGCCGCAGTCACCGCTGCCAACGTCGCCTCCGTTGCGCCCCGATCTGAGCCGAGCTCGCCTCCTTTCAATCGTCGCCGTCAAGTCGACGAAAAATGGGCCATCATCAAGACTCGTCGCGCTGAGCCCTCCCCTCACGTCTCCATTCCAAAGCACCTCGCTGATGCCCAAGTCGACGCGCTCGACGCAGCCTCGGTCAACGCTGCTCCCGAGGAGCTCGGCCACCTGGACCGTCTGGTTTCGGCCTCAACCCGTCGTCGCCACCTCGCACACGCCAGCGCACTCAACGCCGTCCACGTTAACGTCGGACAGGTCGACCTCAAGCACCTCGCTTCCGTTGTCCACACCCTCTCCGCCTCTTTCGAGAGCGACACCAAGACAGCCGATCACATCTTGCAAGAAAAGGACCGCAAGAAGGCTCGCAGCAACGCGGAAATGCTGCTCAGCAAGATCAAGGTCGATCTGCAGCACGCAAACACGGACATCGGCAAGCTCAGCAAGGAGGCTGGTCAGAAGCGCGCACTGCTTTCGGGTCTCGGTGTGGATCTTGCTCAGTTGACACAGGTCGTCGACAGCAAGAACATCGTTGGTGCTCAGAGCCTCGTCACGAGGCTTAGCAATCTCCACGTCGATTCGGTGCTTCAGAACGATGTTGTCTCGGCTTTGACCAATATGAACTTTATCAAGACAGTCCAATCGGTCACTGGAATCGACACGGTGCTGACGAACGTGCTTTCGGTGTCAGACTCGGTGGCTCTGCTCAACAACCTCAAGCAGCTCGATGATCCCGAGGGTTTCGTCTCGTCCCTCGCCGACGTTCCGGACCTGGAAGCTTTGGTCGGCTCCGCTCCCAATGGTCTCACCTCGATCTCTAGTCTTAGCGGTACCTCCAAGCTCATGTCTTACGTCGACAAGTACGGCTATACCGCCGTCGGTCGGGTCCTCAACACCGCTGGCGTCCCCTGCGTTCTCGAATCGCTCGTCAAGGTTCCCGGATCCGTCAAGCTTCTTCAATCGATCAAGTCCGTCGCGGACGTCAACTCCCTCGTCAGCGGCATCAACGTCATTGGCGTCCTGGACTTTGTCAAATCCATCCAGGCTGTCGACAACGTCGATGCGCTTGTCAGCACCGTCAAATCCGTCGCCGGTGGTGAGCTGAAAAAGCGCGCCGAGCTGCTCGACGGTGTCGAGGGTACACTTTCCGGCGTCACTTCCGGTCTTCCCCTCGGCGAGATCCTCAAGATCAAACGCGCAATCGCTCACATCGACGCTCTTCCAGCCTCCGTCGATCTCGACGTCAAGCACCGCCGCGATTTGATCCAGGATCTCGGCGTCGAACAGGCTCTCAACAGTCTGGACGTTGCCAAGATCGCCTCGCTCAAGAGGAGCATTGCAGATCTGTCGGCTGTCAACACAGAGGAGGTTACGAACATCATTGGATCTGTGGTGAAGAGGGACGGTGTTGTTGGTGGTGTTGTTGGTGGAGTTGAGGGCGGTGTTGGCGACATTGTTGGATTCGTCAATGGTGCTGTTCACGGTGGTGTTGAGCATGTCGACAAGCGGGACGGTGTTGTCGGTGGTGTTGTGGGAGGAGTGGAGGGTGGTGTCGGTGACGTTGTTGGATTTGTCCAGGGTGCTGTTCGAGGTGGGGTCGAACATGTTGACAGGCGTGACGGTGTAGTCGGCGGAGTGGTCGGTGGTCTCGAAGGTGGCGTTGGTGACGTTGTCGCCTTTGTCGACGGATCCGTCGTCGGTGGAGTCGAGCACATCTCTAAGCGCGATCTCCCCGTCGACCAGGTCCTCAACGCCGTCGACCTCAACCGGATTCTCGCCCTCCGCCGCTCCACCATCCTCGACACCCTCCCCTCCGACGTCTCCTCCCTCGACCTCACCCACATCCTCCCCGTCGTCAAACGCGCCATCTCGAACGCCGACTCCATCACCACATCCGTTTCCCGCCGTGACGCCACATCGCTCACCCTCCTCAGCGACTCGCTCGACACCTTGACCTCGAGCGTCTCGGTCCTCCTCCCCAAACTCGTCAAGGTGTCCGACGCGGTCCACGACGAGGCTGTGACCAAGAAGATTAAGACCGAGGTGATTCCGATGATCGCCAAGGTCGGTGGGTCGCTGGACAAGGTCGTCAAGGTTCAGGCTCCTCAGCTCGAGAAGCAGACGGGGAAGGTGGTGACGACCGCTGACAAGGCTTCCAAGTCGATCCCTTGATCGGACAACGGCGGCGAAGATGTTTCTTGCCGGAGGTTGTTGTTTTCGATGGTGGGTCGTGGTCAGATTCCTCTTTAGTTTGGATGCTTGTTGTTCGTCTTCTTAATCTAGCTTTCGTCCTCTCCAATTCGTACACGGATCGCAATTCACAGTCTCTTCTTTCTCACTTCTCGCTCTCACGTCTGTGCCGACTGTTTTGCCAGCAAGAGATCGATCGAAGATAGTATCGATTCAACGACGTTTGGTGCAGCTACACTTGATTGAAACTCCTCGTCTTGAAGCCGCCCGATCTCGACCCAAACGGCGACTCGGACGACAACCTTCCACCCTCACCTCGATTTCCGAAAGATCGTCTCTCACTGCCACCGCTGAACCTTCCCATCCCACCCGTGCCTCTATCGTTCCTCCCTTGCTCCTCGTGCTCTTCGTCCCTCTCAAACCTACCCCTGTGCTTGTACATGGTCCTGAACGGTTGTCCTGCCAAATTCGTCGCCTCCTCCGCATTCTCCAACAGCCACTTCTGACTCCAGTCCCTCATCCTCTCCGCACCTGACAGCACATCCTCCCCTGCCAACGACAGCTGTTGATCCAGCACGTACTTCCTGACGTCATTCGCGATCCGATCCACCGTTTCTCGAATCGTCTCGTCCTCGCTCGTTGCATATCCAACCTTCACCCCACCCTGCTCTGTCCGCGGCACCGCCGCGGAGGTTTTCACCGGAGCAGATAGAACTCCTGTCTCTCTCGCCTGCCTCAATGTAGACACGACACCGGGTAGGTCGCCCAACCAGTCCCACTGGGTTTTGAGCACTTCGTTGTACAGCGAACCGGTCATTCCGAGGACGTAGCTTTCGATGCCGAGCGAGCGGGTGGTGCGCGTGATCGACAGGGCGACGCGTGGTGAACGGTAGCGATCTCGGATGGCGAGGAAGACGAGGTGCAGAACGGAGGCGTAGAACGCCGTGTCCTTGCCGTACTTTGGCGAAGGCTGGAGTTGCGAGTCGAGTTCTGAGTCTTGGGTGGCAGAGGGAGAGATACCCCACACCTCGCGCTTCGTCCACTCCAACACCTCGGCTAGGTTCTCACACGTTCCCAAGGCTTCTCGTGCCTCATCGATCCCTGCTTCCAGCTGCAGAGGGTCGATCTGGGCAGCAAGTCCCTCGCGAACAAATCGCTTCGCTCGCTGTGCGCGGGCATCCTCGAAGCGCTTCAACCGGTTCCGTTTGGCGAAGGCTTGCAGTAGGGCTCGACTTCCAGATTGCGTCTTGGGATTCGAGATGAGCGAGGTGTAGCTTCCGAACGGTGTATGGTCATTGTTCGTGCTGGACGAGCCTAGTGGAGAAGTGGAGGAAGGGGTTGCAGAGGAGGAAGAGGAGGTGCCGGCGAGTGCTTGGTTGAGAAGAGACATGAAAGCGTTCGCTTCTTGCTGAGTCAAGGGGGTTCGATCGAATCGTTTGCGTGTGGCAGAGGGAGAGGTCTTGCGCGGCTTGAAGTCGTCGGATTGACGAGTGCTTTCCGAGTCTGCGAACAGGACGGACCGCGGGATGAGGTGTTTCTTGCGTTCGTCGACAGAGGATGGTGTGGGGCGATTGGTGGAGCGTGGCGTTCGGGATGATGTGGTGAGCGAGTCGAGCTGGTCAGAGAGCCAGGAGGCTTTGTCTGATGATGATGAGGGATCTAAGGAGGATGTGTTGGTGCCGAGCTTTGGAGGTGAGACGGTGGGGAACGGATCGCTTCCGTCAAACAGGCCTTTGTACGGATTATTGTCAGGGCTGCTTGAGGAAGAAGAGGAGGGGTTGCTTGAGGCCGAGGATGCCGGTCCATCATTTCCGGACGAGTCGGCAGAGTCGAAGGGCCATCCTTGAGTAGCCGAAGCCGGCGGCTTGTAGGCTTGATCCTGCTTTACGTCATTTGCTGTGGTCGATGATTCGCCCGAAGACGTAGCGCTGGAAGCTTCGTCCGACGATGACGGAAGTTTTGGCTTCTCGTCGTTGAATCTTCGTGAGCTGGCGGATAGGGCCCGGCTAGTCGCGTATGATGTACTTGCTCGAGACGGGGCAGCAGCTACAGAAAGTACGTATCTGAGCCGCCTTACGGATTGATTCAGAGCGGACGCCATCGTCGAAGTGACGGAGAATGATGATGGTGTTGGGACCAAAGGAAGTGGTACGGAACCAGCAACCTTTTTGGTGTTTCGCCTTTCTTCTCCCCGAAATTTTCGGCTCTCACTCCACACAAAAATCACTTCCGAGTTCCGATGCTGCTCGTGCAATTGGAAACATAGATGGTTGAGGAGCACCAGCTCTCACATAGACATTGACATAGTTCCGTTCTAACACACAAGCAGGAAGATGGAGAAGACGTCATACATTGCCTGAAGGCTACACAAAAGGCAGGCTCGTTCACGCCTCTTGAAGCTCGAGAACAGCCACGCCTTCGACATGATGGGTCTGCGGGAACAAATCAGCCCCACGGATACTCTTGATCTTGTACCTCGCGTCCCTGTCAATCAGCTGCCCGACATCTCTCGCCTGCGTGTGCACATTGCACGACACATATACGATGTGCTTAGGACCCAAGTTGACGAGCTGTCGAATGAACTCCTCGTCGCATCCTCTCCTAGGGGGGTCGATGATGACGGTGGTCTTGTCCGCAGGGTACTCGATCTTGGCGAAGATGTCCTCTGCGTTGCCAGCGAGGAACTTGGCATTGGTGATGCCATTGAGCTCTGCATTCTTGGTGGCGTACTTGATGGATTCAGATGAGATCTCGACCCCGGACACTTCGCGGAAGAGAGAGGCGAGGCAGAGACTGAACAGACCAGAGCCGCAGTACGCATCGACCAGGTATCGATCGTCGCCGGTGGAAGTGGAAGAGCTGGTGATGGCGTCACGAACGTAGTCGAGCAAGCTCGGGAGGATGCTCCGGTTGTTCTGGAAGAAGGTGCCTGCTGGGGACTCGAACTTGGTAGTGAGCACGCGCTCCTTGACGGTGGCCTTGTGATCGGTGACGACTTCGGTGTCGAGATCCTTTTCCACTTGACCGTTGGCGGAGGGAGCTTGAGTGACGAGAAGATCCTCAGCAAAGCTGTCGTATGTGCACAAAGAGTCGCGAAGCAAGATGGTGGCTCCGTTTTTGAACGACTCGATGGTGTCAACCACTTTCTGCTTTGCGCTGGGTAGCGCTTTGTTGATCGTCCTTGTAGCGATGGGGCACTCTTCAATGTCCATGACTCTCTTTGTTCCGATGCAGTCGAAGCCGATAGGTACGGAGTACTGAGGCTTGTCTTCGTCTGCTGCGCCGTTGCCATTAGCATCGTTGCGAATGCCAGACCTCCTGCCTCGTCGCAGCTCGTAGGGGAGCTCAAAGTGGGGTGTGAGCTTGGTTCGATAGTTGTACTGGCTTGGAGACGCAATTGTCGGCAGCACTTTGGGTAACAGGGCAGGATCGAGCCCAGAGAAGCGTGCAAAGGCCCTTTCGACTACACCGCGTTTGATTTCAAGCTGCTGCGCATAGTCGATCATCTGATACTGACATCCACCGCAGTCACCAAAGTACTTGCAACGAACGAGCTCGTTATTCCTCGTGGTGCTCTTTTCGAGCACTTCCACCACCTTTGCTTTCGAGTAAAGCCTTTCATTGGCTGTGATCTCGGCTGTAACTTTCTCTCCAGGCAGCGTGTGCGGTACAGCAATGACCCAGTCACGTTCTGGAGCAACAGCGAGACCATCACCGTGCGCATCGAGACGCTCGATGTGCAGTGTGAGGCGAGTGCCACGTTCGAACTTGTGCTGATATTCGACACCTTCAGAGAGGATGTCGGTCACCTTGCGGACACCGAGTAGGTCTTCGATATCGAACTCGATGGGCTCGCGACCTGTTTTTGTGAGCTGTTTCGCATAGTCCTTGCGCTTTTGACGCAATCGACGGGCTTCAGCTTTGCGAGCCTGCTTGTCTTTAGCGGAGAGTGGGGCGGAGGCAGCAGCAGAGGAGGTCGATGCTGAGGCGGTTCCATTGATGCTAGAACCTGAAGTCTGCTCTGGAGAGCGCGAGCGAGCGCGCTTGGCTGGTGGCAGCTCAGGTGATGACGGGACGGCAGTCGACATGGTGGCTAATGATACCCTTGGTCGTGGTAAGATCGAGCTGCGACTAAATAGCTGGATGAGGTTCGAGGGTGAGGGATGGCGAGCTCCAGTGATTAAGGAAGTGATTTGTCGATATACGGCTAATGATCGAACCAGCATCTACTGTGCAATCGCAGCTTCAGCAGTGGTGCGTATGATGGTGTTGGTGTTGTTTGATGTTGGACAGCCAGCCAACCGAAAGTTCGCCATTTTCAACCATCTTAAATCACTTTACGCTCCACTTTTTCTTCTTTTCTTCTTGATACTTTTAGCGAAAAAGTTCAATTTCAACGCGGAACTCGGGTTGGAAATAGGTCGTTCTCGTTCAAAGATGCGATGTAACATCACGCAGAAAATGCTGATCTGTGCCTGCACATGCTCGTCGAGACTGAGCTTTGATCGCGATCAAGCAAGACCCTGAACATCATCCACCTCTCCCTTCTTCTTCTCTTCGATTCTTCCAGCGTGTGAACGAGTCTGACTCCACTCGGCACATCCCGATCATTATGTCCGACGTAGCCAGTGCATCGGCATCCGCTGCTCCTCCCACTCGCAAATCGCGCGGTGCCAACCCATCCACCGACTACAAGTCGCTCTTTCTCAAATCCAAGGACAAGTACGACCGTGTCTCCACCGACCACACCGACCTCAAGGCCAACGTCACCAAAGCAACAGCCAAGCAACAGAAGCTCCGCGAAGAGCTAGACTACCTCCTGGATGCTGTCGCCTCCAAACGCGCGCAGCGTGCACAGATCGAACAATCGCATCGCGACCATGCGCTCGAACTGGAACGCGAAGCTGCCGCGGCTGTAGCTGCTGCCGAAGCGGCGAGACGTCGTGCAAGCTCGTTGGCTAGGAGGGATAGGGACCGTGATGTGTATGAAGCAAGAGCATCGCGCGGAGGCTACGAGGGAGCGGAAGAGTACGTACCGTATTCGGCTAGGTATGCAGAGCCGAGCTATCGTTCGTTTGGTGGCGGTATGAATAGGAGTTATGCTTCACCTCCGCCGCCGCCGGCTGTTGGAACGAGAAGGATCAGCGTGGACCTGCAGAGGGGTGAAGACCAGTATGCTGCTTCGGACGCATCTCGACGAGGTTCCGTTCACAGAGACACTCACGGATCGACATCGTATCGTCCAGCTGGCTCTCAATCACCACCACCATATCCGCGGACCTCCTTGTCGACATCGCATGGATCGCACCCGCACGAACCTCATTCCTCGCCTTCCAGGTCGGACGCACATCCAAGATATCCTCAATCGACCCCACCTCTGCCTTCTTCGTCCACTTCGTCAGCGGTGAAGCGGCCTAGACCCTCCAGTGTCGAGCGCGAGCTGCTCGACGCTGATGATGCATACCACACCAAGCGAGCGAGAAACGATTAGCTGTCGTCTTCTCCCGAACATTGTGTATTTGTACTGTCACTCATCTAAGAATGATCACGCAGCTCGACTTCAGGGCTTTCTGGAAAGTCAGCCGATCTGCCATTGCGTGTGTGGGTGTCTCGCAGTTGCGCTCAGATCTTCCCAAGTACAGTAGTGAGCTGTAAACCTATCGCGCTCGGGCTCGACAGCATCTCATGATTGCGTGGGTAGTTCGTGCATCCTCGGAAGTCTCACTGTGCAGCTGCTCGAGCCTCACAAGCGTCTCGAACCCATCAAGGCAGGTATGAAGAGGCAGGGGTCGTACATCTCACTTCGTGGGGTGCTTTGACCTTCTCTGCCTCGATACCAAGTGCACTACGTCGGCTCCGCTGGGGTCCCACGAATCTCGTTTGGTGTGGGCGCAAACACTCGACCCACATCACTTTGGTTGGAGGGTCACGGCAAACAATATGTAATGTGGTTACCGCCCATCGTTCACCTTGGGCAATGGTGGCAAGTGGGTACGTGGCGTCGACCGTCGCTCCCCGCAAGGATTGAGAGGAAGGCATCCTTCTTTGTCCATACGTCGTATGCTACATTGTCTTTCGCCACTTAGCAGTTGTGTTGCTCGCCCCAAGTGTTCCCGACCGTCGTCTTGTGCTCGATCAACGCGACTGCTGGTGACGTAGAAAGGCATCAACTTACCATGACCTCTGAAACCACCTTGACGTCTCCAGTAGACCGATCGCGCAACAACCCTCTGCCGCGTCTCTTGACCGATCCAACTACACTCTCCCGTCGTCCTCCTATTCCCACGGACTACTCCTCCGAATCGGCCAGCAGCATCAACACCAGCTCATCATCTCTTCTCAAAACCTTGCCCCACAAAACGTCACCATCGCGTTCTAAATCCGCAACACAGCTTCGAGCGGAAGCCCAATCTTCGACCGCCGATAACCTCTCCAAGCAATGCGACACCAGAACTTGGTTGTACGAATGTGGACCGGACGACGACGACTGGCTGCACGTTCCCGGCGTCGAGCGTCGTCGAAAGTATAGTTCTTACTTCAAGATCAGCCTTCGCGGTATCTTCAACTAGGTTCCCTTGTCATCCTCGTCTCATCCCTCTTGATGCTCTTTGCAGGGTATCCCATCCTGTACCACTTTCTATCCTCGAACAAGGATCACAAGTCTTCTTCCTTCTTCGGACTGGGTGGAACCAACGGTAGCGGTCAGGTTCCCGCCTTACCGCTCTTCTCGCTCATCGACGCAGATACTCCCGCCTCGTCTCGCCATTGGACTAACCCCGTGGACAACTCCTCCTACCATCTCGTCTTCAGCGACGAGTTCGAAGTGCCCGGAAGAACTTTCTGGCCAGGGGACGATCCATTCTGGCAAGCTGTCGATCTGAACTACTGGGTCACCGGCGACTTCGAGTGGTACTCGCCCGAAGCAGTCAACACCTCGCACGGTTTCCTCAACATCTGGCTCACCGAACATCCCACCCACAACCTCAACTTCCAAAGTGGCATGCTGCAGAGCTGGAACAAGTTTTGTTTTCAAGGTGGATACATCGAGACGTCCGTTATCCTGCCCGGGAGTCACACGATGCAAGGGTTCTGGCCGGCGATCTGGCTCCTCGGAAACCTAGGTAGAGCAGGTTACGCCGGGACTACACAAGGGATGTGGCCGTACAGCTACACCACCTGCGATGTGGGCACCATGCCCAACCAGACGTATGCCAACAAGACGGCACCGGAAGCAGCGGTGAACGCTCATGGCCTGTACAGCAAAAATTACGATCACAAGATCAGCTTCTTGGAAGGTCAAAGGTGTTCTGCCTGCACATGCGCAAATGAAGACCACCCTGGTCCGAACGTTGGAGTCGGAAGGAGTAGTCCGGAGATCGACGTGTTCGAGACCCAGGTCAATGCCGGTCACGGTGGTGCAAGCCAATCGTTCCAAATCGCTCCGTTCGATGCCAACTACACCTGGGATCAATCTCCCTCATCCGCCACGCTGTGGAGCACAGATACGCAGTTCAACTCGTACACCGGCGGGGTGTACCAGGAAGCTGTCTCTGGAGTGCACCCGATCCCAGACACAGCGTACGCGCTGTCAGGAGGTACACCGGTCAAGATGGGTGTACAGTACGATCCGGACTGGAACGGCGACGGTGGTGGATCGATCACTTGGTTCGTCGACGGCCAGGCTACGTGGACGCTGCAAGGTTCGAGTTTGAGACCCAATCCAGCGACAGAGATCGGTCAGAGGATCATCCCGACAGAACCGATGGCGTTGGTCATCAACCTGGCGCTTTCGGACGGATTTCAGAAGATCCAGTGGGCGGACATCGAGTTCCCAGCGGCGATGAAGGTCGACTACATTCGCGTTTACCAACGAGACGGACAGGAGGACAGAATCAGCTGGGATCCGCCGGACCATCCCACAGCGAAATACATACAGGATCATATCGATGTGTTTGAGAATCAGAACTTGACTAAATGGCCGCAGGAAAAGTACCCGTAAGTTGGGCGAAACGATTCCGCTCCGACAAATACAAGCTTCGGGAAAGAGCCAACGGTGATGCTGATCTGCTCTTTCAACTCTTGTAACACAGCTGGCCGAAAAGCAGCTTTCTCGGACCGTGTTAGCGCGCACTCGGCACGCCAACCCCAGTCAGAGAGGTCGAGCGACACATATCGACAGCCTTCCCATCCAGACATCCAGCTCAGCGTCATCACTGCAAACCCACGCGCACAAACGTCCACTGATTTTCCAAATTGAGCATTTGGCATTCTCCTGGTATAAAGCGTCGACGAGTATTCGAGAGGCCGACAGAAAAGCATATTACATGTACAAGAAAGAGTCCCATAGACAACGATAAACAAATACAACCGGTGAAGGCAAGGACCAAGAGAGGGGCATCCATCATTGAAGAATTAAACGAGAACAAAGAGGAAAACGGATACCGTTAAAAAGAAAGAGCAAACTGCAGCTGCTGTTGCTGCTGGTTTACGTTTTGAGGGTGATGGTCACCCATCGAGATGAACTGGTCCAACTCGGAAGGCGTGCTCACTTCAGCGGTGGCAGATGACGACGACGACATGTTGGAGAGCGACGCGGACGATGAGAGCTGCTTGGGGAAAAAGTGACCCATGGCGTTCTGGAAGACGACGGTCTCAGCGGCAATGCTGGTGGGCGAGCTGACGAAAGATTGCAGTGCATGTGCGTGTTGCATCGACGGCGGCTGCAGGTGCAAGTGCAGGTTGTGAGGATGGGACGAGGGCACCATCATTTGCGGGTCGACATGAGCCATCGCCATGTCGGCATCATGCTGCTGCTGCTGCTGCTGCTGCTGCTCGTGCATAGGCGCGCCGCCGGCAGAAGGGCCTTGCGGATACATGACTTGGTACAGCGAAGGCGACATGTTGGAGCCCAACCAGTCAAGCGCCCCTGCGTCGAACGACGAGAGCGGTGATCTGAACAGGCCATCCTTGGTGTCGACATTGGCGTTGCAGGCGAAAGCCGTCAGATTGGGCAGCTCGGTGGCACCCGTCGATGCTCCTCCAGCGTACTTGTTGCGAAGGTCGGCGCCGAACGTCGTCCACGCGTTGTCCCACGGTGCGTTGTTGTGCGAAGGCATAGGTGGGAGCGCATCGACCTGAACGGGCAGCATATAGTCGCAGGCACCGGCATCGACGTGGAAGGCATCCTGAGCCGAAATGTCGGAAGGCGAAGAGCCGGGTGAATCGGCGAAAGGGTTGGCGGACTGGGTGGCGATGCTCAGCATCTCCATCCATGAGCTCTTTGTGGCGATGTCCAGACCGTCAGCCAGGCTGGTGACAGCTGCGTTCTCGCCGCAGTTGGTCGAGTTGGCGCGAGTCCTTGTGCCCGCGACTTCCTTGACCTTTCGGAGGAGCTGCTCCTGCTGCTTGCTGGCGGCGCCGGACCCAAGCGATGTAGTTGCTGTCCTGCGTCTGCGGTGTGGCCTGGTGCCACGGAAGATAATGCCGGCAGCTTCGAGGATGGCGCGCTCCTTCTTGGAGGGCGGGCCACGTTTGCGAAGCATGTCTTCGGTGGTGCACTTTCGGCCTGATGCAACGCAGCTACCGCAAGTAGGCTTGATGCGATCGCAGCGAATCTTGCGGCGTCTGCAGTAGTCGCAGGCGGCTACTTGCCCATCTGAGCCGTCGGGCATGCGGCCGCGGAGAGATTGGAGCACTTCGGCAGCCTTCTGGATGTTCTCTTCCGAGGGATACTCGGTGCCGACATCGTCGAGGTTCTTGGCAATCTCGAAGCCGGCAGGGATATGGATGTCTTGGAGCGTGAGCCGGCGTTGCCTTTTGTTGGAAGAGGCGGAGAAAGGAGGTTCGGCAGAAGGGCTGCGAGAGGTGGAGCTTGAGGGACCCAGAGAGAAGGGCGTAGCACCTGAGGTGCTGCTGCTGCCGCTGCTGATGGAGCTCATGTTGGTGATGGTGATGTTTAAAGGAATGAGACGCAATGCAGTGCACCGGAGAAGGTCGAGAGCTACGGAGCTGAGAGATCTCGCTGGGTATCGAGATGATCGCGGAGTAGCGGCAACGCGTTAGATGGCGATTAAGAAGAGACAAAGCAGGCCGTGGGTGGAGGATTACAGGGCTTGGCGGGTCCGGTCGATTTCGATGGGTCCGAGAAGGGTTGGCGAAACGATGCTAGCAATCCATGGGAGAGAACGACAAAGGCGAATGTGTAGAGGCGAGAGGCGGAGAAGGGGTCGACGTCTTGTTCGTGACGTTGCTTTGGCCTTGATCGAGAGCAAGATGTGATGTACACGCCGAATTGGAGATCGCAGTGGTTGGACGGTGGGGATTAGAGCCAGGAGGACGATGGAGGAGTACAAAAGGTGGCGAACCAAGAGTTGGACCAAGAAGGTTGCAGCAAAGCCAGAAGGCTTATAAGAAAAAAGCAGCAGGAATCTGGGGAGCAGCATGGATGGTGGGCTTGGTGCCTCGAAACACCGGAGAAAGGCGAGACCTCGACCTCGAATGCACAGTAGGACAGGAAGGTTGATCAGAGGACAGGGACGACTAGGCACAATACCAGTGAAGCGGAGGGGATTGGCGGACCAGAAGTTCGGCAGCCAAAAGCCGGGTTGGAAGCACAAAAGACTTGGGTTCAGCTTTGGAGCCGGAAGAGTCGGCTTGGGGGGCTACGGCGAGACTCTGAGTGACCACGCAGACTAGAAGAGGAAACGCAGTCTCTGCAGGCCAATGTAGGGTGCAAATGCGAAACAAAGAGCTTGTCTGGCAGGGTGCGGTTTCAGATGGGCAGACGATGAGTGGCATTGCCCACGTCAAGGCAGCATAGAAGGAACGAGGCTGATAGCTAGGGCGAGGTCGAGGGCAAGGAAAAGAAATGGGCGCAAGAGTGACACAGCGGCTCCGGGAGAGGTACGCAAGGCAAAAAAGGACGGTGACTGAGTTGAGGGTCTGGGTCTCGCCAACGTCAGGTGCAGAGCAGGAGGAGTCTATACGGCACGATGGTGATTGACGACAATGACGACGAAAAGCTTCTCGACCAGCCAGTCGCAAACAGGGCACTTACGGACGGCCCTTGTGAGGGAGCCAAGGAAAGAAACGGTCTCAGTGACACCCAAGCAAGGCAGAGGCACATTATCCGTACCTGCTCTAGCCCACTTCTGTCACGGACGGCACCGCCCTAAGCGAGTACGGTGCAGCGAAAGTCATGTGGCGCAAATGGAGAGATTTGAGCGAGTTCGGAGAAGGAGCACTAGGCGAGGGCGAAGCAGAGGTGAGACGCGGACGGATGGGTGACGCCGAGCATGCAAGAGGCAGGCTCGCTCGATGCACTTGAGCTGCACAGCTTACCGCCAGGACCCGCAGAGTCTGCTTTTTTACGAATAAAAATTAAGAAAAGGCGGGGTCAAAAGCAGGCTAAAGAGCGGGGTCGTGACTCGAGACGACCGCTCCAGTCTCTGCGCGCCCTCATGCGAGAATGCTAACCGAGATTAGCTGGGCAACGGAAAGATTATTTATGCGAATCACTGGCAGCTCGAATAGAGACGAGGCGCAAGCTAAGACCATTCGCTCAGAAACTAGATCTCATCGGATGGGCAGAAGCGCCGTGTTGTTTGTGCCAGCCTCGTACAAATAAAATCTCTCATAGCCACATTTTATTATAGCGAAAACCTTCACAATTGCTCTGCTCCCAGAGGCAAGAAATTGCAAGCCTGTTCCCATTTCACGCTACTCTGTGTACTAGCTTCGGCTTCGCCCAGCGCACTACACGACACGAAACGAAATTGACACAAGACCAGATGAGCTAGCTTGTCATTTGCGCTACTTTAGAGGCAGTTGCAGCTCAATGCCGCAAGGTCGGTCAGCCGGCACCGAATGATCGAGCAACCTCTGTCATTCGCCGGCTTCGTGCATGTGCGCAGGCTTGACCATCCCATATCGCTTGCGAGCCACACACACACACACGTAGGACAATAGCAATGTTTGCAGATCGAACACGAAGGAGGCGTGCACAACCAGGCTGGTTCAGACAAGGTCCCCAGCTTGTTTCTCGATTAATTGGATTTATTTTTGCTCGACCGCGTTGCACAGGAACGCGAATTCGAACTTGACGTCTGGATTTCAAACTCTGATTCTTGATTCCTCCAGAGCGCTACAAGCAGGATTGGCACCGGCACAAGCGAGCCTCGTGCGATTCACTCTGACCACTCTCTGTCCATCGTTTCCTCCTCTTGCTGCTTTGCCCACCCATGATCGCATGAACTCCAGTGAGTCGGCTGCTTGCCATGCGGTGGCAACCTTTGTACCTGTGACCTGTTAATGGCTCATCACCAGACCAACAACAGAGCGACTGCGCTTTCTTCTTTTCCGTGCGTCGCTCAAAGACACGGCAAACCACATCCGAACCACCCCGCAAAAAAGAGACGCAAGGCACGGCAAATAGCAAAGCAGAATTCGCAATTGTGCAGTCATTCGAATTTAGAGTGGTTCGGAGGCTGAATTTGCATCTTTTCTCATTGTCAACCGAAATGCAATCCTTCTTGCAGTATGCATGCATGCATGCATGGGAAAGTGTCCTGGTGGTCAAGGGCACCACTAGCCGTTGCTGCCTGCTTGACTGCTGTACGTAACGTCGACAGAAGATGCTCGTCGAAACTCGACCCCAGTTTCAGGTCCCTGTTTGGGCCGCAACTCCTGTCCAAAATTTGGCTCTCCGCTTTGAACAAGTGCGTGCATCCGCGCCGTTCTTGCTTGCGGTTTTCCAATCAGTCCGCCTCGTCGGGTCCGCTGTACTTGCGAGCCAATCAGAATCGCCATTTTCACATCTGGTTCTGAGACATTTTGTGCGAGTCTGCTGCAACCTCCCCTTCCGAACGGCATGCCTGTGCCCAGAGTCGCCACCTCGCTTAGATCAGATGATGTCTTTGCATGGCCTTCTCCGACCCTCAGGGATTACAGTAACCTCCTGCTCCTCCGAGGTCCTCGTCCTACGTTTGTCGGACCCCATTTGCAGGTGGGCGTAGGTCAGAAATCATTCGATTCGAACGATGGCTGTACAGTGCAGGAGCCGACACGTCTCCCAGTAATCCGGCTCGCCGGCACGGAAGTTTGCGATGGGAACGAAGGCCATTTGTAGGCACCGAGCAGATTGCCAGCAGCCATCTACTGGCGTACCCCTTTTACCGTAAGAGATCAGCCTACCGAGCACGTCCGGATGTGGGGTCGCTGCACATTCCTCTAGTGTCGATGCACGCTCGAGCACAGAAGGATTGCGAGCGTGTCACCCTGGATCAAATGCAAGCCAGTCTCTGCGTTGACGGCGCTACAGAGACAACCAGGCAAGGAGAAACGAGGAGGAGGATCAAACAAGGTCACGGTTTAACCGGAACTAAGCTGCATCTGGAAAGGCTAAGCTAGACTAGTGTGCTTGGCTTGAACATCTTTGGCATGGCTGCTGCATCCCTGCAGTCAGGCTGCAGAGCCGATCCGATCCTCCCCGCATTTTGCTTTGCTTCTTCTGTTGCGTCTGGCATTGAAAAATATTTGTAGCCACGCGTCTTTGTCGACTCCGACAACCAGGTCGAAGCAAAGCAAACGAACACAATCACATGCAAGTCGCCAGCGATGATCTTGTATGGCTGACAACGCCATTGCACAAGACAGGCTACCCGAGTTGTATTATCACAGGTGTGGCTTGCTTGTTTTGGACATGGACGTTCTCAGCCCTGCGTGTCTTGCTGGTGGATGGCGTCGAGCGAAAAGCGACAATTTGAAATTGCTGCAAAACCGCGGCTGCCAAATTCGACTCTCGACGCAGGGCCATTTTTATTTGCGGCCTGCTTGGAAATTCGACTCTGCTGCTTGGCCGTTTAATGGGCGAGAGGCACGACTCGCTTAATTACGAATCTTGCTTCGCTCGCTCGCCTCGTATGCCGCCTGCCGCGCCGCGCAGTGATCGTTATCCGAGGTCCGTCGGCGCCAGGTAAAGTCGCCACCTCGGACGCTTTCTGTAGACAGCTCGCTTTCGCTCGTGTGGCCTTATGCCGGGCCAGCTCGCTTGGAGAGCGTGCCAACTTCGCCGATCGAGTGCAACCAAAAGCACGTCGTTCTCCATCCACAGAGCCTCTCTAACCAAAATTCGATCTTCGTCATACGCCTCCCGTCGCCATCATTGTTGCCGTGCAAATGGTGTGAGCATGGCAGCTACTTTGCGTCCCTTTCGCTTGCTATAAGCGAGGCGCATCGACAAATTGCAACCATGATTTGCAGTGAATGCCAAAAAAGAGTTGTGTTCCAGGCACGGCAACTCCAAGGTTCGACAACGAGCACTGCTAACGGACATTCAGCTCGCTACGCCACCTCGAGATTTCTGATACCCTATCCCACTCTTGAAGGTGTCATTCACACGTCGTTCTCACTCTCACGCATGAGCCCCCTCCCACCGCGTCGAGATGTAATCCGTTACGCGAGACACCGACGAGTGCCTGGTTGCCATGCAATCACTCGCCTCACTTGCAGCCTTGCCAGACCCACTTTTAGCAATTTCACAGAAGCACAGTCACGACCCGCTCCGAGAAACTGTCCGCGCATTCGCCGAGCTTCTTCCGGCCTTCAAAAAGGGAAGCCGTCGAGCGACATCTTTGCAGCAGGCGCATTCGCGCTGACGGTTCACACCATTCCACAAGCTCGACAACGGTCATCAGTCCGCTCTGAGCAACGTGAACCTCTGCATGATCCGGTACATTGTGCATTTCCGAAGCGTTAGATCAGTCCTGAGAGAAATTGTGCCGAGGTGACATGGAGGTGAAAAAGTGTTTAGCCGATCGATTCTTTCCCATCGGCCAACCCTAATGTGTCCCTGCGCCCGCCGAGGGCCTGATCTGCCCAGGCAGACGCCGAAAGAGCCAGAATTTTGCTTTGAGAAGCGTTCTTGCCGATAGATGGTTTGGTCGTGAGTCGCCGTGATCTGCGTGTCTAGCCCTTTCTCAACGCCGGTCATTGCTGCTATTTTTGGCTTTGATCTTGACAGTGCAGTCTGGTTTGCAAACCCATTGCGAAATGCTCCCACTCGGTCGGGCGTGCTCTTGGCATGTCAATCCTGGCTGACGAATCAAGCAACGAGATGATGGGACGTATTCCTGCTGTTTGCTATTCCAATCCAAGTCGAAGGCTACTGCCGACGGAGTGAGGCAAAGACGTCTTTGTCCCAATCGCCGGGGCGTGTCGCGTTCGGCAGGGAGATTTATGTTTCAGTTGCTTGTCGTCATGGGAACCAACAAATGGGATCAGACGCAATGCCCTCGAGCTCCTCGTACACTGATAGCACTTCTCGAAACTCTGTCCTTGGCTGTACTATCGAAACTTAAAATACTGACGAGAGGACGACGACGACGACGGTGATCCCGACTCACGAGCAATGAAGGTCCCATGACGGCAGTCAGATTTCCTTTCGATCTCAGTCAAAATTAAATCCGAGTGCGCCATACGGTGGAGGAAAGGGACCTCGTTTGATTCGTAGGTTTCCAAGTCCGACACAAGCCACAAGGTCATTGATCTTCTCGAGGATCAAAGAGCATGGTACCTGAACGTCAGAGGGATCAATGGCGAGCAAGAAAGGTGTCAGTGGCATGTGACGATGTCTCAGCAGCCGTCTCGATGCAAGACCAAACGGTCGGTACCGTCTCGATTTTCGCCGATAACTTAGCTGTCATGGCATCATCATCGAACGATCTTCACCGCAAATGCTGCTGGTCAGCCCATGAACTCGGTTATTTTGCCGAACCCGAGAATCCCTTTCGCAACGTTCTCGAGCTCACAATTTGCTATCGAGCTAGCGGAAGACGAAGCGACAAAGCGACGAAGCGACCTCGCCAAGAGCTAGGTGGGACCGAGGCGAACAGGATTGCGCTTGCCGTGTTCGGCAATGCTCGACGCGCTAGTTGCGTCGACGTCATGTGGCCTTCTCAGTTCCTTCGATCTGCCTTTCTGCTCTCCAGATCTGGACTAGCCAAAGATGTTCTTCGCACACCGATGATGCATAGAACAGGAGTTGGTCTGACTTGGACAGGCTGAGATTCCTCAGCCGAATCGCTCACACATCGTCAAAGCGTTCTGAGATGGCTGGCCCAGAAGAAACCGCAGCATCATGGATGTCATGGCCGTCTCAAAAAAGCTTCGATGTTAAGCCTATCGCTCGATGTGTGTTAATGATTTGTCAGCCGGATGTCGATTTTGTGCGAGGTTGGAAGATTTTGAGTTTGGACCCTGACTTGTCCTCACCATCCTAACCACCTTGACACAAACACTACCACATCCCGGCCCTGCACAACGGCACCGCATCCAGTCATGCAGAGCAACGCGGAGAATCCACGCAAGCGATTCACAGCTGCTGCTGCTGCTGCTGCTCCAGCCAGCAGTGGGGATAGTAACGGCAGCGGCAGCAACGACGCAGGTCCGTCTCGACCTCGAATCGCCAACGCCGTACCGTCAGAGATCCTCGACGACCCCGAATTAAACCAGGCCATTGCATCTATCCTGCCTTCCAACTACAACTTTGAGATCCACAAGACTATTCATCACATTCGCAAGGCCTCAGCGACATGTGTTGCACTTCAAATGCCCGAAGGTCTCACCCTGTGGGCGACGGGCATCGCCGACATCGTGGAGCGTTTCACCGATGCCACGACGGTCATCATGGGTGACGTGACGTACGGTGCGTGCTGCGTGGACGACTATACGGCGATGGCGCTCGGATGCGATATGCTTGTTCACTACGGACACAGCTGCTTGGTTCCCGTGGACCAGACGGCGATCAAGACTCTGTACGTGTTTGTCGAGATCTCGATCGATCCTGCCCACTTGGCGGCTACGATCAGGGCCAACTTTCCGAGCGAGAGGCAAGACTTTCGGGACAAGATCCTGGGAGGAAGTCAGAACGCAGCCGGCAAAAGGAACGAGGTGGATGAAAGTGCAGGCCGTGCAAGGATTCAGATCGGCGAACAAGAGGCTGCGTCCAGCGCCGCCATGCCTGCGACCGCCAAACAGCCGCCAACTCACCTGGCCCTTGTTGGTACAGTGCAGTTCATCAACGCAATCCACGGATTACGTGAAGCGCTAGAAGAGCAGCAACATCGACTCGCCGATGGGCAGATTGTGTCAGGCGAGCCCCCTGCGGATCGTCTGTTGCTCACCGCAGGCACAGCAACGAACGGCGCCGTCGAGCACATCTCTCAAGCGGCAAAGTGGAAATCGTGGAGCTCAGGAGAGTACAAGGTGACGGTACCTCAGGTCAAACCGCTCAGTCCTGGCGAGGTGCTGGGATGTACGTCGCCCAAGCTCGACAAGGACGGCATCGACGCGATCGTCTACATTGGCGATGGCCGCTTCCATCTCGAATCGATCATGATCGCCAACCCACGCATTCCTGCATTCCGATACGATCCGTACACCAAACGCTTCGTGCGCGAATTGTACGACCACGCGGAGATGCGAAAGATGCGTGGCGAGGCGGTGAGGCTAGCGCAAGACAGCGTGGGCGGCATGGACCTCGATCCCGAGTCTTCCATCGTAAAGCAGCAGAACGAGGCCGAAGAGCAGAGCAGGGTGACGCCTTCAGGTTGGGGAGTGTTGTTGGGTACTCTGGGACGGCAGGGAAGCCTGCGGGTGCTCGAGTCGCTCAGCGCCTCGCTCGCCGAGCATTCGCCGCCGATCCCTCATGTACCGATCCTGCTCTCGGAGCTCTCCCCGCAAAAGCTGGCGCTGTTCGGCGAGCACCTTTCGGCCTTCATTCAATCGAGCTGCCCGCGCCTTTCGATCGATTGGGGCTCGGCGTTCGCCAAACCGCTACTGAGTCCCTACGAGGCAGCTGTCAGCGTCAAAAAGGTGAAAGGATGGCAGGAAGACGTACAAGGGCTGGGAATGAGCAGGAACCCCGCGCAAAAGAATCAGGGTGGAGACGGTGGCGATGCTGTGCCTGCGGAAGACAAGCATCTGCCTCTCGACGGAGACTATCCGATGGACTTTTACAGCGATACCTCGTTGGGACCTTGGACACCACGACACGGAATGGCACCAGCAAAGAAGCCAAGCGGTGCCAAGTCGAACCTGGCTCTGTTGAGGAGTCTACGGAACACCCGTGCCAAGGCAGCTGCACCTCCTGCGAGTGTTGCCACCGCTTGATGTGCGCACCGTACTTCTACGCACTGGCGATGCTCAGATGTCAATAATGGACATCGCTGCCTCCTCTGTTCTACGACAAGAGTGATCTTTGCTGCAATTGCGAGCCTCTACAAGAACAAAGGTCCGTAGCAAGCATGTGTGATGTGGGCAAGCGATCTGCCGCCTGCCTAATTTGGACGCCGTCGATGCATATTTGCGGATGGCGGTTTTGAAATTTGAGCGTCCGCCGGGTTGGGTTGAGATTCTAAGTGAGTCGGGCTCGTGACGTTTGGCGCCCAACACCGGTGAAGTTGGGAATTGCAGAAGAAAAAGACTGCGTTGACCGTGCGCGTATTTTGGCACGGCATTTGGCATGCGTGTGAGGCGGCAAAGTGCGTCTTGCCGTCTCCCAACGGGACGGCAACGTAGCACGGTCTGAACACACTCAGTTTTGGCTGCGCGAGACTGGTTTAGTGCCACACGGGATTCCCGAAGTTCCGATTCCATCAATTTCAATCGTCGTCGCTGCATCCGTCTACGCCATCACTCTCTTTCCGCCATCACATCTTTATTGCTGCTGCCGTTGCTCTGAGCCATCCAGCGACACAAGCAACACGTACGCGGACACAATTTCTTCCATTTTGTCGGTGATCCCATAGCTGCGATCCACGATAAGCTCGAGCACGAGCGAGCCGCCCAGGTGTTCCTAAATCGACTTCGATACCGCCGCGCAAGCTTTTCGACCTGCTGCTCGGTCTCATCCCCCCGTCGCCATCCGGACTGCGCTCGACGATCTTCTCTATCGAGGCAACAGCGTCAGTCCCACGCTGCAACGTAACGACTCCTCACTCACTAGGTTCGGGCCTATACTTAGAAGCCAGGCCACTCCTCAAACCCGTCGCTGGTTAGCATCGACATTCCGATCGCTCTCGACGCTCAGCAAATATGGCCTCTGCAGCCTCGGTCGACCGTGTTTGGGCGCTTCACGACTTTGAAGCTGAGAATCCGGACGAAGTCTCATTCAAGGCTGGCGAGAGCATCCTCGTCGTAGAAAAGGATGACGAGTACGGCGACGGATGGTGGCAAGGCACCAACGAGAAGGGACATACCGGTCTCTTCCCCTTCACTTACACCACCCTCGATCGCAATCTGGCTCTTAGTGCGAAATCGGGCAATGCAACTCCAGACGCACTCGGCACACCTCTCCCATCCGGCAACAAGCCTGGCGTGATGCATTCCACCATGGCCGACATTGACAATGCCCTAACCGAGTTCCAAAGCGAGCGCAAGCCACCTAGCGTCAACGGCAGCACAGCGGGCGCTGCTGCTATTCTCGGTGTCAACTCGGCCGCCGATACATCTCGTACATCTTTCAACAGCGAGCGAACCGACGCAGACGACCAATCCGACCATGTCGGCGAATCCGACGACTTTGCCACCAGGTCCATCGCCACTCGGGCCGCTCTCGCCGCCAATGCCCAGAAGAATCTCGCCAGCGATGCAGAACGCCAAAAGCAGGAAGAGCAACGCATGCGTGCACAGGCTCAGCGCGAGTTTGAGGAAGAAGAGGCACGCCAACGCGAGCTGCTCCTCGAAAAAGAGAAGGAACGCCAGGCAAAGTTGGCCGCAGGTGAGCTCGATCCTGCCGAGGAAAAGTCCAAGCCTGCACCCATCGCCGGCGTGGATATGAGCGACGAGAGCGACAGCGAAGGATCCGTCGGCCCGCTCGACGACTTCCAGGACAAAACCCACAGCCCCCTCTTTGGCAATCTCGCTTCAACGCCCACCGAAGGTGTCAACGCACGTGAAATCAAGCCGCCCACTTCCAACCTGCAAGAGATCGTCGAGAACCAGGCTCTCCCACCGCAACCCCAGACACAGTCCATCGAAACACCAGCAGAGGTCTCGGCGCCCGCATCCGCACCGCTCGTGTCGAATGATTTCACCCCTTCCGTCGCCCCAGATACAAACGCTGCACCCGTCGCGGCTACCCAGGCCGATTCGTCCTCCGTTCCAGCGCCAGCTCTTGCTGCTGGTGTCGGAGCTGTCGCGCTTGGCGGCGTCGCCGCTGCCTCTGCTGGCGTGTCATCTCATGACCGATCCGCCAACGCCTCTTCTGTCATCGACCATGGCCCGCCGGCCGCCGATGAAAGCGTTCGTTCCATCGCTGGTGACAGCATCCAGACCGCGACGGGCACCGGTGCCGCTACCGGTACCGCCACCGCTGCCACTTCGATTGCCGCTCCGACCAGCGAAGACGTGAACCAAGGCTCTACCGCGAATGGTTCCGCCGCTGCTGCTGCTGCGTCCAAGCCTCTCGCCGCTGCATCCGGCAATTTGCCAAGTGACCCGACCGAGTGGAATGTCGATCATGTCGTCGAGTGGGCGCGCTCCAAGGGTTGGGATGAAGCTGCGGTCGTCAGCAAGTTCCGCGAGCACGAGATCTCCGGTGACGTGCTTCTCGAGATGGACATCAACATTCTCAAGGAGATCGACATCCTCGCGTTCGGCAAGCGCTTCCAGGTCGCCAACGGCATCAAGGAGCTTCGTGCACAGATGCCTGGCGTGGCAACCACTCCAGGCGTGTCGCAACCCAATCAGGACGGTCTCGGCAGTCCGGCCATGATCGCGCCTGCAACACCTACCTATTCGCCCTACAACGCTGCCTCGCACAACAGCAGCAATGCGGATGGACGCAGCCTCAGCGCCCGCATGGCCGAGACCAGCCTGGACCAGAGCGTCGCACCCAGCTCGAATCGACCCGACAGCTACCGCGACGACCCTCGCGATTCGTTTGGCGGGCCTGCGCAGGGTTTCGGCGGACAAGGCTTCGGGGGCGCAGCCGGCGTTGCGGCTTGGCAGGCTCAGCAGGCGGCTGGACAAGGATACGGCTCTCGTCAACCCAGCGAAGGTTTCGGCCGAGGCACAGGCGAAGCCCCTCTCTCGACTCCACCCATCAACCATTCGCAGTTCGGCATGCAAAGCCCGCGTTACGTGCCCACCAATGGCGCCGCCAACGAAGACAGGCTTGGAGCGCTGCCGACTTCGCCACGCAAGCGCGAGTCCACCGGATCAGCGGGCGCTTCGGAAAAGAACAATCGATCGAGCTTCTTTGGTCTGGGCCAACGCAATCGCAAGCCGCCTCCCAAGCAAGCTGGACCGGGAAGCAGCGGTCACGACGATGACAGGGGCAGCAGCAAAGGTACTCTGTCGCGACTTGGATTCGCGCGCAGCTCGAGGAACATCAGCTCGCAGTCGTCGCAGTCCAACATCAAGGAGCAGATTTCGCTGCCTACTTCGAGCCCGCACTTTGATTCGAACGGCGACACGGCTCGACGACAGAGGCAGTCGACGGGCGGAGCGACCATCATGGGCACCCCGGGTACGCCGGGCACTCCTGGGATGGGCATGGCGGCCAACGCGCGTCCTACGAGCATCGGATCTGCTGGAGCTGATGCGCAAGCTGCACCTCCTTCTGCTGCTGCTGGTGGCGTTGCTGGTGCTGGATCTGCGGGAGATGCAGCTGCCAACGGACCCGTCATGTCTCGCATCCAACCCGTCGACCTGGAAGGCTGGATCAAGAAGAAGGGCGAGCGGTACAACTCATGGAAACCGCGCTACCTGGCACTCAAGGGACCGGATCTGGTCATCCTGCGCGACCCACGAGCCGAAAAGATCAAAGGCTACGTCAACATGAAAGGCTACAAAGTGATCGCCGACGAAAACACCAACCCGGGCAAGTACGGCTTCAAGATCCTGCACGAGACCGAGAAGCCGCACTACTTTAGCAGCGAAGATCCGATCCTGGTGAGGGAGTGGATGAAGGCGCTGATGAAGAGCACGATCGGCAGGGATCACAGCTTCCCGGTGATCTCGAGTTACAACAATGCGACGATCAGTTTGAAGGAGGCGCAGAAGATGAACCCGCCGCCGAGACCGCCCAGCCCGACGAGCAGGGCGAGGACGCAGAGGGCAAAGGCGAGGCCGAATCCGGAACAGTTGACCGCCAGGGATGCGGCGATTCTGATGAACTTGACCAGTGGACAGCCGACGAAGGCGGATGATTTGTAGCAGGAGGAGATGGTGCAATGCAGAGAGTCAATGTGATTGCGTTGGATCGTGATGGTACAATGTGTGAGGGGTGTGCGATTTGTGAGGAATAGAGACTGTGCAATTTCGTAGGGAAGGATGTCAGAGATCGGAGAAGAAACCGCCCTTTGCAGTCTTCTTTTTAGACGGAGCGACATCCTCAGAGTCGCTATCTTGGTCCCCTTCCTCAACGTCATCATCATCGTCGTCGTCGTCGTCGTCTCTGTCGTCGTGATCATCCTGCTCGTCTCCGTCTTGCTCCTCTTTCTCGTCGTCCTCCTCATCATCACTATCCTGATCATCACCTGCCAAACCGACAATCCCCAGTGCACTCCCCTCTCCCTCGCTATCTCCATCCTCCTCGTCCTCCAACAAGGGCGTCAGATCGGTCAACTTGACCGAATTGCTATGTCCAATGCTCGCCAACACGCTGTCCTTCCTCTTCATCCTCTCCACGGGCAAGCCATCGTGACTTGCGATGACACCCAGCAACTTGGACGGTAAAATCTGGACGACTCGGACGAGACCGTCGGAACTGCCTGTCAGGACGGTTTCGCTGTCGAGGGTGACGAGGGTGTCGACGCTAGCGGGGTGACCGGGAACGCGATCGACGTGATCGAGCAGACCGCGGGAGGGGGTCCACAGCGAGAGGATGCCGAGTTGGGTGCCGACGACGAGCTTGGTCGAGGAGCGGATGGAGGTGATGGACAGCAGCTCGTCCTCCTGATCTTCGGACTGTTCGAAGGAGGTGGGGCCGGAGGTGAGCAGGTCGATGCTGCTGAGCGATCCGTCGCCGGAGGTGACGATGAGTCTGGATCTGCTTTCAACTTTGTCCGGTTCATCCGAATCGTCATCCGAATCGTCATCGTCGTCGTCGTTATTGGCGGATTGTTCTTTAAGTAGGGCAGCTTGTCTCTCTCTCCTCCTCTGCTTTTTGAGTTGAAGTTTCGACTTTTTCACTTCGTTCTTCCTCTCCCGCTTGGGCACGGGCAGTTCCGGAAGGTAGACCATATCCGTAATCCAGTCAAAATGATGTTCCCACTGCCTAACCGGTTTCACCCCCCTCCCAGTCTCCTTCCGGACATCCCAAAGACGAACCACGCCTTCATCATCACCCGTCACAACCAAATTCTCATCCACCGGCAAAACCCGACTCGGAGCCGCCTCGTGCACCTCGTCCCAGCTCTGCACCACTTTGCCCGTCTCCGTATCGGTCGAGTAGAGGGACTTGTCCTTGGAGACGGAGAAGATGCTGGTGCCGGTGGTGGAGAAGTGCAACCCTCGACATGATTTCTTGCTCGGCCGCGATGTGTATACTTTTCGATAGAGTTTCGGCGTCGGCGAGGCTTCCGCAGTGAGAGGGGAAGACGTTGTCTTGGTTTTCTTGAGCGGCGGTTGCGGTGGTGCGCGTGAGGAGGAAGGGGATGAGAGGTAGTCGGAGTAGTCGATGAGTTGGATCTTGCCAGAGATGAGGCCGACGGCGAGCAGGTTGGTAGAGGACGAGGGGTGGAAGGTGAGGTCGAGCGCGTCGCTCGAGAGTGGGATGTCCATGGCGAAGGCTTGTTGGTAAGAGCGCAGATACTTCAGCGGTCAGCAATGTGTTGCAGGAGAGTATGCCTCCGATGCTGTAGAAAGGTGCGTGTGGTTGATGGTCGAGATGACAGAGATGAGGAGGACGATGAACAACAAAGTCAGGGTCCGATGGACTTTTTCTCTGAACAAACATCCGAAAGGATCAAAAAAAAGCAATCCAGAAAAGCGGCACAAATTCCTCCTACATTGGTCGGTGCACGGACTTGGCAAATATTGCCAAATGTTGAATCGAATTTCGACACACGCTTGAAGAAAGGCAAAATTGATCGGAACCGAAGGGCAGCAGCGCTTGACCATGTCGCCGATCTGGAATTCTCCATATTCCTCGACACCAACCACCACCAACCATCATCCTCAACGGTCCTTCGCGCTCGCACTCTTCGTTCCCTGAACGCATTCTCAGCCTCGACGAGAGAAGGAGACTAGACGCAACACTCATCGACCCACCTCTCGACAACACCGCACACACCCCCTCTTAGGGACAACGCACATCATGCCAGTTCCATTCGAAGCAGTCCTTCACATGTCCATGGTGGTCGTCATGTTTGGCGTCGCCGGTACCGGTTACAACGTCGTCCGACGTCTTGCAGAGGATGGCAAGGTGCGTTTCGCTCACCGTGTTTGACTCACCGTAGAACAAAAACTGACTTCGAGATCTGCTTTCCTTTTTCCAAACAGCCAATCCGACACTCGCTCGACGACTGGGAGCGAATGATGATGAAGAGAGATGAACGGTTGACTGGCAGTTTGAGAGGTCAAAGTGTAAGTTTTGGCAAAAAAGCAAACCGATGCGTGCAGAGTGCAAAGATCGAGAGCGAGTACTGATGTCGAGGAAACAATCTTTTGATCATGCACAGACAAACCCTATAGCACCGAAAGAGTTTGCGACCAACTCGGCCTGGAGCACCGAGAAGCTATCCTGATCTGCAAGCAGCTACATCATGTTGGCCTTCCCGTCGTCGCGATGCAATTCCAAGAATCTTCTTTAGATCCAGATATAGGTAAAAGGACTTCTTGCAGGACTGCTGTTGCAGAGGATGTTTGCGAGCAACGACCAACGACCTGGCAATGTGAGAGTATCGTTGATTCAAAGTGAGATGATACTACAGCAGCCTCGTTGTCTTGTCTATTTCCACACCTCGACCCTCCTCCTCAGCACCTCCCTCACATTGATCTTTGTATCGTCCACATTCCCCAACCTCTCCAACAGCACCTTGTACTCCTCACCCTTGACACCACCTTCGTCCGTAGCGTCGAACACGATCTGCACCGCCTTGGCCAACGTCACTCCATCCGCACCCTTTCCTGCTCCACTTGTAGAGCTCGGCAGCCTCAGCAGCGTCGCTGCGTCAAGCACCGGTTTCCAAGGCGCCTCGGGTCTCCTACCCAAAGCTCCGTCTCGCTTGCCGGCATTCGCCTCCACCAGTTCTCGCACCACCCCTAGCCAGCCTTCCTTGAGATCGCGTTCGAACCGTACGCCTCCAGCGAAGGTGAAGCGCTTGGAACCACCGGCCATGACGATCCGTTCGACGAGCGCGTTGGCGATCGAAGAAGAGACGTGTCGGTAGACCGGCAGAAGCGTTTCCTTGGGTAAGATCGACGCGAGGTGACCCAGGTGAGAGGAGAACATGGACAAACTTGGGATGAGCGTCGGCGTCGGAATCGTCTCCTCTTCCGCGTCCTCCTCCTGCTCTTGTTGGTCCCATCTTCGCAGCACGTACGGTCGGAGCAGTTCCAGCACTTCGCTCGTGATCAACCTCTCCACCGCCATCACCGCTCTCGCCGCGATATCCCCGAACTTCATCCTCGGCTCCTCCCATACCCCGAACCTTCCCCATTCGTTCAACACTTGTCTGCTCCCCACATCGCCCAGCTTGGGTGTACCCACGCCAGCCTCGCCACTCCCCATGGCACTTCCACCCGAACCCGAAGCCAAAGGTCGGGCTACGGCAGCACCTCTCTTCAACCCTCTTCTCAACAGCATGCCCAAACTCGCGGCGTCCAACTCTCTATCCTCCTCCACACCCTGATCTTTGCGCAAGCCCAATGCGAGCTGCCTGCCTTCCTGGGTTGAGTCGAGCGCAGAGGACAGTTCGACGAATGCGGATGTCTCGCTCCATCGTTCCAGCTCCTCGCACACGTACTGCGCCGACAGCAGAGCTTTCACCAGTCTACCTAATCCACGCAACCCCTTCACCATGTCTGAATCGGAGGTGCCCGAGCCCGAAGTTGCACTGGTGATCTCTCCCGGCATAGCGCGCGCAAAGGCGGACGAGAGCGATTCGAACGCGTCCAGACTTCGTGTCAACCGCTGCGCGTACGATCGGAGGATGGGAAGCTGTACGATGGTGAGGAAGGAAAGTTGTTGCGAGAGCGAGGGAAGTGGTCGGTATCTTTCGGAAACAGATTCGAGGATCTCCATGGTCGATCGAGCCGATTTCGTCGTCCTCTGCCCCTCCACCTCATCCTCCTTGTTGGTAGAAGTGGCGGAGTAGAACACCTGCTCGTCATCGTCAGCCACACTATCCGAACTTCCTATCGCCCATGCATCTGCAGCATTCACAATCTCTTCAAACCTCCGCAACGCGAATTCCTTCTCACCGTCCAACCACCGATTGAACCACTCGGTGTTGTCCAGAATGTCGTCCGAGATCTTTCTCGTACCGGCACCCCCGAGCACGGTGAGCGATGGTGGAAAGGACTCGGCGAGGTCAGCATCGAACGTCAGAGCTTGGAACACGGTGTGTGCGAGCAGAGAGGGATGATCCAGGAGCGCAGGCATGGTGGAGGCGAGTTTGCGACGCAGAGGGGTGAGCAAGCCGTGGATGAGTTCGGCGTAGGTGTCGATGTGACGGTATGACCTGCGTGAGGAGGAAGCGTTTGCGTAGGCTCGGTTGAGTCGGACGACGACACCGCCCGAGCCGGGAACGCCGTGCACCGGTGGGTGGAAGAGTGGAGCTTGTGCGCGGATGAGCGAAGCGATGTGCGAGAGGAACCATTCGGGTTTGTCCAGACGGTTGGTCGAGCGGTCGCCGTCAAAGTGGTAGCGGAAGCGGAGGAGCATAGGCTCAATGAGACACTGGGTGGTGAGCAGCGGTTGATACTTGTCACCGCCAGCGGTGATCGCCTCGTGCTGTGTCGACTTCGAATGTGGCTTGGAGGTTGGCTTTGCAGAGGCACGTCTGAGCAAGCCGAGTTGCTCGGCAGCATCCTGGAGCTCACAAACGTCTGACCAGGCTAGCTTTACTCGTTCGCTCCCGAGAAGCTTGGCCGCCGAAAGGTCGTTGGGATCGCCAGCTTCGTCTTTGCCGGAGAGATCGGCATTAGCCTGCGACCAACCCGTCTGCTCGATCGCTTCGGAGAGTCTGGCGCACCTGGCTTTTCGCAGCGTCTTGAAAGCGACAGATCGCTGTGCACGCAAGAAAGAGACGAGCTTGGGCTCATTCGCTCCGGCTTCAGGCTGTTCGGAGCCTGCGGCAGAGAGCTTCTCGACTTTTCGAACGAGGGCATCGAGATCGGAGAGGTGGTGGAGGGCCTGTTCTCTCTGCGCCTGGTCCTGGTCGCATCGTGCGACGGCAAGACGAAGATCCTCCGCCTGCGCCAAGATGGAAAAGTAAGCTTTAGCTTTGTGAAGCTGGTCGATGGCAGTGTGCAGTTGGTCGAGCCTGTTCATCAAGGTAGCTGCGCCATCCCTGCTGGACTCGGGAGCAGCAGACGTGCTCGAACCGGCGATGACAAGATCCTCACAGAGGTCGAGCAGCTTGTCTTCGGTCGTGGCGATATCATCGGGAAGGGATGAAAGCTTCTGCTTGAGAAGCTTGACACCAGACAAGCTGGAGAGGAGCTGGTTTCGCAGCTGCGATTCGAGGTGGGCGGTGCGGGCGTCGGCTTGTTTCTGAGCCGAAGTGAGCTGATCGAGGTAGGCTTCGAGCGAGGATGAAGATGGTAGGGTGGTGAAGATGGGAGCGTGCTGTGAGTCTGCAGAACGCGAGGCGAGCGATGGCGAGAGAGAGTCTGAAGCGAGCTGGGGGAGGATGTAGTTGCAGTGCTCGACGACGTAGCTGATCTGTTGATCGGGGGTGGGAGGAGCGAGGAAGGCGGCGAGCTGATGCGGCTCGAGCGTTGCAGGAGCGGATCTTCCTGTGTCTGTCGTCGCCATCTTGTCTCCAGCAGCCGAGACGAGACGAGAGAGCAGGACTAGATGATGGAGAAGGAGTGCAAGTGTTGGCTCGAGCAACGGTTCGCACACACTTTGCCATTCCTTCTCGACACGGTGGAGGCCAATTCACGAACCATGTGAGGTAAATTGAACCGTAACATTCGAGAGAAGTGCCAGCCGCTGCCAAGCCACTGTGGGAAATCGGCTGCGTGGCCTCATTCGGCCAAATTCGAGCTGAGTCTAAAACCGGCACAGCACAGCACAGTGCAGCGCAGTATGATATCAGCGAGCACGATTCGCGCCACTGGAGCAGTCAATCCTTGCCCCTGCACGCGCACTTTTGCTTGGCACTCACTCGCTCGTACACATCACCAAACCCTATCTCCGTTCTCATCACCATCTCCACTATCATCATCCTATACCTATACTCTCTCACAACCCGGCTTCAACACCCTCCGTGTCGCCTCAGCATTCCGCCACCGCAGCCGTCATGGCTCGCCCAGGCGCACCCTCTGGCTCTCACTCGCGCAGATCCGACGAGCTCTTCGCAGCGTTCAACGGTCCAGCAGAGACCGATCCGGGCTTGCCAGATTATACCCAAGCTAGCTCATCTTTGGCAGGTCCATCCGCCTCCACTTATGTGTTTTTCGACGCCGGCGATGCGCTGCCCGAGCCCGACTCTCACTCCTCCACCACCGCTTCTGTCAACGATCCGCTGGGAGCAAATCGAGCCAATGCACGCGCATCCGGGGCCTCGACTCCCAGTGGTTTCCGCACACCGTCGCAATTGAATCGCAGCAACGGCAACACTCCCGCTTACGACTTTGAACGTCCCGAATACTTCCCCACAGTAACAAGGCGTCCGCCACCTTCATCCAATGCGACCAGCTCACGAACCGAGGCTGCTGCGGCTCCTGCCACCACAGATGCTACCAACACCGGCCACCGCACAATAGACATGAGCTTCGAAGGTGGCAACGACGCGGACGACTCGCTTCATGCAGCCAGCGGCAGCCAAGTTCACCGCAACGGCTACAGCTCCTTGCCCACTTCCAGCGGCGGCAGCGGCGGCACAAGCACAGACGCCTCGGAGCATCTCTCCAGGAGCGACCGAATGCGCTTTGCCCTTGGGAGATTCGGCCGCTTTGTTGGCATGGGAATTCCTGGCGCACGATACACATCCCTCTCTACACAGAACGGTGGGCGTGCGGGCGTGCATCGGCCTCGTGTAGTTGGTGGCGGCATCGGCCAAGATGGCGTGTTTGCCAACCTCAGTGCCAAGCCTGAGCGCCGTCGACGTGGTCACAACGCCGGAGGCACCGACGACCGCGGAGACGATGATGATCTCGAGGACGACATGCAACCGCCCACCTACGAGATTGCGGCTGCCGACGCAGTGCCTCAATACTGGGAGACCACCATCCTCGGTGGCAGCGTCCATCCGCTCGCCAACGGACTCGGCTGGACACCGGGAGGGGCTCATGTGGGTGCCATCGAAGATCTCATCGTTGAAGGCTTGGCCGTAGGCAACTTTTTCGGATTTGCCTGGAACCTGCTCGTTTCAATGACGTTCCAATTCGTAGGCTTTTTGCTTACTTACCTGCTCCATACAACACATGCCGCACGATGCGGCAGTCGTGCCGGACTGGGCGTCACGCTCATCCAGTACGGCTTCTACCTTCGCACCAGGGCGGCCGAGATTGCCGAGGGCAAGATCATTGGTTCGGGCGATTTCAACGGAGGCGGCGTTGCTGTCTCGCCAGGAGGCGGAGGTGCAGGTTGGTTCGGCGAGGATCTCGATGCTGGCGACGGAGGCGTTCGCAGAAGAAGAGGATGGCTTTCGCGAACAGTGCAGCCTGCACAGCCATCGGTGGATGGCCAGACACTCGCCGATCTGTTTGCAGCACAAGCCGATGGCCAACCGGTCAATGTGGGTGACCAGAGCATCACGGATTCGATGAGTCAATCCACCGAATGGCTTGCCTACGTGCTCATGGTGATCGGGTGGACCATCCTACTCTCGAGCATGCTCAGCTACTGGCGAATCTGGCGGTGGGGCAAGTCGCTCGTCGACGCTGCCCATCGCGAACAGGAATCGTCGTCGAGCAACGGCAACAATGAAGCCAACAGCAACGACACCACAGCCACAGGTGCGAGCGCATTTGTCAACCGCTTCCGCTCCGTCTTTAGCGCGGGTCGCGGCGCAGGCGCACGAGGTTCGGGCGAGGATTGGATCCTCTTTCCCGGCGTAGGACACCGCCTGGGTCGCACACGCTCCGGTTCAAGACAGCAGGCTCGTTCGGGCACGTCGTTCGATCATCCCACCAGCATCGCCGATCTGGAAGATCAAGATGGACTGGATGCGCAGGACGCCCAGCTGAACCCAGCGGAACGGCGTTTGTTGGATGATATGCGTCGCACCGGTCTTGTATGATACCTTTTGCCATGTCAGAGATAGCATTGTTTTTGGAGCATTTCGTCACTCGCATTTTACATATACAGTCATTTTCCCAATGTCACTTGCTTTCATCACTGGCTCTTCGCTTGTCCGAATTCCGGACGCTGCCGACAACGCCAGCTGTCATGGATGTTGAGGATGTGCAGCGGGGTCTGATGGTGACTCGGTGATGCCTTATATAGGATCGGAAAAAGGGGGTGTGACTGTGCTGGACGCTAGCGAGAAGGGTGGTATCTGACTCGACGGGTGGGACAGAGACCGAGGTAAGCCGCGGAGCTGAGTTTGGGCGTGGACGAGTCAGGGTCGACGGAAGAGCTTGTTCCGCTGTGAAATTCACTTCTTTGTTCGGCACCTGGCGATTTTTTTTGACAGCTCGCCATGTGAAGAGGCACTTTGTCAGTCTTCTATGTTTCGAGGACCGTCGGCACAAACGCACAAATATGCATTACGCCGCGTTGCGTCGGCTAAAACGGTCAATACAGCTTTTCGGCTTGTTTTAGAGCTCGACGTTGAGAGGTTCGGTGCATGATAAGAAGATTCCGTGTTGCGCTTTGGTCGTCAGAGTGTTGCTTGGTATCGTCGGTGTTGATAGGAGAAGAAGTGGAAAAGTTTAAAAGCGTCAATCAGGTGTTGGAAGTGCTCCTTCCTGTCATATCTATTCTTTCTTCTTGACCTTCTCGTACAAAAACTTCAACATACATACAGCACAACAGCTCGCTCGATCGTCCGGCTCCAGATTGCATCCAAGGCTTTCCGTTTCCTCCTCAAAAAGATTCATTAGACCCAAAATACGCCGTTGTCAAGGGTGGATCAACAGAGCCCACCATCGCCAGCTCATTACCGAAGGATTCGCCCACTTGACGTTTCCCTCCAAGGCCCTTGTCACCTGTGCTCAACTTCTTCCCAGATCGAACGCTGGACGTGACGACGACAGCCCACATAAACTCAAACAGGATAACCAGAACCATGATTCCCTCAATACCACCCTGGCACGAGCTGCATCGTAGCGCAGCGGTCAGGCCAGCCTTCGCTGCTGCTCTCCTATCGCCCAAGATACCCATGCCGCTCTGGAATCAATACACACTATCAGCTGTAACTCTGGCGTCGAGCATCCTCGTCGTGCTCTTCTACCTCCTCTTTTCGCCGGCGTCTGCGTCTTCACAACCTCCCAACCCTGCAGGCTACACGCGACTCAGCACTGTCGATGATGAATCTCCTGACGCCTCACTCGACGGCGCAGAGGTAGCCGTGAAACACGAAGTGGACGGGTATCCTTTTGAGTTGCGCAAGGCTCTTGGTACTCCGGTCGATGCTGCCAGCTACGAATCAAGACGGCTGATGGTGCACATCGGCATCGCTGTACTTGCCGTCGTCGGGTTGGCGGTGGATGCGACTTCCATCGTGACACAAGTTTTCGTTGATCGAGATGCAACACAACCACTGCAGACCACCGTCTATCTCACCGCGACATGTGCAGCTCTGCGCACCCTCACAGTGGTGCTCGCCATGCTCGACCTCAATCTGGCCGAATCCACTCGACTCGTATTCATCTCAACCCTCAACATGGTCTACCTCCTGGCTCAGCTGCTCGTCTTCCTCATGGACTACAAGCTTTCCCTCTCGGGCCTAGGTGGTGACTCGAATGCAGTATTGCACGCGGTCAACATTGTATCTGGCTCCCTTGTCTTTCTGCTAGCATTCTTCTCCACCACTGGACCCACAATCCGCGTCGAGGCGACAGACAGCTTGTCCGCAAGAACCGTCGTTCGCAACGCCGTCGGCGGTGGTTCGGTGGCTCAGGACGTCTGGGGATTCCTCGCTGCGCCTGTCGTCGGCAAAGCCTACAAGGAAAGTCGCATCGATCAGGACGATATTCCAGCGCTCGACTATACTTTCAAATCCGCCGTGGTTGCCGAGGAGATGATTCGCGAGTATCGACGTTACCTCGCAAAGTCGCTCGCCAAGGTGCCAAATGGTCCCAAACGTACTGACAGCGTCAAGGCGAGGGCGCTGCTGAGCGCGTTGGTCAAGTGCAATGCTGCTCAACTTGTGCAGACCGCAATCATGCTCTTCATCGTCACCTTTGCATTCTATGCGCCAAAGCTGGGTCTTAAGCTGTTGCTCGATGGTATAGAGAGTTACGAAGCTTCGCTGCGAGGCGGCAAAAGCGACGTCCAAGATACCGTATCTAAACGGGCGAGGTCCACGCTCGTCTATTCGGCGTCTTTCTACCTCATCCTCTTTTTCGAAAACTTCCTCGTCTACTACTACTTCCGCCCTCTCTCCGTCTTCCTCAAGGCAAAAGTACAGACGCAACTTACTACCTTGCTAGCATGGAAGAGGCTGCGTCAGAAGGAAGCTTCCGCCAAGGAAACCGAGGTGGACGCAAAGGACGCCAGCGCCACCGACGAGAGCGAAGAACAAGAGGGCGGTGGATCCATCTCGTCTCCCTCTCAAGTAATCAACCTTGTCACCACGGACGTGACGCGCATCTTTTCCCGCCTCGACATGTACAGCTTCGGCATCATGGGTCCTCTCGAAGTGTTCGTCGGAGGATACTCGGCCTACTACCTCCTCGGCAACGGTGCGCTCATCGGTCTTGCTGTAGCCGCTCTCATGCAACCGATCGCCTTGGTCCTTGGAAAAGTCACTAAACGGATCGACGAGAGATTGCAGAAGACGCGCGATCGACGAGTCATGCTGCTCTCGGAGGCCATCCGTGCGATCCGGATGGTCAAATACGAAGCTTGGGAGGACGAGATCGGCGAAAAGATCATGCTGGAGAGGAGGGCCGAACTCAAGTGCCAGGCGCAGAGTTGGGCCGTGTACACCTTCTTTGGTGGATTCTTTGCGCTCGTTCCCATGCTGACCATCGTGGTCGCATTCGGATGGTATACGTTGGTGGAGGGCAACACATTGACGGCGTCGGTGGCTTTCCCGGCGGTGGCGGTGTTGATGGAGTTGAGGTTCGCGGTGAGTTATCTGCCGAGCAACTTCTTGACCGTCATTCAGGGTTGGGTTTCCATGAAGCGTATTGCGGTCTATATGGAGACAGGGGAGGTGGAGATTCATGGTGACGAGTACAGGCCACGGACGATGAGCGGCGCGAAGGATGTAGCTGCGAGAGCGAGTTCGGGTGTCGGACGGATCGAGCTTAGGCACGCTGAGATCACTTGGCCGTCGGATGGCGATGATGTGCCCGCGAAGTCTTCCCCACCGACGTCGGCACCGACGTTCACACTCTCGATCCCGGACGCGACATTCGAGGTGGGTCAAACCAACCTCGTCTGCGGCAAGATCGGATCAGGCAAGACGCTCCTCCTCCTCTCACTCCTTGGCGAGGCACAACTCCTCTCCGGCAGCATCGATTGCCCGCGCTCCCACCCCGCCGCCACCCTCTACGCCGCTCGCTCAGCCTCCTCACAAGGTCGTTCATGGTGGATCGACCTCTCCCTTTCCGCCTACGCCCCGCAACGACCCTTCCTCTTCAACGCCACCGTCCGCGAAAACATCCTCTTCGGCCTCGAATACAACGCGCACCGCTACCGCTCCGTCATCTTCGCCTGCGGTCTCAAACCCGACCTCAAGATCTTCAAGGACGGCGATCGCACCGAAATTGGTGAGGGAGGCACCAACCTCTCCGGAGGCCAAAAGGCACGCATCTCACTCGCAAGGGCTGTCTACTCTCACGCTGGTACCGTGCTGATCGATGACTGTCTGTCGGCATTAGATTCGCATACGACGAAGCACGTTTGCGAGAAGCTCTTCGATGGTGGCAAAGGTGGATTGTTGGAAGGAAGGACGACGATCTTGGTGACTCACCACGTGAGGTTGATGGCGGGGAGGTGTAGGAAGGTGTTGGTGCTGCAAGAGGGCAGGCAGGCGTTCTTTGGAAGTGCGGAACAGTTCACCAGCAGCGTGTACTATCAAGGGTTGGAGAGTGAAGAGAAAGGCGAGGAAGCTGGGGGCGAGGAGACGCCGAATTTCGGATCGAACAGTAGTACTGCGGCAAACTCGGCGAACAACAGCGATGAGGAGGAAGCGGACGAGGAGAGTGCGATATTGGAGAACGGTGGGGACAAGAATGTCGCTGCGTCAGCGTTCTCGCAGAGGACCATCGGAGCAGGGGAGGGAAGAGAGGGGATAAGGAGGCAGCCATCGAATTCGGCATTCAGCCACATTTCGGGATTGCACGACGGTCGGGCCGAGAACGACGAAGCAGCCGTCGAGGATGAAGCGCACAAGCAGGTGACGGAGGAAGGCAGAGCAGAGGGACGAGTCTCGTTCGCCGTCTACAGCGGATACATTCGTGCTGGGGGTGGCGCCTTGCTCTGGCTTGCGCTCATCGGCAGCTTTGCCGGCAACGCATTCTCCGACCTCGGTGCCAACTGGTGGCTGCGTCTCTGGGCTCAATCCTCTACCACGCAAGAGCACACTACCGAATGGTGGCTCGCACGCTGGGTCGCCATCCAACTCATCCAGGTGTTTGCCATGACTGCTGGTTACGCACTCATCTGCATCGCCTCGCTCCTCGCCGGTAGCCGACTCTTCAAGCAATTGCTCCGAACCGTCCTGCGCGCGCCGCTCCGCTTCCACGACTCGACACCCTCCGGAAGACTCCTCAACCGCTTCGGGCGAGACATGGAAGCCATCGACTCCAACATCGCCGAAGAGCTCACCGAGGCAGCCAAAGCCCTCATGATGGCCCTCGCCGCCCTCGTCGCCACCTGGCTCGGCGGCGGTCCCATCGTCCTGGTCATCCTCCTCTTCATGGCGCCCATATTCTACTACATCGTAGCCACATTCACCCTCGCCGCGCGAGACCTCAAACGACTCGACTCGAACTCCGCCTCGAAACGCATCACCTGCTTCACCGATCTCATCACCGGCGTCGTCACCGTCCGGGCGTTCGGCTCGTCCGCAGCGTACTTTGCGACGTTGATGGAGAGGCTGGACGAGAATATGACGTTCTACTTTTGGCAGGGGACGGTGAGACAGTGGCAGTCGCTGCTATTGAGTCTGGCGAGCTCGGGTGTGGTGATCTCGACGGTGTTGGTGGTAACGTTGACGCCGGGTTTCACGGCGGCGAGGGCGGGATTCACCTTGAGTTTCGTTCAGAGTCTGACGTCGATGCTGACGTATGGCATGAGGTCGTTGTCGAACGTGGAGCAGGGGTTGGTGGCGGTGGAACGTGTGATGGAGTACTTTGGGATCGAAACGGAACCGCTGGATTCGGCTCCTGCTGGAACGCAGGAATCATCGGTATCGCCGAGTTGGCCGGAGAAGGGAGCGATCGAGATTCAAAACCTTCACCTGGCGTACGCCGAGAATCTGCCCGATGTGTTGGATGGCATCACGCTGTCGATCCGAGCGGGCGAGAGGGTGGGTATCGTCGGTGCAACCGGAAGTGGCAAATCGACCTTGGTATCTGCGCTGTTCAGGTTCTTCGAGTATCGATTCGGTCACATCCTGATCGATGACGTCGACATCGGCAGGATCGGTCTCAAAACTCTGAGAAGCAGGATGAAGATCGTACCGCAAGACCCTCTCATCCTCTCCGGAACGCTGCGAAGCGCCGTCGATCCTCTCGAGACCCACACCGACTCGGACATCACTCGCGTGCTCATCAAAGTCGGCCTGCTCAAAGAAAAGACCAACGGCTACGGAACCTTCGACACGACCCCTCGTCAACCAAGTGGAGAAAGCACCAGCTCCTCCACCCTTCTCTCCTCATCCTCCCCTCAGAACGACGACCACGACGACTCCGGAACGCTCTCGTCGCTCGAATCGCGAATCGAAGAGAGCGGAAGCAACCTCTCCTCTGGCCAAAAACAACTGCTCTCGCTCTCCCGCATCCTCCTCTCCTCCTCCACCGACAACCGTGCTGCCAACAAGATCGTCGTGCTGGACGAATCCACTTCGTCAATCGACTACACGACAGACGCCAAGATCCAGTCACTGCTGGACGCGCACTTCAGCGAACACGGTACGACGGTGTTGGCGATCGCGCACAGGTTGCGCACGATCATCGGGTTCGATACGGTGGTAGTGTTGGACAAGGGCAAGGTGGTGGAGAGGGGCAGTCCGAGGGAGCTGTTGGGGAGGGAGGATGGGTGGTTTACGAGGTTGGCGAAGAGCACGGGGCAGGAGGAGTATGCGGATCTGAAGCGGTTGATGGGGTTGTAAGGCTGCGGTGATGCGTGTTGACGTGTGCAGAAGAACTCCATTCCAAGCTCTACTTTGGTGCCTCATTGTTGGTGAGAAATACAGAACATTGATGCACGAGATACGATCGGGTTGTGTAGGCGATAGCCTGTTGAGTCAAGCAGATCATACTCCGCTGTCATGGTTCGCACCCATCTCAGCTTGTTCAAAGGGTGTGAGGCTGATGCTGCTGCGAACAATTTGAACGCGAGCTTTTCCTGATCAGAACATCGTTCGACGAGGTCTGTCTCTCACTTCCTTGACTCAGTCGAGTCTTTACCCACCCAAAACAGCGTGATACGAAGAGTGGAATGAACTTGCCGAAACACCGACATCGATTGCCAAAGAAAGATCACACTGATGCATGGGCCTGAAGTCGAATTCTTTCATTGTACGCTGCGGTGAGTTTCCACTCTTTTTCAAATAGGCTCGGTTGCTCCGTTTCTTGCCGCCACTCATCGTCCTACAGTCAGACGGAACGAAGTGAGATCTCGTCGACAGCAGGCCCTGAAAGAGGTCGGAGAGGTAGAGGCAACCTTCCAAAACTTCGAGGTCGATCATGGTCGCGATGGAGAGCGGTGGAACCATTTCCTTACAAACGATACAAGAGAACTCTAGCAAGGATGCCTCAACCAAATGCAGACAGCGTTCGGAAAATCCGGCAAAGATCCGCACAAGCAAACAAAGCTCGATCGTTGTCCGGAAAGCAAGTTCCCCTGTACTGTACGTAGTCTGTCAAGCTCTGCCTTGTCTCCAATTAAGGATACCTAGTTCAGCTTGAGGTAGAAGATTAGTTACTGGATCGTCTCGAAATGGTGTGTGTCCACTGCGTGCGATGTGTGGTCAACCTCGCGTCTTACTTGCCTGCACACCGCCTGTTCTGGGTTGACTTCTGCAAACAGGAGCGTAACGAAGAGCCGGATATACACGGGGCTCACAAGTCCGCACAACAAGCAGTTGATAGCACACACAGTAGCCGACTGACCGCGAAATCCGACTCATAAGGGATTATTGCTAGGTCGGAAGCTTTACTCCGGAGTCGGATCCAAGGGGCAATCACATGGTCCGACCTCTCACAGCTTCCCCGCAATCCGAAGGGTGAATGCCGAGACAATCAATGCTATGGGACGACGTTCTGGCGTGTGTTTGAGCAGGTGTGTGCTTGCAGTGGCGGCTTCCGACTTACTCCCGCGCTTAGATGATCATCATCGCCGTTGTCGCTTCGGCTGCGGTCTTTCATCTTCGCAAACATCTTCCAACGATGGCCTTGGGTCATCGATTATCGGGCCAGTCAAAGACGTTGGTTCCGGAAAAACCATCGCGCCTCCATAGGCGAAGACCATATTTATCATTCCGATTGCGGGCCAACCAGAGCGCACACTCCAACGGAAGGAGCTGCGGCGCGTGGAACAAGAGCAACATCAAACGCACGGCTTTCGGGTATGCCGTTCCTGATCTGCACTTGGTGCGTTTCTCTTGCGGCCACGGCAGCGAGCCGAGCGAGCAGCGTTGCAAAGAGACAGACTGCATTGCGGGTTCGCATCTAACGGATTTTGCGGTCGCTGATTGGCTGAAATAGGCATGAACATCTGCAGCTCGTTTGCATCGGATCACAGACCGCCGGTCGTACCGTAATCTTAAAATGTTTTGTTTTATATTTTTCGATACTCGGGTCCGCGGAGGGCTCCGAGAAGCTTGTTGAGCCTTATCTCGTACCCTCTCTAAAACGGCATGATCAGTAAGCACAGATTCTATTGAACAGAGTTCAGAGATTGACGATTGGCATACAATTGTACTGTACGTAGAGACAGCTGATAAGGGAGGACAACGATTCTACGTCACAAGGATGCATGCCGTTTTTGAGTGAGATTCGCAGATGCCGACGGTTGAGTTTGAAAAGGGAAAAATCGCCGCGGCAGATTACTGTGGCTCTGGACGAACGATCGCACTTTGGCCCTCCGACTCACGTAGATGATGCTGTGATTTTCCTTTCCTCTGATCTGCTCAGCAGTGGAAATTCAGATAGATTGTGGCTGGATGCGCGAGGAGAATCAAAAGCGTGCTTTCAACGCGGGGAAGCTTTACTTTTTGGATCAAGTAGCATCGTCTCCCCCGGCAGTTAGTTTGGCTGCGTTCGAGCACGCCCGTGTTTATTCTGTATTCTTGGTCGAGCGAGATGCAGGCAACTAGCTGGCACCAAGTACGGTGGCTCGTTCTGGACCACACAAAAGAAGAGCAGGTCAAAGCACGCACCGGTGCAGCACGGCCCGTTGATGTTGAGCTGCAATGGGCTGCTTATCAGCCAACGCCAGGCGCGTTCGTCAAGACCTTGAATGCGATTGGCTGGAGTGACGAGTTTATATGTCTCAGAATACTATCTCGAATCGCAGGGCGACGAGGAACAGAGGAAGAAGAATTGCGGATCGCTTTGGATGGAAATGATTGGTTTCAACGCTGCCGAGCGGATCGGTCACCCTCAGCCCACCACCATCCACGAGGAGATTTCTTCAGCGAAATCAAGTACACACGACCTGTCGAGGCACATTTGCCATCGGTTATCTACACGACCTTGACCGGCTGACCGACCAACTGACTGCTCATCTGCCCATCTGTGGCTGAACGACCCTGTCAAATGCTTGCTTCTTTGTGGCGGAAATGCCGTCGCGTGTTCTTGTGCGCGTTTGTGTGCCTGAAATCCATCTAGAGCTTCCTTCCTACAGAAAAAGTGCCGGTATGGGGCGGATTGGCGCTGGTCTTCTCTAAATTCCGGGTCCGGTCATCCGCAACGGCCCTGCCGCCTCTCGCCGCCGGTTCCGTCTAGCAAATTTCAAGCTCAGCTGACACGCCTGCTTTCCTTTCCTCCGCGATTGGGACTGAATGCAGCGATTGCAGACGGTCAACCTACGCCCGCCCGTCTGATTGGGTCTTCGTCGGGCCCTCGCCGCCCCTATATAGCCTGGCGTCCATCTGCCGACACCCCGTTCAACCTCGCCCTCACACGAAACCGTCCTTGCTTTCGTCTGCATCCCTCCCCCCTCGTCATAACCGCCAAAATGGGTGTCAAGGAAGTTTTCGAACGCGCCAAGAGCGTCGAGATCGAGAGGTCCCACCACACCTCGAACAAGGAGGAGACCCACCAGTCTGACCTCCCTGGTCAAGGTGCCCCCGGTCTCGCTCCCGTGCCTGCCCTCTACGAGGCCCCTCCTCGCAGCGACATCACGCTCGAGGAGTACATGTTCTACGCTCAGGTGCAGCGTGAGCAGGAGAAGCTCTACGGTGCCGCTGGTGTCGCTGTCGAGGCCAACGCCCCTCACGGATCCGGCTACCTCACAGACGCCAAGGAGAAGAAGCCTTCCTCCGAGGACGCCAGCCAGCACAGCCAGGGCGTTCAGACCGGTGTTGCTAAGCCACAGGTCAACAACACCGACGCTTCGACTTTTGACCAGCTCGATGGTCTATCCGAAACCGAAAAAGAGAGTCGCAATGCCCACCGCGCCATCAAGACTGCCACTTGGGTTGCTATTTTCTACCTCATCACCACCGACATTCTCGGTCCCTACGGTGCCCCCTATGCCATGTCGCAGAACGGTTACGTGACTGGCAACGTCATGTACATTGTCATGGGTTTCTGCGCCTGGTGGTGCGGTATCCTCCTGTGGAAGCTCTTCATGCAGCTCGACTCGGCCCGCTACCCCGTCAAGACGTACGGTGACCTTGGTGAACGTGTCGTCGGCTCCTGGATGCGATGGCTCTTCAACGCTCTCCAAACCCTCCAGCTCATCATCAACGTCGGTCTGCTCTGCCTGACCAACGGCCAGGCGCTCAGCCAGGTCATCAGCGGTGCGCCCGGCAATGCCAACCTGTGCTTCTCGGTCTGCGTCGTCATTTTCTCCCTGATCGGTATGGCCTTCGCCCAGGTTCAGACCTTCCGTGGTCTCGGTTTCGCCGCTTCCACCGCCGTCTACCAAAACATCGCCATCGTCATTATTTCCATGGCCGCAATCATCAAATACGGCCCCTACATCGCCGGTGCACAAGCTTCCTACGGCAACGACTACCCCTACAACAACCAGCCCGTCATGACCTCTGCATTTGTCTCCTACGACATCACACAGAAGGTCAACGGCTTGATGAACATGGTCTTTGCCTACGGTGGCGCGATGATCTTCCCAGAGCTTATGGCTGAGATGAGGCGCCCCATGGACTTCTGGAAGGGCATGATCGGCGCCCAGGCGTTGATCTGCACCGTCTACCTCATCTACGCCAACGTCGTCTACGCTTACCAGGGCCAGTACGTGCTCGGACAGTCGTACAATGGTATCGCAAAGTACTCGTTCCAGACCGTCTGCAACATGCTCGCCATCCTCTCGGGAACCATCGCCGCCGCCCTTTACGGCAACGTTGGTCTCAAGGTCGTTTACGTCAACACCGTCCAGGCCGTCTTCAAAGGGCCCGCACTCAACACTCCCAGAGGTCGTGTCATCTGGGCAGGCATCAGTGTCGTCTACTGGGCGCTCGCCTTTGTCATCGCATCGTCCATCCCTCAGGTGCAGACCATCTCGGGTCTGATCGCAGCCATTGCCATCATGAACTTCTCCTACTCGTTCCCCTTCATGCTGGCTCTCATCTTTTACATCAAGCGCGACGCCATGCAGGGCGATGTCGCCTATGCACCCGGATATCCTGCACTGAGGCAAGACACCTGGAGACAGTGGTCGCGATGGCAGCGTGGTCTGTTTGGCGGTCATTATGAGATCGGCGGCATCGTCATCCCTTCGATCCTGATCAAGGTCGTGCTCCTCTTCATGACACTCGGCTCGTACACGCTCTCCGGTTTGGGAATGTACGGTTCCGGTGAATCCATCAAGGAGGTCTTTGACTCGACCGCCGCCGCCACCTCATTTGGCTGCAATGCTCCCGTTTAAATGGACTTCTCTGTTGAAGAGATCGTCCAGTTGGGCTTCGCTTCTTTCATCTACCTCAGGATACCATTTCTTGTCTTCTTCTGTTCCATTTTTCTGTAATGACCGGATGTACTTTCTGGCGCTTAGAGCCGACACTTTGCATTGCAATGATGACTTTCGCCCCTGTTAAGCTGTCGTTTGCTGCGATTGTCTTTGATGTGTGTGTTTGACACGGGATCAGGCTCTCACAAGGCGGCGCAGAAGCGCACATTGATGAAGTGTCAAGCGTCACAGCACGTTCGCGCAGTTGGACGTTCGGTGGCATCTTTCATTTGGCGGCGCACGAGAGCGCATTTTTGGCTTGTCAGGAATCAGCATCCCTAATCCGAGCCCGCTTTTGCACCCTTCGCCGAGTTGCTCCTTACTCCTCCCCACTCCCTTCTCAGCAAAGTACAAAAGCTTCAGTCAAAACTTGGTTGCTATGCGATGAACACTCACGATGCACAGACCATCCAACTCGTTGAAAGCCAGATCGAGTCGAGGGCGGTGAGCGTGTGTTGTGTGCTTTTTGGGCTGATTCACGCGGGTGTGGCTTGTGCATTTCTCTCTCAGCATTCTTGACTCAGCGTCATTTGTGTACACTTTCCCTCCCCCCATCCGCCCTTCCTAGACGGAGCTTCATTGGACAGGAATGACGGATGCTGAGTCGTTCTAGCTTGCCGTCCTCCGTCCCCGCCCTTGCCCAAAGCTGGTCGAAGGTCGGAGGTATTTAAAGCCTTTCCCCGGTTGCAAGTATGCAAACCCCATCTCTTTCGACAACACCAATCATATCATCCGACGCGCACAGTTCGGGAGAAAGCAAAAGATGTCGACGGGAGCAAATCATCCTGACGGAGGCCAATCGAGCGTTCCTCCCAAAGTGAGTTTTTCGTGGTCTCGAGATCGAGACGTATCAGCTAAAGCGGTAAGATTGGGATACTGATGTATCTTGATTCGCATGGGGGAATGGGGATGGGGAAACGTAGCCACCTGGACACGATCAACTTCCGCCGTGGAAGAAAGCCGGCGGTACGTTTGGTCGGTTTGTCAAACGGGATCCTCAACTAGCACCGCTTGCTGTCATCAGTACGTCCCTTTCCCTTCTTGTCCCCTTTCGAACTTCGCATCACTGCGTCGAGATTATGCTAACACCTGTCTTGCATTGCGCTCCGAAAGCACTCGGCACAGTCGGCCTGTACCTCTACTTTCACCAATCCAAAGTCTCCGAGGTAGCCTCGCCCAACACCCACTCTCGACCGCACAAAGACATCAAAGCCTCGGGCAAAGACGCCTCCTCCTCTCCTCCCGTCGTCCCCGGTAATGCTGATGCAAAAGTCAAGGGAAGCTACTACGCCGAATCCGGATCCGCTCCTGGTGGAGTCACTTCGCTTCTCTACCCTCATCTGGACCAAGAGGAGCGTAGGGATCTGGAAAACGTCACGGTGCCCGCAAACACGGGTCGTTTCGGAAGGACGATCAAGCAGGCGGCCGTGGCGGATCAGATGAAGAAGAACAAGGACGCCGAAGAGCACTACTCGAGGGAGAAGGATAGGCGGGATTCGATGAGGGCTTGATGAAGAGATGACAGCCTGGATGAGGAATTGGAAGGGTGGGGCTGGAGTATCGACTGCGTGTCATTTTGACTTTGTGAAATGGATCAAACAACTCTGGATGCGACTTGAAACAGCGACTGTGGTTCGATGTTTGCAGTCCAACGTTTGTGACATTGAGGAGTGAGGAACATGCTGTACGTGACGGAGCAAGGAGCTGCTCTGGGTATCTGAAACTCTGAAGTGATGAGGTAGGTGAAAAGATCAAGGGATGATGGGACCGGACTGTGATCGACCTTGACGATGCAAAAAGGCGGCGGAACGAGCGTTGTCGTTGTTGCGATCTGAGGCTTGCAAGACATTTGACGTTGTGATATCTTGCTTGAGATCGGATGTCTGCTTCGCCATTGATGAAGTGTCTCTGCCTGCAAAGATGCTCGTCGGACCGTCGTTGCTACTCGTCTTGCCGACCTTGTCGAGAGTAACAAACCTCGATCGCCCCTCTGAAGCGGCCTTCACCTCGCCATCCGAAGTCAAGCTGGGAATGGCACCTCTCCAGCTGGTCCTATCGAAGTAATGACTACCATGCACCCCCAATCCGATCGACACCACCGCAGCCGACAACCCCAACGCCAGCGGATTCCTCCCCAGCTGCCTTACCGAAGGCAACGTCTTGAACAGCAAATACGTCAACGACCAAGCGCTAACCACACCGCTGCCATTGAGCACATCTCCCTGGTCAATCATGTATCCTCCCGTGCCAAACGCGGCTGCAAAGAAGGCAAGCTGCCAAAACGGCGGCACGACACGAAACGGTGCATGGGTCTGCACCTTGGCCGCCTGCTGCGCTTGCACTTTTGCGACGAGACGTGCGACGAAGCCGTTCGAATGCTGAGATGATGCAGAACTTCGTAGAGATGCGAGCTGCTTTTCGTGCTGGACCTTAGCAGCGGCTTCAGCGGCAGCCTGTGCGGGAGAGGCGAAGCCGAAGGGAGTGGAGAGGGCGAATAGGGCCGAGAGGGTGTAGGCGGGCGTGCTGGTTGAGGCGTACAAGCCGAGTGTGCGGACGGAGGATTGCAGCCATCCTTGATGTTCCGTTGAGTGCATTGCTGTGGTCGTTGTTGCTATGATCTTGACGTCAAACAGCGCACGAGGAGTAGGAGGTTCATCAGGACGCAGTGTCGAAGAAAGAAGCGAGGAGAACAACACAAAGTATCGCCTCCACCAATTCTTGTTGCCCGTCTTCCGAGCAGCTAGAGGAACAATCTAACAACGTCGATTAACTGGTTGGCGCGCGTCACAGAGAGAGAGACCAACACTAACAATCCGAGACATTTCACGCAACAAAGACAGAGACCACGGAGCACCGCGTCTGCGACTCTCGACTGCTTGGCTGTCTGCACATCGACGGCTCACTCTGCCGTGACCATTCACGGCACTTGCACATTCGCATGAGCAACGATGCAGTGCACTGATGTGTGCGGCAGCTATGTCGCCTTGCGCTGTGTCGGACCTGCGGCGTACTTGTGGGGCGGATCTACTGAGATACAATCCCACTACTTTTGTTCAAGGAGCAGCGACACATGCAGTGTCCATTTGACACGGGGGAACGACGAGCAAATGCCGCATCACTGGGACTTGCCGATCCTTGGCATGCTTTCAGCAACGTGTGAAGCGCGAGAATGCGATGGTGCAAAAGCCCATTCCAGAGACCGCGGGAAGTGTGTGGGCGTACGACAGGCGCCAGCGAGGCTGACTTTGAAATGGTGAAAAACTTGGCTGCCAAGCGGCGTCTCTTGAGGATCGCAGAGAATATCCAATCGAAAACCCTGCAGATCTGGTTTCAAAAATTGGACAGTTCAACACCAGGGCAGGGCAGGGAGATTGGCTGCTTCGTGAAGCATTTCTCGCGTATTTCGCTGCTCGGCTGTGGCATTGGCAAAGGGTGCGCGGTGTGTTGCGGTTTGGTTTCCGATGCGATATTTTGTGAATCGAAATGCACCGATGGTCAGGCTGAAACTGCCCTGCACGAAATATGCACACTCTCGAAATTCAGCCTGTGTGGGAGCACGGAACCCCTTCGCCAGTCACAAACCTCATTTTGAAGTGCTGGTGCTGCACCTCCTCTGTGCTGTGCTGTGCTGTGCTGAAACTGTGTCCCGCTGGCCTGCTCTTTGTTCGACTGTCGCTCCTCTTTGCCTTCCAACACCAAGTCAACCTCTTGTCCCCTCCATCATCTCCTTGGAATAGATCGCGACCAGGTAGGGACTTTTGCTGTTCCTCTTTGCAGAGTCACCACGCTCTGGCAGTCTCGCTCCTCTGGATCCAGCCTACGACACCAGCGTCTTCTTTCATCTCACATTCTGTCTCGACTCGGTGGAACGGATACCACCGGCTCAGGCGCTTTCGGCACTCGTGCACCCTCTGGAACGGACCAAGGAGGGAGACCATCCCCACCGTACCCGTCGTTCGCTTGAGACACTCGCAGCAACCCACGTCAACATTCGAAACGGGATTGATCGCCCTTGATTCCAGGCGTACGCCATCGTCGCGTCTCGCACATCCTTCCAACACGACCACCTTGTTCGCTTCCACTTCTCCTCCTCACCTTTCCCATCATGTCGGTCAAGAACTCCCACGATCCCTTCAGCACACCGCTCGAGACCATCACACACGACCCTCTTGCAACATCAGAGACTGCCGGCCTCAAGGCCGACTACGACAAGCGAGCCTACGGTGAAGCCAACCCCGCCCTCGTCGGCACGCTCGAGAAGGATGACATCGCAAATCGCCCCATCGATGCCGTCGAAGAGGTACCCACCACCGCCATCCGCAAGTGGTGGGTGCGTCTGACCTGGCTCACCACCTGGTGGATCCCGTCCTTTGTCCTTTCAAAGTGCGGCGGCATGAAGCGTCCCGACGTACAGATGGCCTGGCGCGAAAAGTTCACCATCTGCGCCATCATCTTTTGGTTGTGCGCCATCATTCTGTTCTACATCATCGCCTTTGGTCGCCTCCTCTGTCCCGACTACGACAAGGCCTGGAACATGAGCCAGCTCAGCCAACACGCCGGAGACAACGACTACTACGCCGCTGTTCGTGGTACCGTCTACGATTTCACCAAATTCTACAAGGGCGACCACTCCGATATCACCAACTTGCAGACCAGCTCCGACCTCATGCTCCAGCTCGCCGGTCAGGACCTCACCGAGTACTTTCCCGTCCCGCTCACCGTCGGATGCCAGTCGCTCGTCTCGGACACCTCGCTCGCCCTCCAGCCCACCGCCAACAACACACCCGCCATCTCGCAGGCCATCCACACCTCGGGTCCGCTCCAGAGCGATGCTTCTTCCAAGCTGCACGACATCAACTGGTACCCCGATCGCTTCCTTCCTTTTGTCAACAAGCTCCGAAAGGGCTACTACGTCTACTCGAAGAAGGACATCGCCGTTCAAGGCCAGTGGAGGCAGTGGGCCATCGTCAACAGCAAGGTGTACGATATCTCCGACTACCTCAACACCATCTCCATCTACCAGACCAACCCGGCCTACTCCTTCCTCGACTCGTCCATCGTCTCGCTCTTCAAGGCTCAGGCAGGCAACGACATCACAGGCGACTTTGAAGATGCCATGAGCAGCTTCAACCAGACCTACCGTGGTGCTATGCAGGCCTGTCTCGACAACGTCTTTTACGTCGGCAAGACCGACTTCCGCAACACGGCCCGATGCGAGGTGCAAAACTACCTCCTGCTCGCCTTCTCGGTGCTCCTTGTCACCACCGTGTTGGCCAAGTTCATCGCAGCGCTTCAGCTCGGCACCAAGCGTACCCCCGAGCAGCAGGACAAGTTTGTCATCTGCCAGGTCCCCTGTTACACCGAAAGCGAGGATGAGCTGCGCAAGACCATCGACTCGATCGCCGGCCTCGAGTACGACGACAAGCGAAAGCTCCTCTTCCTCATCTGCGACGGTATGATCGTCGGCAGCGGAAACGACCGTTCGACACCACGCATCGTGCTCGACATCCTCGGCGTCGACCCCAAGATCGATCCAGAGCCGCTCATGTTCAAGTCGGTCGCGGAAGGTTCCAAGCAGCTCAACTACGCCAAAGTGTATTCGGGTCTCTACGAGTTTGAGGGCCACGTCGTTCCTTACATCGTCATCGTCAAAGTCGGCCGTCCCAGCGAACGCTCGCGTCCAGGCAACCGTGGTAAGCGTGACTCGCAGGTGCTGCTCATGCGCTACCTCAACCGTGTCCACTTTGACGCACCCATGTTCCCGCTCGAGCTCGAAATCTACCACCAGATGAAGAACGTCATCGGAATCGACCCTGCCTTCTACGAGTACATCCTCATGGTCGATGCCGACACGCGCGTCGAGGCCGACGGTCTCAACAGGCTGGTGGCCAACTGTGCCGACGACTCGAGCATCATCGCCATCTGTGGAGAGACCACGCTCGACAACGCCGAAGGCTCGTGGTGGACCATGATTCAGGTGTACGAGTACTACATTTCGCATCACCTCGCCAAGGCGTTCGAGTCGCTCTTTGGCAGTGTCACCTGTCTGCCCGGTTGTTTCTCGCTCTACCGCATCCGCAGCTCGGACAAGGGTCGTCCGCTGTTCATCTCGAACCGCATCATCGACGACTATTCGGAGAATCGCGTCGACACGCTGCACAAGAAGAACCTGCTGCACCTCGGTGAGGACCGATACTTGACCACGCTCGTGCTCAAGAACTTCCCCTCGTTCCGAACCAAGTTTGTCGCCGATGCCAAGGCGCTCACCAGCGCGCCCGACCGCTTCGGCGTTCTGCTTTCGCAGCGTCGACGATGGATCAACTCGACCGTGCACAACCTCGCCGAGCTGGTCCTCATGCCCGAGCTGTGTGGATTCTGTCTCTTCTCGATGCGCTTCATCGTCTTCATTGATTTGCTGGGAACCGTGATCCTGCCTGCTACCGCCGTCTACCTGGTCTACCTTATCGTCACCGTCGCGACCAAAACAGCCGCGATCCCTTACATCTCGATCGCCATGATCGCCGCCGTGTACGGCCTGCAGGCGATCCTGTTCCTGCTGAAGCGACAGTGGCAGTACATTGGCTGGTTGATCATCTACATCTTGGCGTACCCGGTGTTCTCGTTCTTCCTGCCCATCTACTCGTTCTGGCACATGGATGACTTTTCGTGGGGTAACACGCGTATCGTGGTGGGCGAAAAGGGCAACAAGAAGATCGTCGCCGGTACGGACGACGAGCCGTACGACGACACGATGATCCCCGTCAAGCGATTCAGCGAGTACCAGCGCGAGGTATGGGAGGAGGAGGCAGCCGCGCCGTCGATGCGATCGGGCATGACGGGAGCCAGTGGACCGTTTGGCAACTCGCAGGCCATCCTGCACAGCGGACCGCCGAGCCTGTACAAAGCTGGCAGCGCGTATGCTGGCAGCATGGCTGGCTCAGATTACGGAGGTGGGCTGGGCGACTACTACCAGAACACCAACGTGTTGCAGAAGCCGGCGCACTCGCGACAGACGTCGGCGGCGGCTCTGTCGCAGATGGGAGGAGTCTCCCAGGCACCATCGATGATCTTTGGAGGCGCTGGCGGCGGCGGCACGCCTTCGATGTACGGCATGCCCGGTATGGGATCGATGTACGGCATGCCAGCGTCGTCGGCGTCCATGTACGGCATGCCGGCATCGTCGGCTTCCATGTACGGCATGCCGGCATCGTCGGCTTCCATGTACGGCATGCCCAACCCGATAATGAACCCGACAGCGTCGATGTACGGCATGCCACCGATGCTAGCCAACACGCTGGGATCGCCCGCCAACTCGGACATCGGTCTGACGATGCCGCTCACGCAGCAGAACACGGGCGGAAGCCAAGTTTGGGCGCAGCAGGAAGCGGAAGCAGCAGCAGCAGCGAACAACGCAAGCCCGCGTACAAGCGGGATGATGGCGAGACCGTTCTCGACGCAGTCTGCGCTCAACGCGTCGAATCCGTTCGCTGCCGCGCCAGTGGCACGAGCCCTGCCGATCAACGATGCATCCGATCCGACGGACGAAGAGATCAAGTCGGCGGTGCAGACCTACCTTGCGAACCAGCCGAGCTTGATGAACGTGACCAAGCGATCGGTGCGCGAGGCGCTGGTGGGAGCGTTCCCGAACGCGGAGCTGTCGTCCAAGAAGCAGATGATCAACAAGGCGATCGACGACACGCTCTCGGGTGGTGCACAGGCTTGATTGCGCACGCAGTTTTTATTTTCACCTCCTTCACTCTCAGTTTTCCTCTATTAGCTTGTGTCAAATCTCATGGACTATTGTTTCATTCCTGCAAGATGATCGATCGGATGTGTATGTGTGCGATGTTTGCGAGGGAAGAATGAAGGAATGAGCAAGGTCGAGTTGGATTTTGAGAGGTTGGAGAAGAGGGATCTAGAAGGTTCTATGCGCGATCATGGTCAAGGCCAAAGAAAAAACAGAGTTTTTGCATGGTGATACACGTGTTTGACGAGTATGATATGCGTGTTTCGATCCGGACGGAACGGGTAGGCGCACCCAGTAAAGAGTGTATTGGTGCGAGAGATGGATGATGGCATGTGTGTGTGTATCGTTCGGATCGTTGGTTCCCGAGCTCCACAGATTAAGGTCGTGGCATGGAAACTCAACACTAGACTGGAAGAAGGTATCGTCATCGTGGAAGCGTTTGCAGGTGGAGTGATTGATCAAGACTCCTGAGAGTATTTTAGTGGCAGATCTGAGCAAACCAGCACAGACGATCTCGGCGGAAGGGCGCCAGAGTGCAAGAGGTGCAAGACTCGAGAACCCACATGATCACAACGAACGGCAAAGGGTGGAGTGGAGTTACTCTGTATGCATGCAAGTTCGGATGAGATTTCCGCTCCAACCTTGCACGGGGCACATGCCAACTTTATTTTTACAGTGTAAGTTACTCGCTTGCTGGTTCTCGGAGATGTCGGCGATTTTTGCCCCTTGTGACACACGTTGTCGTGTACCATTGTAACGTATTCGACTCGCACAGCCGCCTTTCACCGAGCTGCGTTAGAGGTCTAGACTCGGATTGCTTTCCGAAGTTGTCCCCGACGATCGATCCGTTTCAGATTGGTGGACAGCCGGCTGCAAACACACGATCTGACCATGAATCACCTTTTGCATTAGTCTCGATGCCTCGATCTTGAAAGACTTGGCTACAGCGTACTGTACTGTAGTCGTATCTTGCAGCACAGCACAACGCCCCTAGAGAACAGCTCGTCATCGGAAGGCATTGACCATCTCGACCGACATAAGTCATACCATCGCGCCATCGTTGATCGAATAGCCAGAACATGGCTTCTCCCAGCGTTCTCATTGCGCTGCACCATCGCACTGGCTCGATCCGATGTGAGCCAGTTGCCATCGTCACTGCCCGTAGGAAACGCTGCTTGTGACAGCTTGGCTCTCTGACGATTGTCATCTACGCGTGAAGCCAAGCCGGCTTAGCCGCCGAGTCGCTTAACGGCACTACTGGAGGCGCGTATGATCGGATGCATGCCTTTGCAGCATGCAGCCACAGTGTCGAGATTTCCTTGATTTTCAGCTGCAAAAAGGTTTGAGTACTGTAGCAGCGTTGGTTTCGGCTGCGCTCCCACTCAATTTCTTCATTTCTTCGCGATAGAGCGGCTGGTGCCTGTCGACCTGCATTGCGAGACAAGATGACGCCAATTCACATTCTTGGTTTTTTTTTAATTTGGTCTTTCTGAACCTGCAGCAGAGCCTGTGTTCGGCTTCCGGAAAAAATTTGGGTGTTTGTGATTTTTGCAGGAGCAGAGTGATTGATTGATGGCTTTTGGTGGTGCGAGCAGATGCAATCCGGTTTTGCTTCCCGCCTATCACCACGTCTCTTTCGAGTCCGATCGATCCCCTAATCGCGCCCTCTCGCCGCCCATCTCCAGCAAGTCGAGTAGCGGCAGCAGCAACGGTAGCGGTAGTAGTAGCAGCAGCAGCAGCAGCACCGGAACCAGCATATATCAAGCGGCTACCTCTGCCGCTTGCCTCGGCAGCCGGGACCATGTCTTCTTCGACACTATTCCACCCCGCAAAGCAATCGGATCCTGCTCCGCCTCCTCCTTCCTCCTCGACGGCGACTCCCGTACCATCAACATCGGCTGCATCGACGCCCGCACCCGCAGTAACTGCCTCGACACCATCGTCGTCCGCGCAGCCGTCGGCCTCCGCTTCCAAAGCTGAACCCGCTTCTGCATCCGCTACGACCACAGCGCCATCATCTCCAATCACAAAACCCACCACAGCAGCATCCTCTACATCCTCAACACCATCAGCGTCCTCTACCACACACCCCGCTACAGTATCAGACCCATCTACAGAAGACATAGACATGGCTGTTCCTACCGTATCGCATCCTCCCCCCAACTTTGGCGCTTCCTTCAAAGGAGTCACCCCCGTCGCATCGGCCACTCTGCCGCCCAATCTTCCTCTTCTCGGAGATCTCATACCCCAGCAGGCACAGACTTTCGGTGTCAACACTCCTCCGCCTGCACCCAATGCATCCCTAGCCTCGCCTTTGCAGCCTTTCGCAACGCCTTCCGACTCTCCACAACCTTTCCAGGCCGCCAAGAGCTCTCCCGCTACTCCCGCACCCGCCGTGAAACCGAGCGACGTAACTTCCTCGGCGCCTGCAGTCGCGCCGTCTGCGACACCTACACCTCCCAAGATGGCTCCTGTCGTCGCCGGCATCGGCACCCTGCCGGAGACTGCCTCTGCTGCCGCCTCTGGCTCCGGCGCCGCATCAAGCTTTTCGGCTACCGACAGCCTGCGTGCTATCCCCACCAACAAGAATAACCCTGCTTTCCTCAACAAACTTCGCAGCATGGTAGACGATCCCAACACCGACGAGCTCATCCGCTGGTCTCCCGATGGCGCCTCCTTCTTTGTTCCCAACCATGTTCGCTTTGGCGACGAGGTGCTTCCTCGCTTCTTCAAGCACAACCGCTTCTCCTCCTTTGTCCGCCAACTCAACATGTACGGTTTTCACAAGGTGCCTCACCTTCAGCAGGGCGCGCTCAAGCACGACTCGCCCCAGGAGAGCGAGCTCTGGGAGTTTTCCAATCCGCACTTTCATCGAGATCATCCAGACTGGCTCTCCAAAGTGCAGCGCAAAAAGGGCCCTCGCGACGACAAGGATGCCAATGCCGAACGCGAGCAGAGCGTCAGCACGGGTCAGGAGCTCATGCATGCAGGAGCGCTTATGCGCACCGATTTTGGCGCCAACAGCGTCGGTGTCGACGGCAGTGGCGAAGGCGCTCTTCAGCTCGCCAGCGTGCTCAACGCAATCAATGCCATCAAGAATGCGCAGACCAGCATCAGCGCCGACCTGCGACATTTGCAAAACTCCAACCAGAACCTTTGGCAGGAAGCCGTCGAGTCAAGGCAGCGTGCCAAGCGTCAGCAGGAGACCATCAACAAGATCCTACGCTTCCTCGCAGGTGTGTTCGGCAATCAGGATGATGCAGAGACGCCCGTATCAGGCAAAAAGGTACCTGGAAAGGGTCGTGGTGGACGCAGGGTGGGCGTGCGACCACAGCAGCAGCAACGAAGCAAGAGCCGCCTCATGATCGAAGATGGCTCCGAGTCCTCTTCCCATTCTGCCGGTCTGCGCGGCATCGAAGCGCTCGACCTGCCGCTTGACCAAGAAGAAATTGAAGAGATGCCTTCGCACCTCCGGTTCCAGGACGCCAGCAACGCCGACTCGTCTCCCAGAACTCAGAGCCCTTCTGCCAACAACGGCGGTTCGCGCTTCACACAGATCGGCTCACCGCCCAGCAGTGCAGCCGACTTTGGAAGGCAGTTGTCCGAAGCAGTCTCGACTCCGGGCGGATCCAGACGGCTCTCGTCGCAGGCGAGCAACCAGGTGCTGAACGCGCTTGCATCGGGCGAGGGCAACGCCTGGCTCGCCAGCCTGTTTGGTGCCAGCTTGGCCAATCAGGGTTCCAAGTCGACGGGACCTGCATCGGGTGGTGGTCTCAAGCTGGACCCGCACATGGTCGCTGCTCTTCAGCAGGCGCTTGCGAGTGCGGGAACCGGCGGCGGTGGCGGAGCTGGCGCAGTCAATGGTGCAAGTGACAGCAACGCAGACTACTTTGGTGGGTCGGGCAATGTGCCGGCGGACGACTTTTCGTCGCGTTTCTCGACGTTCCCTTCTACTTCGAATGCTTCTGGCGGCGGCAACGCCTCCACTCAGCCGTCTTCCAGCTCTGGTACGGCTAACGGACTAGGCTTGGATGCCGATGCGCTCGCTCGCATTGCCGGTCTCTCGCAGGCGCTTGTGCAGTCGCCTGCTCGCCAGAATGCAAACGCAGGCAGTTCGAACAACCAGCAGTCCAACTACAGTCTCGCGTCGCCCAGCAGGGGCCAATCAGCCAACCTGTTCGATATCGGCAACGACGACCTTACCAGCAGCAGTAACAACCAGCTCGCCCTCTCGCTGTCGAGAGCCTCGCGCGATCTGCAAAACACGTCGGGCGACGTCGATCAGGTGCAGAACAGCATCAACTCGCTCATCGAAGGGTTGCAGACCAACCCGGCGTTGTTGCAGAGCATCGCTGGGCAGGGATCGCAGGCGGGCGGGGCTGCTGCGGGGGTGCCGTGGCAGACGACAGGTGCAGACGCTGGTGCGGGCGGTGCGGGTTTCGGTGCATTTGGCGATGCCACCGGTGCTGCGCCGACCGCCTCGATCGGGCAGAATCAGTTCGGCGGACCCACCGGCACGACCCCGCCCTCCGCGAGCGCAGACGCCAACGCCGCATCCGCCACCAGCGCCACCGCACCCATCGACACGGACTTTGACGTCGACTCGTTCCTCAGCCAGTTCGTCGACTCGTCGCAAGCACCCGGCGGAGGCGTCTCCTCTCCGTCGAATGCATACGGCGAGAGCCCGTCGTTTGCCTTCTCGCCCGCGACGACGGCTGCGTTCCTGCATGGGGCGGGGGTGAACGATGCGGCGTTGTATGGGCAGTTGGCGGAGAACAGCGATAGCAGCGGTAGTCCCGTGGAGAGTGGAGCGGGTGGGGTGGGGAAGAAGAGGAAGCCGTCCGGGGCAGGGGTCGGGGTGGAGGTGGATACGATGGGTGGCGCGAGGCCTGCGAAGAAGGCTGGCAGGAAGGGTTGAATGGAGTTAGAGAGAATGTATTTTTACCCAGCGCAGAGCATTTTGTCTCTGTTCACACACGCGGTCGAAGGTGGTTTCAATGAAGATCGGCTTGCATCGTTTGTTTCTACATATGTTTTTCTTCGTTCTTGGCCTCTTCCAGCTCGAACCTCTTGAACCCTCTGGTCCTGAACAGGATCTCGTCCATATCCAGTGGACCTTTGAACTCCTTCCTGCCCGTCACGAACCAAGCTACAATACTAAGCAGGGCAACGACAGCCACTACGACGACGGTGTAGTTCATGCTGCTACCCGTGACCTGTGCTTCGGGGGGGAAGAGGAAGAATACGTCGGTGAAGAGGACGAAGGCGATCGCGGCGGTGTTGATGATAGGACCGAGGGTGGGGCCGAGGTTGAATCTGCGGTGGTCGAGTACGGCGGTGTCGAGGATTTTTCTGCCTCTCAGGAGTAACAGGGCGATGGGGATGATGTACGAGAACTGGAGGAGGACAACGGAGCTCGACAGGATGGCGTTCAGCGCGGAACTGCTGCCCAGGTAGACGCAGCCGAAGACGATCACCCAGCACGTGGTCAACACCAACGCCGGGATGGGCACCTCTTCCTTCCTCGAGATTCGAGCGAAAAGTTGGTGGAAAGGTAGACCTTTGTCCCTCGCGAATGCCTGGCTCATCCTCGAGCTCGTCGTCAACAACGCCGTCGCGGTAAACGCCATCGACACTACGGGGAACATCAGCAAACACACCGCACCTGCCTTGCTCCTCGTCGCTTGGTAGATGATCTCCAACAACGCACCCGCCGGGCTCTCCGTCACAGCTGTGAAATCCTGCAACACAAAGAGGAACACCATCAGCACCACAAACGTCGAGCTTGCCCCGATGGCAACAGCCAAAATCATGGCACGTGGGGCGTTGATGCTCGGCTGATCGATCTCATCCACCAGATGCGTAGCTCCATCACTACCGACAAGACTGAATGCCGCTTGCAATAGACCGAGGATCCAAGCTACGCCGTTGTTCCACCCGGTAGTGTTGACGAACTTGCCAAAGACGAAGGAAGCGGATTGGTAGTTGGGGGTTGCCCGGGAGAGACAGGTGATGGCGATGACGATGGCGCCTACGAGGGACCAGATCATAGCTACTCGATTCAGATTGTCGAGGATCTTGACGCCGAAGGCGTTGATGAGCCAAGCACCGATGGAGAAGGCGACGTAGACGAGGAAGATGTGCCAGGGTTTCTGTTCGTAGTTTTCGTGGAGGAGGGCGATGATCCCGACGATGAACTGTCCTGCTAGGGAAGACGCGGTTGCCGTGAGCGCCACCCAACCCGCGACCGAGATCCATCCAGTGAAATAGGCGATCGCGTACCGATACTTTGCAGGCGAAAGCAGGAACGACCAATGATACTGACCGCCGGTGGTCGGATAGACATGACAGATCTCGGCCATGGAGAGCGCACACGCCATGACACCGCAGAACGCCACGACCATCCCCCAGAGCGTCACCGACGGACCACCCGAGATGAGCGCGATGGACATGGAGGCGGAGGCGGCGGTCCACGAGTTGAGGATGCAGTAGCAGAGGCCGATGAGCGCGAGCGTGGAAAAGTGGGTCTTGGGAAGCGAGGTGATGGGTTGATCGCCCTCAGCGGCGCCGGCGGCAGCGATGGTGGCAGAAGAAGCATTCTGAGGAGTGCGAGGGTGTGCGCGGTAGTCGTGGAGGGACTGGGTTTGTGCTTGAGCGCGTTTCTCGGCTGCCAGGCTGGCGGGAAGCGTCGTTGACGCACCGTCGGTCGGTGTCGACATGACGAAGGAGAAGGAAAGGAACGTCTCGTTGGAGACTTGGTTGGAAGGGTGGAGGTCGACGACGATGGTGGTGGTGAGGAGCAGGAGAGGCGAGGTATGACAGGGGTCGACATTTATCACTTCTTCTTCAACAGTGTCGGCTTCTATCGTTGCACACACACACGCGCGCACATGGGGAACCCAACCTCGACGTCAAAGATAGCATCCCCGCTTCCAATCACATGTCGTTTCGCAAACCTTCCCCGCAAGCAAAGCCGGAAGCCGTAGCCGAAAGGTGACTCTGATAAACGTTATAGCCGAGCTTGATTTTTGACCGCCCGCGCTGTACATGTTTGTGACAAGCTGGTCTACAACTTTCTGGGCCTACGGTTCGCAAAGGTGGTCAGTCGCACAAAGGCCAACATTTCGCAGAACGAAAAGTTGCCGCGGAGTATTTGTCCCTGCAGCTGCAGCCTGCATAAGCCACTTGCAGCCACGTCAAATAAAGAAGGAGAATAAATTCTATTTTGTTTCATCAAAAGTGACGTCGTCGTCGACCCATTGTACCCCACCATCTCTGCATCAAACACATTCTACAGCACACTCCGTGACATTAGTCTGTATTGTATCGCAGGTACTGTTATGTCGAGCCCGTGTCGAGCGTTATGCAAGATGCAGCCACGAAAGTAAGACGGAACGAGAATGGGACGCTGGAATTTGAACAAGCCGAGCCGCTGCTGCAGAGAGGAGGAGATAAGAGCCTCAAAAGAATAGATCGACTGGAGCCCAGGGAACCCGAAGCGCTTGATCTGGAGCCCAAAGCGCGAGTCGACGTCAATGTCGAAATGTCATGTTTAGCCGCGCGGTGCAGAATGTAGCACAGTGTTAGACTCTGGCTGTAGCGGGAATCGGCGATTTTGTGAGGGACTGAACAGAGATCCCGATCGGCGTCCTACGAAAGTCACTTTGAACCAAAGGTGGAGCAGAGCGGTCACAGACCAACACACTCTCCCTTTTCTTCGCTTCCCTCTCGTCCTCACCTCCTCTTCTCTCTCTCCCTCTGCCGCAACAATGTCGAACTACGAGGACGACATCGAACCCATCGCGGATCCATCCGACGCTCCCTCCGCCACATCCCTCGGCAAACGTCCTCGAAACGACGAAGCCGGTTCTGCCGTCGACGCTTCCGATGCATTCTCCCGACTCTCACCCGAACCCGACGAAGACATCAACCTAGCTGAAGGGAAACACCCTGTCTGGTTGGTCAAGATACCCAAATTCCTGCTGCAGGCATGGTCGTCCATTCGTACCGATGATCTGAGGCTGGGCACTGTTCGGGTGTACGATCCGGATCACACGGGACATCAACGTATGGAGTTGCTCTTGCCCGACCCACCTGCACCCGCCATCCCTACGGAACCGGGGAAACCTCGCAATCCTAGATGGGACACTGTTCCGAGAGCGTACGATCTCAAGCTCACGTCGGACTCGGCTTCGACGTTGAAACGAAACATCTACGCCTTTCGTGAAACCTTGCAGGATGTCGATCCTTCTTCCTCCTCAAGCGGGTTGAAGAAGTCGGAAGACTCGGACGACTCGTCAGAAGACGAATCTGGTCGATCCAAGAAACGTGGCAAGACACGTCGTATCACCTCCCTCTGCGGAACAGTCACCAACGAAGCCGCTCTCCAACCACAGATCCGTTCCTCCAACAGCGACGTAAAACCTGGTTCCACGTCCATCTCCGGAGGTGCACCCATCTCGGATTCCTACCGAGAACTCCTCCGACGTCGTCGTCTAGAAGCGTCTACGCCCAAACGATCCATCAAGATGCTCGATTCCACCGATGCAGGGCGTCACAATATGCTCGTCGCCGGCGTCGGGTCTGGTGTCAACTCGCAGAAATCGCGCTTCAACGCTGCCATCGCCTCCAAGCCCAACTCGCGCAACGCGAGCGGTAACGAAAAGTTCGCGAGGATGCCCAAGAACGAGTTGCTCGATATGCTCTTCGGCCTGTTCGAGAGGTGGCAGTATTGGTCGCTGAAGAAGCTCAGGGAGGAAACGCAGCAGCCGGAGAGCTATCTAAGGGAGACACTGACGGGTATTGCGGATTTGCACAAGAGAGGTCCTTACGTAGGGAATTGGAGCCTGAAGCCCGAGTACTCGAATATGCGCAAGGAACAGGAGAAACAGCAGCAGCAGCAGCAAGAACAGCAGCAAAAAGCAAAAGTGGCGGAGAACAAGGTGGATGACGACGAGGAGGAGGATTTTGGTGAGAATGACAGCAGCGATGATGACGATGATGGCGAGGATTTCGACGATGTATAGAGGCAGCCAGTCTGATTCGTGCCCACTGGAGACGCTCCTGTGCATTGAACAAGTGGATCTCACGTGATGCTCAAAGCGAACCTTTCACAGTGCCGGCACAATCCTATCGTTGCGAGTGATGTTTGAAAAGATGCTGTGTATTGATGCAAAGATCTGCTGCGACTTTGTAGGGCGCGCATGACCCTGCTTTTGAGATGTCCTCCTACGACCTGCTCTTACCCGCTGCAGCCAGCACCTCCGACTCGCCGATCGGCTGCGGCCTATACTGCCTCTCCTCCACCATTCCCCCACCCACCTTCCCCTCAAACTCGCCATCCAACGTACAGCTCGGCAGATCAAACTCCCCCAGCGGCGTCTCTGCCAAATACAACCTCCTCAACGCATCCTCGGCCGCCCTGAACTCCGCCATCCTGATGCTGCTCCCACTGCCCTCGCCCAGCTTGGTCTCTCCGCTCCACACGCCCACTACGAACACGGGGCTGATGCTCAACCTTCCGCTCTCGGCGATCATCCTCGACTGCGGTGGTTGCTTGCCGTACTTGGCGCAGGTGGAGGAGAGCGCGTGTTTGGGGTCGATGAATTTGAGCAGCGAGGCGAGGTTCAATCCGCGCGATAGGAAGTGCGACGTGACGAAGGATCGGGCGGAGGAGAGACCCTGTTCTTGGAAGATGACTGCGACGATGGCTCGCATGGCGTCGGCGGAGACGTCGCGCGAGAGGAGCGTACGCATGGTGTTGGACGAGGTGCTGCTGCGCGGGGTGGCTCCGCGACCGCCGCGCTTTTGGGTGAGACCGTTGGTGGGTACGCGAGACTGCTTGTTCCACCGCAAGATGTTTTGCGCTGCGAGACCGAGTTCGGAGGCGACGTCGCTGAGCGTGGAGGGACCGACATACGCAGAAACGGCAGCTTTGAGAACGCGGGTGGGCAGGTTGGGGTATCGCAGGTGAAGGTGTTCGGTCGCGAGCATTCCCAACAGCGAATTGCCCACCGTCGCCAGCGCTGCGTGGTGCTCTACACCCTGTGCATCCTTCGGCGTTGTCAGGAATTGAGCGGCGTCCAAAACGGTCGCACCCTGCTTCTTGGCCAGACCGGAAACAGCCGCTGCAGGATCGAGCTGCAGATTGGCAGATGCGTTGACCTGATCCACGAGTGACTGGAAGGATGGATGCGTACATGCCTGGTGCACCAATCGTATGCGACGATCGCGCGATTCTGCATCGAGCGAGGAGGGGAGCAGACCGAGACGTGCGGTCAACGCAGCGAAGGCCGAGAGAGGTGGTGGTCGTACAGCGGCGTACAGTTCGGGTTCGGTGCGTGCCAAGCGAGGAAGGTGGACGTTGGGCGTGGGGTCGTGAACGTAACTCGAGGATGATGCTGATGCCGCAATATCGGCGGTGCTGCTGCTGCTGCTGCTGGAGGAAGAAGCGACGGCGGTGGAAGCGGAACGGCTATGCGATGGAAGTTGTCGGCATCGAGTCGAGTGGCATAGCGCCTGTGTGGATGTGGAAGCGTTGGCGTGCGAGAGCGGACGCAATGCGCGCGTAAGGCTTCTGTTGGCCGACATGGCTGCTGATTGCGTTGCTGCTCGACGCAAAGGATGAAAGGAAAGAGTGATGGTGATGACGGACCATCCGAACTCAAGCAACGGGTCGTCCGAGTGTCTGTCAAAATTGGCACTTCTTCTTCGGAATCGCTCTAAAAAAAGCGCAGTAGCAAATGGCGACCTTCTCACACGATGGCTGACCAACAGGCGAAAAGAAGAAAAAAAAATGCTCTCTCTCTCGAGAGGCGGATCTTCCGATTCTGAGGCTATTGGGTCGCTTCACGTGATGCTGCCTCGTCTCTCCAAATTTCATCCGCACGAGAATTAAGGCGCAACTCCACCTTGAACACTGAGAATGCTCAGGCCGCTTCTCAAAGCTTTGCACATTGCGCTTCTGTCGTCCTTCTCCTCACCTAAAGTATACACCGGACGTCGGCAACTCTGACGATAGTCAAGAGGGTGTTTTGTCTCGCCATTCCCGCCGTCCTGCACAGCAACATCTCGCACCTCACGTTCGACGAGGGCAGCGGACCCTACCCGGCAACGCACCTTCCAGCCTAGTGACTTTGAAGCACAACCGGGCCTATATCCCACCCACCTCACCATGGCGGCACGCAGAGCACCCGCTCGCATGCCAACACAAGGTCGCTCTCCACCCACCTCCGCTGCCGAGGTCCACCAACAACATCAAGCCGCCCAATCTGCCCAGCAATCCTCCTCCTCCTCCCAACAGGATGCGCTCTCCGTGCTCCTCGTCACCGCAGGCTACGACCACACCATCCGCTTCTGGGAAGCGTGGTCCGGCATCTGCTCGCGCACCATCCAACACCCTGACTCCCAGGTCAACCGTCTCTCGATCAGCCCCGATAAGCGCTTCCTCGCGGCGGCTGCCAACACGCACATCCGGCTGTACGACTGTTCAATAGCGTCGCCGGCGAGTATCGCTGCTGCCAACGCTGCCGCTGCTGGCGGTAGTGCAGGCGGGTCGGGTAACGCCGGTGTCGGAGCACCTGCTCAACCCATCGCGACGCTCGAAGGGCATACGGGCAATGTGACGGGGATCGCGTGGCACTGCGACATGCAATGGCTGGTCTCGGGAGGCGAAGATGGTTTGCTCAAGATTTGGGATCTCAGGACATCGCGTGCGACCAGAATATACGACCACAGGGGTCCGGTGAACGACGTGGTGGTGCATCCGAACCAGGGCGAGCTGGTGAGTTGCGATCAGAACGGCAGCGTCAAGGTGTGGGATCTCGGGCAGAACGGGTGCAGTCACGAGCTGGTGCCGGAGGAAGGCGTGCCGATCAGGTCGGTCACGGTGGCTGCGGATGGGAGCTGTTTGGTGGCGGGGAACAATACGGGCAAAGTGTACGTTTGGAGGTTCATCAATGGCGTGTATGATGCGCAGCAGGCGGGAGGCGGTGGTGCAGCAGGAGCGCCGGTCGCGGCGACGGCCGGTGGGGATTTCACAGAGTTGCAGCCTGTGACTACGTTCCAGGCGCACGAAAAGTACCTCACGAGAGTGCTGCTCAGTCCAGACGTAAGGTAAGTTCCTGTCGCCAGTCCAAGTGAACTTCTGCCCAGGTCATCATCACTAACCTCTCTTCCCGCTTCTTTTCTCGCTATTAGACACCTCGCGACGTGTTCAGCAGACGCAACGGTCAAGATCTGGTCCACCTCCCGGTACGAGTTCGCGCTCGAGAAGACGCTCGTCGGCCACCAACGCTGGGTGTGGGATGCAGCCTTCAGCGCCGACTCGGCGTACCTGGTCACCGCCTCTTCGGATCACGTGGCGAGGCTGTGGGAGTTGGCATCGGGTGAAACGGTGAGGCAGTACAACGGTCATCACAGAGCGGCGGTGTGTGTCGCGCTGAATGATGCTTCGCTGGGTGGGCCGTAGTGGAGTGCTCAATGCTCAAAAAGATACCTTTTGCTTCAGAGAAGTGGTTGTCGATTGGATGTTTGTGTGTGGGTGGTGTATGGTGTGAGAGCGGGTTTTTAGGGAGCCGAGTTCCGAATATGGAGATGTGGCAGGGATAGGACCCTGAATTCGCGAGTGGGATCGGAACCTTGACGTTGACGTCGCTCAACGACTTTTGCTTGCGAGTATGAGCGGCAAAGACAGGTGGAGCAAAGCGTCCTCGTCACGCGCATCGGCAGGATCCTCCAGCTCGATCTCGTCATCGTTCCTAGGTCTCAAAGCCGAATTGGAACGAAGCAAAGCATCTTCCTCCTCGCTCGCCTCTTCATCCTCGAAACGCAAACCAGACGACCTCGATCGACCGTCTCGACGAAAACTCTCTTCCACCTTCCTCGCACCGCCCTCCTCTGACAAACACAAAAGGCTCAAAGCTGCCACCGATCAATCCTCCTCCTCTTCCAAACGCTCTTCTTCTGGTTCGTCATCCAACGAAGCTTCGACATCGCAACTCGAACGGATCAAGCAAAACCTCGAACGAAAAGCGCGCATCTACTCTCAACTCGAATCAGGCAAGTTCGGCGGGTTCACCAGCGCCGAGCTGAAGGAAGGCAGCATCGATTGGGATCGAAAACGATCTCAACCGCCGGCGACACGAGCTTTGTCACCTTCTCCACCCTTGATAGAGGACAGGGATGAACGCGAGGTCGAGTACATTGATGAGTTCGGTCGGACGAGGAGGAGCAAACTGAGCGAGGTTCCGAGAGAGCTCTTACCGAAGGAAATCGGTGGCGATTACGAAGAAGATGGGGAGGAGGAGAAGGAGGAGGATAATGCGATCTATGGTCCAAGTACGAGTTTCCCAGTGTACAATCCGGAGATTCATCGAAGAGAGAGATATGCGAAAGAGGAGGAAGCGAGAGGGAAAAGGCACTTCGATCCTGATTTTGATAGGAGACATCGGGGTGCTGCATTCTATCGATTCAGCGACAAGGAGGATGAACGCAAAGTGCAGTTGGATCAGCTGGCAGAATTGCGCAACGAGACGAGGAGGAACAGGAACGAGCTCAACTAGCTTTTTCGAGACAATCTCGCACCACACACAACGACACACCCATACACTCGACACCACCCTTTCTTTCATGGTGGGAAGGATTCGATTTCTTTACGAGTCGAGCGGCTTTCTAGCCCAGAAAAAGTAGTTGCACTCCTGCGTACCCGGCAAACTCGTCCCCGATTTCGCCAACGTCCAGGTCCCCTTCCAAGGCAGATACGCTGTACCTCTGACCTCAAAGTGCAACCTCTGTGGCAACTCGGTGCCCTGTGCGTACCACTTGAGATCATGCTGGAAGAAGTCGATCAATTCGCTTGGATTGACGTACTGTCGATGGGTGTGCGTTCCCGGAGTGACGAGACGAAGGACGTCCTCGGCCATGAAGATGGTGAGAAACCACGAGAGCGGCGTCCTCGCGATGGTGGACATGAACAGGTGTCCACCGGGTCTGACGAGGCTGTCGAGCGAGCGGAGGAAGTCGGCGGGACCGTTGACGTGTTCGAGCACCTCCATGGCGCAGACGACGTCGAAGGTGCGGTTCTGCGCGACGAGGTCTTCGGCGGTGGTGTGGAGGTAGGTGAGCGAAGGACCGCCGAGAGGGTGCGGGCGGGAGAGGAGCGGATCGCGTGCGGCGTGGGTGGTGGCGATGCCGATGTTGCTAGCGCTTGCGTCGACGCCCGTCGTTCGTGCTCCTAGTCGAGCGAGCGATTCGGAGAGCAGTCCACCGCCACACCCGATGTCGGCTACGTCGAGACCGCGAAGGAACTGCGTCGAGCCTAGGTTTTCTACTGGACTGCGTGCTTGCGACGCTGATGTTGATGTCGAAGTAGTTGCAAGATCTGATGTGCTGGATCGACGAGCATCGACTTGACGTCGAGCCAGCTCGTAGCCCCATACCTCGTCGAGCTTTTCGCGAAGGAACTGGATGCGCGCCGGATTCATAGCATGAAGAAGACCAAACTCGCCATGCTCATCCCACCATTTGGAAGAAAGTCGACTAAAGTGCTCGATCTCGGAGGCGTGGACCGACGATGGTGCAGGCACCGATGGCTGACCATGTGGGCTGCTGGCTGAAACGTTGGGTTGCGAGTCGAGACGAAGCTTTGACGACGAAGCGAAGCATCGTGCTGGTGCGATCGACGGCCTGTGTCATGGGGAAATGAAGTGCAGAAGATGCAATGGGCAAGACTCAGCTTGTGGTTCACAGATGTGCTCAGGCAAGGTGCGAATTCGCGGAGAGACTCACTGGCAAACGAAGGCGGCGCTTGAGCGCGAGAGCCGCCTGGCAGAGGACCTTGTCGTCGCCGAGATCATTATGGGAGGTTTCGAACGAAGAAGGTTTTTGGGACAGCAAAAGGGGTATAGTAGAAGTACAAAAGGGAATGCTACAAGGATGCGATGAAAAGGAAAGCGACTGCAGAGACTATGAGGCGAGGACGGAGAGATATGCAAAGAAGATGCTTGTCAGCTTCGGATCCCACTCGATCTTGTGTTGTGTCGATGCGGTTGTACGATGCGCTTGGATCAGATTAAGGGAGGATAATAGCGTAAAGGCCTCCACTGCTATCGGGTTTGTCGGCAATGTAATTGCTTTGTTACGACTGGTGCCAGGCAGAATCCAATCATCATTTGAGAGCGGTCGAGTGCAAAAAGGTGCGAGATTGAGTGGACTGTACTTACATTTGCAGGTGGTGGTGGTGGAAGGAAGAAAGACTAGGAATGAGCGTTTCTGCTTTGGTCAACTCGGTGCACTCCAAACGAGGATCAAAATCAGAAGAAACGCGCAAAAGCTGAAAAGCTGCGGTCGCAACTTGGCAAAGACACATTTATCGCCCGAGTCGGACCCAAGCAGCCTCCACAACCACTTGTGGCTTTGGACCCTTGCTTGGGGTCGAGCTCTTCATGGTCTTGCGGTGCTTACTACCGTGTCGACCAGTGCCGTTCAGCCTCGGACGAGAAGGCTTGCAGTCTCTGACATGTCGTCACTCTTCAGCAGCTGCTTTGGACGACCCGAGGAACCCCTTGGCAAGGCGCAAGGCAGCAGCGATTCGATACCACACGCAGGACATCGAGAGGTGGACAACGTCAATCCGGCCAAATGCGTCTTTTGCAACGTCACACCGGACCGCTTCGAGATCGTGCTGCAAGACGACGAGCTGATCTGTTTTTCCGATCGCTCGCCCGCTGCAGCCATCCACCTGCTCGTTATACCACGAACGCACATTGCCAACGTGCAGAGCCTCACGCACAAGGATGTCGAGCTCGTGCGCCAAATGCAAGCGCTGGGCAACAAGGCGCTCGACCTCGTCTCGGATGCCGCCACCACCACGACGATGTCGGATGCAGCCGAAAGGAGGTTCGGCTTCCATATACCACCGATCCGAAGTGTCGACCATCTGCATCTCCACTGCCTCCAATTGCCGTTCCGAAATCGATACAAAGCCATCAAGTACCGCGTGGCAGAGCCGCCAAACAGAGATTACCTCAAAGGCTGGTCCTGGTTCGTGGAGTGGAAGCAGACGTGTGCGTTGCTCGAAGCTAGACGCAAGATCACGGTTTCCAGTTGTTGAACGATCACCTGCCGCTGATTACCATAGATACCCGTACATTGCAATCTCATACAGATTCTAGACACGGTTGTCGGGACATGACATTCACGAAGTACGTTATCAAGGCCAAAAATTGAGGCTTCGAAATTGACGGCTCACAAAAACAAAAAAGGAATGCCTCCTAGCCGACTCGAACGACTGACCTCTTCATTACTAGTGAAGTGCTCTACCGCTGAGCTAAGGAGGCTTTGATGTCAGCGGTGGCTGATGTTGTAAATACAATACAGCTAGGTGCTAGTCTGCAAGGAACCTTGAGCGTGCATATCCACCACCAAACAGCGGAGGCACCGTACAGCCAGAGCACCGACGGAGTAGTCGAGCTCGAGCTGAGAGGCTCGTCGAAGTGAGGCGCCAGTGAGGGCATGCGTGTGACAGCATCAGTACCCACCGGTTGCTGTATCTGGATGCGAGTGAGTGCAGGTCGAGTGACAAGGACCGAGCGAGGTGCGCCATTTTGACTCTTGATTGTGTTGCATGCGTTGCATGCGCTGCCTGCGGTGAGATTTTCAGGCACATGCTCACTCACTCAGTAATCCGCTCGGCTCGCTTGCTCCACAATCGGACACTGTGTGCGCTTTCAACCTGTCCGGCGCTGCTGGACCCTCGCTCGCTCGCTCGCATATCATGGACCCGCGGAGACATCTCGCAACACCTTTTGTCCTACAACCATCATCTTTACACCCAACAATGCCCGCCGACAAGCCACCTACAGTGCCCCCCGAGATCGACATCCCCAACGCGGGCTCGTCGGAGCAGTTCTGGATCGAGACCGACTACTCGGACAAAACACGCTTCTGGGCCAAACGCTTCTACCCCACCGATTCCACTGCCAATACCGAAGTTCTACCCAAAGCCACCACCATCTTCGTGCACGGCTTTGTCGAGTACGTAGATCGCTACCGCAACATCTTCAAGCTGTGGCCTAGCAAGGGACACGAGATCCTCGGCTTCGATCAGCGCGGATGGGGCAACACCTGTCGATCCTCCTCCGATCCCGTCGGCAACTACGGAAACACGACGTGGCCGCAGCAGTTTCAAGATCTGGAGCATGTGATTCGAACCACGCGCAAACGGCTGGATGAGAGGTGGGGGGTGGGCAAAGTGCCGATCTTCCTCCTGGGGCATAGTATGGGCGGAGGGATCGTGACGGCCTTCCACACGCGCGGGGACGAGTGGGTGAAGCAGCACGGTGGCAATGGTCCGTCGCAGGAGGCCAAGGAGATGGTGGCGGGTGTGGTGGCGAGTGCGCCGTGGTTGACGCTGACCAAGCCTCCGGCGTGGTTCATCATTTGGGGTGCGACCAAACTGCTCGCTCTGATGCCCGAGATCCACTGGAACGTCGATCTGCTGGGCAAGAACATCTCGAGGGATCCCGTCGTCGCCAAGAACTTTGAGAACGATCCGCTCTCCGACAAGAAGGTCTACCTCAAAGCCATCCAAGGTCCGCTCCAGGGCGGAATGGATATCGTCGACAAGTCGTACGCCCACTGGCCCGAATCCAAACCGCTGCTGGTCATCCACGGTACCGCGGATCTCATCACTAGCCACAAGGGCTCCGAGAAGTTTGTGGAGCGCGTCAAGGCTTCCGACAAGACACTCAAGCTCTTCGACGGCTACTACCACGACTTGCTCAACGAACCTGGTCAGGACAAGGTGGTTGTCGGTGAATACGTCATAAAGTAAGTTTTCAAGCAGTACGGCGTGATTACACGAGCTGTTGTTCCGATTGCTGACTTTTCTCAAACTCCTTTGCGCTTACACAGCTGGTTGAACAGTCATTTGTAGAACCACTCCAGCTCGCCCTTGTCGATCCGCATGAAATAACGAAAAACCCGTTCTACACCGGAGTAATGACGTTGACAAGCTGTCGTTCCCACGAGCGCAAGCCGTCCTGATCGCGTGCAGACTGGAAGTCCGGCTCGGTCTTTTCTCGCTTCATCTCGGCGATCGCGTCGGCAAACACGCTCCATTCGATGCAATTGCCCTTCACGGTGGAACCATCTGCAGAGGAAGTGTCGATGGACCATTCGCCTTGACGTGTGCGGGTGAGGGTTTGGACGTGGGCGGCGGAACCGACGGCTGTGGCGAGATCGTGCACGATGGACCGCACGTAGGTGCCGGAGGAGACGGTCATCTCGAGCACGAAGGCCGGAGGACCCGCAGCGTCTGACTGCGTAGCAGTCTCGGTGGAAAGCTTCTTCCAGGTGGACGTTGTTTCGGTGGGTGAAGCGTTGGGTTCGGCTGCGTCCGGTTCCTTGAATGTGTCTGTCTGACCTTCCTGTCGACCGGCCATGTGGAGCACCCTGCCGACCAACGCTTTATCCTCTGGCGGCACCTCGCGATCTGGCTCCTTGAATGTATGCTTGCCCGGCTCGAGCCAATCGACCAAGCGCAGTTCGTGAACGGTGACTTTGCGCGGTTCGATCGGTCGTGGCAGCGGCAAGTTCTCCCTAGCATACTCGAACAACCTCTTGCCGTCGATGCGTACCGCCGAATACAACGGCGGGATCTGAGAGACGGTACCCGTGAACCTTGGCAACAGGTCCGCAATCGCTTGTGGTGTCACATGATCGTACGGCTTTCTCGTAAGAATCGGATCGCAGCAGTCGTACGAAGTAGTCGCGGATCCGAGCAATCCGGTGCTGCGATACTCTTTGGTACAATCGAGGTACTTTTGAAGATGTTTGGTGCCGCTACCTACGCCGATGACCAGAACACCATCCGCCAGCGGGTCGAGCGTTCCACCCTGACCCAGTTTTGGAGCGCCGGCAACACCACCAGCCCACTTGCCCCTACCTTTCCCTCCGAATTTACCGCGCTTACGGTTGTTGTCCTTGGAACGGTTGCCGTCGGCGTCTGCGAATAGGGGAGAGGATGCAAACAGAGGTTTGAGATCGTCTAGCAGTGACATGGACGTGGGACCGCTTGGCTTGTTGATCCCAAAGACGCCGGATAGGGGCCGCGCGGATGTTGATGCTGTAGCAGAGGCGGCGATGGTGCGGACGGCGTTGCGAATGGGACCCACGGCGGACATGGTGTTGGTCTGTGGTGTTTCTTGACTTTTGGGGCTGGTAGATGGAGCGGTGGCAGCTGTATCGATGTGTGGGCTGCTGGTTGTGTGTTGTTCGTCTTGAGCAGACATTTTGAGCTGTCGCTCGCCGTAAGAAGTGGGATGCCTGTGACTGCCGATGGTTCGTTGTAGCTTGTACGAAGATGATGTTGGCACAAGAAGAAAGTGGAGAGACACAAGCTTCTCAGAAATTCAATCGCCCGATTCGATCGATGCGATTTGTTCCTCCACGCTGTGCTGTGATGCTGCAACCACAAAAAAAAAGTGTGCGAAGAAAACATTTCTCGGAAATGCTCAAAAATCTCAAAATGTGTCACATTCTCATCTTCATCTTCATCAATCTCACCATCCCTCAGTTCACCTCGACGCCACTGGCGATGGCAGTTTGATACAGCAGTAGTACACACCCGATCGATACCGCTGCCTCGTCTCCCAATCATGCATCCATAGTCGACCCTCGAAAAGAACCTCACCTCGTAGCGATCCCATCGAGGCTGGAGCGAAACGCAGTCCCAACATTGAGCTGCGCACCACCAACGCTGGCACCATGTCGTCCACCGCCCACTCTCCCCAAAAGATCAAGCTGTGCGAGCATGTCCTGCTACAGCATTTCGGTCCTATCGCTGCCCGCGTGGGTGCACTTCTGCTCAAACGCGGACGGCTGACCATCAAAGAGATCGGGCGCTTCCTCAACCAGCAACCTACACGCACCAACCGCGGCCCCATCGATCCATTCGGCAACTACACAGCCACCAACAGCAAATCCACCCTCGTCTCGGCTCCCATCGCAGGTGCCAGCTCCAGCTACAATACCAGCGACCCGAACGCTCCCGTACCTGTGCCCAAACATCTCGTCGAACAAGCCGTCATGACGCTCATCCAGCACGGATGTGCCTGGCACAGCTCCACCGACCCTGACATTGCCGATCCGAACCAGGAGTTCTTCGAGATCAACATCAACGAGGTGCTGCTCAGACTGCGCTTCGGAAGGTACATCGGGATCGCCGAGGTCGAGCTGGGTGATACAGCTGCTAGGATCGTCAAGCTTGTCCTGCAGCATGGGAAGCTTCAGGCGAGCGATATCATTGACCGCGTCACATCCGAGATGGATGCGCAGCGTCAGGCGGCGTCTCTCGCTTCGGAAGCGCAAGCCGACCCTCCAAATGGCAACACGAACGGCTCCTCCAACAAGCGCAAAGCAGACACAGCAGCGGAGCAAGCCGCTTTGCAGTCTCAAGTAGCACGCCAGCTCACCATCCTCCTCTACCGAACCTATCTACGCCCCAGCTCCGTCCACCAGCACGTCTCGCCCCGCGACAAGGAGATCAAGTACGAAGCCAAGAAGCGTCGCCAACTACGCGGCATCCCCACACCAAAGGACCTGCAAAAGATCAAGGAGGAGGTGCGCGCACAGATCGCAGAGGAACGAGATGCAGATTGGGACGCTTCGGCAACCGCCGTGACGCTAGGCGCAGATGGACTCGTCGCCGATCATCGCGAGACACGGCGTGGCCTACTCCGCAAACAGCACAGCGCTATCGCCGTAGCCAGCGCAGCTAGCAAGAGCAAACGCGCAAGGACCAGCACCAGGACCAAAGACAAGAAGGACAAGAACGGTGTCAACGGTTCCTCGCACGCCCCATCGGCCACGGCAGACACGTCTGATCCGGCGGACGACTTTGACATCGACCCCACCGTCTGGTTGCGCGTGCACTTTGATCGCTTCGACGTGCACCTCCGCGACGAGATCATGATCGATGCTGTGCGCGAGAAGTACAACAACACGGCTGCCGAGGTGTTCCGTCACCTCATCCATGCGGGAGATGCGTCTACGAGGAGGTCGGTGCGTGATATTCGCAGCGCACCTATTTCCATCGCTGCGTTGTCGCACAAGTTGCCGTCGGATCTGTCGCTGCAGAAGGGGTTCGATCGTCGGTCTTTCGGAAAAGATAGGGCGTCGCTGCCTAGCAGGCAGGAGTTTCTCGCCGAGTACTGTGCCGTCTTTTCGCACTCCGAAGACATCTCTGGACGTTCGAAGAGTGTTCGTCTTATGGCACCTGCTTCTGACGGCACCACCAAGTCTGCCGGTGGATCCAAGATCGCCTCTTCCTTCACGATTGAGTTCGCCAACCTCGCAGAACGGATGCGACGGGATCTACTTCGTAACGTCGTCGAAGAGAAGTTCGGTACCGCCGCCATCCGCATCATGAACATCCTTCGTGAAAAGGGCAAGCTCGAGGAGAAACACATCTCGAAACTCGCCCTCGTTTCCATCTCCGAAACGCGCGATCTCTGCTCCCGACTCTTCCACGCTTCGCTCCTCGGTCTACAGGAAGTCCCCAAGACCAAAGATCGCGATCCCGCCAAAACCTTCTTCCTCTGGTTCGTCGACGAATCCAAGTGCCGAGCTTGGTTGCTCGATCACCTGTACCAGAGTCTCGCGAGGTTGGGTCAGAGGAGGAACGAGGAGATGAGGAGACAAACGCCGTTGTTGAGGAAAGTAGAGAGGTCGGATGTCAAGATGGATACGGTAGGGTTGTTGACAGAGTGGGAGAGGGAAAGTTGGGCGAGGTTGCAGACCGTGGTGCAGACGCTGACGGTAGCGGAGATGAGGACAGAGATGGATGTTTTCGTCATGAGGGATTTGGCTGCGGGGACGTATGTCAGTGACGAGTAGAAGGATGAATCAAAGAAGCGTATTAGCATTGCATCTTGCACTGTCGTGTATCGAGTTTGTGTATAAGCAAGCGCACTTCATAGCTCACACAAAAACATTCACACTAATCACACACGCGATCAAGTTCACCTCGTCAAATTCACCTCGTCAAATTCCTTACATTCCGCTGAACACTCTACGCCGGAGCCTTCCACAGCCTGAACCCGTGAATGGTCGACCTGACCACCTCATCACCCGGATCCTCCGGAAACATGGGCTCCCTGAACCACTCTCCCAACTTTTCAAACTTCCAACCCTTCACCTCTGCCATATCGAAGAACTGCATATCCTTGTACGCCAAATGCGGTCGATGGTGCGTGAAGAACACCAACACGCACGGCGTCGTCATATCGCCTTCCGCCTGCTCGCCGTCGGCATCGGCGAGACACAGGTCGCACGTCTCCAGCAATGCAGGGTGAGCTTGATGGTTGAACACCAGATCCGAGAGCAGGATCAGGTCGAACTTCCCGGGCTTGCCGTCCTCCGACACCTTTTCCAGCAAGGAACTCGGATCGCGTCCCCAGATGTAGCCCTCGACGAACGATTTACCGGGACCGCGCAGTGGCGAAGACTCATCCTGACAATTGAGTACGACGTTCTTGGTGAGGTTGTCGATCAGGGAGTTGTCCGGATAGTCGGTGGCTACGACGTGAGAGGCCGAGGCCCAGTTGCAGACGATGCTCGGCAATCCTGCTGCCGCACCGAGCTCCAGCACGCGTTTGCCCTTGGTCAACGTAAGAGCGTGCGCGCAGAGGAAGTCGGAGAGGATGAACGAGGCATTCCACGCCAAATGGCCCCATAGAGGATGAGCGCCGACGAGGTTGAGCGTCACCTTGGACGATGTGCCGGGGAATTCGTAATACGTGACCGAGGGCGGCGGCGTCTTGGGTCTGAAATCCTCGGGCTCGTCAAACATGTTGAGCGCCTCCTCGCTTTCGGCATCGTCATCCTGCTCGACCGAATCGTCCTGTGTAGCCAGTTCAAGCTCGCTGAGCTGTTTGGACATGTCTACGTCCTCGCTGTTCTGATCGACGGGGATCTCGGGCATCGGTTTGTTGCGGTCTCCAGAGGTGACTTCTCCGTTAGCGGCTGTGCTGTCTCGCATGGGCTCTGTTGGTTCCGCAGCGGATCCGGATGACACGGCAGCACCAACGATGGCGGCTGCAGCACCGGTGGCAGCAGCTGCTCCGACCACCGCTGGCGCCGCAGACGAGGTTGCAGACGTGGTGGGACCAGCTTCTGATTGCTTCCCGGTGGGCGGAGAAGCGGTGAGATGGCCATTGGCCTCTGTAGAGCTGTTCTCGGTATGTGCTGCATTAGTAGACCCGAGCGAGGCGGCTCGATTACGAGCAGGGCTCTTTGGAGTCAGAGCTGGCGCGGCCAGAATCGGCGGCGTTGGGGCCAGGTGAGTTGAGCGAGAGGATGAGGCGTGATTGACGGAGGAAGTGGCACGATGACGACGAGGAAGGACGCCGGAATGGTCTCCATCCATTGTCTCGACCTCCTCCGACATGTGTGCCGCGGAGCTGTCGTTGACATCGGGAGCATTCCCGTGGCCGATGCTGGAGGCTATGGCGTTGTGGTGACCCACGCTTGATGGAGGTCCATGCTCGTAGCGGTAGCTTCCGGTGGACGAGGAGGAAGACGGCCGACGGCGACGCTCGAAGGTGGCAGATCGACGGCCCTCGAGCTGAGTGAGGGTGGATTCGAGTTGCTGCTGGATCTTGGCGATCTGGTCCGTGACGGCCGTGGTACGCTTCTGGATCTCGGTGTTCATCTGCTCGTCAGGGAAGTGATTCGAGGCATTTGCGTTGGCGCTACCGTTGGTGTGACCGTCCGTGGAGTTGGCGACCACGGTTGCTTTGCGGGCCTGTCCGTTGCTCGCAGGTTGGCCCATCGAGATCCGCTGCTCTGCCAGAGCGCGAGCCTTGAGGATGTGCATCTCGGTGTTGTGGCTAGCGTCGCTCGCAGCTGGCGAATCGACTCGGCCAAAGTTCTGGGTCATGCTCTGGAGGTTGTTGAGCGAGGACATGCCGAACTCGTCAGTGCTCGAGCTGCTGAGCACATTGCGGATCTCGTCCATCATTGCTTCGCGCTCCGACTCGAGGTTGTCCATGGTGGATCGCATGCGAAGCAACTCCGCCTGAGCCTTTTCGCGCGCTTGCTCGGTCTCGCGAAGCTGGATCTGCGCCTGCACGTAGTCCATGTCCCTTTGCTGCAGAGTCGAGCTAAGCCTCTTGGATTCTCGGCGCTCCTTGTCGAGTTTGACACGCAGATCGCCGGCTTCGCGGGTGAGACGATCGACGAGCTGCTGGATCTTGTCGAATTGCTGTCGCCACATCTCACCTTCGCTCATGAGGAAAGCGAGTCGCTTGTTGAGCCTGCCGATCTTGTTTTCTAGACCGTCGCGCGCATCGACAAAGGTGCTGGCCCTCTTGCGCAGTGCGAGGACAGCCGCTTGCTCTGTCTCAGAGGCGACGAACTGAGACTCGGTGCGCATACGTAGAACCTTCTTGAGGAAGCTAGGCTTGGTGCCCTCGTGAAGAACTTGGTCAAACACGCCAACGAGTGCGCTCTGATCCCACCAAGAAGGCGTATCGAGGCGCTCGTAGGGGGTTTCGCGCGAGGAGGACTCGAGCTTGCCGAGGGGACGGAAGCGGCCGCTGGGGAAAGCCTCGACGTATTCCCGAGGGATGGTGTAATCGGCGGAAGAAAAGCCTAGGGCAGCGATGAGCTTTCTGCGCTTCTTGTCGCGCGCCGCTCCCTTGCTGGGAGCCCTGAGTGGCGGGCGAGGGCAGTTGACAAAGTTGATATCGAGATCGACGACGCAAACCTCCTTAGCGGGCTTGATGATGCTGCGCAATTCGGTGTTGATGGCGATGAGCCAGGAGCCGGGATCCTCTAGGTAGATGCGAACATCTCTGGCGTGACAGTTCTGATGTGCGACACCCTTCCAGCCGCAGAGCTCGATGAGGTACTTGACGGTTTCGACGGCCATACCCATGAGGGCGGGATGACGCGACATGAAAAGAACACGACCGGCGGGGGCTAGAGCGATCTCACAGATGGTGAGGACGTTGTCGATAGAGAGCGTCTTGAAGAGGGGCCACATGGAAAAGTCGATGCCGAGCAAGCCCCTGCCCCAGTCGTAGGCACCGGGGAAGGTGCAGACGAACGAGAGATCTTCGTCCGGAGACTTTAGTCGGAAGGTTTCGCCGATTCGTGGGGCGGGATGACGGAGGATGGCGGCCATGAGCTTGTTGTGCATCTCAATGTTGCGGCTGTATTTGAACCAGGCGGCTTTGTTCCAATCGCCGAGGAGGTTGTATATGGGGTATCTCGAGACGATGCAAATGGCGTAGGGCATGAAGAAAGCGTTGTTCTCTGGAAGGAGCGAATGGCCCAATGCGCTGGTGGCTTCGAGGTCGTCTTCGATCTCTTCTCCCTGGTTGTTGACGCTCTTGTTGACACCGTTGCGGCCGTTTGCGCGCGATTTCGCGAGACGACCGAGCTCTTTGCGGACGGCTTTGGCTCGCTTCTCGTCAGCGGCGCTCCACACGGTGAGGACGGAGCCGTAAAAGGTGGCGACGCTTGGCGTATCCTCGCCGGTAGATGCAGACCCAGAAGGAAGACGAGACGAGACGCCTTCGAGACCGAAGCCTTCGCCGACGGCGGAAAAGTTGCGCGAGTTGTGCACGTTTGCAGCACCGACAGAGAAGGGAGCGGTGGCCTTGCGCACATCGGTGGAGGGACGTGCAGCGCCTCCTGACGCCGATGATTTGAGCGTGGGGACGCTGAACGAAAAGGTGTGAGATGTAGAGGAGGGGGGAAAGTGGATAGGTGCGGAAGAGATCTCGATCTCGCGGGTGAAGGAAAGTTTGAGGGCCTTGGAGAGCACACGAGCGGTTTCTGCTCGCTCTACGCCGCCGCGACCGTCGGCCATCTCGATGAATTTGGGGTTGGAGCCGTTCTTCTTGTCGTTGCCCCACGCAGAAGCTTTGGGTTCCTTGCTATGAGATGAGGTGGTTGGGGAAAACGGGGTCTTGCTAGTGTCATCGAGAGGATGCAGAGGTGGGCAGATGGAGCAGCCGAGCACCTCGGGGCGCCAGAAACGACCGACGGCATTTTCGATGTGGTGAACGCCATTGGTGCAGTCCTCTTCGGCCAAGGTCCATACGGCTGGATCCTTGGGAAGACCAAAGACGGCGTAGAGTTGAGCGATGTTGTTTCCGTCTGTGGACTTTGCGGAGGCAGCGTTGGATGCATGGACGTTGTTGGAGGGTGGATTGGGGTTGCTGGGGAACTGTCGATGGCCATCCTTTGGAGTGCGAGCGCCGGATCTAGCGTCGAAGCTCTTTAACGAGAGGTTTGAGAGGGAGAATTTGCCGCTGAGCCCGGCGCGGCTAGCGGGCCTGCTAGGACCTGCAGCGTCACTCGAGCGCGACATGATCGGAAGGCCGGCAGGCTGAGGCGAGGGCGTCGCGAGGAAGAAGAAGCTTGATGCGCAACTCGAGTGTCGACTTTTGATATTCCTCGATGTTGTGGTGGTGGTTGCGTGCAGAGAAGCGTGATCACGCGGACCGCACGAGGTCGTCAAGGCTAAGCCGACGATGAGCAAGCGAGCGGCAGGGAAAAGCGCAGAGAAAAGCGTTTGTATGCTGCTGCTGCTGCTGCTTGCGAACGGATGAGCCGAGCGGGATCGTGATATGGGAAAAGAAAAAGTGGATCGAGCGAGATCCCGAGGAAAAAAGGGTCAGCGAGGAAATCCTAAATTCCAAGTTAGCGTGCTTTTGTCTCGAACAAAAAAGTTTGTCTTTCGCCTGGTTGCATGCATGCATGCATGCAAGCAATAGTTTAGAGAACGACTTGACAGATCTCGGCTCAAAGCACGACGCCGGTGCTCGTGGGCTACCAGACGCCACTGCACACAGATGCTGCACGCCAAACCATGCTTCTCAGCAGCGAGCAATCATGACGGCTCCGTTTGTCGAGGCATTGCTACTCCGCCAAGGTAACGTCGTCATCATCTCAATCATTGTTCCATGCTTGGCCACTCGCGATAACTTAGAGGGGGATTTGAATCTCAGCAACGAGGCTTCTAAGATTGCCCTTCTAGTCCACTCAGCCCGCACGCGTGTATTTTGTTTCTCGGCTACTAACCGAGCGGTGCAGCCCACTCTGACTCTCTTCTCTCTCTCCTCTTTTCCCACCAGCCCAAGAAAGCCGTTGTCTCGGCGAGTTGTCGCCAACGCAGTCGCGATGTCCGTGTGTCGCTTTACACGGTCTCGTGACGGCCTCTGTCCTGGGCGTCACGCAGCTGAGAAGGTTGTTTTGCCTTCGAACAAAAAAGAGTTGACATCTGAGGACAAAGGACCATCCATCCGCCTTGCAAGGTTCAGCCAGTGCCTAGTATGGACATGTCAAAAAGATGCTTTGTTACACTACCATTACTAACATTTCCGTTTATCTGTGTTCGGATGATTAGTCAGCAATATTTTGTATGCAGTGCGCCTAAAAATGCGGAAAATTTTGGGAACGCCTAAACTGAGCCTCGCAACTGTCAAATAATCTTCTCACCTTCCTCGGAACCCTTGACTCTCCTCCTCCTCTCCACCTTGACCGTCCTCACCAACCCCCTCCATCCAGTTCCGACCATTGCAACCCAATGCAAGCCCTTTCATAGACCGTCTTTACCGCCCACGCATCCCACGCAGCCCGTCAATCTGCTCGTTGGCCCTGTTCCGTTCAGCATGACCTCTTCTCCGCGCAAGGGCTCGCAGCCTGCAGCAATGGCGAGCACATCCTTGGCTGGCCTCAACAAGGCGCAGGAGCTCGCAGAGATCATTGCCAGCCAGCCCGAAAGGCTCGCCAACGCTGACGCTTCCTTGAGCGCACTTTCGGTACACGCGCTCAAACAGCTGTTTGACCATTCCATCGCCTCGGAAAAGCAATCGGTCCCTTCCATCTGCTCTTTCATCCAGACCATCACTCCAAAGTCCGAGTTGCTCGATCAGAGGGCCTCCCGCTCCGCCGGAAAGCGCAAACGCGGCAAGAATGCTGCCATTCCTCCCCCTCTCTTCGAGGCAACTCCTCTCGACGAGCTCGTCACAGATGGTATGGACTCGCGACAGCTTTGGGAGCAGATCGACTTGAAAGCAGCAAAGATGTCGGGCATTGTTGAGCGCTATTTCGCCCAGGGTCTCCTTCGCGAAGAAGAGGAGGACGACGACGAAGACGAAGAGCAGGCCAACGCAAGGGCAGGGCCATCGCGTTCAAGATCTCGTTCCAGTCGCCAAGACGAGGACGAGGACGAGGACGACGATGAGGATGATGATGATATGTCGGGCGATTTCGACGACGACGACGACGAAGAAGATGTTGACTTGGAGGAAGAGCGCGTTCGTCTGAGCCAACTCAGCGACGCAGATCTACGAGCGCTCGGCGTCGACCCAGCGCTCCGTGATCAGCTCTTAGCCGAGATCGACGAGCAGGGCCAAGTCGATGACGATCAAGATTCAGAAGACGAAGGCTCAGCATATGCAGGCGCTTCCGACGTAAGCGATGGCGATCCCACCGAGGTCTTTTACGAGCCACTCAAAACAGAGGCCGAGCAGTTGAAGCGTAAAGAGGAGGAAGAGATGGGTATGCTACCACGCCTTCGGTCTCAAGTCGGCGATGACGAAGACGATGAGGATGATGACGACGACGAGGATGACATGGACGAGGACGAGGATGCAGAGGATCAAGATTCAGAAGACGAAGAATCTAGAGCACGCTCTTCCGCAGGTATCCCCAAATCGCTCCTCCAAGATTTGGATCGTCCCGGCAAGGCTTCACAGCGTTCTTCCAAGAGACACCCTACCCTCGACGACGACTTTTTCTCAATAGACGATCTCAACCGCCAGCTCGATGAGCAGGATGCCCAAGAGGACGCTGATCCGGCCGACGACGACAATGACGACGACGATATCGCAGATCAGGTCGATTACTTCAAGCCTCTCAGCGGCGATGACGGCGTCGACGAAGACGAAGCGGACGACGAGGAGGATCCAGAAGCAGGTATCGTCAATGCTGCCGACGCGCACTTTGCTGACTTCTTCCTACCTCCCACAAAAGCATCCAAGTTCAACAAGAAGTTTGGTGGGCGCAAGGCATCCGCTCGCTTTGCGCGTGAGGATGCTGCTGCCGATCAACTCGACGCCGACCCTGAATCCGAATCAGACTCGGAACCGGAACAAGAAGCTGAGCGCGTATACGAAGAGCCCGATCGCAAGCGACGCATTCGCTTCAACACTACCATCGAGTATCGTCGCATCAAGCCACGCAAGAGGTCGGCCGACGAGCTCACCCCTGAGATGCTGAGGATGATCGGCGCTTCCTCGGACGACCTCGACGCCGCCCGTCGCTTTGACGAAGACATGGATGAGGATCAGGACGGGGATGACGACGACATGGACATGGACGAGGTCGAATCAGAAACCTCTTCTGTCGGGCGTCAGGCTAGCGATGACGAAGACGAGGGCCCGGATTCGGACGAGGAAGAGCAAGACGACGACGGCGATGACGTCGGAGATGATGACCAAGAGGAGGAATCAGACTCTGCCGACGATGATCGAGACGGGGGCGCAACCACAGCACGACGCGTCACCGGCGATCTATTCGCTGACAGCGATGACGAGGAAGACGCAAAGGACAAGCTTTCGACCCACGAGAAGCGTGTCGCTGCGCTCAAAGAGGAGATCGCTCGACTCGAAGACGAAAATGTGGGCAAAAAGGACTGGACGCTCATGGGCGAAGCAGGTTCCCGTGCCCGCCCACAAGACAGTCTCCTGGAACAGGATCTTGAATTCGAGCGTGCCGCAAAAGTGACACCCCAAGTGACCGAAGAGATGACCGAGTCCATCGAGGACCTCATCAAGCGTCGAATCCTCGACCGCAACTTTGACGATGTCATTCGACGCCGCGAAGTGGAAGCTCTTCCCTTCCTCCCCTCGCGTCTCCTCGAGCTTTCCGACAGCAAGAGCGCCAAGAGTCTCGCCGAGCTGTATGAAGAAGAGTACCAAGCAGCGCGGGGTGCCGACGGCGAAGACGGAGCACCCGTCGCGGAAGCCGATGCCAAGCTGGCTAAAGAGCATGAGGAGATCGGACAACTTTACGACGACATCTTCAACAAGCTTGATGCGCTCTCCAACGCGCACTTTACACCCAAGGCGCCGAAAGCTACGATCCAGACGCTCACCAATGCGCCGTCCGTGTCGATGGAATCGGCGTTGCCGGCCACTTCGTCGTCGAGCACCATGCTGGCGCCGGAGGAGGTGTACGAGCGATCGCGTCACTCGACCGCTATGGACGGTGCCAAGTCCGAGATGACGCCCGAGGAGAAGCAGCGCCTGCACAACAAGTTGAGGCAGGAGAAGCGACAGCGCAACGACAAGATCCAGGATACCAGGAAGGCGCTGGAGCAGTCTGGATTGGTGAGGAGCAAGAAGGTGAACGAGAAGGAGGAGAAGCAGCAGGCGCTCAAGAAGCTCGTCGGCAATCGGGGTGTGTCGGTTATTGGCAAGGAGGCCAATGCGGTGGGTGCGGGGTCGGGGAAGAATGCGAAGAACAAGGGCAAGGGGAAGAGCAATGGTGTGGCGAATGGGTCGGAGAAGGGTGTGAGCGGGAATCAGTTCAAGCTTTGATGCAGGACTCATCCTTGTACGCCTATGTATCCACCGCAATCGACTTGAGTCGCAGACTTTATACAGAGCCATTGCCTGGCGAGACTGTGTGTTGTGAGCAATGCATTGCCATGCATGTGTCGATCACGAGTGATAGAGCGCTGGACATTGAGCAGTCTTGGCTTGATGTGGAGAGATTGTGGTTTTGAGCAGTTTTGCCGAAGACCTTCATCGTCTCGGGATCCTCACAGATTGTACAGCCACGAAGCCATCGTGTGTATGAGGTGATTGAGTCAAGCAACAGAGGCAGGGAAGATGATCACAGAGTTCCGAAGACTTTCCTCTTCAACGTGTCCAGGACAGACCATCTTTTGTCCTTCTCCGTCAAGAAGAACCTCTTTGGGACAGCCACTGTCCAAATTTGGTCTCGCCAACAACCCGCATGAACCACCCGTCCCTCACGCAACACAGACCCAAATCCCAAAAGTGTTTTCAACACGAACCGCAAACGCTGCAATTGCTCGAGCTAAAGATACACAGCACTCAAATCGTTCAACGCTTCAAACGGTTCCTCCAACGACTTGACCTGCAAGTCGTAGCTCCTGCCCGTCCGGTCCGCGCCATTCAGGACCGAGATGAGCGTCCACCAAGCCTGCCATGCTATCGCCGGAACGATGATATCGCCTTCACGAATCGACGCAAGCCATCGTTTCCAATTGTCAGCATCCCACGCACCTGCTTCGTCCGGGTTCGGGCAGGTTCGAGAACGATCCTGTGCGCCGGGAGCGGGTCGATACGACTGCGAGACAGGTACCACCGCTTCACCGGGTGGCGGGAACCGGTCGGCAACCAAGGGAGACTTGAAGACGCACATCTCCAGGTAATCGAGCTCCCATGCTGATCGATACAGCCACTTGCTTGTACTCAGCTGGCCGAAGTAATGCAGGGCGCTGTCGCAGCTGATGGTCAGCGCTGTGGCGAAATGCTCAACGGAGAGCCTCTTGCGGGACCACGTGTAGTCGATCGTCTCTTCGTTCTCGGGGCCCAGCGGGAGGCCCTCTGGAATGCCCGCTCGACGTCGGAAGCCGTGTGCTCGATTGGTCGCATCTGCTAGCACGCACGGCGAAATGCTAAGCGACGTGCCGAGAACTTTGGACAGCATCGTGACATCCACTTTGTCCCGCGCCACTTTCAGTACCTCGGTGGATGCGGAGGGAGGTGATCCGACCGTCAAAGGCACCTGCGTGTCCGGGCTGGTCGAATCGATGTGGAGAGGAGCTGAGATGGTGATGTTGCCCTCACTTTCGCCCGGACCTTGATTCGAGGCGCCCGGGAGGACGTTTGGATCCAGACCGATCTCGCGAGCGAGACCGCCGCGCACCCTCGCCTTTTCGTACTCGTCAACCCAGCCCTTGATGCTCTTGAACAGAGCTTGCCAATGCTGCCAGGTCCTTGAGTGATTGAGTCTGCTGCCAAAGAGCAAGGAACCGGGAGTCCAGCCTGCGCCTGCGTCCGCAGCGCCGTTGCTCGGAATGGCGTTTTCTGTTCCTGCTGGTGGAGGAACGGTGGAAGAGCGCTGCGGCGCTTTGCCCTGCAGACGTTCCAGCGCCGAGGCATTGCTGGGCACGTGGAGCGGATCGGCCGGATCCAGATTAAGCTTCTGCGTCAGCTCACCGGCCAGGCTTGCGGTATCAGGTCCACCCAACTCGAGCAGCGACGGCAAGTTCTCATTCTTCTTGGGCGGCGATGTTCCCGCGCTGGCCACGCCTGTCCTCCATGCCTGCACCGTCCTTTCTTGCATCTTGTTGGCTTGATCGAGAGCAGCAGCCTTACCTAGCGCAGCATAGTTGCCTTCAGCCTCAGCTCGACTGCCTCTGCCGTAGCAGAGATGCATGATGCCCTCCCAGCCCAAAGCCTCGCCGAGCGCACTGGCGAGAGTGATGGGCAAAGGATCGACTTCGCCACATGGCCACCAGGCTTCCTGCTCCTCGGCATTCTTTTGAGCGAGAGATGCCCCCAATTTGAAACTTGCATCGATGGGGTTGCTGTTCGCCGTGTGAGGGTTGGGTGAGCGCTCGAGATCTATCGAGCGAATTGATCTGCCAGGAGTTGTAGGCAAGGAGCTGATCTTGGGACGAATTTGTGGTGTTCGGGTCGAAGGCGTGTTCGTGCTGCCGGTGTCGGTGACGTGAGGGTCTTTGCTCTCCTGACTAGGAGTGGTGACATGGGCGCTGTCCTCGCCGACATCATCGATCGAGTCCTGGATGGAGCTCAGACCAAGGCATGAGGCGGCCCGAAAGAGCGACAGAAAGTCTGCGCCGTCCATGACAGTTGGCGGCCGGCGTTTTGAGGCGCTTGCATCAGCTGCCGAAGCATTGCCTGCGAGGGGCTCTCGGGGAACGTTGTGCTCAGAGTAGGAAGTGCCGACGCTGGAGCGTGAAGATACCACAGTGAGGTCGAGCAGACCGTCCTCTTGGACAGGTCCGAGTTTGTGTCTCTTGCCAGAGCTTCCACCCGAGCTGGCTCGCCGGGCTTCGGCACTGTTTCCGTCAGTGGCCTGGCGCATCATTTGCGCATGCAAGACACCTTCGTCGTCCTCCTCGTCGAGCTCGAGCGCCTCGTCGTTGCCGAAAGTAGCATGGTCAGGATGGTGACTCAGCGCCGAACGGAATTCGGTGCGAGAGCCGGAAGCGTTCGGAGCGGCTTGCGAATCCGATAAATCATCTCGGTGAGACGGTGCTGGAGAAGCCGATCGAGCGTCGTGTGAATCTGAGGTGAGACGATCGAGGAAAGACTTTTTGCGACCAAAATCGAGCAATTTCGACATCATTGAGGGACGTCGAGTGGGCTTGGCCGATGTCGGAGATGTGAGCTGGTCGGATGTAGGCACAGTGCCTTCCGAGATGCTGGACAGCTGAGAATCTGCATTAGCAGCGTGGGCAGGATTCTCAGATGAAGGGGTGAGCTTGGACTTGTGCATCGCACTGGGCTCAGAGAGGGCACTCGTATCGATGCTAAAGCCTGAATGGCCTGCATGGTGAAAATCGGAATCGCCGTTTGCGATGGCCGAGACCGCACCGAACGAGGCCATACTGTCGGGACTTGCAATCCGTCCCAACGCAGCGCCTCCGCTGGTCAAGCTGGATTTGCTGGCTCTGCGCCGCCTCCAGTCGGATGAGTTGACAGATCTTCCGGAGCCGATGCGCTGGAGGGCTGCGCCGGACGACTCTGGTTGACGATGTGAGCGCAACTTTGGAGGCGGCGGTGCCAGACCGACGGTATGCAAGTCGAGTCGGATGGGAAAGGTGACGATGGTGCTGGAATCGTGATCCGAGTGACGATGTTGAGAAGACGAGGCGGGAGTGGCGGATGGTGAGGAAGACTGTGGATGTCTGGAAAGGCGGATGTAGGGAGCAGAGGGAGGAGCCGGACTGGAAGTGTGGCCGCCGCTGGAGACTCTAGAGTGGGTGTCGTCATCGTCGGAGGCGTCGTGAGTGTGCGAGTCTGTGTGGTTGTTACGCTTTAGCCAATTGAGCTTTAGAGCGCTTGTTCCTCCGAGGCTGGCGGCGAAGGAAGACTTGCGGGTTTGAGTGGCATGACTCGAGCGTCGGTCTGGTTGCTTTGTGGAAGCGGCGCGCGATAGACTGCGAATGCGCCGGTGAGGATCCTTGTCCTTGTCGGCCCCTATGAGCGAGCCGTCTGGATCGTATCGAGAGTCGAAAAAGTCGCGCAGATTACGAAACTCGGGATCGTCGTCGGCTTCTTCGAGGAGGGAGATGAGCTTTGAGAAAGGCTGTACAGCTTCGATGGCGCGAGTGTGGTTGACTAGAAAGGAGAGCGTGTCTACATTGTGCGGAAGATGGCGGGTGTGTATTGGATCCAGCTTTGTGTTAGCGCCTACGCGAAGTTTGTCCGTCTCCTGGAGCGAGTCTGTGCTGTGCTCGGTATCTTGAACGTAGGGTACGGTAGCGTAGTCGAGCGTGGGCAATGGCTCCAGATGAAGCGCAAAAGCCAAGGTGAAGAACTGGTGCAGTGCCATCGTGCAACACCTGGCTGAACGTGGCCAGACACGCAACAGGGGTGAAGCAGACCTGGGCTGAGCTCCCTACACAACTGGAATGGATTGCGATCGCTTACGGCAGTGATTCCGTCATGGATGTGAGGAAGAGGAGAGATCTGCTCGAGAAAGCTTGCGGTATGATAGCGCAGAGGGCAGAAGCAGACGAAAGCCGTAAGCGTTGAATGCCCGGATGACAATGTCAAGACAAGTCAGCTGGTGGGTCGGTGCGGGAAGCCGTAGCTTAAACCAGACTAGTGTGACGGGTGTGGCGCAGGGCGCTGATAGCTAACGACCGTTGGACTTTTGTGCGGGCCAAGGTGACTGCGAATGCGAGATGCTGAAGTGTCGGAGAGGGAAGACGAAGGGATGATGAAGGCGAGGAAGAGGTGCAAAGCGAATGAGAATCCGGGGTGGAACCAGTGTGCAGCTGCGCTGATTCTCGGCTAAGCTGTGCGGTCATCCTGCGATTTCACGGCGAGAGACAAGGTTGCGCTATGCAACCCTCGAAATTTGGCTCACACCTCGTCGGATGGCCGCGATCTGCTGTCATGAATTTACACTCCTCATCGTCACAACAGGTGGAGGTTTGTCCGCCATGAATTTTCCTTTCTTGATTTCACTCGACTGCACAGGTGAAACCGCCGTCTGATTGGCAAGGTTCAAGACGCCGACTCTGCTGCTCTCTTTGCCAGTCAGTCAGCCTTGACGAACACGCGTGAAGCTTCCCGCTGCACAACAGACTGACGACGAAGCCCAAAAAACGTGGTGGTATCACATCGGCGTCTTATTTCTTTTTCTCTCTTTCTTCCCCTTCTTCCTCCGGCTTGGATCCACCGGCGCATCATGGAACCAGAAGCGAGGTTGGCTGCAGACGCAGATCGCGCACACGCTGCCGCCGATCCGGGGTCTAGCAGTATGCACGCGACAACATAGCCGTCGTCTACGAAGGCAACCGCATGGAGGGAAAAGTTTTGTCTGATGGCATTGGCGTCGGTCTGCATCTCCAAAGCGTCGATCCCTCCGTTTGTCTGGCAGCCATCCGGCTAGATCGCGATGCAGTGTGGGAAGAACTGTCACCTTCGGCCTTCAAAGGCCCGGCGAGCCCGACGACTTGTTCGCACTCTGTCGTTTCAGCACTCAGCTCAACCGCCCAACCGCGCCCTCACAATTGCCAGGCCGCTCGCGAGTCACACTTGTACAGGTGTACACGTCCAGCAACGTGCGAAGTGGCGGCTTCGTTTCCCGCCGGCTCAAATCTTTCTTTGTGCGGCACGATGGCCTTCCGATCGACCTCGGGTGTGAATGCGCAGAGAACATATAATCGCATTTGCATTGATTCTTGCAACAGCCTGCCAACGAGAACACGTCCGTGACCAGAGACAACTAACCACAAACTGAGAACACCGAATCCACTAAGGTGACCGTACTGGGATGCGAGCCAGCAAAGATACAACCTAGACTGATGAACAGACAACTGAGAATACCGGATCACAACCAAAAGGGACCAAGAGGCATCGTAACCCATCCCTTTCTCCCTGCCTTGGACTGCACAGCGGCAGACACTGCATCGGGCTCAATGGGCGTTGAAGTGTCCCATCAGCAATCGCTCACCCATCGGGCTCGGCTTGCGCTTGGTGCTGCCGCTGAAGCTCGCCTGTCGTCCACGCACTGCAGGCTTGCCTTCATCAAAGCAAACGCCAGAGTCACGCATCACCGGAATCGCCTGCGGCGAAGCAGATCGCGGCATCGACGCGCCAGCAGGCGCAGCGTCGAAAGCCGGAGCTACCGGGGCTGCTCCCGCTCCAGAAACTGCGCCGCTGCTTGTACGATACGAGTTGCCGCCCAGACTGAAGCGGCGCAGCAGACCGCCCATCCCGCCATTGTTGCTTGCATCGCCGCCGCCACTGCCCTCGTCAATGCTGGTTCGAGTGAGCGTGGGCGAAAGCGGACCGGGTCGCATGGTGTTCATCCATCCCATCTTCTGTCCCCAGCTGCCGCTGTGGAACCTCTTCTGAGCCTGCTCGTACGAGGCGCCCAGCGGAAGCGAGGGGACGCGGCCCAACGAGTAGCCAGACGAGGCAACTGAGCTGCCAGGGCTCGTGGGAGAGCGGGAGAAGGAGAGGTCCGAAGCCGAGATATACGACGAAGCTTGCGAGCCGGCAGCGTCGCTCATAGCTGCAGGAGGCGAGTCCACGCGGTTAGCATCCCAGCTCTCGATGCTCGAGGCGATGGTGCCGGCGCCGATGGCCGTCTGCGAACGAGCGCGTGCGTGGCCTTGAGGAGGCGACATTCGGCTGTTGTCCGACCTGGAGTTGACAGGGCTGAAACCCATAGAGAAGCGGTTGTTGGGACTCGGCGGGCCCATGGTAGAGGTCATACCGCTAGGGATGCGAAGGCCGCTCGTGTGGGCCGATGCTCGCGAATAGAAGGAGCCAGGAGGGGAGAATGAGAGCCTCTGGCCTTCGCTGGTGCGAATTTCGCTAGAGAGATCGGTCGGGACGATGGAATGCGATCGAGGACGGTGATGAGCAGACTTTTCGGGGTTAGGAATCGCCGTGGGTGAAGCCATGAGAAGGGACAGGGTTATTGGTGGCCAAAAGGTTTTGCAGGATCACGGCAGGTACCAATTGCCTTTGTACGAGAATTGATTATTGGCCTAGACCGACTAGGCGAGATGGAAGCCTCAAAATGATAGTGGCAGAGAGCAGAGCTCGCTCTGAATTGTGACAGCTACAAGAGTGACTGTAAGAGCGCGTGTGCGAGGGCGAGCGATCCGGGGCGCAGGGCCCCTGGTTGCTCGAACGTTGATGGTGGATGGAAGCGGTTGAAGCAGGCGGTGCTGCAGCGATTGGCACTTGATAGAGAGAAGGACGGGAGATCACGGTGTAATCAACCTTTTATGGAAAGTGACCGCGAAAGGCAGTTGGCGACGAAGCTCTTGGAAGTTGGCCGTAGCTTCTTGTATCTTGAAGCGTGCGATGGTCTTGGATCCAAAGGCTATAACAGACGAGCGTGACGCAACAAGCGGTCAGAGCACTCTTAGTTTTGTGTCAGTATAGAAAGACAGGGACCGAAGTGAGGTGGTGGTGGTGGTGGTTGCGACGAAAGTCAGAGACGTCAGCGGTGCTCAGATCCAACCGAACGAGGATGGGCTTGGGCGAGCAGAGATGTGCTCAGTTGTTGAGCCGCGCAGGCGTCCGAGGAGGGTGGGGCGAAAGGCGACTGTCGAAAGGGTACGAAGCGGTTGCTGCAGAGAAGGTGGGCCACATGCAGGTGCAGGCGAGTGTGGGGAAAGAACCTTTTTTTCGCTGAATTCGACCTAGTAGTCTAGGCCAGTCAGCAGGCTCGACAGCGAAGGGGAAATTTTGGGCCGGCTCGAGTGGGCCAAAGCGTAAGGGTCTTTTCTCGCCTCCATCCGCTGCACCTCGCAGCCGACGAAGTGCGTGACGGCTCAAGTGCCCGCTACAAAGTTCGGACTGTTGCACAACTGCATTGCCTAGATGACGATTGGGCTGAGTTGTAATTCCACAGGTGGATACGAGCCTCGGCAATAGTCTGCATCAGTGAATGAGCGAGTTCTGCAACCACCCTTATCGATGCCAGCTTGTCGTATCGCGACAGCCAGCGACAAATAAGGTACACAGTAGTATATTGCCTTTGCGTATCTCACGCGCGAAAGCCAATCTTTGCGTTTTGGAGAGAGCTCGACCTTTCACCGAATGCTGACTGACACTCGACCGTCGGCACATCCAAATGACCGTGTGTCAAGAATAATATCTTGCGAGCCGAGGCCGAGCTAGGGTGAGTTGAGCCCACCAAACCAAGACCCACTCGCAGTCGGACACAGCCGACGAGATGAGCGTCGTCAGCGATGTGGCGCCGACCTCAAAGTCTGCTACTTCCACTGCAGAGACGTACACAAGAGTCTCGCTGGTGACGGGCCTGTGCTGCTGGGCGAGCATTGTCTTAGTGGCACCCTCTCTCTCTGTGTGTGCCACGCCATCCTCGACGACCTGCAGGCAACCCCACATTTTTCAGAATCAAGGTTGCGGCACTAATCCAGTCATGAGTGTTTGTCTCTCACGGAAAACGGCGAAAACAGAAGAAAGTCGATGGATCATGCACGGCAGCACTTGAGCAGTGACAGACGTCGCCGTCGATCGATGGCCCAGCGGACTTGACCTTCCCCGCGGCGATTTTTGCCCGGGGTGACCGTGTGACAGCAGGACGGAACGACAATGCCGCGAACTCGACTTGCCTCGATGCCTCAGGCCAGCTTCGACTCGCCTCAGGAAGCATGTGCACGCAGACATTAAACAACGGGACAAACAAAAGGGCGGGATCCCCACCATACAGATGAAGTCAACGGCAACTAAAAGCCACAGCCGAACGGCAGTCTGTTATGTCTGTCAGCATCCACCGCGAAAATTTCGACTGAGCACGAAACGAAGGAAGTCAGATGAAAATCTCGCAATCCTATCAATCGGGGTCCACGCTCCGATCGATCTGGAAGCTCGGTGACTTTCCGGTGTGGCACGCGTGTGCCATTTGGTGTGCAAAGATGCGCTGCATGGATCTGCATCGTAGTTGACAACCAAGGTCTTCCTTTGCCCAATCGCACATCCTCGACAGATCTGTCGACCACAGCTGCATCACTGGCTCAACCAAGAGGCAAAGTCTCGGTGCGGTCAGCACCCTACCTCTGACAGGATGAACAGCAAAGCAGCTCAAGAACGGCAGCAGCGCATCCTGCTCGATCTCGTCCGCCAGCCAGGCAACGATGTTTGCGCAGACTGCAAAGGCCGCGCTCCAAGATGGGCTTCGTGGAATCTCGGCATCTTCATCTGCGTACAGTGTGCTGGCGTGCACCGCAAGATGGGCGTCCACATCAGCAAGGTCAAATCCGTCACGCTCGATACATGGACTCGCGAGCAGGTCGACCGGATGAAGGAGGTCGGCAACGTCAAAAGCAATCGTAAATACAATCCAGACGAGATGCGCAACCGGCCACCGACCAACATGGAAGAGAGCGAAAGGGATAGCGAATTGGAAAAGTACATCCGCAGGAAGTACGAGTTTCGTAGGTTCATGGAAGGCCGCCCACCGCCGGTCCCGACAAAAGACGCCACCTTTGTCGCTTCCCCACCTGCAACTCTTGGACGTTCCCGATTCCCAAGATCACCAGTAGAGCCGTCGTCATCTTCATCGTCACGCTCCGACTTCGCAGAGGCCAGCAGCATAGCGCGGTCTCGCACCGCACCCATACCATCCACCTGGAGCGAGGCTCAGCAACAAGTCAAAGCGAACGCACCTCCACTGCCCAGCCCATCAGCAACCGCCTTTCGCGCGGCGAGTGGATCTCATACCGACGGTGCCGGAGCAACAGCTGTGCAATCGACTCTGCATCTCCCCGGCACTGTAGTTCCTCTGCGCACTTCGAGTGCGCTCAATTCAAGAAACGCCAATACGGAAGCATCGGCGACCAAGCCGCCCAATTCAACAGCACAGTCAAGCGTGTTTGACGATCTCATCTCACTCTCGGAACCAGCGCATCAAACGTCGGCACAACCGCCTCTCCAGATGAATCCATGGGCAACCTTGCAGGCACAGCAGCAAGCTGTACTCAGTGCTCCCGCCATACAAGAGCCCACAGGCAATTTCTGGGCAGGGCAGTCGGGCGCCAACGGTGCAGCATCACCAATGTCGCCGTTCGGAATAAGTCCCGCCAATAACGCCAACGCCTTTGACCAGATGCGCAACACACCTCAACACGCAAACACAGCTCCATCACTTGGCCTCCCTTCGGCTCAGGGTCACATGAACCCGCAGGCAACAGGCATGCTAAGCCCAAGCAACGGCATGATGTACCCCCAGTACCAGCAGCAGAGGAGCGCAAGTTTGGGTACCATGGCTTTTTCCACATCTCCATTACCCTCGCCAGGCTTTCCTCCAAGCAATCCTTTTAACGCACCACAGTCCAATCTTGCAACACCCTTTCCGCAGACCGCTGGCTACATTGGCAGTAACGCTCACTTTCAGCAACAGCCACAGCAGCTCGGGCAAGCCGCTTTTCAGAGTCAAGCGGGCGCATTCGGCTCCAATCATGCGTTCTACAGTCAGCAGCAGCAGCATCAGCAGCCGTCTATGCAACTTCAAAATGCTAGCAACGGTGTCGGCCACTTTCAGTCTTCCATGATGCCCAACGGCTCTGGGCAAGTCAACAACTTTGCCAGCAGTCCATTCATGCAGCAGCAGCAGCAGCAGCAGCAGCACCATACCCAGCAAGGATCGCCGTTCGGCCAAATGTGGTAGCAACGTCACTGGCCGGCCTCGTTGAATGCAAAACATTTCTGCACAACGATATCATGATTGTGGTTCTTAAGCGTGTGTCGAATGCTGCTCCCTCATTGTCTGAATCTTGAGATCAGGGGACTTGACAGTTGCAGCTGCGTGTCATTCGTCAATGTTTGCTCCTCGTTTTGGCTTGAGCTGCCTTTGTCATTGTCCCAACAGCGTAATGCACCTGCAGATTAGGTCTGTGAGGGCAATCGGCTGCTTCGATTGTTTTTGTCTTGCCGACTTTGTCCCTTTGTTGTCATTGGGTCCAACGAAGGTGCATGCAGAGATCGGTTTTCTGTTGCCGCATATGCGCTTGTCCGGTCCTGCATGTGCTTTCAAGGATGAGCCTTTTGATCGTTCGATATGCAATTGAAAGCTAAAAGAGAAGCAGGACATGGTCCCGTTGATGTTGGAATCGCTTGTACAGGTTCACACGCGTGACGACACTCGGCGAAGTCTTAGCCGGTGCAGTGACTGTTAGTCGGCGATCTTGCGTGGGATCTTCAAGAGAGGTAAAGGTAAAGCTGGTCAAGCCGGACCCGTTGCAGACAAGACGCCTCTCTATGTCCAGCTGAATTCCAAGTAGACCGCTTGTCGTCGATATAAAGCTTGAGATCATGGTGCTCTGAGTTTGCCTCCCTTCTCCATCCTCGTCCTTGATCCCTTCCCTCCCCGTCGTGCTTTCTCCCTTCTCTTCCCATCGTCCTTTGTCCTTTCCCTTTTCATCGTCCTTTCTCCCCTTCCTTTATCGTCTCCCCCCTTCCTTTATCGTCTCCCCCCTTTCTTCATCGTCTCCCTTTCTCCCTTCCTTTCTCTTCACTCTTTCTTCCCTCCTGATCGTCGACCTCGATCGAGATCTACCAGTCACTCACGACGGCGCTTCAACTCGCACCACACGTCACAGCGATCGGTCCCAAAATCCTACACCGTCGTGCGGCGCTGTCTCTGCTGGCCATGTGCCATGCTTCTTCTTCGCCATCCTGAATGAATGGCGCGGTCATGCATTCGTGCTCTGTCACGCTCCCTGGACAGGCTCGCCTTCACACGAATTGGCTCGGCAATTCCCTATTCCCGGCTAGGAGGTATGAGCTACCCTTAGTCTCGGAGCTTGTGCTCACAGTGGCCGCAACGTCACAGGTCAGCCTTGCCAGCTCGACTCCCGGCTTTGTGCCCCCCTCTCAGAACCAGCCAAAGCCCAAAACTTCCCCTCCCCCTTTCCTCTTGCCTTTCGGCTCGAGTTTGCCTTTTCTTTTTGCAAACAGGAATCGCTCCCATGTCGTCAACACGCCAGCGGCTGGCACGATTGATCGCGATTGTACACAGCGGTCAAGATAATACGTGACGCCTGCTCACGCTTTTTGCACGCTTACCTTCGCCACATCTTCTTCTGGTCGAGCATGGGAGTCTCATAAGGAGCAGCGAAGCTTCGTCGGCTCGTCTCAAGCATACAGAATCTCCTGTTAAGGTCTTCAAGACAGTCCGCGAAAGGCTTTCATCGAAGTGGCCAAGCCGAGGGACGATCCTGTCCTTGGCCTGCTCAAGCGACACATTGTTTGAGGCACAACCTTGGGAGGCGTGTCAGGTCGCGACTTTCCCTGCTGCCGAACTTGCATACGCGCTATGTTGGCTTGGCAGAAGGCAAAGTCGCGGCCTGGCACGTCGCAACTAAAAATTCGTTATCAGCAACAAGATTCAGGTTCCTTTCGACCGCGATGCAAGGAGTATTTGTAAGGGGAAAGTAGCAGTCTGTATAGTAGTCGCACTCGGATTCTTCATAGCACGCTTAGGACGGTTGATAGAGCACTTAGCTTCTTGGTAGATACTCAGACTTCACGACTCGCTGCGATGTACATTTGCTTTCCATACTTTGACGCGAGCGTCTGTAACGAAGAAAATAGCTTGACATTCGTCACATTGTGGAGAGGCACGAAGCGACTCGGTGTCAATTTGGTAGTGACGGACTTAGTCGGTGAGCCAGACCGAAGGCTGCTTCAGAGAGAGAGAAGGGGAGAGAGTTTACCCGCCCTGGCAAGAATTCGCGCCGGATGGCGAGGCAGCCTTGAAGACAGCACGCTCTGACACCACTCAAGATCAGAGATGTCGGCTGGGCAGTTGCGCTGCTAGGATTGTGGGGGACCGGTGGGAAAAAAGACCGGCGAATACAGAACGCAGGCAGTGGTTGAAACTCCGCCATCCAGGTGTGAACATGGCCGGCAGCCCTTGGTTTTGGCGACGACGTCTAGTCGCACGACCGTTCCTGGTGAGTGAACATGTGGCAGCCATACGAGCAGCCAAAAGCAGACTGTTACGATCAGTTCAGCTTCACGGTGTGATCGTGCCAGACTAGACGAAAATGACAAGAGCGAGTTTGTATACAGTGTTTGAGTTGCTGTGCAAACCGATTTTGACGCGCGTAGCTCGGTTGGAGAAGATGAAACTTCGAGAGCGAGGATGGCTTTTGCCAAGTCTCGAGTTCCAGCTCGGCTGTCCGACAGATCGACCGAAAGGCGGGGGAGGAAAAGCATCCATCGGCCTCAGTCTACGGCAACGTTTGGCGGGGAAGCGTTCGCTGTTCTCGGCGGAATTGAATTCGCGGCAGAACCGTCACTTCGAAGCATCCGTGGCGCCTATGAAACTCTCCGCCTCCAATGGCTTTGTGCCGCTGTGTCGCGCCTTGCATGTTTGGTCAACTTTTTCCGCAAACACTCCGACGCTGGTGTTCAGTCAGCGCGCAGCTGCAGCCTCCTGCAACTACGCTGCCATCGTGCAGAGCGTGGGGAACAGCAAGCAAGTTTTCGGCAACTTGTCGCAGCTTCGTAGCCGTGCACGAGTTTCCAACGGAAACAAACAGCCGCTCAATATCGACTCCGCTGTCCGCGATGGGTGGCGGCTGAACCATACCCCGAACACAGAATGCTTGGCTGCGAACTCATCCCTGTCCTGCGCTACGAAAGGCAACATAGCGAGCGATTGTTGCTCGAGAGCGCTTTCGCCGCTACACAGTGTGCGTTGTGGGCATGAATTCGATCGGTCATTGACGACGGGGCGTCTTGTGACTGCATGGTCTTGCAACGTCTCTGAAGAGCGTCCCAAAACAGCCAATCAGGTGTCTCGCCGCGTGTGAACCTCGGCTACGCGGTTGCATGGTGTATTCCAAGCTCGAAACGAGACTCTCACTTTGCCTCCTCGCGTCTACCTCGACAGCACAGCGTGGGGGAAAATGAAGCATCCCCTTTGCGGGGCACCATGGCCGCATGAGCGTAGCCCCACACGAAAAGTCTGAGCATCTAGCACCCTGTCTCCGCCTGAACTAAGCGGATTAAATGAGATGCCCTCATCATATATAACCGGGCTGGCCAACTAGTACCTCGTCCGACGCTCTTCGCATCTCCCCATTCCTACGCCTGCCTCCCTCCAAGATGGCTGCTCTCGAAGAAAAGACGTCGCACGTCGACGACAAGCCCGGCGCTGGCAAGATCGCCACCGAGGACGCCAGCTCCCACACCGACTCTGTCCACTACATTTCTAAGACCGAGTCGAGCGAGGGCAAAGTCAACAATCCTCTTGCTGGCATCCCCAAGGAGCAGCTGCTTCGCAACGTCGAGCAATTTGCCCAGGAGAAAGGCCTTACCGATGACCTCGACATGCTCAAGAAAGGCGCTCTGCTCGCTCAGCGCCCTGCAGAGTACAACGCCATCGACGAGCTGTCTCAGGACGAGAAGGATGCCATCGCTCACGAGTACGCAAACAAGTGGTCGCACCCCCTCCTCCTCTACGTGACCATCTTTGTCTGCTCCATCGGCGCCGCCACTCAGGGTTGGGATCAGACTGGTTCCAACGGCGCCAACCTCAGTTTCCCAACCGAATTCGGTATCCCCGAGTCGTCTCCCGTCGGCGTCCTTCCTGGACAGCCGGGCTACATCACCGACGCACAAGCTCAGAAGAACGAGTGGCTCGTCGGTCTTGTCAACGCCGCTCCTTACATTGCCAGTGCCATGCTCGGATGCTGGCTCTCTGACCCACTCAACAACTTGTTCGGTCGTCGTGGCTGCATCTTTATCACCGCCATCATCCTTATCGTCACTCCCATCTGCTCTGGTCTTACCCACAACTGGTACGAGCTCTTCATTGTGCGCTTGATTTTGGGAATCGGCATGGGGGCAAAAGGTAGCACAGTGCCCGTCTTTGCAGCCGAAAACTCGCCTCCTCAGATTCGAGGTGCGCTTGTCATGGGATGGCAGTTGTGGACCGCGTTTGGTATCTTCCTCGGTTTCCTTGCCAATGTTGCCGTCGCTGACGTCGGCAAGATTGCTTGGCGTCTTCAGCTCGGCTCTGCTTTCATTCCCGCATTGCCTTTGGCTATTCTCATCTACTTCTGCCCCGAGTCGCCGCGTTGGTTGATGAAGAAGAACCGCTATCCTCAAGCTCTTCGCTCGCTCATCCGTCTCCGCCACAACAAGATCCAGGCTTGCCGTGACCTTTACTACATCCACGTTCAGCTTGTCGAGGAAAGCAAGATCATCCGCGGCGAGACCTACGTCAAGCGTTTCATGGAGCTCTTCACCATCCCCCGTGTTCGTCGCGCTACCGCCGCTGCCACCACCGTCATGCTCGCTCAGCAGGTAAGTTGTTACGAGATTCATCAAGGAGGCGTATGCCGACGTGACAGGAACTGACCTTTGCCCTTTGATCGTTCCTACTTGAATCCAACCATCGTCACACTTTGCTTGACGCCCGTACACTATCTTACGCTCGCTGTGTGCGGCATCAACAACATCGCCATCTACTTTGCGCTACCTGCGGTATCAACGTCATCGCCATCTACTGTGCGCTATCTGCGGCATCAACATCATGGCTTTCTACAGATGTGTGGTATTAATATTATTGCCTTCTACAGCTCTACGATCTTCAAAGATTCTGGATCGTCAGCAAAGCAAGCGCTGTACGCCTCGGTAGGGTTCGGAGCCATCAACTTCCTGTTCGCGTTCCCCGCGCTCATTACGATCGATACGTTCGGTCGTCGAAGTTTGTTGCTCTTCACTTTCCCTCAGATGGCTTGGACCTTGCTTGCCGCAGGTCTTTGCTTCTTGATCCCTGGCGAGGGCAACAAGACTCGACTAGGTCTCGTAGCTCTCTTCATCTACATCTTTGCTGCCTTTTACAGCGTAGGCGAAGGTCCGGTACCTTTCACCTATTCGGCCGAAGTTTTCCCTCTTGCTCAGCGAGAGCAGGGCATGGCATGGGCTGTTGCAACGTGTCTGTTCTGGGCAGCGGTGCTTAGTATCACTTTCCCACGAATGCGAACCGCCATGACACCGACGGGTGCGTTTGGCTTCTATGCCGGTCTCAACATTATGGCTCTCATTCTCATTTGGTTCTTCGTACCCGAAACGGCTCGTTACACTCTGGAGGAGCTCGATGCTGTGTTCAACGTACCTCACGCGACGTTCATCAAGCACCAGAACACCAAGACTCTCCCTTACTGGTTCAAGACCCAGGTGCTCAGGAAGAAGAACGTCGAGCGCCCTCAGCCTCTCATCGAGCTCGACAGGAATCTCGTCGGTGCAGGCGAGAAGCGTACCGAGACGACCATGGCATAGACGGGGTCTCACTTCGTCCGTGCTTGAGATTGATTTTACTTTGTACTTATGCATGCACTCGTCGAGCTGCTTGGCTCGTCGCGTAGCAGTTATACCTTTTTTGCGAATCCTCTCAATCATTCTGCCAACCCGATCGGCTCGAACCATCAAAGTGCTTGTCTTCGCCTGTTCAATGAGTGTGTGCAAGAAGTCCGTCAAATCTGGCAAATCCTTGGATGCGATACTTGACGTCAAGAGCCACACAAATTAAAGTTGGTATGACACGTCAAGGCACCGGGTGTTGCCCTCATGACGTGACTGCCGATTTTTCACGAAGGGTTACATCCGATACGCTGTCAAACTCAACGGATCATCCGAAGCTTCTCATTGCAACGCTCTTGACATCTTCACGAGTTTCAGCGGGGAGTGACAGCCGTTGCGAGATTTGTCGGTGTGGCAGGTGCACGCTTTTTGCTGTCTTGTTCCTGGTGCAACGCCTGCCGTGCTTGTCCTCGCGATTTGTCAGCCTCGGCGACAGACGATAGCCAAGCAAACGAATGTATGATCGAAGGTACATGAGGCGCAGTCGTTGTTACGCTTCCTCCCGCATCATGCAGCCAATTGTTGGTCTGTGGCGGAAGGTCTCTTTCTCAGTCAAACAGCACGACGTCTCTGCCAGAGAACGCACGCGAGCACAAACACCTTGGTTCGTTGGAACAGAGCAAGATCGAATTACTTTGCGGTATAGTGACCTGTTGCGTCTGATCAATCATCGGCAGGAGCGGCAGCACCTGCAGCGGCAGCCTTCTTGGCGACCTTCTTGTCCTCCTCAATAGCGACGTTCTTCTCCGAGGGACCGCCATCTGCTTCGGAGGGAAGCTCGTGGAAAGGCTTTGTGCGGCTGAGGATGAGATCGCGCACGTCATCGGCGACATCGCCCTGGACGACGATTTCGTCGACGCCTGGGTTCTGGACGCTCTTGCTTACGGATGCGCCTGTTGCGAATCTCGAGGACAGACTGTGTTTCGCAAATGAAATGTTAAAAAAGGCCGGGTCAGTGATGCGTCTCGAAGCAAACTTTCAAGGCACAACTTGAGAGTGCAACTTACGCTTTTGCAACGACCTTGAGTGCGGGTAGCGGCGGACTGAACAGATGCAGGCCAATGATGCTCGTTGTGACCTTTCGCTTGGTCCTAGCTTCCTTCTTCAAGACAATCCTGGAAGCAGCCATCTCTGCACGTGCACGTTCTGCCTTAGCGACCGTCTTTCGCTCTTTCTTTGCTGCTTCCTTCTCCAGATCCTCGGCCTGCTTGGTGGTGAGGTTGGCCAGGTTCGTCGAGATGGCTTCTTCAGACCAGAGCTTCGAGTAGAGTTCGGGCTGATTTTCTTGCAACCACGAACGGCATTTTGAAGGGGATGGACCGAACTCGCAGTACTCGGGCGGAAAGGTGCAGACGGCGCAGTAGACGACTTCACGTGGTTGAGGACCGGTGGGAACCGAGGGTCCGGCTTCTGAGATTTCGATGTCGGCCATGTTTGGATGAGGTGGAAGGAGGATAGTGTTGCGATGATGGCGGAAGAGTGAAAGTGTCAATTCGAGACGAAGCCGCGAAGAATGTCGAAAAAAAATCGCACAACACCTCCACAAGATTCAAAAAAGCAGAGTGTGAGATTGCGCAAGAACAGTACAACCGATTCGTCGCACATCGCAGCAAGTAGAGCCGTATAAAGATTGGTGCAAGACTGCTTCACCGCTTGTGTAAGGAGAGCCTCGCACACCACTGCTACATGGCGACCGTACTATCTGTGCATCTCAACAGATCAAAAGTAGCAGCCGGGATGTGAGCGGAATGTGGACAAGAGACACAGTTCAAAACAACGATCCGGGGGTCGGATGCCTTCCTCTGAGTCTACGAAGCGTGACTTGATCAAGGAGTGGAATCCGAATGCGAATCCCTTTGCGACCAAAAGGCCAGATGAGTCAAGACAGCAGGCCGTTGATCTGACAAAACGAATTGTACTTTGGCACATGGTGGGCTGTGCGAGATGCTCCCAAACTCGACGAGATTCTTTCTTTAGAGAACGTACCATACTTGACGGCTTCTGGCGAAAGACATCGCCAGAATCCAATGAACGATTTCTGTCTGTCTCTTCACAGAGAATGGACAATCGACCGAAGTTCTGACAGGACGGCAACCCTGTTCGGGTATGTCGCTCTCTGTCGAGATTTTCGTTACAAAGTCTTTGTGGTTCACGGCTCCCAAAGTCACCAGTTTGAGAAAAGCTGTGTGATCGACAAGAAAAGTACATTGTACACGTCACTAGCTTCTCTCTACAACAAATGATTGCATTGCAACATGCGCTTAGAACGAGGCTTGCTGACTTCTCGGGTCAGAAGGCTTCGTCGAGCGCGTGCGAGACTGAATCTGAAGCGATCGCAAGAGTCAGTGCCATCCTCGCAATCAAGTCAGGAGCCTAGGATTGTACCTTGTCGAAGAGGATGTCTAAGAAAACGACGTGATCTCCTTTGCACAAGCAAGCTCTCTGAATGGAAGCGTTCTGAATCTTTCGGCGCCTACTCTTCAATGCATATCAGCTACAAGAGCGGTCCTTGACCGTGCTTTATGGCGATCGATCGCCTCATCCTGTTGCCTTGTATACCTATGGGATCTGGAATCGTTGGAGTGAGAGCGGAGCCGAGAACGATTTGCCATCTTACCCCCATCTGAAGCAGCTCTGTGTCATGCTGTGGTTCCTCTGCAAGACTCTTATTCATCTGGCACAGGAACGCAAGGAGCGCAGCGGCGGTTCTGTGCACTCTTGTCTTGTCAGCTCCATCTCTTTGGCCTGCCCTCCCTGTTGCATTTGTCCTGACACACCCCTGGAGATCAACCGAGTGCGCAGGGAGATGAGAGGCAGTACTGTCTTCAAGGTGTTATGCCTCTGGGTACTGAAGACCTCTGTTACGTCTTGCAAATGTCGCGCCGCAGAGGCTCTGCAACGCCACCTGCCCCTGTGTTAGGGCCGTGGGGTCTGGGGACCGCTTCTGAGGCCACAGCCGAAGGTGGTCAGGGAGCGGAGAGGTAATAGGAAGGTCTACTGGGGCAGGGAGACTTGCAGATGATCACAGAAGTGTTGCAGCACAAAACTGAGCTGCTTTTACTAGCAAGTCTAAGTAGTACATGCAATGAGGAGTTGTGAGACTACCTTGCAGACAGTTGCAGAGAACATAATAACAGCAGGGGGGTGACGCAGGATCCCGCGTTGCCATAGGAACAATCACTGATTGACAGGATTGGTTGCCAAATCTGGCGGGCGTGCGCGGAATCTGACACCCTGTGGTTCCCATGCGGTGGCAGGAGCCCACGTACCTAGCCCTAAAAGACAAGGAATGCTGCCCTGCGTATGTGGGGGGACTGCACCATAACTTATAGTGTTCACACCTGGACAAATTCCTTACAGAGGCTTGTCAATTGTATTATCTCCTACCCTAACCATCCCAGACCGTTCCTGGAACACCTGTGGCGCTCTTGGCATTATACCTGGACTCATCTGGACCCCAGGTATACCTGCCCCAAGCCTCGCATACGCCACGTCACCACCACAACCACGCGCTTGAGGTTGTCAGACCCTTGGGGCGTAAGATCGACAAAGACGAATTTTGTCTTCAGGTTCCACTGAGCTTTGATATTGTTAAGCCGGCAGATGAAGAAAAGTTAGTGATGTACCCACTCTGGCCGCTCCAGGAGGCCTGGAACAAGACGTTGGTTTGTAAAACATTTCTCTTGATGTCGTACCACGGCAACAAGGTCAACGTTGAGGAGACAAGAAAGACATCGCTTCCAGCCACGGCCTTTGAAGGAAAGGGATGGTTGAAAGAGAAATGCCAATCAGCTTTGCTCAAGTATGGCATTCGCCATAGGGACTTGTATTTGATGCGGAACTTGCTCTGGTGTCCACAACTGCAGGCGGTTGTTGTGATCAAATTCGCAGATTCCTTGATCACGGACACCGACAACCATTGTCCCAACTCCTTGCAATGGCTCCTCTCGTAACGCTCTTGCTCTGTCAAACATAAGCGTCGTCTCATGCAGCATTTGTCACATATGTTTAGAAATACTCGAAATTGACCTTTGCTTTGTTGATTGACAGGTACTGCAATGGTGACGCTGATTTTCCTTTCTGAGCGTTTGATTTTCACCAGCTCCTTTGTCAGACCCCTGCCTGACTTTGACAATGATAGCGGCGGTGCCTTGAGCGCTGTTGGATCGCTAGGGAATCAATGCGATAAGAGCATACTGTTATGCCCCTGGGGTCTGAGGACCTTAAGGCTTGGTGGGGAGAAGCATGAGGCCAGGGGCAAGTAACCAGGCGCGGTGGTCTGGTATGTTGCAGGCAGCGTTGGTGAAAGGTTCAATCAAATCAGGTCTATGATTTTGTCCTATGGGAGTGTAGAATAAAATACAATCAACAGGGAAAACAAGGTGGGATCCAGTGAGGCCACTGGACCTTGCACCCCTCCCTGGCAGTGACTTTGCCCCAGTTGAAATGGCTACACTGGGATTGGCCTTCCAATTTGCGGTCTCCCAATGCCTACCAATCCCAGTTGCGTTGCAGGCGTAACACGGTGCTCCTTGCGCTCCTCTGCCAGATGATGCAGGCTTTTGCGCAGGTACCACAGCATAGCGCAAAGCTGGTCTCTTGGTGGAGTAAGATGGGAATCCGTGCACTTTGTTGTAGATCAACAGCCCATTTCTGTTGCTTGGGCTGGTCGGGATGTATGGCTCTTGTCCTTTTTTGTGTGTCTGCTTAATAACCACCTTATTTGTGACAACCACAAATAGGCGGTTGCTCCACTGGCCCGTCTTTTGCCAGTCCTTCACTGTCTTAGGAAACTTCTTCTGCTCCCACAACAAGCCAGTGAGGTCGATCAAGTCGACGACAGCCCCTACTTCCACAAAGCGATGGATCTCGTTGATGTACTGACTGTTACAACCACGCGCTCTCCACCTCGGGTGCGACGCGTAGGGGGCGCCACGCTATGCAACCGCCTGCCCTTGAGAGGTTGCCACCTGCGCGTGGATACGCCACACGTACACACAATCCGTATGCGGGGACCCCTTGCGTGCGTGGGGGTTTGCACCAGTACTTATAGTATCCTTGTTTTGGACAAGCCCCCCACAGAAGCTTGTCAATTGTATTCTATACTGCCCTCACCAGTAGCACTATACTAGACCGTTTTCAGAACACCCAACGCGCTCTTGGCATCTACCTGGACTACACCTGGACCCCAGGTACCCTGTCCTCAAGCCTTGTTGCCCCCTTGTACCAGAACTACGCCATGCGTCAAGGTTGTCAGACCCTTGGGGCGTAACAGCTTGGAGGCAGTGGAGCGGCGGGTGAAGGTGAAGCACGGCTTGCCTCCTCGAAGGTGGCTGTCCAAGTTGCGGAGCAGGACCAACAATCCCTCAGGAATGGGGTTGCGCTTGCTGTTGACTTGGTAAAGCAGCAAGCCAAACTCCACCTTCATCGGGAAAGAGAAACCGTCGCCCAAATCCACCTTGGTCATGCGGTAGCGCGTCTTGCCGTGCTTCTTGTTGGGGCTGTTCTTTGCCAGACTTCTGATGATCTTGAGTGGGTTGCGCATGTTGCTGTTGTTGCCACAAAAAAGATCAAAATAAAATCGACCGCAGAACTTGTCGCTTGTGAAGTTTGTGCCATTGCAGTGGATCAGGTGGCAAGGCGCTTGCTGCAAAATTGGCACAAACGGGCTCCATCTCCGGCTTGTATGAATGGTCCAAGCTGAGGTCAGAGCCGCCATCAGTCGACTTGGTGTCCATGTCTTTGTCCGATGCATCCGTTGAGTATTTGTCGTCTGCAATGTCGCTGAGCTCGCTATCGTTGTTGCCAGAATCAACAGTCCCATCTTCCAACAAGTGGATGCTGTCGTTGTCAACTACAATCACCACAACTGCAGATGGTTGTTGTGATCAACTTTGCTGATTCCTTGATCACAAACACCAACAACCATTGTTGCAGCTCCTTGCAATGGCTCCTCTCCTAAACCTCTTGTTTGGTCAAGACACTAGAGACCAACATTGTCTCAAGCAGAACTCATTTTGGTCCCTTCAGAAATACTGTGAGGCGTAGCCTCTTGGACCGCTCCCTTCAGCTGTCGATGCGCCAGAATCAGAGTGTGGTTTGTTGCATAGCCGGACTTGGAAGGCAGAGTGATGCCGCCAAGCACCAAAATGAGAGCTTTTGTGCTGTTCTCACGCCAGACACGACCGCCTGTGCTGTTTCTGAATGTGTCAGCCTGTCTTTGCCAGCCGTGACGATCTGGACAAGGCCTTGTAACATGGCATCGTTAGTGGGAGGGGCACCCGGGAGAGTGCTTTTGCTACAAGAAAGGCGTGATTGGGCAGCTTTGGCCGCCGTGGCAAAGGTCGGGCTGGCAACGAGGTTGTTTGCCAACGCTTTTCGAAGCTTGACAATCTTGAAGGCGCTCAAGGCATGTCGGAAAGAACGAGCAAGGTAGGCAATTGCCCGTTCTTGGATGAGATCCATCCATTCCTTGAGGCTGAGTTAGGAATTGAAACTCTCCTCGAAAAATGGAAGCCAGTACCACAGGCGGTGAGGTCGCCTGCCTCTGACTTCACACTCGCCCTCCAAAAGAAGTTCCTTGGCAATGTCTGCCTTCTTGAGAAGGACATCTGGGTGGTGGCATGGCTTCAGGGTCATTTGCCAAGCAACCAAGCACAAGGGTCTTCTCCTTGACCCTGTTGCCCAGGACTGGGTACACATGGACCAGTCAGGGTTGAACAGGCAATCAATGCAGCCTTCCTTGTACCACTGGACTGCTGTCATTGTCACATGCGCCTCGAGCGCTTCTATCACCGCTTCTCTTAACCACCAGGTCTAGTCTTGCTTTCGACATCAGTAAACAAAATAAGAGAGTGATGCCACAAGATGTGAGGCTTTGAAACGCCAGAAGCGCCAGGAGATATGCGTCCACATCTACTGATATTCACACAAAGCCCATGCCACGCAGAAAGGTGTTGAGTGATGCAGCAGCATGGGTATGACGATGATTGTGGCTTCTGCACAGGCAGATTCTACCAGCAGGTGCACAAACACAAGCATTCTGACAAGCCGCTACAAAGTGGTCAAGCACACAAAGCAATTGGGTAGATTGACACAAGGCTGGACAAGAATCTGGCACAGAATCTCAACCATATGATGCAAAGGACAGCACTGGATTCTGTTGACCAAGCTTCTGTGATTGAAACACACAAACTTCTGATTTAACACAACAAATTGGTGTAAAGGGTTTCACACCACCCGAGATTCTACACGGTGACGCTCCGCTCTATCTGTGCAGAGCAATGTAGGGTCTCGGCCGTCCATTTGAAACACCGTCGTGCGGTTCAGTGGCTCTTTGTCGAGCTAGCCGAGCTTCCACCCGTCGAAGCGTTGCTGCTGGTTGGTTTCGCTTGTTCCATCCACTTCGCCTGCTACCTTCGTCCTCTACGATACTGGCACTGTGAGCACACAGACACCTCGTATCCAACCGGTGATTCCGATTCACGAGACCACACGATAGAACCAAGATCTAGATTGCACAGACCTGTACAAGCTCAGCGAGAAAGAGAATTCTGCCAGCATGGATCAACTCATTCGCTTCGTCAAGCAGCATAGGCGTCAAATCACGCAGATCGCCAAGAAGGCATTCGCATTCTACAAGAAGAACAAGACTGGCGCTGGTGGTGGCCAGCAGGGTGGTGGCTCTTACGGACAGGCAGCCTCATATGGCGGGCAGCAGGGCGGTGGCTCGCATGGACAAGCGGCATCGTACGGCGGACCGCAACCACAGGCTCCACAGGGTGGATGGGCCGGGTACGCCGGAGCTCCTGCAGCTGGAGGTTACGATCATCCACCACCGCAAGGTAGTTATGGCGCACCTCAAGCCCACCACGGAGCACCGTCTCAAGGACCGCACTACAAGTACTCGCAGGACAACCAGGTGAACCAACACGATGCGAACTACATGAATCTGCGCAATCAGGCGCGTTCTGAGGGCGACAAGATGGCACAGTGCTTTGACCGTTCGCACAACGCCTACGCGCAGGGCGACGGTGCACGTGCTAAGCAGCTAAGCAACGAAGGAAACGAGCACAAACAGAACATGGAGCGACTGAACAAGCAGGCGAGCGACTGGATCTTCATGGCCAACAACGAAGACTCTCCTCAGGGAACAGTGGATCTGCACGGTCTGTACACCTCGGAAGCGCTCGAGAGGACAGAGCAGGCGGTGCGACAGGCTCAGTCGCAGGGCTTGTCGGAAATGCGCATCATCGTAGGCAAGGGCCTTCACAGCAAGGATCACCGTCAGCACATCGCCCCTGCGGTGGAGAAGATGATGCGCGACTACAGACTGGAAGCTCACTTGGACCCACGCAACGCGGGTGTGCTGGTGGTCAACCTGCGCGGAAGTGGACAGGGCGGTGCAGCATTCACGCGCGACCTTGCCAAGCAGACGACTGGCAACGAGGACGAGTGTGTTATCATGTGAGGTAGAACGCTCGATCGAGATGCCTGGTTGGAATGGTAGATCGGAACAGGAGGACTCCAGAACTGTGGTCGAGAAGAAGGCTTGACAGACTTGTCAGACATACCCTTGCTCAAGATGATATACGTTCTGTGTGTTTCTTGAATGTGTCCCGAGTCAAGACGGAGCCTCTCAGCATGCATGCAAGAGAGTTCTCACGCCATCAAACAAGTGTCGTGGAACGATTCGCCGGTCATGCATGCCGTGTTTGTATCGGCTCTAACATCTTGACGATTTGTTGCAGATTGTGGAGCTGAAATTGTGAACGCGTGACGAAGTGACTGCTGAGAGAGCAACACAAGCCGGCAATCGTGCATGAACCATCTCTTGGCTCATGCCTGACGCACCTCTCTCCAACACCATCATCTCCGCAGCACCCGTCCGACATTCGCGGTCATATATATGCAGCTCGGTACAAGATCATCGATGCCCTCATCAAGGTCCACTTGAACAGCTCGGGCCGTTTGCTGACGCCCGCGGCCAGTCGCATCGATCTCAGCAGCAACCATGTCGTCGAACACCACCACTGCAGGTGACAGCGGGCATCCTAGTGCGCCCTTCAGCGTGCCCACTGCCATCGCGCTCGGATTGATAGCCAGCTTCGTCCAGAGTCTCGGCCTCACCATTCAAAGGAAGTCGCATCTGCTCAACGAATCACTGCCCCCTGCTCGCCGCAGAACCGAATGGAAGCGTCCACTGTGGCTCGTCGGCTTTGCCATCTTCTTGGTTGCAAATGTCGGAGGCACTGTCTTTCAGATCGGTGCGCTACCCATCGTCATGTTGGCTCCCTTGGGTGCTGTCAGTCTGCTGTACAATGCTGTACTGGCACGCTTCCTGCTCAACGATTTGCTCTCGAGATACATGGTCATGGGCACAGCACTCATCGCCTCCGGTGCGGTTCTCATCGGCTACTTTGGCGTCGTACCTTCTCCGCCGCACAGTCTTGACGAGCTCTTGGATCTCTACTCTCGGCCAACCTTCGTGGCATTTGCGACCATCTTCACTTTCGTCTTTGTTGGCGTGTTGACCGTTGCGCATCTGACAGATTGGCAGTTGCACACGCGCATCCATCGCAGCTCTCTTCCAACACGACCCGCAAAGCCAAAAAGTCGCAGTGGCCACGGTCTACGAGGACGCTTGCGTAGACGTTGGTCCGCTCCCACTTTGGCGCCCGTCGCAGAGGTCAGCGAGAGCAGTTCTGGCATCGCAACGCCTGTACTCGCTATCCGCGATGAAGTCAATCGTCACTCCACACTCGGCCACGGCCCCAGTCCTCAGCAGAACATCCTGTACGGTCGTAGCATCGTCGCAACCCCCGCGCCATCTTCGGTCGGCCAGCAGCCGGCTACACACAATGCTGCGTTCGTCCCCAACGATCGCCCCAAACAGGCCGGAGCAACCACCACCGCCTCGAAACGAGACTATGGCTCGCTTGGACGCAGCGAGTCCAACGCTCGCAAGCGGAAAAAGAGCCTCGAGGCTCCGCGTCTCGAGCTGAGGGAGGTCGAACAGCGTGTCACCCCAGAGACTGTCAAGCAGACAAAGCTAGGACTTTCGGTAGCCTACGGTGGCGCGAGTGGTACATTGTCGGGCGCGTGCTTGCTGCTAGCAAAGTCGGGCGTCGAACTGTTGATGCTGACGTTCTCTGGCCAAAATCAATTTGGACGATGGCAAAGCTGGCTGCTCATCGGCATCCTCTTGGCTGCTGCACTGCTTCAGCTCTGGTATCTCAACAAGGCGCTCAAGCTAGCGGATCCGACGCTCGTGTGTCCGCTCGCATTTTGCTTCTACAACACCTCGAGCATCGCGCTTGGTCTCGTTTACTTTGATCAGATCGGCGCATTGGCGTGGTACGACTTGGTGCTGGTGGCGGTGGGAACGGGTGTGTTGCTCGGAGGCGTGTGGACCGTCAGTCTGCATGGGAATGACGAGCCGTGTGGGGATGGCGAGGTTTGCGGCGAGGATGAGTCGCAACCTCTGCTGTCGTCGTACGTTTCGCCGGATGGTTCGCGATCGGTTTCGGATGCAGATTACGGAGGACTGCTGGTGGCGAATGGCGCCGGTCTGACGGGTCCGCATCTGCCTCCGGTCAACGTCTCTCCCCACTCGTCTTCCTTTGTTGACCATCAGGTCGCTCCTTTGACTAGTCCGGAGGAAGCTCCGTTGACCTTGCATCATGGCAACGGCACCGGTAGCAGCACCAGATCTACACCTTCACTCGGCGCTGCACCACCCAAGCGTCGATCCGCATCTAGCAGCCACCATGCGCCTCAACGCAGACCAACGATCACGCTAGACTTCCCCTTGCGCGACGACCTGTTCTCACCCAAACACGACACCACCTTCCAATCACCCCAAGACTTGGAAGCCAACACGTCGTCCTCGACACATCACTCGCCCGAATCGTCGCATCCCAACGATCACGACCCTTCCTCCGCTAGACGAAGACCTTCGCTCTACAACAGCATCCTCGAACACGGTCTGTCGATCGGAATCAGTCCCAGTTCGCCAGGTTTCCACCTTCAGCCACGCTCGCCTTCGTTGTCGAGGGTCAATTCGAATTGGCAGCGACCGGGTAGGCATTTGCCTAGGAGTATGTCGGAAGCAGATGCTCCGGCGGGTGTTGGTGCGGAAGGACGGGGAAAAAGCTTGCGGAATGCAGGGGTGAGCGAAGGTGGGGAGAGGGAAGATCCGAGCGCGGGGAGCAGCGGGTTTGGGATCATGTTGGACCAATTTGATCTGAGTAGGAGGTTGGAAGCTGTCGGGTTGAGGGAGAGGGGGAGGAGGTGGTGGAACAGGCTCAAGCCGAGATGGAGAGGTGGCCGGGAGGAGGTGGTGGTAGAAGAGGAGGGGGAGGGAGAGCGCGGGGAGCGAGACTTTATCGTGTCGTGTAATAGCGATGGTAGCTTGGTGGCTGTTGCGAGTGATGGTGGGCGGAGAGAGGGAGGGCCGGATGGGACGCAGGGGTTGGGGATTGCGGTCCAAGGTGGGAGAGATGGTTCGTCACGGGTGGAGTAAGGACGCACAGTCATCGTTGTCAAGCAGGTGATCTCGCACATCCGGAATACACTCTGTTCACCGGCACTACGACCGTCTCAATTCGGTCTGCGCAAATGGATTGACCTAGAAACTTCCAGCGTTGACCAAGAAAAGATCCTTCTCGTTCAGCTTGATCCACTTTGTCAGACCATTCGCCACCGCCACGATGGCGCTCTTGCTCAGCTGTGGATTGAGACAGAGGTACAGCTCAAACGGACTGGTGATCCAACCCAGCACCTGTTCGTTCTCCGTTTTGACCAGGTGCATCTTGAGCCTCCGGTCGGCGTTCAACAGCGGGCGTGAAAGTGTAGCGCTGCCGAACACTCCGTCGAGCATACCTGTGGTGGAGGCGACAGCGGCTGCGGCAGGGGTTGTTGGGTTGGAAGTGGTGATGTTCTCTCCAGGTGAAGGAGAGGTGGACGGTGGGACGGGGTGGTGGATGTGATGGTGGACGAGCGAGTATAGCGTGAAAAGGCGTTTGCGATCGGATGAGCTGGTAGCGTACGGTGCGGGTAGGGTGGGAGAGGTGAGCTGGATGGTGCTGTTGCTTCGATAGACGAAGTGTCGTAGTCCCGGTAGATTAAGATCGGCGCAGGTGTAGGTGGATACGCGTGGAGATCCGGCTTCGACGTTGAGTGGGTCGGTGAGGTGACGACAGAGCGTCAGCATGTGTCGTTGAAAGTTGGTCAACCACGACGGCAGGTTTTCGCCCGTTGAGATCGAGCGTGGCGGCTTGAGCGACTTTGATGCGGACCTAGTCCTAGATGTTTGCTTGCGAGATGTGCTCTCGGTCGACTTGATCGATGCTGCATCTGAAGCGTTGTTCTGGCTAGCGGTCGCAGGGGGATGAGCGATAAGAGACGAAATCCAATTTGACACTGTTGGGAAAGCGTCCTTGTCGCCAGTCACGACAATGACTGCCAGCTCAGACGAGCTCATCTTGCCTTCCGTGGTGGGCTCGGATGCCGCCTGCTCGGTGCTGATCCAGCTTTCGGGGTTCAAGAACTTGACGTAGGCATGTACGAATCCTTGCGGTGCGAATTTGGGCATGCTGAAAGGCAGCCATATCTCTGCTTCCTCGGAGCCGCCGGAGCGTTTGATCGAACGGCTGCCCATGACGGTATTGGTCAACAAGAGCAGATCGATCGGGTGAACAGCATGCTTCCTGGGTCTAAGGAGCGTCACGATCCTGCCGTTGGCGCACAGTAGCACGTAGAGCAAATCTTTGGGTCGGTGCGGCTGAGCGTGTGATGATCCTGACTCGGCTGTAGGCGGCTGCAAGGCTGCAGTCAGATGATCGCGAAGGTTAGGCACGGTGATGCGGATAGGTTGGAGCGCCTGGAGCCACCATTGATGGCAGGAAGCCCAGTCGGTGACCGGTCTCTTGTGTGCGGATTCTTCAGCTTTCGCACCGTCGTCTTCCGCTTCGTTGGCGTTGAGTTGATTGACCAGATAATCGAAGATGCCCTCAGTTCCTTCCAGTAACCTGCGGAGATCAAAGTTGGGCATGCGGGAGAACAGTCTGGTCAGCTGGCTTGCCGACACCAGACTGATGACTTGGAGATAGAGATACTCGAGATGTTGACGAAGAGTGCTAGGCTCCTCGTTCCAGCTCGAGACGCAGACGAGGTAGAGCGGCGCACGGAGGAGAAAGGTGATGAGGAGATCACCCTGGCGGATGAAACGGAGCTTGTCCGAGTCTTCGTCGGCAAAGATGGAGATGAGCGCCTGCATGACGCCGACCTGCGTGGTGCTGCTCTCGTCTTCCTCGTCGCTCTCGTTGCTATTGTCATGGCCAGCTTGGGGATCAATTGCAAGCTCGGCATCCACTGAGCTCGCTTGTTGTTGTTGACGTCGCTTCTCGCGGCGTCTTCGGCGGCGAGAAAGCGATGCGTGTGAAATGTAGATCGGCTTGCCAGCCGACGAAAGGATGTAATATTTGCGATCCGGATATTGCTCTTCAAGCTCGGGCAGTGTAGGGCGTGCCGTGCCTTGCGCTAGCTGACTTTGATCGATTGGTTGAGTAGGTATTGCTGAGTCCTGAACAACATCTGCAGCGGCCGAACGTGGCTGTTTTGTCTCGAGAAACTCTGGCGGAAGGCCACGTACGTTCGTCGAAGCATCCCTGCTGTTGCTCCGACTGCGATTCCTGCCAGACGCTCGTCCGATCGAAAGCTGAGAGAGTCGTGAGCGTAGGCTCCGAGTATGTGAAGCTCTGTCTGCGGCTGCTCTATCATTGACGCGGTGCAGTAGGTCAAGAGCATGGATGCTCGAGCTTGCAGTTATACCGAGAGCTTCTGGCTCATCTTGGGCAGCATCGTCAAATGTACCCGGAGATTCGCTACGATCCGAGGTCTGACGTGATACCAAGCGGCTGCTGGTACCAACAGATGGGACCAGCAGCTGGTTTGCGCCCGAGAATGTTTCCTGCGCGGCGAATTGTGGTGTGGACGGACTGAAGGATAGCTCCGGCAATGGGGTTGAGGTCCTTGTTGACGCTGAACTGCTCCCCTGCGATGTCGGCTGAGATCGAGAAGAAGAAGCATCGGCTGCAGTGCTAGTGTTGGCTCCAACCGTGATGCGGGACGATGTTGCGGAAGGTAGAACGGACGCAGAAGTCCAGGATTGTGTGAGTAGAGCGGTAGGACGTGGAGAGGTGGGCTTTGCACTGCGATGCGTAGAGCTTGAAGCTTGCGTGCTGGCCTCTGGCGCCGTGACGTCCTCACTGGTGCTCGGACGAGCTGGCGATTGAGGCATCGCTGTTGTTCGCGAGCTGTTTCGGGATCGCGAGTCTGTGTAGAAGAGATGGTGTTGGGAGTTGCAAAAGAAGGGTCCAACTTGATTTGCGGCGTGTCCTCCACACCAACACTTTGCTTCCGTGCACCGACCAGCCAGAAGAAAAGGCCGGTCAACCTTTTCATTTCCTTCGAACAGTCCGCCATCACATCTTCTACCGTCACATCAAGCGCTAGTCATGTCGGAGACGACGACATCTCCTCTGTATGCTGTGGCCGACTTTTGCCGTGAGTCAAGCCGAGACCTGACTGCTCATCAAATCGAGCTCAACGCTGACTCCTTGTTTTCTACTTGGATGGCCTGCAGTCATTCCGATGGGCACACCCACGACATCGGTCGGAGAATACATTACAGAATGTCAGCGCGTACTCGAAGGCATGAAAGATCAAGGGATCCGGTACGAAGTTCAGTGAGCATTCCTGTTCCGTCATCAAAAGCCAGAGATTACGTGCTCTTCTGACTCTTGTTCTTCTCGCTCTTCGCAGCGGTTACGGCACCAATCTCGAGGGAAGCTTTCCAACCGTATGCAAAGCGATCGAGCTCTGCCACGAGGCAGTCCATCGTCTCGGAGCGCAGCGAATCGCAACTGACATCCGGATCGGAACACGGACGGACAAGCCAGCGCCGGCATTGGACGGTCAGACGGAGAACCAGCGCAAGAAGCAGAGCGTCGTCCAGCGCCTAGCTCAAGATTGAGAGCACCAGCCACCACCAGTGTGTTTCAAATGAAGCTTCATCACAGTGCAATCAAGGCAAGCAACGTCGTCAACGTTGAAGCCGTTCGGAGAATGTAGGAGGGCGAGAGCGGTTGTTTGTTAGGTCTACATCTGCACTACAGTTAAATTAGGCTGGCGGGAATCCTCCACACTCGAGCGCTGCTTAGCCGGCGTGGCGCGACGCGTAGAATAGCGCTTCCAAGGGTCTGAGCCTGAGTCTGAGTAAAGTCGAGTTGAGTGTGACTTGTGAGTGCCACTTTGACACATTCCACTTTGGCTCAGCTTTCTAGCAATCGTGGTGTTCGTGAGCCTCCCTTCTTCTCAACACCAAGATCACTCCAAACAAGCTCGCAATCATGTCGGGACTCATGTACGATGGTCCTTCGTCGTCCGACAAGCCGGACCTCGGCTTGGACAATGCTGCCGAAAGCTCCTTCTGCCAAACATTCCGATCCATGCCCAAACCAGCGCCGGGAACACTTCGCCTCTTCGATCGTTCCGACTTCTATTCTGCGCACGGAGACGATGCCATCCTCATCGCAAACCTCGTCTTCAAGACTCACTCTGCACTCAAATACCTTGGCAGCGGCGGCAAGGACAAAGGAGGCTTGCCTTCCGTCACCCTCAGCGTAGCTGCCGCAAAGAACTTTCTCCGCGAAGCCCTAACCACTCGCCAGATGCGCGTCGAGATCTACAGCAACGCAGGCGGCAAGCGCAACAACCAATGGTCCATCATCAAACAAGCTTCTCCAGGCAACCTCCAACAGGTGGAAGATATGATCTTTGTCAACGCCGACATTGTCAGCTCGCCCATCGTCATGGCGCTCAAAATGACCACGCGAGACGGCGTGAAAACCGTCGGTGCTGCCTTCGCCGACGCCACAAACAGAGAGCTTTGCGTGTCAGAGTATGCAGAGAACGACCTCTTCAGCAACACAGAATCGCTCATCATCCAGCTCGGTGTCAAGGAGTGCATCTTGCCAAAGGATGACAAGGGCGCCGACGTCGACCTCAAAAAGCTCCGCGAAGTCATCGAGCGCTGCGGCGTCAGCATGTTTGACAACAAACGCGCCGACTTCTCCGGCAAGAACATCGATCAGGACCTCCGACGCTTGCTCAAAGAGGAGGCGTCCGGCGTCAACATCCCCGAACTCGATCTCAAAGTCGCCATGGCCGCTGCTTCCGCCCTCATCTCGTTCCTCGCTTTGCTCACCGACGAATCCAACTTTGGCCAATACAGCGTCACTACCCATGATCTTTCACAATACCTCCGCCTCGACAATTCCGCATTGCGCGCACTCAATCTCTTCCCTGAACCTGGTCAGACCGGCTCAAGCAAATACACCAGCGTCTACGGCCTTCTCAATCGCTGCCGCACCGGCCAGGGTCAGCGGCTGTTGGGTCAATGGCTCAAGCAGCCCCTGGTCAACGTCCACGCTATCCAGCAGAGGCAAGACCTCGTCGAGCTATTCATCAACGACAACAGCACACGACAGCTCATTCAGAACGACTACCTCAAGCTAATGCCCGATATGCATCGCATCAGCAAGCGCTTCCAGAAGGGTGTAGCCACATTGGAGGATGTCGTCCGTGTCTACCAGGCCGTGTTGAGGCTCCCTGGTCTCATCCAGACCCTTTCGGATATGGACACGCCTTCCGACGCCCACGCAGAGCTGCTCAAGACCACATATCTCGATCCATTCGAGCTTCACCAGGCCGCCCTCACCAAATTCAACGAGCTTGTAGAGGCCACCCTCGACCTCAACGAGTTGGCTCACCACAATTTCGTCATCAAACCCGACTTCGACGACAACCTGCGAGACATCAAGGAGTCTCTCGACGACACGCGCGATAAGCTCGACGAGCAACATCGACTGGCAGGCCAGCAACTGCGCATGGATACCGAGAAGAAATTGCATCTCGAGAATCACCATGTGTACGGCTACTGTTTCAGGGTCACGCGTACCGACGCTGGCTTGGTGCGCAACAAGAAGGGGTACACGGATATCGCCACCGTCAAGGGCGGTCTCTACTTTACCAACGAGGCCTTGCGCGATCTCGCCACCGATTTCAAGGACCTTTCCGAAAGGTACAGCCGATCACAGAGCAGCCTGGTCAAGGAGGTCATTACGATCGCTTCCACTTACTGTCCCCCCTTGGAGAAGCTCAATGTTGTACTTGCGCATCTCGACGTGATCGTCAGCTTCGCTCACGTCTCGGACAACGCACCCATCCCGTACACCAAGCCAACCGTGTGCGAAAAGGGCACCAACGCCGACGTCGACTTGCGCGACGCACGTCATCCCTGCCTCGAAGTCATGGACGACATCAACTTCATGCCAAACGACACCGAGATGGTGCCCGGCAAGTCCGAATTCCTGGTCATTACAGGCCCCAACATGGGCGGCAAATCCACCTACATCCGTCAAGTCGGCATCATTGCGCTCATGGCGCAGGTCGGTTGCTTTGTTCCCGCGGCAGAGGGCGCCAAGCTGCCAGTCTTTGACTGCATCCTTGCGCGTGTCGGAGCGGGCGATAGTCAGCTCAAGGGTGTGTCCACCTTCATGGCCGAGATGTTGGAGACAGCGACCATCCTCAAGACGGCCACCGTCGACTCTCTCATCATCATCGACGAGCTCGGAAGGGGAACATCCACGTACGATGGTTTTGGTCTTGCGTGGGCCATTTCCGAGTGGATCACCACCAAGATCCGATGCAAGTGTCTGTTTGCCACCCATTTCCACGAGCTCACCAACTTGGCGACGCAGCAGTCACATGTGCGCAATCTGCACGTCGCAGCCGTCGTCAATCAGAAGAAGGACGGCACGCGTCAGGACCGGGATGTCACGCTACTTTTCAAGGTCAAGCCGGGTATCAGCGATCAGAGCCTGGGTATCCATGTTGCTGAACTGGCCAATTTCCCTCCTTCTGTTATCGCGCTCGCGAAGCGCAAGGCAGAGGAGCTGGAGGATTACGATGAAGACGAGAAGAACAACTCGGTACTGGACAGCCTGCCAGAGGATGTGACCAAGCAGGGCGCCGCGTTGATCGATGAATTCTTGAAAACGTGGGCGGAGCGCAGCGCCCAGCTGCAGCAGGAGCGAGATGGGCAGGATCCAAAACGTCCTCGTCTGGAGGCAGATCCTCAAGCACAGTTGCAGGAGTTGAGAAAAGTTGTGGATGACTTCCGACCTCGCATCGAGGCCAACGCTTGGGCTGCTAAGGTGCTGGAAAGCTTTTAGTTGTAGTGATCTACCCATCAAGTGCAATCACATTATCATCCCTTTCGTCTTGCAATTCAGCACAGTCTGTAGCTCGCACTGAAAGCGAAAGCCTGAATTCGCAACTCGGTCGTTTCGGCTGAGGCTGTCTCTATGCCCACTTGACTCGTTTCGACTTTTAGCAAGCGGTTAACGACAGCTATAAAAGCTCCACAAATTTGAGGCAGCCTTATTCGCTCACATGTGCTGGCAAATCGGCAAATCGCCGATCGAAACGCTGTCAAGTTGTGCCAGAGACGATCGCAGCGTCGCGCGCACGCGATCTTGGCGGTGTGAAGCTTGCTGCAGACCAACCTGTGACAAGGATGATGTTCCGGATCACGGTTTGACCGGTGGCCCTAGAAATGCGGAACACGATGATGCGAACGAGCCACGTTGGCCAGTGAGGGCACTCGGTGCACCGAGAGTGACAAAGCCGACCTTCGGGAGATAACACACGAAGTAAGGTTTGCAACGCTGGCAACACCAATTCTTCCAAGCCTCGACGTTGTCAAGGGTGCTACGAGATCAACAGGATCATGCGAGATATACACAGTCAAACACGTCGCGACAGGGCCGAGTAAGACGAGCAAATACGATATCTGTCGGAAGTCGATCAGCCGACGGTGCGGCGCCCGAGCGGAGCAACCTCGCTTATGCAACCGAACAATTGGCCGAACTTGTTAGCTCGTCGCGAGCACGTCTTTGTGGGTTGCGACCGGCTCCCACTTTGACCGGTAGCCCCTCAGAATCAGTCCAGCCTTTGAGTACTAGCTGGATGTGACAGCGCACTGACCTCCAGACCGATCTTCCGAGCAGGAGAGTGATTCGAAGCGGGACGGAGGTGAAACGGGAATCGGCCAAGGAGGTTCCGAGCATGATTTGCAAGAAGCGCAAGCAATTCTCAGTTGCGGGAAGTTTATTGTCGATGCCTTCCCACGGCGTCGGGAGAGGCCGCAGCGAGATAAGGATGCTGCCATTTGAAGCTTGACCTCGCATTTACCGAGTTTCTAGAAAGTAATCTTTCACTACACTACGTTTCCTGTTCGCTGGCTGTCAAAAGGAGCTAATGCATCTCCTGCAGCTCGCGTAGCATGAATGCAGCGAAGATCTCTTGACTTGCGAGCAGTCGCCGTTTGCTAGACTGCCTCGCTATTTCTTTCTCCACAGGAAGCCATGATTTGAACCCTTAAGTGTCCGCCAGACAAAGCGAGCAACTTGCCAAGACGCAAGTCCGTAGCCGAACCCACTCACTATTGATGATTTGCTCGAGCGATGGCCTCTCATCGATCTTATAGTATTTAGTATTAACTTTCGCTCCGCCTGTTTGAGCTTGTCTGCAAGCACAAGTCAGATGCGTCCGTTGACAACCGACGAGAAACAGTCGAGACTCTAAATTCGTGGAAAGCTTCGTTGAGACGTCTTGCGACGCGATAAAGGCGGGAGGAGAGCGCGTCGGATGAGGCTGCAGCGATGCCAACCAACACCGAGCAGGTCAGCTGAGGCAACGCTTGAATCTCAGACAAAGCGCATGCATAGCCGTGTCGCAGCAGAGCAAGCAGAGCAAGTCGTCGTCTCTGCGCCTGAAACCTTGTTCATGCATGCTCAGGAAGCTATCGCGATACAGTGTCGAATTGCGCAAACACCCTTCCAACACCTTCCCCGGTCCCCTGACAGCCGCTCACTAATTAGGAAGGTCACCGTCTCCGTCTCCGCCTTCGCCCCTACCACCCTCATTGCCGAAGCTTGATTGCTTTTTTGTCGTGTTCAGCGCCGTTGGTCCGCTCTGTCTTTGTCTGCTCGCTAACTCAGCGCCGCTGCTCTTCTTTCTTCTTCCATCGAACCTCGCTTGGCTTCGGAGCACCTTGTTCCATACAACTCAGCTCCGCCATGTGGCTGTCACTGCGTTCAGCGCGCGTATGCGCGTTATCTTGACAGACAGGGTCTAAGCAACACTAGGGCCTTTGAGTCGCTAAATCTACACGCAGTCATGACCTTTAGATCCTCCTCGTGAGAAGCTTCGCTCCAAGGTTGCCTAGTCTGAATCGTCTGCTTCCAAAGAGGAGCCGCTCACCAAGGCCACGATTGATCGTCCCTCAATGCCTTATAAGTCGTCCTCTTTCAAATTAAGACCCGAGATCTCCTGCTCTGTTCTTACCATCGCTGTATCTCTCTCCCCTCTCTCTCTCCGCACTTCCGTGGCTCCTTTGCCTTCCCCTCACCCCTCGTAGCGCTTGCGCTCAATACAACGGGCTCGGCAGCTCGCCCTTCCTCGTAGACATTCCTTTTCCTGCTATCCATCAACATCTCGGCTTCCAGTCTGTAAACAGACTAGCTTCTCAAAATGAAGTTCTTCTCCATTGCTGCAGCCGCAGCTAGCGCAGGCCTGCTCTTCCTCAGCACCACTGTCGAGGCCGCCAACAACCCACCCGCTGCCGCCGGTCCCAAGCCTCTCGACGGCCCATCTGTGGCACCCAACGCGCCCCCCACCATCAAGAACAGCAGGACCAAGAGTGCCCAGCTTCAGAAAGCCAACTACCTCCCCCGCGGCTACATTGTCGAGCTCGAGTCTTCCCCAAAGTCTGGCAAGCGTTCCAATCCGCATGCCGAGGTTCACGAGCACTTGTCCAAGCGCGCCAATGGATACCAAACCAGGTACGAGTTCGACGATCCCAACACGTTTGTAGGCATGTCGGTCGTGCTCAACAGCGAAGATGACTACCACTCGCTCGTCTCGGCTCCCGGTGTCAAGGCAGTCTACCGAACCACCCTCCACTCTCTCCCCGCTTACGAGCCCGTGACCGTTTCGGACGAGTTTGTCAAGGCTGCTACCGGTAAGGATGCCGCTGCTGCTGCGCCTAGCCGCAAGAAGCGCCGTGACGAGCCCAAGAACGCCGAACAAGGCTACAAGGACACTTTCTCGCCCCACGTCATGACCGGTGTCGACAAGGTCCACGAGAAGGGCTTCCTCGGCAAGGGCCAGGTGGTTGGTATCATCGACACTGGTGTCGATTACCGTCACCCAGCTCTCGGCGGCAAGCCTGGCAACAAGCCTTGCTTCGGTCCCGGCTGTCTCGTTATTGGAGGTTACGCTTTCGTCGATGACAACTTCAACGGAACCAACACTCCTGTTGCCAGCCCCGACCCGTATGACTGTCAAGGACACGGCACCCACGTCTCCGGAACGGTAGCTGCCAACGATACGGCCCTAGGCTTCACCGGTGTTGCTCCTCACGCAAACATTCGTGCTTACCGAGTCTTTGGTTGCACTGGAAGCACTCCCGACGACATCATCATCGCCGCTCTGCAGAGGGCTTTCTTCGACGGTTGTGACGTTCTCAGTCTCTCGCTCGGAGGTGCTGGAGGATGGAGCGAGGCTCCTTCTTCTGCCGTCGCCGGTCGCATTGCCAGCCTTGGAACCCCCCTTGCTATCGCCAACGCAAACGATGGCGCTTACGGTATGGCTTACGCCAGCTCTCCTGCTACTGGTGACCATGTGACTGCGGTCGGCTCAGTCCAGAACGTCGACTTGACCGGTATCTCGGCAGGCATCGTTCCCACCAATTTGAGCCAGAAGAACGTCACGGTGCTCAAAGGATCTCCCTTCACCTTTGCCGACGGACAATCCAAGGTGCTCGAGGTGTACCCGACGTCGAGCAGTCTCACCGTCACAGACGACGGCTGTGCGCCTCTGCCAGACTCGACGCCGGATCTCTCCAACAAGGTCGTGCTTGTCGGACGTGGCACGTGCACCTTCGCCACCAAATTTGCCAACATCAACGCCAAGGGAGGCAAGTACGTGCTGGTGTACAACAGTCTCTCCTCCATCACGTACGTCCAGACCGACATTGCGGGTCAGCAGGCTGCCTCGTTGACGCGCAACGACGGACTCTACCTCAAGCAGCAGATCAACAACGGCGTCAAGGTTTCGCTCGACTTCAGCAACACTGCGCTGGCTACCATCAAGGACACAGACACCGGCGGTCTGATGAGCGGCTTCAGCACGTACGGCCCGTCGTACGAGAATCGACTCGACACTCCGACCACCTCAGCTCCCGGTGGTAACATCTTGAGCACATACCCGCTGGCAAAGGGTGCCTACGCCATCCTGTCCGGAACATCGATGGCAACTCCTTTCACCTCGGGCTCCATCGCTGTGTTCCAATCGGCTCGAGGCAAGTTCTCGCCCGAAGCGCTCAACAGCATTCTGTCCAACACTGCGAGCCCACTCAAGAACTCGACGAGCGACGGCTCGCTCTACGAGTCGGTGGCGAAGCAAGGCACGGGACTCGTCGACATCAACAAGGCTCTCTACCAGCAGATCGTGCTGAGCCCGTCTGTCATCGAGCTCAACGACACTGCTCACTTTAACGGTACCCAGACCATCACTGTCAAGAATCTGGGCAGCAAGCCACTGGCATACAGCCTTTCGCACATTCCTTTCGGAACGGCCCAGTCGCAGGAGGACGACTCGATCTTCTTCAACCTCGGCCCCGTGCCTCTCAGTGCCAATTATGCAGCTGTGCGTCTGAGCAAGAACAACATCGTCGTGCCACCCAAGGGCTCCACCACTTTCACGGCCTCGTTCACCCCTCCCGAGGGCGTTCGCACCGACAAGCTGCCCTTCTACTCTGGTGTCATTCACCTCGAGCCGCAGTCGTCGGCCTACAGCGCTGCCAACATCGCTTACGGAGGCTACAAGGCCGACACGTCCAAGACGCAGATCCTGGACAACACGAGCGAGCTGTTCGGCGTCGGCCTGCCCGTCCTCGCTTCTGCAGATGGAAACACGTTCATCGAGAGCGACAACACTTCGTACAGTCTCAAGAACGTTGCCGAATGGCCTCAGTTTGTGTACCGACTCAACTACGGAACTCCCTACTTGCAGATTGACATTGTCAACGCTACGACAGACCTGCAGCCCACGTACAATGTGGATGGTTCGGTCAACGCCAAGGCGACCACTTCTCCTGCTGCTGCCAACCACAAGAGGTTCGTTCACCACCGTCGTCAGGGTCCAAAGACGCCGCAGCCTAAGCCTGCTCCCAGTAATCCCAAGCCTAAGCCTGGCCCTGGGGGTCCAGGCAAGGGTGGACCCGGTGGACCCCCCGGTGCCGGTGCCGGTCCTGCACCCGCACCCAAACCATCGCAGCCTGCTGGCGGATCCGGTGGAGCTGGCGCGCAGTTCGCCGACGTCAAGACGGTAGGCATGCTCGGCAACGGCTACTGGAACGGACGAAACAGCGCCACGGGCCAGCTCTCGGACTACTCGTACAACGTTCAGCTCATCACGCCCGATCTGACGCTCCCGCAGAACGGAAGCACGACGCTCACTCCGGGAACCTACAAGGTTCTGCTGCGAGCCCAGCGTGTGCTGACCGATGGAAAGCTCGAGAGCAGTTACGAGTCGTACCTGTCGCACGCTTTCACCATCACTGAGTGAAGGGGTTCTTTCCGCTTCTAAGGATCGCCTGGTTGCGATTCGGTTTTCGATAGCTTCTTTAGCGACTCGCTTTGTACTTGTAGTTGATTACAGCTCTGCGAACCACGCTCTTTTTACGGTCATACCTGTCCTAGCTTTGTTACTTTGTGTCTAGCTTCTCAGTTTTGTGAATGAGCGCAAGACTTGCCAACTCGGCCACGTTGTGTCGAGAGCTGCTAGAAGCAGGATCAATGTATGCAAACGCGGGGAAAAGGAGGAACACGTTGCGACTGGCATACATTTGCGCGACACTCAGACGAAGTGGGAGGAGCACGGAGGCTCGGAGATGAACAACGTGAGCGGTTGATCTAGTTTCTGCCACTGTGTGACGGACGAGAAGATCCGACGTGGGAAAGCGACAGAGTGCTTGGCTAGGATCGACGAGCTGGACGAGTGGGCAGTAGAAGAACGTGGACACAGCTCGCCAGGGTTTCCAGGACTTCGCTTGCACGTACCATTTTGTGGAAATCATTGATTTTTGCCGGGGCGTACAAGACAGCGGTTAAACGGCAGCCGCACCGTAGGCACACCACGGTCTTCTCCGACCAACGTTGCTCGATAAAGGCAAAGCCAAGCGAGCGAGAAGAAAAAGGGTCAAAGTTGATTGACAAGCGAACGGAGTATCAAATCACAAGAGCTGCTGTCCAGTTCGGCGGTCTGCCTTCCGACAGAAGCGAGTTCTTCTGAAAATCCTCCTTTTTGGCTTCAGGGTGCCCGCGTGATTATGCACGTCGCCCTTTTGCCGCCACTCTGAGGCGACTGCAGTCACACTGTCTGTCTTGATTGGATGAACCCTCCGATGCACGATAGCAGGAACGTGTCGACGGTTTGCGCTTCTGATGCGCCTTTGCCGGTGCCTTTTCCCGACATCCGTGCCTCCTTCTCCGCGCCGTTGATACGGTTGTAATGAGAGCAGACAGGAACGCGGACTGGAGTACGAAGACTACATCGCATCGTATTGCCGAGGTGTGCGGCTGCACGGCTCGAGAGGGTCTTGGTCGAACTTGTCTCTTGGCAAAGTACGTATCGAGTCTGACTGTCGGGACGGGCCCTGTATCAATGCGGGCCTCTCCTCCGTCTTGCAAACATATAAACTTCGTCTGAACATCACACTCATCGTCCTCATCAAATTGTCCATCCCCTACACCCCACCTCGCCTCCCTTTCACCTTTCACAGACAATGAAGTTCACCGCTGCCACTCTGGCCGTGCTTGCCGCCGCCAGCACCGTCGCTGCCAAGCCGCTCCTCGACCAGCTCTCGAACCTCGACCCGGCTCAGCTCGCCCAACTCGGCCAGCAGTACGCCAACAAAGGTCAAGAGCTCGCCGCCTGTGCCAGCGCCGGAACCCAACTCTCCTGCCACGCATCCTACGACATCCCTCCCACGTCTGCCGGATCGTGCTGCTTCAACGGAGCCCTCGTTCCCGGTGGCAAGCAGAGCGGACTCATCCTCAGCACCTCCTTCTGGACGACCAATGCACAAGACCCGGCCAACAACGGTCCCAAGGATTCCACCACCATCCACGGTCTGTGGCCCGACTACTGCGATGGAACCTACCCTCAGTTCTGCTCCTCCATCAGTGGAATTCCGGAGTATACGGGTGAACAGATCGAGGCGGTGATGCAAAAGTACGATCCTGCACTGTACGCTTACTACCAGACCTACTTCAAAGACCTCGATGGAGACAGTGCGAGTTTCCTCTCCCACGAGTACAACAAGCACGGAACCTGCTACACCACCATGCGTTCGCAATGCCAGCCCCAACTCCCCTGGATTTCGCAAGCCGACTTTGCCGTGCTCAACTACTTCCGTCAGATCGCTCACAAGTTCCAAGAACGTCCCACGTACAACATCCTCCAATCCGCCGGAATCACCCCGAGTTCGACCCAGAACTACACACTGGTTCAGGTTCAGCAGGCCCTCAAGAACGCTCACGGTGCCACGCCGTTTGTCGGCTGCAGCAAGAAGGGCGAGATGAACGAATTCTGGTACTTTTGGAACGTCAGAGGTCAGGTCAACTTTGGTCTGTACGAGGCGGTGGAATCGACCACCAAGTCGACGTGCCCTCAGAGCTTGAGGTATCTTCCCAAGCCTTGAATGCGTTCCAACAAAATCACACACTGTCCTTTTTGTCAAATGTCACGGTGGTTACCCAGAACTCTGCGTGTGAATCCATGCCCGTGTCACAACACTGCATTGACGCAAACACGCCGAGATCCAAGGCGGTCCGTCATTCTTGACACTTTTTTTGAGAAGTTGCTTTACGAATATGATCAAATTGATTCACCTTGATCACGAGGTGCGAGGTGTGTGTATGCGTGCGAGGTTGATTCTCGCCATGTGAATGATACAACGGGGTTGGGTGACGACCCTCTAGTGACCCTTGGTGGGAAGGGCTTTTTGGGTTGGATGTGGATGTGCGAAGTGGTAGTTACTCTCCCGTCAGGTTGGCTGCAATGCTTGAGCTAATCGAGACTTGAAGCTACCGAACTGATGCGTGTTCGAGACGGAATGAGTCGGACAGCGCTGAAAGGAAGGATGATGCTGGAGATTGTTGGTACAAAGAAACTGTCGAGGAAACCGGCTGAGCGCAAGACTGTATTTACTTGCGGCCCTTGACGGGCTTGCCGATCTCGACAACGTTGAGACCAGGGGGAAGCGACTGCTTGAGCTTCTCAGCCTTCTGCTTGTCGTCGACCGAGAGCGTGTAGAGGAAGCGCGAGCATCGGATCTTGAACTTGGTCACCTGCTTGCCGTCGGCACGGGTGGTGCTCTTGACGCGGGCGGCCGAAGCGTCCTTTCTGCGAGCAATCTCGAGGAATTTCTTGATGTCGGTAATCTGCTGAGGCTGTTGGGACAGGAGCGGTTGCAAGTTCGAAGGAGGGCAAGTGGGTCAGAATGCGTTGCCGATGAAGATGCGGAGAAACTTGGCCCAGCAACAACGAGCAGCAGTGACGGGAGAAGCAGAGAGGCGTGATCCGTGTTCGAAGAGTCCTGCCACCTTTCCCCGAATCCAAACCAGGTACATCGTAACTCGCTTGTGGCCATAGATGAACGAAGCACGACCTTGTACGACCAAATGGCGACCAGTAAACCATCCTCCGCCATTCAGTTATGGCTCGTGAGATCCACTGCTGTCTTAGAGTATACTTCCTCGCCGTATCCTAATGACTGTATCGAACTAGCCCCAGCAACCATCTACTCCTGGCGAATGTTTGCAATGCTGATAAACCCATGTGCATCTGTCACTTTCGTCTGCAAGGCTTTAAGCTGCCATACTATGTCTGCAGAGCCTAATCTGCTATTGACGCGACGTATCCCTGCTGCGCGAATGGTGTTGTGGACCATTCCCTATGCGTCCAATCGAACAAATCTTCCTCCAGTCCTCGATATGCTGTTGCGTCAATCGTAAGGTCAACCAGTCCGAAGACGTGGTCTGTTGATCGAGCATCCTACATGGTCTCCCACTTGAGTCGTACCCTGCCATCCTAGTACTTGCTTGTTTCTGCTTCTCTCTGCTCTCTGCGACTGCTGCATCTGTGTCGATGTCGTGCTGATGCTACGTCTGTGCTGTCGCTGTTGCTGTACCGAGTGTCGAAGCTGATGCTGATGCTTACCATCTTGACGGATCTCTGTGTGTGGTGAGGTGTTCCTGTAGAGTCGGAAGGAGAGATTGATGTCGACGAGCTCACCGCACTGGACCCGCTGTGCTGAACCCGCAATCGGCGTCGTCCTTCCAGCGCTCCAATGGTCAGGCTAACATTCACTTTGCCAAATGCTGCTGCCCGGGCCAAAGACTGCGACCTTGGGGCTGCTTTTTTCCAACGCGGTCTTGAGCTGAATTTCTTTCGTTGCCCTGCCCTGGGCACAGATCGGCCGAGCAAATTACTCACGTGACTGTCCCAAATTTAGTTGAAAATTGAGCACTTCGCCAGTGTCCCTGGACTTCCTGATTCCACATCTGGATATCGAGGCAGCAGATGGCGACCTTGTGTGTTCGACAAAGGTGGACTCGCATTTGGCGGGCGAAAGAACTAACATCGAATTCGAGATCTCGATTCGCTGTTACGAGTGTGGTTCAACATCGCAGGTGCTGCTCATCGTCGTCTCTGAACACCAACCACACATACATCAAGGTAAGCATATCCTCAACAGCGACAAAGGCACTAGCGATAGCATACCATCAGACACAGTCAATCGTACTGCACAGCTCAGGCCAACGTTCCTCGACATCCGCACCAAGATCGAACAAACAATTCTAACCTATTCGCGACTTGTTGCAAACTTCTCTCTCTTTCGACCTTTTGTCATCATCGCTGTCACTTTCGACTCTTACCTTACGCCAACGCAACATCTCGACAACTTCCACAGATGGCTCCCAAGGTTCGTGCTGCTGCTACCAACGAGGTTTCCCTCGGCCCCAACGTCGGTGAGGGCGAGCTCGTCTTCGGCGTTGCTCAGTAAGTATTATATCACATTTCGCCATACCCTCGGCACATATCTATCAGCACGCCGCACATGCGTACTTCAGGATCGCGGGACATGGTTGAAAGAAAGGGTTGCAGGATCACGGAAATGGATGGCAGATGCAGGATACGCACGGATCATACCCACAAGGTTGGCCATTATTCTCGGACCGTCGTCGGTTGTGATGGCATTGCATGGTCCTTGCAGCAATTGATGTGCTTGCCATAGGGAGGTATACAACCTGATAGTTGTGATGGATCGTGAAGGTGCAATGGGGCCTTTTCAACAGGGTCGAGTGGAAAAGTCATGGAACACGTTCGGACAAAGACATTGATAGCGGCGTGCTGGTATACATGTCGTCGACAAGGATCCGCAGGCACACAAACTTACTTATTCCGCCATTTCTCTTGCATCACCCAACAGCATCTTCGCCTCGTTCAACGACACCTTCGTCCACGTCACCGATATGTCGGGCAAGGAAACCGTCACCCGTGTCACTGGCGGCATGAAGGTCAAGGCTGACCGTGACGAGTCGTCTCCTTACGCTGCCATGTTGGCCGCTCAGGACTGCGCCGTCCGCTGCAAGGAGGTCGGCATCACCGCCCTTCACATCAAGCTCCGTGCCACCGGTGGTACCGGCACCAAGACCCCCGGCCCTGGTGCCCAGGCCGCTCTCCGTGCTCTTGCCCGTGCCGGCATGCGCATCGGCCGCATCGAGGACGTCACCCCCGTCCCCACCGACTCTACCCGCAGAAAGGGTGGTCGCCGTGGTCGTCGTCTGTGATTTGCGCTTGCGCATCTCCTTCAAGACGCTCACAGCCTCTTTTTTCCCCCAACTTTTTTCATCCCCTCTTGTTTTTACCTGATGGTGTAAGCACCATCGGGCCAAGCCGCGTGGCATACTCCCCCGCGGCTTTGTATGCATAAGCGTAGCAGCACACATTTCTTCACTCTCTCCCTTTTTCAACTACATACATACGGGTCGCACCTAAACCACGACCTGGAGCTCTTCTGGCTCAAAGCATTTCGTCACTTCCTTCGGGAGGAGACACAAAATCTCTTCTGTCCTTCTGATGCGAGATCGAATTGTCCGCTCAGGGCTCAGCAATGAAAGCATTTCTCATCTACTCTCTCTGTCAAGTGTCTGTGCGAATGTTGTTTGAGGTGGCGCAGACTGAATCTTCAGAAGCTAGGTTGAGAACGGAAGACAGTGCGATCATAAGGTGGTTCGACGATGCTTCGGATCGGGTCCCTGTGGTCTGGTTGAATCGGGAAACGCGAAGAAAATCTCCGCAGCACGCAGAGTCTTAGGTTGGAATCCCACGAACCTCGTCACTTCTTTCTTGGCCATCACAAGACGCTGCATCAAAGATCGCAACCCCATCTGCCACGCTGTGCACATCATCGACCGACCTTCCGACTGCTTCGTGCTCGCACTTCAACAAGTGTGCTAACATCGACGTTTGCAGATCTTCTGAGATTCGACCCGACCCTTTCACGCTCTCCCTTCTGGCCCTCCCTCCCTTCTGTTCCTTCCGTCATACTTCCTTCACAAAACCCCTCTTCGGCAGAGACTGCTCTTTGCGACCTCTCGTTCTCTCGAGTTGGATCGAGTTCAAAGATGTTCGGTTTCGTTTCATCATTGCCTCCCCTTGATCCGGCCTGCACAGGTGCGGGTGGAGGGGAACTGAGAATTGGGGAAGACAAACGACACAAGACAAAAGCGCTCCCGTATCAGCCCATCTTTCTTCTTCAGTGGAGGAATGGGTTCGTTGGTGAACGCACATTTCGAGGTCCTCTTTCTCTGCTAGCACGGGTATCTGTCGACGTGAGCGTGTTGTACAGATTGAAGGTGATGGGTAATGTACATGATACAAAGGTATACCGAACGAAAAGTCTGCTGTCCCGTGACTGAGGAAATGGACTGTTGACAAGCCATTGAGAGAAGTGTCAGGTTACAATGACAGGTCGATCACACCCCGCTCTGTCGACGGGAGGATCGACGGAGCCCTTCGGCGGGTGCTGGTTTTGAAGCTTCTTCGGTCTTGATCTTCTTCGTTGCGTTTGACTTGGCGGTCTTTGCAGCTGGTGCACCATGATCATGCTTGCTCTTCTTGTCGTTCTGTACCGACTTGACAGCGGACGCTGACGCGGGCTTCATCGTGGTTGTTTCGTTGCTCGCGTTTGCAGCGGACGGACCGACCTTGGGGTTCCACTTTCCAACCCATCCCTCCCAACCGCCTTTCCTGCTCAGCGCGACCACAGCATCATATGCCACCTCCTCAACAGGTTGAACACTCAACCTGCCTCTGTTCAACAAAGCCATGCCTCTGATCGCTTGCAGCTGCTCCTCCGTCAAATACCCAACATCCTTCCTCTCTCCCTCGCTCAACGCCTTGCCATCCGCTCCCTTCCCCGCCAACTTCTGCAGCAACCCCAACGGAACCAACCTCTGCAGCTTCTCCACAAACTCTACATCCACCAACCACCACTTTGGCTGCTCCGGATCGCTCTTGGCATCGAAATACGGATGTTTGCTGTCGAACGCCGATGGATCCGGATAGCTCTTTTGCGAGGAGATCCTGGCTAGACCCGCTACGCCAGGGATCTTGGTGTTGGAGTGGTAGAAGAGGACGCGATCGCCGAAGCGCATCTTGTCCTTCATGATGGTGCGGGCTTCCGGGTTGCGTACTCCATCCCATTTTGTGGTTTTGCAGGCGGAGAGGTGGTCGATGGAGAAGGCGACGTCGTGACCGCGCTCGAGACGCGTGTCTGGCTCCGCTTTCATGAGCCAGTGTGAGATGCGGGTGGGGGCAGCATTGGTGGATGAGGAGGGGTCGGGAGAGGCCTTGCGTTTGGGTGGCATGGTGGAGTTGAAACGTGGGATGAAGTGACCAGCCGATAGCGCCTGAACCACGTGACGGGAGAATCGCAGAGACAGCTTGGGACGTGGCGGTGGCAGCGGCTGACAGTATGCTGAGTGGGCTCACTGCGAGGACGTTGCAAAGTGAATCAGCGATGAGTTGCGGGCTGTCAGAGGGAAGGAAGGGTCCGTAGGCGGTACCGAGTTGGTCTAAGCGCGTCGCAAGAAGAACAAACGAGAGTGGCTGATTATCAGTCAGTCAGTCATGCCTCCACACGAGAACGGAAGCTTTTCCAGAATCTGACCAGAACCAACACCTCATTCTTCACCATCACAGCTCACCCAACCAACCAGCTCGCACCTTCTTCGACACAGTTCCAACACTCAGTCTACATAAGGACTTGATCTCCATCTCTTGGCGTTATCGTGATTGGCATCCCACAAATTCAGGTCCGAGTTTGCGTCCACAGCCATCACGTTAAAGCTCCCTCAGCTACAAGCAAGAGGCCACCATGTCGTACCGTCAGGCATTCAGCGCCATGTACGCGCGCAACTTTGAGCGTCGACCATGGCTCACGCTCGCCGTCACCAACGGTGCTCTCGGCGTGATCGCCGACGGCGCAGCGCAAACGTTAGAACGTATCAGTCAAGCTCAGTCGCGCCAACAAGAGCTCGAGAGGCAAGGACGCACAGCCAGCGATGCAACGACAAATCCTTCAGAAGGAAAGGGGTGGGACTTGGCGAGATCCGGCAGATTCATGGCATTCAACGTCGGAATGGCGCCGCTGCTGGCAGAGTGGAACAAGTTTTTGGAGTTCAGATTCCCTCTGAGGAGTTCATCGGCGGGTGGTACGGAAGCAGCATCGGCAGTAGCGAACGCGGCGTCAGCGGCAGGCAAGGTCAGCTTCAGAGCGTTGGGAAATCGTCTTCTTATGGATCAGCTCGTCTTGTAAGTCTTTTCCAGCCGCAATCTTCACTTCTCAGCACCTTGGTCCGACTGACAACCCTTCTTACTCGTTCACACCCCGCATCATCTTCTCTGCACAGTGCGCCGTTCGGTCTAGCAATGTTCGTCGGAGCGATGGGATACATGGAACGCGGAAGCGCCGACGGCGTCAAGGACAAGTTCCGCGAAATGTACATCCCCGCGCTGCTAGCAAATTGGCAGGTGTGGCCGCTGGTACAGCTCGTTAACTTCCGATACATGCCTCTGAAGTAAGTGCCTTTCCGGGCTCCTTGGCTGAACTCCTGAAGATCTTGCCACTGACACAGACTTGTCTTCTGACGTGATCGCACTGATCAGGTATCGAGTGCCGTTCGTATCGACAGTAGGCATCTTGTGGACCATCGGCTTGTCGCTCTTTTCCCAATCGACACGACCGAAGGAATCACGGAAAATGACGGAGACTCAGGCGATCCAGTTGAGCAGTTCTTCGGCGCCAACGGAACGATCCTGATCAGCATCGACTTACTCAGCATTCTTCATCCGCAATCACATTCCTGCTTCAGCACATTCGCAGCTCGGCGACCAAGAGTGAAAGTTTGCATTGTCACTGAGGCATAGGCATCGACAGGTCAGCCTCGATCTTTTGCAAGAGTGCGTCCATCTTGTCGCTGGGTACCAGCGCGATTCGACCGAAAAGGGGAGCTTCGAAGCTGTCCGAGGCATCGGGAGGTGGGGGGAAGCGATACGTGATCGAGTTGCTCGCAAATTTAGAGATAGCGATATCCTCTGGGTGGAACAGGCCCAACTCTTCGTCCGATGATCCAGCCAGCGCCATGCCGTCCGAAATGGCACGTGCCTTGGGAGCATCCTTCTTGGCGCCAGCCTTCTTTGCTTCACGACGTGCCAGTTTCGCCTTTCTCTTCCTCGCGCCTGCCAGACCGGAAGGTTCGTCATCGTCATCTTCGTCCATGGCTTCGTCGTCCGAAAATGCATCAGCTGAGAAGACGCGCGAAAAGAAGAGATAGTGCGAGGGTTGTGTGGCGGACGAGGATGAGAGGGACGCTCGCACCTCTTCGAGCAGCATCTTGTAGAGAGGTGGTGCTACCTGGGGAGGCATGTTGACCATTCGCTCGTGAAGCACTGCGATGACGGGCGGGTTTGTGGAAGTGCTGGATGCAGCGCTCTTGATGAGATCATGCACCGCTTTGCTTGTGGGTTTCGAAGATGCCTCCAAGAGGTACTTGGTGAGGCTGTTTGCGGCTTCCGATCCCTCCTTCTTGTCGCTCGACAATGGGATGGCCGAGACAAATGCGTATGGATCTTGGTCCTCATCATCTACGATCTTGATGGTCGTACCAACGCCTTGTTCGGTGGACGTCTTGACGATGTGATCCGCTAGTGAAGAGAGATCGAGCTTGGTGTTGTGCGTGTAGAAGAGCTGCTGCAAGAGTCGCTTGAGGGCTTGGAAGTCGATTTCTTCGGGTGCACGAAAGTCAAAGTCGACATTGATAAAGTCGGGTTCTTCGGACCCATCGCTGTCGTAGTCGGAACCATCAGCCCTCGGCTCGTCGTTGTCAGCTTTTCGCTTCGTGTCGGTCGGCATGGTGTGGGTATGTAAGGATGCACAGAGGAGAGAGGCAAGATGGAGAGGTGGAATGTCGTGCAGGAGGCTCAACATCAAATAAAAAATTCCAAAAGCTTAAACCTCGGAATTCGGAGTCGCAGCTTCGATGTGGAGTAGCGCAGCGCCCTGTACGGCCGAAAGATAACAGCACTAGATGAGAGTGTACCATCAACTAGCCACTCAGAGCCCTTCATGATGTCGAGCCGCTGTGTTCAACGTGATCGTCATGCCGTGTTGTCCTTCGGATGAGGCCGCAATACGGTGATACAGACCGATCAGGCTGTATTCTTGCGATGAGAAGGTGATGGAGCACGACGCTGATAATGTTAGTTCATGCAACAAATCGGAACCGTGCGCCGTGACGTTGGTTGCAGGGCAGAAGCACAGTCGGATTTGAGTGTGGATCTTTAGGGTTTGGGTGCTGTGGCAGAGAAACAGAATTTACGCTCTGAAACCGCGCACACGCGATACCGTCTGTCTGTACGTCCAACACGGCTCGACCTCTCTAGCTCGCTTTCTCTCCTCATCCCTTCATCACTTTATCCCCCCGTCCTGTTTACTACACCTTGGTCATTGATCGCATCCGTGAAGCCACGACTCGAGCTTGTAGCTCAGCAATCTAATCGTCTAATTCAGTCAGTCACCCACGCTACAGCATTCCATATTCACCCTTCCCGATCGCAATAATGTCTATCAACGCACAGTCTCAAACCTTGCCGGACAGCGTCATGACGCAAGACGAGCCGATGCGAGACGACTCTTCCGCACGCAAATACAACAAAACCTCGCACCTTCACAAACGACCGCCTTCCAACAACAACTATCCCGCAGACGCTACCAGCTCCTCGACTGGCGCACAATTTGCTCCACCGCCCGATGCTGGCCAGCCCTATGATCCGGTCGCCGAGTACAGGCGTGGTCGAGCCCTCACCGCCGACAACCTCGAGCGCATCCCCAACGCTGACCAGCTCGCTCCGGGAATTCGTCTGCCCGGCCGAGTCATCGACTCGCATGGAGCCGATACAGACATGCAGACCTCTTCCGACGCAGATGGAGGTGCTCAGAGCCTCGAAACTGGTCACACGAGTGTAGGCGCGTTTGGTGAAGGTGGCGCTTCCGTGCCCGGTGTACCTCCAGAGCTCGACCCGCGAACCTCGGCTTTTCGACCGCAAAGTCCAGGCGAGGCTTCCGTATTTTCAGTCGCCGTGCAACCGCCAGCTTCGCCCAAAGCGAGCATGCTGGAGCCATCGGAACCTACAAGCCCCTTCGTCGAGACGACACCGTCGCGAAGCGGCACATCGGATCGGTACGGTATACCTGCTAGCAGCGCTTCGGCGACAGCTGGGTCTTCGTCGTATTCTGCATCAGCGCGTGGCTCGTCACCGCCCTTGTCGGTGGGGTATGCGCCATCCGAAGCGTTCAACTCGGCCATGAGGCTCGGTCCAGGACCTAGCATGCTGGGTCGCAATGTGGCGAGCGTCGCACCCTCCGAAGCAGGCAGCGTCTCGTCGACAGGTACGGGTGGAGGAGGTCCAGGAAGCGCCGGTACAGCTGATGATCAGGAAGTGGCCCTCCGCGCCGCATACATCGAACGACAGCGCATGCGCGAACGCGAACTCATGGGCGGCGAAGCAGGTGTAGGCGGAACCACCATCCCCACCTTCACGCTACCTGCTCGCGGATCCACCCCGCTCGCCTTCGCCCCGGGACTCTCAGCGCGTCTCGGCGGCGCTGGGCCCGGCAGCGCTGCGTTCGACAACGTCAGCAGAGCAGGCAGCACCGCCGCCACCACAGGCACCAACTCACCACCGCTCAGTCCGACCGGCAGCGACGTCGCATACCCCGTCGCCTCTCCGTCGCGACGCGGAAGCGTGGACAGCACAGAGACGCTGGGCAGCATGCGTGCGCCTCCCAGCGTGCAAGGTTTCGAGTTGGGTAGTGGGATCGAGTCCAGACGGATGAGTAGGGGTGGCAGCTCGGTCGGGTTCGATGAGCCGGTGGCGAGGAGGGGTAGTGAGGGTGGGTTGATGACCAGTGCGATGGATGAGGACCAGGTGGAGGCGGCGAGGGCGAGGGATGATCCGGAGGTGTTGTGACCGGTGACAGTGGCACAATGTGCAGGGGCTCGGTCGCGATTTGTATGTCCGGCTCCATGGGTTGGACGAGACTTGGAAGTTTCGAGTCTGCTGCAACTGCGAGAAAGTGATGTCAGGACATGGGGTCGGTATGAGTTCAGCAAGGCTTCCTCGACGAAGTGCTCTGCTCAAGAAGTATCTCGTTCGCGCGAATCTTTGATGGGGAGGGGGTCTTGCTCATTGACGGTCGAGCACATCACGTAGCCAAAATGATAAGCCCGGGACTGAAAATGCATTCTATATCATCGAATCAGACGTAGCGGGGAGCATTTCGAGCTCAAAACCTCACTGCCGTCTGCTGCTTAACCTCCTGCTGCTCGCCGTACTCAGCTCTGATCCTCCTGCAGCCTGTCCATCTCGTGTCTCTTTCCCTTGCCGCCCTTCGCTTTGACCACCTTGACCGTATCCGTGTAGCCCACGTACTTGTTCGGGTGGGCCAGACTCGTCACCACGATCTGGTACAACCCAGGCTTCACGTTGCTTGGGAGAGTGAAATCGAAGCGTCCGCACTTTTCGCCGGTGCCCATGTTGTCGCACTTGTGGTCGCTCCAGCCGTGGATGCTGCCGACTTTGTCCGTGAGCGTGTAGGTCTGCAGACCTGTGGTGCCGTCTTGCGGTTCGAGCTGGATGCGGAGGCCGCCGGAGGGTGCGTTGACCCAGTTGACGTAGGCCGGCTTGCCGGCGGTCCAGGTTACTTGACACTTGTAGTATGAGCAAGATGGATAATTGACGTACAACGTCTTACCCGCTGGGTTGTCGTTGGAGGCCTGGCCAAGAGCAAGCGTAGTGCAGACAGTGGCAATGGTGATGAGAAGGGAGAGGAAGCGAACCATTTTGGCAAGATGTCAAGGGTTGAGCGGGTGGTGGGGACACTTTGCGTGCTTGAGTGAGTGGTGGGGACGATATCCGTGCTGAGAAAAGATGCTGGGAAGAACGGCAGAGGTAGACAAAGAAGTGTTGGAAGATGATGGTCTTGAGGAAACGACGATGCTAGGACTGAGATATATAGCTGTTGCTTGCGAAGCAAGTCGGATCAAAGAGCCATCCAACCGAAAGATGTGACGTTGTGAAATGAGCGGCAATGGAGTTCCGATGACACCTACTTCATCAAGAACAATACGACCAACACATGCATTCGCTGCCCCTAACCGGACCTCGATTCGCGAGCATGAGGCGGGTCTAGCTTCTACACACCTCTGCACAGCTCCTCTCTGCATTGCGATTCTTCTCAAACCACCGCACAGTCCCACACTCTACCATGCTTACACACCCGCCATTCCCACTCATAACCTGCTCCGCCCACTCGTGTCCTCCACCCAATAACCTCGCTGTAGGAAGCGGAAACCTTTTGTATTCTAGCGTGTGTTGATCTGCGAGGTGCATAAAACTCCCAATTTCTCCCGCATAAACCCCTCCACCGGCGGACTAGCGCGGTTCAAGCAGCTCGGGCGGTGGACGAAAAAGGAAAGAAGAAAAGAACAACACAAAGCGCCTTTTCCCTTTCTCTCGCTTGCACTAAACCCTTTTTTGAGATGCCGACGCAACAACATGAAACAAACGAAAAACACCGATGCCGGCACAGCCTGTCATTCATGATCTGTGACGTCCATTGCACGTCTCCGGCAAGCTTCACAGCTCCGTCTCAACATGTTGCGATCGCCTGTCCTGCAGATCAAAACGGTCCTTCAGACCCGCTCCTGCACTTTTCGCCGTCTGACCCAACCACGACACCGTCCTGACAGGCTTGAACTGCTTGATGCCCTTGTGCTGACGATGCAGCTCCTCCTTTTCCGCTTTCCAGTCGCTGTACTTTTCCTTGAGTGAGCGACTGCGCTGCAACCCTGCTCCTTCGTTCTCCCCCGCATCCTCGGCGTCTTCTTGGCCTTCCGAGTCGCTCAGAGACGCTTCCTTTCCGCGTGTTGCAGCTTCTCGTTCCGTGTCTTGGTCGCTGGTATCAGAATCGTCACTGCCCTCCCCAAGCTCGACTTGCTCGGCTTCGTCCATGTCCTCCAGGTACCCAGCCGTATTCGTCCTCGAGTTGGCAAAGTCTCCACTGACGCTCCTCAACCCCAACGCAACACAACACCGCCATGCATCCATCACCGACTTGGCCCCTGGGTTGTTGTCGAACTGCGTGTGAATCTTACCCAACCCAGACTTGAACTGCATCTTGACATGAAGGTAGCCGATCCGCTCCACTCCCAGCTGCTCGGCCTCGCCTTCGTTGCGATAATCGTGGTAGTTCTGACGCAAGCGATGAAAGTCATGCCCCGGCTTGGGCCGCCAGATGGGCAGTTGAACGTCGACCACCTCGTCATCGCACAAGTCTTGCTGCCAGACGATACACATGTGTGTTGTCTTGCGCTTACCAAGCGCTGAGAGTGCGCGGAACTCGATCACATAAGGTGCAGAATACCTTCGGCGTGCAGGCACCTTGAACGGCAGCTCTCTGTCGTCCAATCTCCACTCGACAGCTGCCTTCGACCCTCTGTCGACGTATCGTGCTCTGCTCGCTGCGATCTTGGCGCTACCCGCCAGTGTTGCAGCCCGCAGCGCAACCAAGTGCAAGTCGTGCCCGCTCGCGCCCTTGCCTTCGTCAAAGTCAGTCGCCACAGGAGACGACAGTAGCCGGACAGTGCCAATGTTCCATCCCAGTCTTTTCGGCTCCCGACTGGTGCGCTCGACCGGACGAAAGAGCAAGGACAGCCGGATGCGGCCGTGTCCCACGCCACCGGCCAACGGGAAGAACCGCGTCACTTGCGAGCTTTCCTTGAACAAGTCCGACAATTTGATCGGCACAACACCAAGGATGGCATCAGCCTCGCGTACTCGAAAGTCGTACACGACCACCATGATCAACGTCCTTCGCCAGTCGCGTACGAATCGTTCCGTTCCTGCATTGTAAAACGGGTTCGCGTTCAGAGCTTTGGTTCGCGTCTGAAAGATGACCTCGTCGTTGAGAATGATACGACAGTACGCCGAAGGCGCGCGATCCGGGTCGTCTTCTGTCTCGACATTCTCGACATCCTGTCCCGGCTCGTCCTTCTTGCGCGGTCGCATAGAAGTGTGACCATCTGCCACCTCCAGATTTGCAATGTGATGGATCTGCATTGACAAGATGCCTGACGGCAGGCTGGGATCGGGAGGCTCGAAATCCACCGCAGTCGTCTGGTTGCGCGTCTGTGTGTTCTTCTCCCGATCCACCACGTCGTGCGAAAGTGGGCTGCTGGTCTCGATTGACCTGTCTTCCATCTCGCCTCCATCGTGCTCTGCCTCGTCGTCGATGCTCTCCTTGCCTTCCACAGAGTTGGGCGGCGATCCATCCCGCATCGACGGTGCCTTGGTGAAGAATCCCAAAGTCCAATGAATGTTGCCCTGCTTGGTTCTTTCCCTGTCTAGTCCGTTGAGCGTATCAGACCGCCTGAAGAGCTTGTTCGGATGCCTTGCCAGAGCAACCAGATCCACTTCGGCACGACCGAGCATGTCATCTTGCGAGAAGCGATCCGAGTCCCACAGCGCGATCGAAACCTTGTCATCCGAATCCAGATGCTCCCTTGTCACCAGGATCACGTGTCGCTCCTCCCACCGCGGAGAAAGCTCGTTGAGCACCACCCTTGTGCTGTACAGAATCTTGCCCACCTTGGCGAGGCTGAGTGTGCAGTAAGGATCCGATGAGCCTCGAACGTCTTGCTTTTCTAGGTCGGTGGCCGAATGAATGCGCACCACCACAACGCCAACAGCCAAGACTTCGCGTTTGATGTTGTCGCCCATCAGCATCTCGCCTACGTCCAGAGTGAGCGACGAGGGCATGACAAACTCACCAACAGCCGCATCGATCGAGCTCTCGATAAAGCTCGATATGAACGGTATGTTGGCAGTGTTGATACGCAGCGGCACCACCTCGATGCCCACTCGAGGCAGTCCGCAAAAGGTAAATGTGACATGCTTGATGAAGGGAGGGTCCGAAGTGAGCTGGACGCGCGCACGCACTTTGCCCACGAAGCCTTTGATCTCGACCCAGACCGGCAAAGGAAGCATCAACAACTTGCGTGCGCCGATCCAGAACTTGATGAGGAGATGAGCATTGCGACTCTTGCCTCCGATGCCCTGAGATGTAGGACGAGCTCGATAGACAAAGCCAAGTTCGAGGTTGACGTAGTACTCGCCCCTGTCGTCGGTGTCGTCATCACCTGTCTTGTTTTCAGCCTTTTGCTGCTCTTGCTCGTCCTGGGCAGGCTGATCGTCTGCCCGGTCGTGCTTTGCACGTTGTCGACTCGTCTCTCTCCTCATGTCGCTTGCCAGACTACCAGCATGAGCGTCTGGAAGAATCCTAAGACCCGTGATGCGTATGGGAGTCGATCCTTGTGCGAGGTCCTCTACCTTGACCGAATGGATGAAGGAAGGTATCGAGGCCTGCATGACATCCTCGAGTGTGCCTCCTAGCGACGAGAAAAGCTCTGGATTCATAACGCTCCAAAGCGCTTCCAGGATGCCATTGAACCATTCTGCTCCTTCGGTAATGCCTTGACTCGCTGCAAGGTCGCCTTCAGTGTCCTCGGACTCGTCGAACAAGCGAGCTTTCTCGCCTCGGCGGCGTTCTCTGTTCCACCTGTGATCCTCGGAGTGCGACAGAAACACTCTCCATCCAAACCACAGTAGCCAGGCATTCAGCACTACACTGATCCACCCAGGAACAAGTCTCAGCACTGTGAGTAGGGACCAGACGCCGAAAAGCAGAACAAGACGGGGATCTATCCGATGAACGGAAGAAGGCAACGGCGGTGAGGGTGGGAATGCCGTGGAAGTCACGTTGCTGTCGAGATTGGATCGAAGCACCTCTTGTGCGCCGCGCTTGTCACCAGCTTCGGCTCGTCCCAGCGTCTGACGATATTCGCGCTTGCCGACATCATGGACCCAGGTGTTGCGTCCGGTGACAGGGTCTCTTACGTTGCGAGTTTTACGACTTCGTTTGTACGCCTTGTCTGCCTTTTCAGGATGTTGGTGTGCCTCTTCTGCGTTGCTGTCGTAGTCCGAAGCATCGGCTCTGTTGCTATCTTGAGATTGAACTTCCTTGGCCTGGCTCGATGAAGACGAGAATAGATCGGAGAGGCGCTTCTTCTTCGAACTGTTCTGATCCCCTTGACCTTGGTCAGCACGAGCTGTTTGACCGTCGAGCTGGTCCGAAGGTTGTCCTCCTACCCCCGCGGGATGATCGGCGTCCTCTTGCTCAGAGTCAGAGTCGGAATCGATGCTGTTGCGCTTAGCAATGACTTCCGAAAGACCCTTCTTGAAGAAGCGCTGGATGGAAGGGATGGGCGAGCTCTCCGAGTAATAGTCGCGATGCCTGTGGTGAACACCGCTAGGCGACGTTGTCATGGTGAGACACGACTCACCAAGGTACGATGGTGATGACGCTACGGGAAGAGAGGTGGAAGGAGTGTGCCAGAAGATATCAGAGAGAGAAAGAGGAGGATGCGCGCGGACAGGCCTCAGGCGACACGAGGGACAAGGCTAAGCCAACCGCCGAATTGCCTCTCGCTAACGGCACCAACATTCCTGCAGGCCTTCCACTTGTACGGCTTGGGATTCAGCTTTGCGTGGATCGAAGCCGAATCGGAATGTGGCATCCGAACAGCCGTCACTGAAACGCACTTTGACAGACGCTGCAGGCTCTGTGCCAAGCAGCCGGTATCGTCATTCGGCAGTCACTTTTGTGTGCGTTTGCTTCTCGTTGGACCCTGAACGGTCACGAGCTTTTCGTACTCCGGCTAAACATTCTCTCGCCAAAGGTGCTGAGCACTTCTGTTTGCATCATACCGCTACGCCTATGTCAAGTACCGACGTGCTCTCTCCGCAGATGCCAGCGTTCGAATGCACTAGGAAGAAGCATTCGATGATGCAGATCTTGCAACACGAAGCATTGATCACAAGGCCCGAGCAGTCCGGCCATAAGAGATGGTCGAGTGATGTCATATAGCGCAGTCAAGGCATGCCGTAGAAATTACAATGTTGTTAGATCGAACCGACAGCTCCACATTGGCTGTTGCGCAGAGACCAACACCTTGCAAGACGATCCTGTACACCTTGATTTTGGCCACCAACAGTACTTTCCCATCTCAATCCCCGCCGCAGTCATGTCCCACAACCACTCGCACTCCGGTCCATGCGGCCATGATCATCATCACGACGACGATTCGCACGTGAAAGCAGACCAAGGCGATCAAGATCTCCTCTTCTCCTCCATCGATCGCGATCGCGTCGTCGCGCTCAACGAGACCACATCCGGCAGTGCTGCGCTCACCATCAAGTCCTGGGAACATCGATCAGACCCACAACCCGAAGTGATCTCCGATGCGGACGATCAGCTCATCATCCACATCCCATTCACCTCCTCCGTCAAACTATCCACATTCCTGTTCCGACCCTCCTCGCAACCAGAACTCACACCTTCCACAATCAAGCTCTACAAGAACCTCCCCGAATCCTCCCTCACCTTCGACGACATCTCCTCCCTCTCCGAAGCCAAAACCACAACAACCCTATCCAGCATACCCACAGTCCAAGACACCGCACAAGTCATCAGCTTCCCCCTCCAACCCGTCAAATGGTCCAACACCGATTCCATCACCATCTTTGTCGAATCCTCCCTCGGTGGCGATCAGTCCGGCATTCAATTCCTAGGCTTCAAAGGCAAATCTTCAGGCTACACAAGAGCAGCACCTCAGAACATCGTCTACGAAAGCGCACCACAGCTCAAAGATCATTCCAAAGTAGGAGCCGATTCCCTCTCCTCTGCCCACGGCTTCGGTCATTGAATGTCGGATCAAAATTGCATGTATGATAATGACGTTGTTGGATATTTACACGGGCATGACTGTAAGGACGAGTGACATCCGTTTCCTTGGAAAACCAAATCTATGTGAGTGATGATGCTCGACCAGTACTATCCGACGCTGGGATAGAAAGGTTGGTCATCGACATGGTTCTTGTGCCTGTCGGTGACCCACGGTTCGACTGTCCCACGGGCGGTGCGACCAGAGGCGTCATGGATGCCGCAAAGTGCTTCGGCGTCTCGGGCCTCGGCAACGGCGTCATCGTGCCCGGCGTCGATGGCACGGATCGGTTGTGCTTCATGTGCGCCTGGATCAGATGTCCTGCGCACAACGCACCCATGAGCGACAGCTCACCTGCCATCACCGAAGCAGCAATGATACGCGCCAGTCTCTGCGCGTTGGCACCGGGCGTGGTCGAGTGAGCACCTGCGATCCCCATCATCTCGAGCATCGATCGCTGCGGTGGAAGCACGGTTCCACCACCCACCGTACCAACCTCGATACTTGGCATCGAGACGGTGATCAGCAGATCCTGGTCGTCGTTGACAGCCTCCATGAGCGTGATGCAGTTGGAAGATTCCACGTTCTGTGCAGGATCTTGTCCCGTAGCGAGGTAGATGGCCGTAAGGATGTTGGCTGCGTGCGCGTTGAATCCGCCCACGGAACCAGCCATGGCTGACCCGATCAGGTTCTTCTTGGTGTTCAGGTTGACCAGATCACGCACGGTGCACTTGAGCACCGAACGGACCACGTTGCCTGGTACCACAGCTTCGGCGACGACACTCTTGCCTCGACCCTCGATCCAGTTGATCGCAGCGGGCTTCTTGTCGGTACAATAATTTCCAGAAAGCGAAAGCACCTTCATGTCGGGGAAGTGCAGTTCCGTCATCATACCCAGCGCCTTTTCGACACCCTTCGAGATCATGTTCATACCCATGGCATCACCAGTCGAGGTGGCAAAGCGGACGTAAAGCGTTCGGCCTGCCAGCACGCAGCGCAGCGCAGAGAGTCGGGCGAAGCGCGAGGTCGAATCGAAGGCGGCCTTGATCTCCTGTGCACCCTCCTGCGAGTCGATCCATCGCTTGGCTTTGGCCGCCTGCACGATGCTCGGGAACTCGAGCGCCGGTCCGCGAGTCATAGCATCCTGCGTCAGCACCGTCGTGACACCACCGCCGGCGTTGAGAGCCTTGCATCCTCGTGAAGTAGAGGCAACCAGAGTACCTTCGGTCGTGGCCATCGGGATGGGCATCACCTGTCCATCGATGTTGAGCGGTCCGGCAATTCCGAGAGGGAGTGGCATGTAGCCAACAACATTCTCGCAACACGCTCCCATCACCTTGGCATAGTCGTAATCTCGGTGTGGCAGCAGCGAGGTCTCGAGAGTCTGTGTAGCCGAAGCTCGTGAGACGAGGGCTCGTCGGACACGTACGGCTCTGTCATTGTCTTGAAGAACCTTTTCGAGAGCGTAAGCAGCGATCTTGCCCTTCTGACTGAGCGTGATGACCTCTTCGTCGGTGAGGAAGAAGACGCCGGCACCACCTGCGTAGATCTCGATGAGCTCCTCAAGAGGGCGGACGACGGCTTCGCCATCGGGTCCAACATACGTAGCATCTTGCAGACGGATCTGCTGTCCACGCTGTCCAGGAGTCGTAACAGCACCATCACCGTCTGAGCTGACGGGAACGTCGGGTCGCTTGATCGCTGACACGGCATCAGGCTTGACGGCTTCGGCAGGAACAGCGTTGGCGCCAGCACCCTCGGAAGATGCGTCCTTCGAGGCAAGCTTGTCGTTGTCGCTGGTCAACTTGGAGAGAGGTGCCGAAGCCTTGGCAGCCGACATTTGAGCGAGACGGTTGTGATACTCGGAAATGCCGTCGGCGCTGTGTCCACGGATTTGGACTCCAGGTCGGCCGTTCTCTTGACGTGTGCTCCATCTTCTGCGAGTGCGCTCGCTGTGTTCTTCGATGGCCTTTGCCTCGCTATCGAGATGAGCGCCGATGAAGCGGGCAGCAGCGTATGCGGCAGCGCCAGCGGCATTGCCTTCGCCAAGAGCTGCGTTTCCAGTTGCGATACCTTTGAGCAGGTATGCGTTGAGGAAGATGCTGATACCGAGAGCGAGCGACATCCACTTGCTAATGACGGGATCGCCAACGATCACTGTCCAACCACTCATAAGGCTGTCGAGAACGGCAAGCGACGAGCTTCCACGACCAACGGGCACGGGACGCACACCTGCAGAGGTGGCCTGGGCGTAGACGCCAGAGGCATTGAGAGCCGCATTGGCGAGGGTGCTGCGGGTGGAGGAGACGGCCTCATTGGCCTCGAGCAGGACTAGGATGACCGGCTCCGAGATGCGTGCAACAAGGTCGATATCGCCAGGCTGCGAATGCGACAGCTGATCGAGAAGAGGAGCGATGGCCGACGAGGCGGCCGGTCCGAAGATGGTCGATTGCTCAGCAACGATCTGGTAGGGCGAGGGCTCGTAGGTGGCGTGGTGACGAGTGATGGCCGATTGTCTGGTGAGAGTCGAGATCAGGTTGAACGAATGCAGGACGAGGAAGGAGGTGATGAGAAGCAGTTTGAGGCGACCAAGTGGGTTCTCCGACTTGCGACGCTTCTCGGATGGCGCGGAGCCGAGGATGGCGTGAACCACCTTCTTCCAAAGAGGGCGGCTGGAAGGCGTAGGGCTCGAGTCTCGCGACGTCGAGCCGTCCGAGGCGGGGCTGGCGGGAGGCGAGTCGGAATCGAGACTGAGATCGGCGCTGACCTTGGGCTTGCGGACGCCACGCTTGACCTTGATGCGGTGAACCTCGACCATGACGGTAAGGATGGAAACGTAAAAGGCGAACAGGAAGATGCAGTCGAAGAGAAGGATAAGAGCGGCGAGCTGGCAGAATTCGCGGAGGCCACTGACGCCGCTGGTCGCTCCAACAGCCATGACGGCGATCTCGATAAGGTAGTCGCGGATGATCGGCACTCCGACGCGGTTGACGGCCGAAACAACGATCTCGTGGGCGGGCATCGGGGTGGGCTCAGCCCAACGCAAGCTGTTCTCGCTCTTGAGACGCTCGGTGAGGGCGCGAACGAAGGACTCCTCGCGCGACACGGCGGCAGCACCGTTGGTAGCGCCGGTGGGTGTCTTACCAAGCGTCCCGATCTCGGGCTTGGCAGCTTGGTCGAGGTTGCTGAGGATGAGCTCGGAGCGCTCGCGGTTGGAGAGCGAGCTGGCGGAAGGGGTGATCTCGGGATGCGTGAAGATGGCACGGGTGAGCAGGTAGGGCTTTTCGAAACCGACCAGAATGACGAGGAAGGGTAGCGCTTCGGAAAGGCAGATGGGATCGACGGTGACGCCAAGCAGCGAGGCAAAGGTGATGGCGAGTAGGAAAGCAAAGGTAGACGACATGAGGACGGAGGCGCCGAGCCAAAAGTTGGAGCCGAACTTGCGCATCGAGAGGAAGAGGTTGACAAAGGTGCCGTGCATGAGGATGTAGGCCGAAAGCATGACAAAAATGTCGGCAGAGTCGGCCTTCTTCAGCAGGGCCCAGAATCGGATGACGAGAGCTTTGACAGCATAGGCCATCCATCGAATGCGCTGAATCTCCTCGTTGCTGTTGATGGCGCCGCGCTTCGCTTTGAGGTTGTTGGGGGCATACGGGTTGAATTCGCCGTCGGGGACGAGGGGCACGACACGGAGACCGTCGTACAACTCCTGGAGCTCGGCAGCCGGAGCCTTGGCAACGGCAGCAGGTTTCGGGACGATGCTGGTCGCCCAGGAGAGCGACTTTGACAGAAGCGAAGGATCGACGATGTTGCTCAGGAATTGGTTACGAGGCACAGCGTCGCTCGCTGCATTGTTGTCCGAAGATTCGGCGAACGACTTGCCAAAGACGAAAGCCGAGTGCTGCGAGCTGGCGTCTTTGATTAGTGTGGCGCTTGCATCTGGGCCGATGACGTTGCGGACGAGGTCGTTGGAGAGCGCGGGCAAGATGGAGTCTTGAATCTGAGAAGCCATGTAGGATTCCCTTGCGCTGGTCAGGAGGACGGGCTCGACGAAGAAAGTCTGTGCAGACGAGTCGATCAACGACGCTGTGTCCTCGACGCCCTTGTTGACAGCTAATTGGCTGAGAGGTTGCCAGAGGTTAGCGGCGCCGGCCTTTCGGACGTAGACGGTGTCTGCATCGGAAGCAAGAGTAGCGGTGGAAGGGGCGATGTGAGCAGCGTCCGCTTTCCTGTTGCCAGTGCTGACCCACTTGAAGAGACCAGACGAGGAGCTGGAGGCCAAGCTGGTGGCCTCGATGGAGATGGGCTCGAAGAAGTTGGAGTGCGTGACGGCATGTAGCAGCTGAAAGTAGGCGAGAGTGACGACGATGAAGATCGTGACGATCACCTCGATCGGGTTCTGTGATGCGGCACGAGCGAGTCTCCTGAGCATGACTTTTGGCAGCGAGAGTGGCTGCGCAGAGATGCCGATGGACGAGGTGCCACTGCTGTAGGACGAGGTGGAAGAGGTCGACATGGCGGCAGCTGAATAGCAAGCGGGAGGTGCTTGCAAGACGAAGCGATAAGCCGAGAAGGGACCGTAAAGTACTACTGCGTCGCTACGTCAGACACGAGCAGCCGAAGAATACGAGTGGGCCGGTGGAGAGGGTTGAGATTTACAATGGGAGGAAGGTCGGGTCGGGTGCTATAGCGCAAGTCGCGGACCGGGCATACGTGGAATGGCCTCGAGTTTGACGGTAGCGCGTATATGGTTCGTGCGGTGATGAGTTGAGGGCTGCAAGCGAGATACAAGACGGCGTTGAAGCGAAAGGAGACCAGCAAACCAATGCGGTCGTCCGAGGGATGAAGAAACGAAGAGGAAGAAGGACGGGGTTGAGCCGGCCCTTTCTTTGCTTGGTGGGCGATTACGAAACGAGCGGCGAGATAGGGAGGGCAGAAGATTCGGTGAGCGTTCCACCAAAGTGTCGCAAAGGGCGAGGACAAGATATGCTCGCCGCTTGAGACAAAGTAGGATGGTGACGAGGTGGAAGAATGATGCAGCAGCACGAATGGGACGCAAGTGTCAGATACGTGCGTGTGAGGTTGCGTGTTGGCCACCCGAAATGACCGCCGTGTGCAAGCGCAAAAAAACCAGACGTGTCGAGATGTGCCTTGTACGGGTCGCCCGACGAATGGGAAGACCGGATGACAGGCGCAAACGAGTTCACGAAAGACCAACAGGAATCGCAGCACCTGAGCCAAGTTCATGCACACACACACACTGGCAGACGCACAATTGCACGCAAAGGTGATCGTCGAGCGGCAGCGGTCCAGCTGCTGCTGCTGCTGCTCAGATGATTATCGGATTGGCCGACGAGCGGCGAAAGCGAGATTTCCAACTAGAAAATTCCCTTTGTTGGCCGAGCGTCATGCGAACGACCAGAGGAAAAGGGGGCGATGGCTGACTGACGCGCTTTGAGAAGATTTCTTCCTTTTCTTCCCCAAAGATTCCTTCGCTGCGCTGTGCTGTTGCCCGTTCTTTTTTTCATTTTCCCATCTTTCTCGACGTGTTTGAAAACGAGACAGGAAAGCGCGTTCGCGTGGGATTTGGTCAAGATGGGGCCACTTTGGGAAGGCTGAGCAAGCACTGCACTGCACAGCACAGCCGAACTCGAAATGAAAAGGGAATCGACAAGCGCTCGCTAGGGCTTTCCCTCGAGTCGGATCGAGTGAACTACGATAATTTCCAAATGCCAGTCTGCGCTGCAAGAGGCTCGCTTCGCAGCGCTGCGCTCGTGAAGGACCTCGTTGCTTTTGGAACGTCAGAATCGGTAATCGCTCTTGGTATACTGAAATCGGTCTTGGTCAGCCTTCATAGCCGGAGCCATACTCTGCAGCAGACAATCTGACGATCCGCAATCACCGGTACTGAAGCCTGTCGCAGCTGGACTCGGCTCTTTGTGGACTCGCGCTCCAATACGCACACAGGCGAGCTGAGCTCAAGCAGCGCAGGTCTGACAACCGAAGCATACTCTGGCTCAACGTGCGATAAGCTCGACGACACTCGACTTCGGCGTATCGCCGAACAGGACAAGGGGAAGCGCCGAGTTGCCCGATCAGCCGAATGATTGTGCGCTATCACGTTGCGGCGCGGTGGCGTGGTGTTCTCCGATCGATTGAGTGCACCGACTTTGTCAGGCTGGCACCGCTCACTGTAACACGATATTGAGTGTCACGCCACCTTGGCAAACAAGGGTCCAAGCTTACCCCGCACGTCGATCCCCCACATCACCTTTGCTGACGTGTCCATCCTCGGCGCCCAGCACCGCCTCGTCCCGTCCCCTCCATTCTCTGAAAGCTCATACTCATCAACCGCTCTCAAGCTACACACCACATGCTCAGATGGCGCAATAAAAAGAGGTGGTGCGATTCGTTTTGGTGATGGTTTTGTGACGGCCCGAACAATGAGGGGGTCCGTCTTTTCCTTGTATATAGGTGTAGATCCTTTGAAACTTGATGTATGATGATGCTTTTGCTGAGCGGTCCAGGACTGTGCTGATTCCGTGCATGGATTATAGAGAAGACATATTACTTGCGGCTGGCTTTGCTCTTGCCCTTGCTCTTGGCGGGCGAGCCGTTGGAGCCTCCCTGGATGAAACGAACGATCTCGTCGAGCGACTTGTTCGCCGTGCCGTTAGCGCTTGCCGACGAAGCAGCAGTCCCAGCAATGGCACCAGGCGCTCCGGCGATGGGTCCGTTGCCTCGGCGAGAGGCGGGCAGACGAGCCTGACGCTCGCTCGCCTCCTTCTCCAGCTTGGCCACACGCACAGCAGACGCCGCAAGGCTCGAGCAGAATGCTTCGCTCTCCTTGGTCTGCGCATCATCCTTGCCCAGTCGCGCTTCAAACACTCGCCAGGCCTCCTTCTCTACGGCAAGCGCCGTCTTGAGGTCTCCAGCGAGCGTGTACGCTTGACTCAGCTCGTGAGCCAGGTTGGCAGTGTGGATGCTCTCAGCGCCGAAGAGCGACAGCGCAAGCTCGTGCGCAGATCGGTAGACACGCAGACTGGGCTCGAACAGTCGGGCGTTCTGCAGCGTCAGCGCTACGTTGGACAGCGCATTGATGCAATCGGGATGATGCTGCCCATACAGCAGACTCCACAGCTCGAGCACCCTACGCTGGCAGAGCAGCGACTCGCGCGTGTTGCCTGCTGATCGCTCGAGCACAGCCAGATTCATGTACTGGTTCAGCGTCTCGGGGTGATCGACACCCAGAGTGCGCTCCGAGACGGTCACGGCCTGCCTCTGGTATCGCACCGCGTTGGCCATGCTCAGGTGGTCGTTGACAGCCGGCAGATCCGCCTCGGTGATCTCCTTGTTCTCCGTCTTGGCCTGATTGATCAGCTCGGCCCGTTCCATGGCCGCGACTCCGGCAAGGTGATGGATGATGGTGGCGAACAGCGCGTAGCAGCGTGCCACCTCGGGATGCACCAGTCCGTACACCTGTTCGTGGAAGCTGACTCCCTCGAGCAGCAGCTCCAGACCAAGATCGCGGTCACCGCGGCTGATCGAGATACGACCCGCCTCGAACGCTTCCTCGGCCAGCGTGCTCTTGGGCGTCGAGTCCTTGACCAAGGGGACCAAGTTGAGTACGTCCTCGGGCACGAAACTCGTGGTTCGCAACGTCTTGACTGGCTTTGCGGTGATGGCAGCGCCGTTCGCCTTCTTGACTCCATTCTGCTGGTCGTTGCTACCTTTCTTCTTGCCCTTGCCGCTCTTCTTGCCAGCGGCGTTTCCGTTCGGCTGCGATTCGCCATGCGAATCGTCGGACACATTGCCATCGGCTTCGGCAAGCTTGCCCTCGAGGACGTAGTCCTGCAGCTTGAGCTGGATGCCGGTGCGCAGAGCAACTTCACGGAGCAGCTGAGCACGTCGCAGCTCCTGATCAAAGAAGCTGGTTGGCAGCTCGAATCGGAAGCGCTTGCGGATCTCAGCCGTGAGCTGTTCGCGAAGCGTCTCGGGAGTGAGCTTGGTCCACTCAGCTTCGGCAACGTCCGAAAGGGGCGCGGCAGCCAGGCGAGCCTCGGGACTGGCGTTGATCTTGTCGCCAACAAGACAGTTGAGGAAGTGGGACACGCACGAGGCGACATTCACCTGCTCGACATCGCGGATGAGTCCTCGAAGGATCCGCTTGCTCGCTCGCAGCACCATCTCCTGCAGCACCGTCAGTCGGAACGCATTCAAGAAACCTTCGTGGCCAGGACCCGCCTTATTGATGAGTTCCTGATCGAGCTCCTGCTTGGCTTCCGACGTGCAGAGACGGGCAACGTAACCGAGGTAGCGAACGTTGATACCTCGTGCGTGCATCTGACGACTCAGAGCACCGCCGTCGGCAGCGGTGAAGAGGCCGGCAGCCACATCGGTGACGAAGCGCGGGATGGCGACCTTGCGCAAAAAGTCAGAGACCTGACGTACCGCAGCGATGCTCGCATCCGACTCGTCCGTGATGGGTGTGATGACCTTGGACCCACCCTGCGCCGAGGCATCAGCGACCTTGAACTCGACAAAGGCGTCTGGGTTGAAGGTCAATTTGAAGTCAGAGGAGTCCAGGCGCTCGGGCTCTTCCTGCTCAGGCTCGGCCGCCTCAGTCTTGTCGCCCTCTTTCGCTTCCGCGTCCTTGGCCGCCTTGGCCTCTTGGCGGGCGGCGAGTTTGGCGCGTGCCCATTTGCGGAACTCACTGTCCCAGTAGATCTCGAGCAGCTCGGGTCGGAGAAGCGTCATGCGATGAGGGTAGCGCGGCGTCTCGTGGGAAGACGCTGCGGCTCCGTGAACTGCTCCGACGAGGTCGTTCTCGAGCCAGTTGATGTCGACAGGGTTCAGGCGCGCAAGATCGAGCACATAGCGTCGACCATCTGCGCCGCGGAGACCTTTCGAGTCGACACTGAGCCAGAGCGGGTGCTTGTTGCCCTTGGCATCCTCAACCTGGTGTTCGTTGAGATGAAGGGTCTGTGCCACCTGGTTGAAAAGCTTGTGGAAGGCAGCATTGTCGCGGATCACCTCGGGACCCTCGACTCCTCCATAGACAACCTGCGTGTCATCGTTGAGGTCAGCCTTGGCTGGAAGACCGTCTTTGGAATCGGGCGTCTTCTTGTCAGCCACCTCGACGGATTCATCATCAGCTTCGGCACCCTCTTCCGCGTCGTCTCGCCTGCGGAAAAGGCCTGGGACAACGCTCTGGGCAACCCAGCGCTCTCCCTTCCAGTCGACGACAATGGTGCCGAGCAAGCAGAGGCCACCGACATCGAGGCTGTTGAGCGTCTTGACACCCTGGACATCTTTGCCAACGGCGACGTGTGCCGCCTCGTCACCGCCCATGTGAGGGTAGAGCTCGACGCCGTCAGCGCCCTTGGAGATGAAGAGGTTGTTGACGATGAACATCTGAGCGTCTCGCTTGTCCATAGGGTTCATGGCCTGCACCTCGCCGGCAGCCACCTTGGGGATGGCACGGGCAGCAGCCAGGGTGAACTCGGAGTAGATGCGGTTGAGCACGCGGTCACGCATGAGACGTTCAGGGAGTGTGGTGCGCGGCAACTCTCGAGCCGACTGCAGCTCGTCGTTCCAATCTCTGGTACCCTCCAACGTGTCGGCCGAGGTGGCACCTGTGAGGAGGAAAGCAGCTTGCGAGCGAAGAGGGTCTGCACTGTGAGCGTGGTTGCGTGCGAGCCATGGGAAGGCGGGCAATGCGTTTGTGACGGGAACCGCGGAAAAATAGTCTCGCGATGAGAGAGGGTCGTTGAAGAGCTTGGAGAAGGACGAGAGGAAGAGGGGCGAGAGTCCGCAGAGGAGATCGAAGAGCGAGCAAGATGCAAAGTCTTGCCCTGCGGGGCGAGGCGAGGGGTCGAAGCGAGCGCCGGAGGAACGGTTGACGTAGAAGCCGTGGGTGGACGCCGTTACAAAGATGACCTCGCCCTCAAGGGTGCTGACCTGAAGGTATAGGAGGTGGCCGTTGAGCTTGCAGTGCTGCGGCGGTGGGTTCCAGGATGCGAGTGAGAGCTGACGGAGGCAGACGGGCAGTTGGCGAGGACGTCGTGCTACTTGGGGAATCAGATCGATGGCCGTGACAGCGGGCCAACCGGCCCAGTCCACGAGAGGCAGCGGCAACTCTGATGACGACTCTGCAACATCGTTGTCGCCCTTCTTGGTGGCAGCGCGGCCGTTCGCATTCTGACGAGCGGCATCCTGCTGCCACTCTTGCGGATTTCGGACGGCGTCTTGAACACTGAGGGCGGCGTCGACACCGATAGCGCTGGGATCAGCAGCACCTCCACTGAGCAGATCACGAAGACGCTGTACGTGTGCGCGGGCGTCCGCTTCGTTGAATGGAACGTGGGTGACGTGGAGCTCTCGTTTGTCCCTGTCGATGCCGTCAAAGATCTCGCGAAGCTCGATCCATTCTGGCACACGTTCACCCAGCTGAACCTTGGCGCCCTTTGCGGTAGAGGCGGCACCGGGGAGAGGCTTGCGGAAGCAAAAGGCGCCGAGCCAATAACCCTCGGGACTGTCGGTGATGGTCACGCGAAGGTCATTGAGCGTTTCTTGAGGAGTCACAGCGACCTTGAGCGGCGAAGGCGTCTCTGGCAAGCCGTGTTGGGAAGCAGCAGCCGATGGGATGAGAGGACGCTTTGGGAGGTAGAGGTTGATCTCGAACGGCTGCAGAGACTCGTCGATCTCTTGAACGTCGACGGCATCAGAAGCCAAGTTCTGAGCGGCCGAGTCCGATGTGTTCTCTTGTGCCATGTCGTACAAGAATCCGCCTTCGTCTGGGACGCGAAAGCTGTATGTGGAATTGCGAGATGCAGCTCTATGCGGCTAGTGTGAGAGATTCCTCTCGTTGCACCAGGGTCCCACTCTATGCGCTTCTAGAGGCAGGCTTGTATGTCAAGTCCGAGAGGATGTGCAGTGGGTGGCAAGGTGTCGAGACAGAGGGACTCGATGCAGCCAGGGGTGGAAATGTTGCGGTCGGGACGAAGAAAGGAGTGTCACTTTCTCTCGAAGACCAAATTGCAGAAATCGGAAGAGCGGATTGGTCAGACGATCATCGGCTCGACTTTGCCTCGCTCGGCCCTGTCTGTGTGTCTTTGTGTCAGCTCTCATTCGGGCTGGCCGGCCAAAAAGTCGGGAAGAATTCAGCCAGGCCAATCCAAGAGTCATCGGTCTCTCCACTTCTTCTCAAAAGCAACACAAGCCACGCACCTCTACATGCTCCTTGGCTGATTTTTTTCTTCTTATTGGGTGCAACCCTTGGCTCTAGCAGAAGGGCTTTTTTTTCTTTTTTGCTTCTCATTGGCCGCTGCTGGCTCGTGCTTAGTAAGTCATAGCGATGTTGACCACAATCGACGAGCAAGCTGGAACAAGACTGTCGTGGGAGCACAAAATCATCTTTGACAAGCTTCTCGACGACGAACGTCGATTTGATAGGACGTACACACTGATGTACTTGAGCAGTCGATGGGAGGTGCTATGCTTTGTGTAACCTTGCAGTCAGAAGAAGAAGAAAAAAGCCACCGAGCAGCCGGCGCCTTCCGAATCTGGCTTTGCCGGCTCTGCCACGACGAAATTCCGAGATCGGGGTCGTGTAAATTTTGAAGTATTTGTGAGACCGTCACATCTGTGAGACGAAATTCGGTCTGAACGAGGTCGCACAGGCCGTCCGTCACTTGGAAGGATATCAGTGTGGAGGAAGGGACCCTGACGGATGAGGTACTGAGCGATGTCGTCCGTCCGTGCTTGTGTTGCAGCTTATCTCTTCCTTGCCATCTCACCCTCTCTGCTATCTAGAGCGGCATCGATCGTCTCGGAAAGAGCTCCTGAGCAAGGGCGCTTGCATGGCATGGATCGTTTCAAGCAGATCGATGCCAGCAACTCGTCCATCGGCGCTCTCCTCTTCCACGATGAAGAGGTAGTCAGCTTGCAGGACAGCATCGGTCTGTACGACGGCAAGGAAAAGACGCTCCACCAAAACAATGGCACCGTTTACCTAACGTCCCATCGCTTGCTCTACGTCGACGACCTCGAGCCTCACCGATACTCATGTAGCCTGGACCTTGCTCTCGTCAAGCAAAGCGAGTACTATGCCGGCTTCCTCAAGAGCAGTCCGAAGATCACTCTCACTCTCGCAAAGCTCGACAACGATACAAGCGAAACCAATCATGAGCCGCGCTTAAGCTCGTCATCGTTCCAGACGGACTCGACTCCCCTCACAAAGACTCCCAGCAGGGATTGGAGGGTCAATGCCTCAGCTGCCGACTCAGCACCTTCCGAGGCAGCGGGGTCCAACTGGGTGTGCGCTATCTGCGGATTCAGCAATGCCTCCAGTCGCTCCACATGTGAGCTGTGCGGCGTCACAAAGGAGCCAGCTCGACCTACACCCAAGACCAGCTCTCTTGCGAATCGCGCCCGCGATGCAGCCAGACCGGATCCGTTTGGACGCCCTTCAACGCCAGCATCGATATCAACGCCTTTAGGTACTGCAGATGCCCCACCTACAAAACCCAAAAGCGACGGGATAGAATGTGATGTGTGTACGTTCCTGAATCACCCTTCGATGACCAAATGCGAGATGTGTGGGTCGCATCTCGGTCGCAGTTGGCAGCCAGAGCAATCTGCATCCGAGCCTTCTGCGCATTCACTAACGGCTCCGAGCACGCCAATGCGCAAGAGTATCGAAGCAGATGCGCTTTCCCTTCGTACAAGCACTGCACCTAGCAGAGCGTCCACTCCATCGTCGGCGATGTCGCCGCCACCTAACGACTCTGTCAAGCTCAGCTTCCGCAAAGGCGGCGACAAGGCTTTCTACAATCTGCTCAAGACCACGCTTCGAGCTAAAGCATGGACCAGCGTCGCATCGAGCATAGGCGCCGGCGGCGGATCTCATAACACAGACACCGGCGGTGCTCGCGCTATGCGAGTAGCAGCCGGCATGGTTGATCTCGATGGCAGATCCGCTGCGCTCAAGAGGGTCGGCATCGACGGCATCCTCTCCTCGGTCGACTCCACCAGTCGTGCACAGAATGACGACATGCAAGGTGCACTCAAGGACCTAGAAGCGCTCATGCGCAAAGCGAAGCAGATGGTCGAGTTCGCTGAATCCCTCAACGCGAAACTCACCAAGCAGGAACAAGCTGCAGCTGCAGCAAAGGCTGCCGGTCTGCCAGATATGGCTCCACAACCAGATCAGCAGGCTGCCACCCTCATCCGTTCTTCCCTTGTCCAGCTCGGTCTACCCACCCCCGCCGTCACCGAAGATATGGTACGCGATCAAGAAGAGTATCACCGCCAGCTCGCGCGAGAGCTTGCAGGCTTGCTGCTCGGCAACCCATCCGGTGGGCAGAGGACCGGCCTCATGGGTGCAGGCAAAGTTGCAGCTCAGAGCAGGACAGGTGAATCGCTGCCTCGCGTGCCGGATGACCAGCTTGGAGGCCGAGGCTTGGTAGGTCTCGATGAGGTCTGGTGTGTCTGGAACAGAGCGCGTGGCGTAGCCCTGATACCTCCGCAAGCCCTGCGCTCCGCAGCAGCCTTTCTGCCAGAGATCACATCTCCATCTGTCCGCATGAAGACCTTCAAGTCTGGCCTGTCAGTGCTGCACACACCCAAGTACAGCGACGACGCATTCGCCTCGCGCATCTTGCACTACCTCGACACGCTCGAGTGGGAGCACAAGATGAAGCGCATCGAACAGGCACAGTCGCTGCGCATATCGGAACCTGGTTCGATCCCGGCAATCAAGGATCCATCGGCATCGCCAGAAGAGGCGAGCTATGGCGACAACCTCTCACCTTGGGGCGCTGGAGCATCGATCCTCGAAATTGCTGAGACGGAAGACGTGCCAATATTGCTCATTAGCGAGATGATGGACATGATCGAGAGCAAGACCGGCATGGTGGTACGCGACGACGGCGGACCCAACGGCACGCGATGGTTTGTCAATCACTTTTCCAGAGTCTGATATTCACGCCACTAGAACCTCGATCCATAGATGCAATGGATAGCATTCTCTTCAGCATCTCAAAGCGATACGGTTGAGCTCGATCCGCTCGCACATGCTTTGCTTTGCTAACTCTCCGATTTCCGAGCCAAATAAGGTCTGTCCTGCTGATCGGCTCGGAATGCGGGTTGGCGTGGCTTCAGCTCGGAACGGCCTCGTGCCTGAGCTTCAGAGGTTGTATACCTGGGTCCAAGGAGCGACTGATACTGCCAAATAGGATTTGCGTGCGATTGAGGGTGATGAGATGAAGCTCGGCACCAGGAATCAGTTTTCAGGACATCTCGAAGACCGTACGATTCGGTCAAGGACGCCGCATCATTCTTGAGGAGGAATTTCGTTGATCTTGGGTGGGTGTCGGACCGATGCGACCGAGATCTCATCTGGTGTGTTCCTACTCTGCGGAAGACAAGATTCGACCGGCAAAATTCGTATCGCTCTTTCACGGCAACCACACCTAGATCCTGATTCTATCACACCTGTGATGCAGGAACCCAATCCCCGGCCGAAAGCTTGTCCTACTTGCTTACCTCAGGTGGATGCTATGCTTTCCAAGCTGCCCTTCCAATCATTGCATCACAAATCAAAGTGATTTTGCGGCAAACGTGCGGAAGCTGCTGGACGCGACGATGTCGTCATCGATCGCCGCACCTCTCGCCGAAGCATCTCCACCTCGGTGCTTTCGCCGTTTGTGCCGACGCGTGTCGATGCCAGCTTATCTGTATGAGCAGTGTGTCAGCTGCAGCGCACATGTGATTGCACCGTGACCCACTGTCCCCGAAGGCCCGAACAATGAGGAGAGGGAAAGAGGGGCCCCAAAGCTATTCGAGCTCGTGACGGATCTGGCATCCCACGTCTGTAAATTCCTCGTCCCAAAATGTACTTGACTCCTACACTATTTTCCTCCCGTCACCGATGTGCCTTTGCGCCGCTTCTCAGCCTGCTGTCTGAGACAGCTGTCGGCTTCTGTTCCGCCTGCCTTCGGGTAAGGTTCCATGGTGCTGAGAGATGCTACACCCAGAAGGGCCGCAAGAGTTGCAGCTTTTGCCAGATTGATCGCACTTCATTTCACCCCGTCCTTCGTTTCACTCTTTCAATCGATCGAGCTTAATTGCACGTTTGACCCACCGCGGTCGTCGATAAGGTTCATTTTGGACCCCGCGATTCGCAACTCTTGCCTGTCTGTTCAATGACCCACTCACGTTCCTTTGCCTGGCCAACGAGGTGGGCTCATGTCGGCTATTTCTTAGACCGAACCGAGTCAGGTCGAGCCGCCCTATGACGGTTTCAGGGTAGAGCTGTAGCTGCCAAGCGGAGGCAGCCCCCCACAATCCTAGAGCAGATTGGGTCGGCCCTTTCACAGCTGACGTAATGAGAGAACGGATGTTGCGAAGGATTGCATAGCTACGTGAGGATTGACGTTGACCCTGGAGGCAGATCCAGCCAATGAGAAGGCGGCTAAGGGGTACATATAGAGGATCGGTTTGGTGAAAGGCATCCTAACCCAGACACACGCCTCCGTCCTAACCTCTCCAGCTCAAAGTTCAACCTAGAACACCTCGCAACTAGGACCTACCTTTGCTGGCCGACCTTCAGATACGTAGCTCTTCAGATACTTTTCTGCACATCAGGTCGCTTGCCGCTGGTCGTCGCCGGCTCTTTCGGCCTTGTCGTTCGCAGCCTATCTCTCCGAGTATCACCATCCAGCCCCTTCCCTTTCAGCACCAATATCCAGCATCATGGTGATGAAGTTCCACCACATCGTCCTCATCTCAGCCGTCATTCTCCTCTCCTTGGTGTTGCAGCAAGTAGCCTCTCGACCGATCGAAGACATCTACCCAAGTCAGCTGCCGGACGCAGGCACAGCACCAATCGTTGCAGGGGACAGCGCCATTTTGCCCACACTCCTCGCGGCAGGGTTCGATATCAACGACAGCTCGGCACTCAAAGGGCGAAACCTATGACGCTGAAGCGCTTGATCAGAGAGGATCGAGGTGATCTCATCACAGAGTCTCCTTGTCGGTCGTCCTCTTCTTTTGCGCTCTATCTCAAAATGTCATGAATCCCAAATTCCATAAAGTCTCAGTAGGGGCGTCAATGTGGACGTTGATATATTGCTATGACTGCCACCAATCGTAGCCGATCCTGACTGCTGTCTGTAGAACGTGAGCGTGTTCACAACACTGTGCATCTCGATGCACTCTCTTCCTTGCTAGCCCCACCTTCGGATCTCTGGTAGACCTTGTCTCCCTTGAGCCATGTCTGGAGGATCTTAGTCTTCAAGATGACTTGTTCGTTGTCACCCGAACCATATTCTTTGAAAAGGTCCGTGTCGAGAACCACGAAATCTGCGCTCTTGCCCTTCTCCAACGTGCCCGACCACGCCTCGGCTTTGCAGCTGTGTGCCGCTCCGTATGTCGCCGCTGCCATGGCGGTAGCGAGCGGCAAAGCGAACTGCGGCGTGGTCCTGCCTTCAAAGTCCGGTTCTCTCCCTGAGCGTCGTGTGACAGCCGTATGCAGGTTGGGCAAGATCCAATGGTGCGCCGTCGGTGCGTCGGAGCCAAGCGCGATGGGTGCACCTGCCTCGACAAATTCGCGAAAGGCGAACGCTCTGGCACAGCGTCCCTCGTTGTACTTGTCACCGAGCATTTTGCACCAGCCTTCCATGATGCTCGGGTCGCAGTGAACGCCTTGGATGCTTGCAGTGATGCCGAGTTTGCCGAGTTTCTCAACGTCCTTGGGATCTGTCAGCTCGAGATGCTCGATGCGATGTCTACGATCACGAATCGAGAGTCCCTTGGCAGCCAAATCTTGGCCAAGAGTCGCGATGGCTTCGACGGCAGTATGAACGGCGAGATCTCCAATAGCATGGATGGCGACCTGAAGATCGACCGAGTCAGCATACTGAACCACGGAAGAAAGCAGAGGCAACGGCCACATGACGTCGGCATTGGTCTTGTTGTAGTACGGCTCTTTCAGGGCGGCCGTACAGCTGTCGATGACTCCATCGCAGACGAGCTTGATGCCTACGACACGGAACCACTCGTCATTGTGTTTCTTGCTGAGCTCGTATGCGTGTTTGACCTGTTCGATGCATGCATCGATATCGGATTCGGGCCGAACGAGCCAATGCGCAGCTACACGGATGGGGAGCTTTCCCTTCATCTTGTGCTTGATGCGGAGGATGCAGTCGAGCGAGAGCGGATCCATGGCCATGTCGATGCCGCCGGTGAAGCCGCTCTCGTGGTACGAGTCGCAGGCTCGCATGAAGCTCGCCTCCTGCTCCTTCTTTGTCGCCATGTTGGCAAGCTTGGGCCAAACATAGATAATGTTGGCCATCTCGAGCAACAGGCCGGAAGCTTTGCCTGTCTCTGGGTCGCGTACGATCTGTCCGCCTTCCGGATCGGGAGTTTCGTCCGTGATGCCGAGCTCTTTGAGCGCTGCTGTGTTGCACCAATGCGAATGGAGGTCAAAGGATTCTATGTAGACAGGACGGTCGGGAACCACCTCATCGATCCAAGAAGCGAGTGCTTTGCCGTCGGTGCTGTTCTGCATCCACACGGCAGCGAGGATGCGCGGCGCTTCGGGCTTAGCTTGGGCGGCCTCCTTGATCTTTTGTTGGATCTGTTCGAGATTCTTGCATTTGCCGACATCGATCTTGTCGAGGGATTGGCCAAAGTTGAGTAGGTGGGTGTGCCCATCGATGAAACCGGGCACGACGAGCTTGCCTCCGCCCAGGTCGACCTTTTCTGCGCGCCGCTTGAGCTCCGAAGGTACGCCGGCTACATCACCGACATAGGCGAGCTTGCCGTCCTCCACCGCAATGCATTCGGCGAACCTGTTGTGGATAGCGGCCAAATCCGAGTAATCTTGCTTGAGCAAGCTTGTAGCGTCTAGCTCTTGCGCTTGAGCTGTAAAGAAGAGAGCATTCTGAAAAAGCTTGACGGTCATTGCTGCTTACTTTGTGCTGGGGATCAGCTCGAGGAGGTCTAAATGCCGAAGGATGGTGCCCGTAGAGACCGGAGGAGGTCGCGCGTGGGCGCGATGGGATAGTATTACATGCTCATCTTATACACATTCTTGAGGGCCGTGGCCGCTGGGCCTGTAAGCCGTCCAAGCCAAGAGGCATTCGTGTACGGACAATGAATGGTGTGCGGGTTGGTGGGCGAGCGGTCGCAAGCGCTCGTGGCGCCGGAGCCACTTCAGCCACGCCGACACAGATACGGGCTGCACACAAGTCGCGAGCGCTGGGCATGTCGCGCAACGCAGCCGAGGACGCACTAGGAGAGAAGAAGCGCGGCAATAGAGTCGGACCTCGTCTAGATGAATGATCTCTCATGCCCACATTATCGGGACGCCATGTGAGGTTCGTTTGACCCTCGGAGTGCTTCAGCGATCAGGGATTGCCGGTTTCAGCTGCTCTGGTGCGATCAATGTCGGCATGGCTGGCGGGCTGGCGGGGCGATGTTGTACCGCCGAACTTAGTCGGTGGTACAAGCACCATGCAGGTGTCCGATTGAGCGCCAAGCGCGGCTAAAGCTCGTTATCGCTAATCTCTTGGATTTCGACCAAGCTGTTACATCGCTAAGATGGGATCTCGCAAAAATCTCGAAAACAAGATTACACTTTAACAAGGCGCAAATGTGATGAAAACAATGACAAGCAAGCGAAGCCGTCGACGCCACGCAGCTCCAAAAACGTCAACAGCAAGCCGGCAGCAGACCGGCAGCAAGCCGCTCGCGGGAGATCCTGCCGAAGCTTGAGCCCAAAATCCATGCGCTCGGCGCACACACTCTGACGGCTTAAGGCTAATTCTCGAGCAGTCGCACAGCCCGCTGCGGATCTATGGATTTTGGGCTTTGGACCCCTTTTTGAAGCTTTGTCCATCATTTCATCAATCCGCTGCCTTCATCTCGAACCGCCACCGTGTCAGCAGCTGTCCTTCTCAGCATCAAGAACTTACCGTCTTCTTCGTACCAGCATCGGGCGCTCGCCGCATTCGGGCCGTCATCGCTCATCATGCCCGCACGAGACCAGCAGGTGCCAGAGCTTTCGTACCTCCCCACCTACACACAGACCAGGGCGCCGCCTGACTCGGGTCCTCCTCCCGCATACGCCAATGTGATCGGCAAAGTATACCCCTACTCGCTCCGACCGGTGCTGCTCGTCACCACGTTCTGCACCTTTCTCTACCTTTTGCTGGTGTCCATCTCCAACTTCAAGGACATCGGACACTCTGGCAACAATGCGACCATGAACCTTTTCGACATCCTTACTGGCGTACTTCTGATGGTCGTCGCGCTCGTCGAAGTGCTCGGCTTTGCTGCCGCGCTCAAGACCAACCTCAAACTGGCCACGCTCTACTCGAAGCTCACAGTGCCAGGGTTTGCGCTGGTGATCGCGTGCGAGGTGCTCAACATTGCCGGCCACTACATGTTCAAGAGCCGCATCATCAACGACTGCATCCCCAGGAACACGGGCGCAGTGGCTCCCTCATCGGGCTTCAACTGGTCTGGTCAATCTAGCAGCAACTCGACCATGTCGGCGCAGGACGCGACCAACTACTGCAACAGCTCATGGAAGTACGACTCTACGTGGGAGATTGTCTGGCTTATCGTGACCATCGTTCTTGGCATTCCTTTCGTCATGTTCAGCTTTGCGTTCGTTCGTCAGCTGCGCAATCCGGACTCGGTTCGTGTGCGCGAATCCAACTTTGGCTGGTGGCAGCGTCGCAACAATCAGCAACCACCCAGCGCGCAATACGCCAACGGATACAGCTCGGGACCGTACGACCCGCAGTCGCAGGCGCAAGCATACTCATATCCTCCTGCTCCGTACGGGTCTGGTCCGTACGCTGCTCCTGCTGGTCCACCGCCTGGCGTCTTCGGTGCTGACGCCCACCGCGATCTCCCAGGATACGAACGTGGTGATATGCAGGGTGACTTCGATGACGACCGCAAGAGTCCCATCACCAGTCCGACGTCGTATGGATACACAGGAGCCGGGCGTCCGAGCACGAGCCGAGATCGCGACTCGAGGCAGAACGATGCGGCAAAGGATTCGCAGGTGACCATCAGACTCGATGATGATGTCGACAGCAAGGGCAGGGGCCATGGTCGCGATTCTCACGATGATGACACGCCGAGGATCTGATGCTGATCAGAGCGCTACTCCACTTCTTTGATTTGTCCTGTCACCTTCTTCGATCTAGTCTGATGTAAATAGTTGCTCGATCACTGTATTGCCCTTTCCGACTTGTTTCTCGATCCCGCATGCATAGCAACACAGATAGCTTGATACAGCAATGTCTTATTCTGCCTGTTGCATGATTCCGAGGACAAGTCTGAATTGAAGCTAGGACCATAGCATGCATGCTGTGCTTGGTCGCACGGACACGGTGCCAAAAGATTTGGTGGAGGGAAAGTGGTTTAAAAAATGGGGCCATAAAATGGTCAAACTAAATTCACACTGACTCGCCATTTTGCTTAGACAACACACAAGTCGTTTGTACCACATCCTCTTTCTCCTTGACGCTTTCCTTCCGTGACCACTCCCAGCCAGCTTCTTCCGAGCTCGACAGTATCAATACGCAGCTCAAAAGACGACTAGGTCCATGCTTCTCGCAGTCAACGCGGCTGTTCGACCTAGCTATCGCCTCCTGTTCCCCACACAGCTTGTCTTCGCACGCCCCTTCTCCCTCAGTACTCCAGCTCGTGGCCCATCACCCACCGCAATCAAGATGGACGCAAAAGTGGCATCCAATGATGCGACCAAGACGGCAATCACTTCTCACAACCAGTACAAAACAGATGGCTTGGAACGAGACGAGCTTTCTCCGAGTCCGATCGTGCAGTTCAACAACTGGTTCAAGCATGCCAACGAAAATGGCGTGCCCGAACCCGAAGCCATGACGATCTCGACCGTCGCTCTCGCCAATGGAGTCCCACGACCTTCGTCTCGCGTAGTGCTGCTCAAGCAGGTGGACGAGCAGGGTTTCCTATTCTTCAGCAACTACAGCTCTCGTAAGGGTCGAGAATTGGAGGCGAATCCGTACGCTTCGCTTGCGTTCTACTGGAAAGAGCTGTCAAGATCGGTGCGAGTCTGCGGTCGTGTGGAGAGGCTCAGCAAGGAAGAATCGAAATCGTACTATGACTCGCGACCACTGGGCAGTCGCATTGGAGCCTGGGCAAGTCCTCAATCGACAACCATCGAATCGAGGAAGGAACTGGAGCACAAAGTCAAAGCGGTAGAAGACAAATTCGATGTTCCCGGAGCAGCAGGTCTGGACCCAGCTAACAAGTGGCAAGGAGACGAAAAGAGCGTAGACGTGCCGCTGCCGGATTTCTGGGGTGGGTATAGGATCGTTCCAGACGAGGTCGAGTTCTGGTGTGGTAGACCGAACAGGTTGCATGACAGGTTCAGGTATACCAGGAGCATTGAGAGCAAGGTGGCCGCTAACGAGGACAAGTGGACGATCGACCGCTTGGCTCCTTAAACGGGCAAGCAATTGAGGTACACACATCGATGCACTCTGTGAGACGCTTTCGTTTTCCTTGCAATGGCATGTCTGCTGTGCATTACGATTTAGCTTTAGACTGCGTGGGCTGCCTATGACTGTTCGACCTTGCCGACAATGTTGTATCGCTTTGTGTAGTACGAGTGCTGTTGATCAGACCAGTATAGGGCCTCATGTCAGTTTCAATCCCTCAACAGCAACCGTGGCAGCCCTGTGCATCTACTTACCCAGTCATCGAGCACCTTCAACTGCTTGTCGTCGAGCGTGCTGTAGTCCGGAACAGCGTCTTCAGGCTTGAGCGACGACATGCCTAGACCGCGCGAGCCGTCCTTGCCTGCAAAGATATGGTATCCTTTACCGGGAGCGTACATCTCCCGTTTGGGCGAAACGTCAAAGACGGTTCCCTTGACAGCGACGTACACGGGCTTGGACTCGTCGGTACCATCGTACTGCTTGAGGTCTTCGACCGAGATTGGGTCGTCCTTGGGTGGGCTGTGGGCGAGGTGTGATGTTTGATCAGTAGCCGCCCGATACAGTGTGTTGCGGCATGGCAGAAGACTTACTGGGTGGGCTTGGTGGTTGGCTCCATCATCTTTGACTATGTGTCTTTGCCGGATGCGAGTGAGTGGTGATGGTGGTGAGTGTCGCGCTGCAGTGATACAGTAGCGGCTAGCAAGCTTGGTCTGTTGGCCGAAGCGCACACCATTTCTCCACTTGAAGGCCTCATGAAAGCTCCGCGCACCAAAGTGCAATTCCCCCGGATTTGTGACAAATCCAGAATCGCACAAACAATAATTGAATTGAAATGGTCTGTTAACTCGTTCTGGTCTGCATCTACGCATTCTGGACGTCACCTCACAGCTTCTCAACAAGAATTTGTCGTGCGTAAGTGACCGTCGGATTTTTTTCTCCACCGCCAGAGAAGCTTCCAATTCCACTTTGTACTCTACCACCACAACTATCCTACAGCGACCACACCACACCGGTTCCCACCGCGCTCCCTACTCTACAGACAACAAACGCCTCCGGCCCAAAGGAACGGTTTACTCGAAACACGCATCGCTCTACAACTTTCTTGACGGCGCCGGACTCGAATCCGTGCAAACCCTGCTGCCACAATGACGACGGTACAAAAGATCAAGGAGATCGAAGATGAGATGAACAAGACGCAAAAGAACAAGGCCACGTCCTACCACTTGGGTCAGCTGCGAGCCAAGCTCGCCAAGTTGAAACGAGAGCTTATTACTCCATCGGGTGGAGGAGGAGGTGGTCCCGGTATCGGATTTGACGTTGCCAAGACGGGTGTCGCCTCGGTAGGGTTCGTCGGATTCCCATCAGTCGGCAAGTCCACTCTAATGTCAGGTCTGACAGGGACACAATCGGAAGCAGCAGCATACGAGTTCACCACCTTGACGTCCGTACCAGGGACCATGAAGGTGCATGGCGCGCCAATCCAGATCATCGACTTGCCCGGTATCATCGAAGGTGCCAAGGACGGAAAGGGTCGAGGTAGGCAGGTCATTGCTGTAGCGCGTACATGCAACTTGATCTTTATCGTCCTCGATGTCGGCAAACCACTCAAGGACAAAGCCATCATCGAAAACGAACTCGAAGGTTTCGGCATCCGTCTCAACAAGAAACCACCCAGCATCGTCGTTCGTAAAAAGGAAAAGGGAGGCATCGCCATCACCAACACTGTACCCCTCACAAAGCTCGATCACGACGAAGTCAAGGCCGTACTCAGCGAATACCGTATCAGCAATGCCGACGTCTCCTTCCGTCAAGACGCCAACATCGAAGAGCTCATCGACGTCATCGAGGGCAACCGAATCTATGTCCCTGCTATCTACGTTCTCAACAAGATCGACTCAATCAGCATCGAAGAGCTCGATCTGCTGTACAAGATCCCGAACTCGGTGCCGATCTCATCGCAGCACTGGTGGAACGTCGACGACGAGTTGGTTGAGAAGATGTGGCAGGAGCTCTCGTTGGTGCGCGTCTACACAAAACCGAGGAAGGCAACACCAGACTACTCGGCGCCCGTCGTGCTCAAGACGGGCAAGAGCACCGTAGAGGACTTCTGCAACGCCATCCACAAGGAGATCGTAAGGCAGTTGCGTTTCGCAACCGTATATGGCAAGAGTGCCAAACACCCTCGAGGGCAGCGGGTCGGTCTCGATCACGTGCTCGAGGATGAGGATATCCTGACGATCCACAAGAAGTAAGGGCGATGCTTCCGCCAATTTGTAATCAGTCAAAGGAGGCAGAAACAGCATTGGCCGTCAAACATTCTCCATGTGTGGGTGACCAAGAGTGATAGCCGTAGACTGTTGAACATCGCCAGGTCCGATGAGGTTTTTATCGGCCGCCTCGCGCACAGGCAGCAAGCAAGAGGGTTCATGTGATCTGTATCGAACCATTCGGGTCAACGATGGGTATACAACTGTGCTTTTTGAGCAGTCGATTGCAAGTGGGAATGTGTGACCTCTGGACCCACCGATCAGGTCGAAATGCCACACTGAACAGTGTCATGATCCTCGAGTGGCCCTAGCGTCATCATGATGGACATTTCCAAAGCGTCATTGAACTTCTTGAAAGTCCACATCGGACGCTTTGCTCTGCTTCTGTCGCACGGAGCACGGAAATCACTGGTAGAGTTCCTGTGACTTCTATGCTCCTAGACTGATGGGGTTCTGTGGTGAAGGATTCTTATTTCAGCTTTTCAACCTAGAGAGGTTGTGGGGAGCGAGCGTGTGAACCTTTTTAGGGGTATCCGCTAAACCTGAGTCAGGGACGCAGCCTCCCGCGTACGAGTCACCCGAGGGTGCCGCAGCAGGGCGGTTATGACTCGTGAGATGGTGGCCCTCCTTGGGGGAGGGCGAGGAGCCTAGGCCCCCCCTGTTGCAATGTGTCACCACGTACCCTTCCGGTGCTGTGTCAGTGGTAAAGGCCCGGAGCGCGCCGAAGGCGCGCGTAGGGCCGGACGTCGCTGTGGTTTATCGGGAGACACAGGCGGTGGCGCCTTCATGTGCAGCTCGAACCGATCTTTTGGAAGTCGATCCTTCGCATCCACCTCCGGCCAGAAGCCAAGTTTTGGAGGACATAGTCGATCGAATCATTCGCAACCAAGCCTGCACCACACGCAGAGCATAGGAAAGGATCGCAGCGGGCGTCGAACCACAACAACGGATACGAAAACCACGCCTTGCTCCGAAGAAGAGCGAAGATGTCGGACTCCGCGGCGCGCCACGCTCGGTTAGGCGTCAGGAAACTTGCCGCTCCACCTCCACAACGGCAATTCTTCGTGAATGTGCGGTGCAGCTCGGGCCTCGTGACGGCCTCTGCGAGAATGCTGGCGTGAACGTGAGCAACACTCAGCCCAGTAACGGCGAAAGACGCTCGACCGTTGGCGTTGTGCGCCGCCTTTTCCACTCTTGTAAGAAGATCAGGAGCGGAGATAGCGTCGCCGCAGCGATTTCTCCACCTTACCCGGCGCCGTCAGGCTCGGCTGTCCTACTACAAGGAGGGGATTTATAAGTAGGTCATTACTTCCGCATCACCACTGACTTTTTCTCCATCACCAACCCCACCCCAACTATCCCCACGAAAATGACTATTCCCACCCGCGAGTTTGGCAAGACCGGCGAGAAAGTCGGAAGCATCGGCTACGGTGCCATGGGTCTCGCCGCCTTCTACGGCGAGGCTGCCCCGCAATCCACCGTCGATGCCATCTTCGACAAGTGTCTCGCCGACGGTGTCACCCACTGGGACACCGCCGACATGTACTCTCCTGTCGGATCCACCGAACTCGGCTACAACGAGAAGCAGATCGGTGCCTACTTCAAATCGCACCCCGATGCCCGCAAGAAGGTCTTCCTCGCAACCAAGTTCGTCAACCGCATCAAGGAGAGCGGCGAGCGATTCATGGACGGCTCTCCCGAATGGTGCCACCAGGCGTGCAACGACTCGTTGCGCCGACTCGGTGTCGACCAGATCGACCTGTACTACGCCCACCGTCCCGACCCGCAGGTCGATGTTACCGAGACCGTCAAGGCTATGAAGGAGCTCAAGGACCAGGGCAAGATTCGCTACATCGGCGTTTCTGAGTACAACCTTGAGCAGCTCGAAGCCGCCAACAAAATTGCACACATCGACGCCATCCAGATCGAAATCTCTCCATGGACACCAGAGGCTCTCACCAACGGAATCCTGGATTGGAGTTCGCGCAACGGAACCGCCCTTATTGCGTACAGCCCGCTTGGCCGAGGGTTCATTACTGGACAATATAGGTCCGTCGATGACTTCGAGCAGAACGACTTCCGACGATTCAACCCTCGATTCCAAGGCGAGAACTTCAAGAAGAACCTCGAGCTTGTCGACGACATCAAAAAGATCGCTGAAAAGAAGGGCGCCACCGCAGGTCAGATCGCCCTCGCATGGCTCCTCCAGAAGTCGCCCATCATCCTCCCCATCCCCGGTACGAAGAAGGAAAAGTATCTGGACGAGAACATCAAGGCCGCTGAGATCAAACTTACCGACGACGAGGTGGCCGAGATCGACGGCATCATCAACAGCTTCAAGGTCTCTGGTACTAGATATGCTAAGGAGATGATGTCGGTATGCGCCTTCTAACGTTGCTTGATCATCATGTACTGCCTCTTGTCAGAAAAGAAATCGATGCTGTCGATGCCATTACACGAATGCTTGACGTGAGATATCTGATGTCGATCCTGATGAGTTTTGCAGCAGGAGAAGAAGAAGGGGAAGGAAGGGAGAGGATGGAGCGACCGAGGACGAACATGGTGGTAGAGGGGAAGCGTGAGGACGCCAAAAGGCCGGATACTTATACGATTGCTTCGACTCAGCCGTAGGATAGGACCGGGGAGCTTGAAGTGGGTCGAAAGCATCGTTCCGATCCCGTCCGCTTCTCCTCGACTCGTTTTCATCCGAGTGGGAGCAGGTGGTCGGACGGGCTCGGGTGGGTTCTACGAGGAAGTACCAATCGGCTTTGAGTTTCTCAGAACGGACATTCCGATTCGGACCGCAACGTTTGACATCGTTACGACTCGGATCGGAGGAGAAGCTCCGACGGACTGCGCCGGGAGGTAGTGGAGAAGGGCGAAAACTTCTGGCAGGAGGTTGTACATAGACGTTCTCCCCATCGTTTCTATAGCAGAGAAGGATCTTGACACGAGTCGCAGGTTAAATGTACTCAACAAGTGTGCTTCGAACCGTGAAGGTAGAAGACTGTGCCCGAGTAGAAGGCGATGACATTCATGACACACATAGCAGGCTGTCTGTCTGTCTGTCTGTCTGTCTGTTCGTGAGTGAGCCAGATGACCTTGAGATTTACAGCCGCGTGAGCGGATTTGAGGCAAGAACACTGTACTTCTCCCTAGCGACCGTATCCTTTGTATCTCTCGCATTGCGGTCAACCAGGATTGGTCGTTGTCTCCTTTCGACAAAATGGTGCATCAGCAAAATGCGATAATGTTTATACCACATAGTGCGCATCGTCTGTCTGTCTGTCTGTCTGTCTGTCTGGTCATGTTGCAGCATTCGAGAACTAAGTTGACGAGCGACAGTCGCATCAGTTTCTCTATTTCTGTACGTCGCTTCAAAGATCGTCGGCTTGCAGGCGAATGTTCTTTTGTGAAAATGGTCGTTGAGTAGAATGCCATCACGTTGATTCCACACATAGCGCGCGCCTGTCTGTCTGTCTGTCTGTCTGGTTCTTCGTGCAGCCGTTCAGCTCATCCGTCACTTGTCGCACAGACGTTGTCAATCTTGGGCCGTGGGAGTTAGATTAAGCTACAGGCATACTGGTGTATTGATGATCGAAAAACAAAAACAGGGAATGCTTTAGAGCTTGGCCTTCTGGGCCTTGAGGACACCGTCGAGCTTGGTGGCGAGCATGATGTTGCCCTTGACCTTGAGCTTGCCGGACATGAAAGCCTTCTGGCCGTTGACCTTGCCGTCGGCGAGGTCGATGAAGGTGTCGTCGGAGAGGTTGATGGTGACATCGGCCTTGCCCTTAGCCTTGCCCTCGTAAGCCTCGGCGTTCTTTTTGAGGTCAATGGTCCAGACGAGCTCCTCGCCCTTGGGGTTCTTGACGTGCATCTCGAAGACACCGTTGGTCTGTTGATGCGTTTTCAGTGAGTCGAAGGTAGTGCGATAGGAGACGAGATCGGTCGGAGACATCGTATATAAAGCAGATTCGAGCGAAGAGGCGAGTGAGACAAGAGATATCGAGAAGAAGAGTCAGCAATGCATTCTATGACTTGACGTTTCCTCGATACGGCGCCAGAGGAAGGGACTAGCAGCTGCAATCCCATTTTGGGCCTTTCCGCGTGGAAGCGATCCGATCCTTGAGCAGGATGCGTCGTCGACGTCCCATAGAAGATGGCGGGCTGCTGCTAGTGCTTTCTCGTTGCTACTTGAGCGACGCAAGAAGCCAACAACTGCGCGATCGGGTATGACAAAGACTACGTACCTTCTTCTGGATGTCCTTCTTCTCCTTCTCATCCATGCCCTTAAGGCCGTCGGTGATCTGCTGGAAGAGGTCCTTGGACTTGAAGTCAGACATTGTGAATGTGGTTTTGGGTTGGTGGATGGGGTAAGAAGGTATGGAGAAGGAATGCGAGATAGATGTGATGGTGAAAAGGACGGTTGTACAAAAGAATGCGGGGGAAGTATATGTAGTCCCCCTCGGTCCAAGTTGGGCGTGAATCGAGTCGCGGCACTCAGGCTTTCAGATGTCATTCGAGGATTGGCTCGATGCGCATCACAACGAGAGACTGTCGATCCGTTGACTGCAGGGCGCAATCACATACAGTCGAAGCGACTGGAGCCTAAGCTCGCCCAAGCTGCTTCTCGAGCAGCAGCTGAAGCAGCGCATGGACGGTCAAGAGCCGAATCGAAAAAGAACGCTTGCAGGCTCGCGTGAAATGAGCCAGCGATCCAGTCAAGTCAAGTTGGTTAACTCCACCTTCTTTGCTCGCTTCCAACGGTGACGCTGTGGAAAAAGGACAGACTGCTCTTGTGCCTCTCTTGCATTTATTCTCTCGCCTCTCGCATTTCCAAAAGCAGCGTGAAAGACAACGGCGCCCTCAAGGCACGTCCGAAATTACCGCCGACGCTTCTGGCTTGCTGCTGCAGCACTCTGTTGCCTCATTGAGCGGGCACCTCAAACCGAAAATGCGGAGGGAGCCATCCCACAGCTCTTGTGACCGGTGCTGCCTCCCTCGTTCTTTGGCGCTCCGCATCAGATGCCGATCGAATCTATCTGTGCTTTTCTGCCGCCTGATCATGCTCTCACCGTGTGATGACTACATAATGCGTTTTCCCTTCCCACTCGAAGTGAACATGTAGGCATTCAATCGTCCTTGCTCGTTTGACCTTGCCGCACGAGCGGGCGCCAAGTCATGTCGCAGCAAGGACATCGAGTGTAGTGGACATTGCCATCAGATCCTGCACACGAGGCTTGGTGCGAAGTAGTCTTGGAAAGAAGCAACAATGGAGAAACCTTGCCAGGCTTGCCATGCTCAAACAGCGTTGAGACTCGCGTCGACGAGCGAGCAAACCAAGCGAAAGCCCCACATGCTGCTCCGGTCCAGCGGCTGCTTATGTTTCCGTAGGCCGCCCAACAAAACAGGCGCCCTGCCAGCCAGCCTTCATGTCGGCTTTTGCCAGCCGTCGACATTTTTACGTACGAGTCATTTTTGGAAGTCATGTTAGTTTGAGCCTGTCCGCCTTTTCGACTCGAGTTGTGATGTGGTCCGAGATCCTGCGTCCGTGTCGTACCCATCGTATCGCCGATGTCATGATCGTCGTGCGTATCTGAACGGTCCATCAAGACGCTGGCTTGGGTATCGCCTTCAGCATCTGAAGATCAGAGCGTCTCATCGCGAATACCAGAGACCGGGTCTTCATCCCCTTTAACTAAATAGAAGCTATGGTTGCTGAGATGATATTGTACAAAGAGGTGACCGAGAAATGACATGCAACTGGGGAGAAAAGCGGAAAGACTTCGAGGAGAGCCGAGCCCTCTAACCTGACCTGCTGCCGATCCTCGCCAGTGAATCCTCCGATTGTTCCGCCTCCTCAATCGCATCGCTCTGACTGACTGTCCGCAGCACCGACTTTTTGGATGACTCTTGCATCTCTCCCGCAATGATGAGCTCGTCGAGTATAGCGTATGCCTTTTGAAAGTTGAAAATGAGGTCCAGCTCGCACACGTTGCCAAAGTATCGATCGAGCACCTCGACGTATCTGTGGATGATCTCGAGCGTCACCAGCTCGTTGTCGCCTTGACTGATGCCCGTTACGAAGAAGAGCGACGCGTACCGCCGATACACCACTTTGCTATCCTTGTACTCGAGGAAATTGCACATGCGTGTTCGCCTCGCGAGCACGAGTTGTGTGACGTCCTTTGTGATCTTGAGTTTCGCCTTGGGCGACATGGTGGTGAACCATTTGGCAAGTCGCACCTTGCCTTGACGGCTGATGAGGAGGATCCAGTTGATCTGCAGCGGCGATAAGGGAGAGAGATCACTGGACAAAATCAGTATTTCGAGAGTCAGCTCGAATGTCAACTAGCGAAAGGGTACTCACCGCCATGTTGTGAGCAACGACGGCGCCTGCTAGCAAAGTCAGGACAGGATGCGGGACAGGTGACGACGTCGAGGAAGGTGTCAAGATTTGGTGTTGATCTGGAAGCGTGAGCGTTCGCTGAGTGTCCCGAGCGCGAAATTCGACCCTCTAATGTTGCTGACTAAGCGAGAACAACATTTGCCGTAGGGTCGTGCGTACATGGTGTTGGACCACACACGCATCTTCTCAAATGACTTTGCACTGGCCTTGCACCACCACCAAACGAGTCTGCTTCTTATCGAGGTCTTCATGTTCTTGCGTCCGCAATAAGTAAAAGGCCGGATCAAGTGAGGGCGACCAAGCAAAGCTCTGGACGGGTGATGCTCCCGACTCACTTTGCCAGCCCTGTCCTCAGCTCGCAGCATGCCGACGACGTTCACCGCGACAACGACGACATGACGGCTCGGCACCAGAATGGCGCCAACACATATCCACCTCTGGCGTCATCCAACAGCAGTCGCCTCGAGGTCAACCATGCTCCTTCAAATCCCACTATGAAGAAGCTTCTAGGCTCTCGAGGCATCGCCTCACTCACCATCGACACCGGACCTTTGTCACGGCAGACCGCAAGGAAGAACCTCACAGCAACGGAAGCATCACCGACCGTATCCACCGCTGCACGCGTCACAGCGAAACGAGGTCGATGGCACACGGTCGAGTTCAAGTTCTACTACCTCGTCTTTGCCATCGCGGTGCCGTTGATGGTGTACGTACCCGTCAGTCTCAGTCGACCGTCGAATCCCAACTTTTACTCCTACTCTGGCCACCTCAAACCAGGCTGGATCGCGGTCAGGTTGCGCGATGACAGTGACTTTCAGTATCGCTCGTTTCGCGACTACGTTCCGGCATTGATAGGTATCATGGGCGTCTACCTCTTGCTCTCCAAGTTGTTCACCTTGCTGCCCTCGTCTACATCATCGCAATATACCCGCGTCGGCAGCAACGCCAGCAGCAGCAGCAACGCGTCATTGTCAGTCAAACCCAACAGAATCGCATTCCTGACCGTCTTCACCGCCATCTTCATCTTTGCTCTGCACGGGTTCAACTCGCTCAAGCTGCTGTTGGTGCTGGCGATCAACTACGGCTTGTCGAAAGCGCTTGGTGGGACGAGGATCGCGCCAGCCGCGGCGTTTGCATTCAATATTGGCGCGCTGTTCGCAGTGCACTGGAACGACGGGTTCGAGTACAGTGCCATCTCACCGGCGTTGAGCTTCCTCGAGGTTTTCAAAGGGCTGCTGCCGCGCTGGCAGATCAACTTCAACATTACGATGCTCAGATTGGTCTCGTTCGCCATGGACTATCACTGGGCGAAGTGCGACGCCAACGCAGGGGCACAAGCTGGTAGAGCGATGAGCGAGACGCTGCGGGAAGGCAAAGAGGCGACGTACCAAGAACGCACGCGCCTCACACGACATCTGGAAGAATACAGCGTGGGTAACTACCTGCTGTACGTCCTGTATCCTCCGCTGTTCATCGCCGGACCCATCATGACGTTCAACGATTTCACTCATCAGCTGCGCCACCCCTGTCGCATCGAAACCTCCACGGTGGTGCGCTACGCCATCCGCTTCGTCGTGTCGCTGATGACGATGGAGCTGATCCTGCATTTCGTATACGTCAACGCGATCAAGGACTCGAAAGCGTGGGTCGGGGCTACACCGCTCGAGCTATCCATGATCGGATTTTGGAACCTGATCATCGTCTGGCTCAAACTGCTCATCCCATGGCGATTCTTCCGTCTCTGGGCTATGGCAGACGGCGTTGAAGCTCCGGAGAACATGGTACGCTGCATGGCCAACAACTACTCGACGCTCGGATTCTGGCGCTCCTGGCACCGATCGTATAACCTCTGGATCGTACGATACATCTACGTACCCCTGGGTGGGAGTCGCAACCAGGTGCCCGCGACGCTGCTTGTCTTCACGTTCGTCGCGCTGTGGCACGATCTCAGCCTGAAACTGCTGGCGTGGGGTTGGCTGATCACGTTCTTCATCGTACCCGAGATCGTAGCGAGGAAGGCGTTGCCGTACAAAGAGTACGGCGACACGTGGTGGTTCCGACACGTGGCTGCTGTGGGAGGGGTGGGGAACGTGCTGATGATGATGACGGGCAATCTGGTGGGATTTGCGATCGGAACGGATGGGATGAAGTACATGATAGAACAGTTGTTGGGTAGTGCGGAAGGGGTGAGGTTCATGATGGGTGCGTGCGCGACGTTGTTCGTGGGGGTACAGGTGATGTTTGAGTATAGGGAGGAGGAGTTACGCCGTGGTATCGACCGCAAGTGCTAAGAAACATATCAGTACCTTAATGCAAGGAGAAATTGTTGTCTTACGATGTCGTCCTAAGAGGGTGTGACAGAATGGGTCGACATCTTTGACATGCTCTACGCAAGGCTAGAAGGATGCTGTGAGATCTGTGATGTTAGACTGTCCTCTTCTAAATTGGTGGTCTGGCCCTTCAGATGAAGCATTATTGTGCCGTTTCATGCTCTGCTGTGACGATCAGCAGCCGAAGCCCTTCTTTCAGCCCCGATGCAAGCTGGCTGATATTCTGAGAAAACTCCGCTTCTGGCACTGCAGAGTGACACGAGTAGTGGGCGCCGTTCTGATGCGGGGACACTCTCTTTCGTCTTGCTTTCAGAGACTGCTGCCGGCATCTGCCATTCTCTTTGTTTGCAGAAATTGAAAAGAAAAATGCCCCGCATGTGGGTTGACTGCAAGTTTGTCTGAATCTGAAATTAAATCGCTGATCCACGCCTTGCATCATGCTGCACGCTGCAGACTACGTCGACGTTCAACCCACCTTTCGATAAGGAAATATGTCGACTTTCAGTCAGAGCCATCAAACACATTGTGATGTTTGGCACCAAGCGATCAAGGTGTCGACGATGGTTGGTGCGCAAAGCCTTGATCGTAGTCTCAGTGAGCAGAGACGGCGTATGCGACCTGCTGCAGTTGCATTTGTTTCGCAGCTCGGCTAAATGGCGCTTGACTTGGTTCCTGTTTTCCCTTCAAAGGCGATTTTGCAGTGTTCGCTCAGGAGAGCGTGAAATGCGAGGGTTTCCCCATGTTGGCGTCAGTTTTGCAGTCTTGCCGTCAAGAGAGAGATCGGCTGTTGGCTCTTGGCTGTACGCCATAGCATCAAGGATACCATCGTCTTGACCACGACATCCTACCCTCATCCTTGACGTACAAGGGAGAAGCGCATTATCGGGTCGACGGATACATCGACCCTCTCTCCTCACTCATTCCCGTTCGACCACCTAAACCTCGACATCCACCTCGTCACATCGATCCCACAGTCGCATTTTCATCCACCATGGCACCACCACACTCTCGCGCACCCGTAGCGCCGCAGGTGCTCGAACTTCCACTCCAACTCGCCATCGTCGCCTTCTCCGTCACCCTCCTCGGTCTCACAGCATGGGACTACTCTCGTTGGCAGATCTTGAAGGAGAAATCTCGCATCAACAACTTCGTAGAATTCCAAGACAACGGTATGCTCATGGTCGTCTTGGCCGGCATGATCATTTCCGCCATCGGTTTCGCCTTTGGCAACTTGGCTGCGTTTTTGGCATGTTTGCAGTTCCCCAAGCGTAGGGGTGAGAGGACCGGAAAGGGTACCTATGGATACATCTTGGTCGGCTTGGTCGAGTTGGTTCTCAGCGGTGCCTATCTGGGTATCGCCTCGGCGATCACTGCCTACAGCGTCAACAGACATCCTAGCTTTGCCGCGGGTCCCAGCTTCTCGGAACCTTTCACCGACAACCAGAAGGTCTTCCTGCGATCCATCTACGAGATGTTCAAGAATGGTCAGAACGGAAACCCCGCAACTTCGACCACCCAGAGCTTGGGCGCCCTCGGTCCCTGGGCAAACATCACTACTTTGCAACAGGCAAACGCCTTCTTGGCACAGAACAGGTACCTCAACTACACGCACTACCGCGTCACCGTCGCCATCGCCTGGGTCACACTCGCCACCACCTTCTTCGTCATGGCAGTCCACTTCATCCTACCTCTGGTGCTCAAGGCTTTGGGCATGACAAGGCCTCCCAAGGGTCAGGCGCCAGCTAGGTCGGCAAGCAGGGCTCCTATCGGTTACGGCGAGAAGAGGAATCGAGGCCAAGGCTACAGGAGGGAGGAGTACGATGATTACTAGTCCACACCTCTTGTGCTCGGCATCCGCGTCTCCTTTACACGCGCCATACTCGCCCGCTGCCCTAACGGCCCGCTCTTCGTCCGCTCACATTCCTTGATACTTTCCATCTTACACTCTTTTCATCCCCTCAACATGGATCCGCTTTGTTCTACTCTTGTGCTTGACTAGCCTGCTTAATGTTACTGCGTCTTTTTGCCCTCCAATTTGCTGCACTCCAGTCTGTGGGGAGAGGTGGATTGGTCGATTGCCGAATGTGACGATGTAGAAAGCATGTGGATGTGCGTGAAAAAAGATGAGACTATCTCGTCCCGATGAAGATAGCCAGGAGCTGTCGGACGACGATGAGGGACACGCGTAGCAAATCACGGACCCAGCTCGATACAAGGTGCGACAGTCCGAGTTGTGCACTATCCATCTCCTTGCTTTTCGAGACGAGGGAGTCTTGCCAGAAAGTTCGTGCTTCGTCCAGTTGTTCTGCCTCAGAAGACATTGTGGTGTGCGCAGCGTTGTCCGGAATGATAAGGGGATCATCCTCGAGCGAGCCTGGGGCTCCTTCTTCCCTTGAAGACGGCCGCACCGCCGGAGTGTCTGGGCTAGAGCTTGATCCTATGGGCACCGAAATGTGATACGGCGTCGGATGCGCGCCATGCGCTGATATTTCCAGTAGGCGAGAGAGCTCATCAAGTTTTGCAGACAGGGCACGGTTGGCGTTTTGACCTGCATTGAAAAGCATCAAGACCATGGCCGTCAGGAAGAGCGTCCAGAGCAAGTGAGATACCCGTAGTATCCAGCTGCTTCCAGTCCGTTGCTTGTTTCGTCCGGACAGATCGTCTTGCCGTGCTACCACAGCTGCTGTACGCTCGGCATTCCTTGAGGAGCCGTCATGCGCTGCGATGATCGCGAGTGCTCGTCGCAAAATCTCCTCGGCCTCTTCAACGTTGATCGCCTTGGTATCTCGCAGGACCAGGCTAGGCTTTTCTTGTTCGTGACTCTGCAGCACTTTTTCGCGCGAGTCAACCAACGAGTCGTTGAGCTGCTCTTCGAGCAGCCACGGCTTCTTCTCGGCGTCAACAGATGCGACCGTGACCTCTCCAAAAGACTGAATCTGAGAAGCAGGCGCGACCAGGCCACGAGGGAGCTCGGACAAGTCGCCTTTCCGGAACGCTGTGGCAAGTGTCGCTGGGAGCATCATGCTCCCCTTCGCGCAGATCGAGAGAGGCTTGTGAATCTGCAATACTGGCAGCAAGCTCAAGGTGACTGAGAGCACATTGCTCGAGCTAATTGAAGGCTCGGAGAGCTCGGAAGAAGGTGTCGATGGAGGATGCCGGAAGCTGGTGGAAGATTGCAATGAGAATCTACGCTGTTTGTTCGGCGCTGTTGCGGCGTTGTCGAGCGAAAAGTCAAAGTCGGCGTCATTAATGCCCTTTGGTGGAGCAACGCTGAGCAAGTCCTCGTCGTCGACTGTTTGTTGAGCCGGCTCTGGCAGAACGACAAGATCGCCTATCTCAAATGCAGATGGTGCTACTTGGCTCGTCGCGAGTGAGCGACCAGACTGCTGACTCGTTGGGGGCGACGAAGATGCAAGAGGGGCAAAGGACCAGCTCAAGATGCCTGTCGATACATCCACTGTTGTCGGGTGCCATTCAAAGGGTGATACAGCGGAGTCAAGCTGAAGATAAAGCTGGACTTCACGGTCGAGCCCAGGAAAGTAGGGGCGATAAAGATGGAGCGTGGCCTCAAATTCGACTGTGGTTGCCTCGTCCTCGGAATCCCCTTGTTCGGTCTTCTGCGGCAGATATCTGATTGTGCTGAGTGCCTTTTCTGCTCGCAGTGCATTCGGCCATACGCGGAGAGGATGACTGGCAGAGATGAAATTTCCGGCTTGCTGTGCGGCGATGCGTAGAACGAGTGCGTCGCATGCCTGAAATGGGCCTGCTATGGCGGTGTCGTCATGTTCGGGTTCAGAGTCGTCGACGGAATCGGCACCAAGGAGAGTGAGGTCGGCCTCGTCATCGGAGAGGGAGACGACACTGGAGGCTCGATGTGATGAGCCTGACGAGCCTTTTTTGCGGAGTGGCTTGCGTATCGCAGAGACCGGCAAGATCGGAGGGTCAACTTCGACGGCCATGCCGTGCAGGCCGAGGGCGGTGTCTATGGACTCGTCCACGGTGAATCGCAAGTAGTTGTTCAAGCAGACGGGAAGCGCAAGTCTGACCGAGTATGGGGCATACGGTGGCGTCGAGAGAGGCTTGACTTGCAGATGAAGCGTCACCATGTACGCACTGGAGGAAGTGCGGGTTGCGCTTGTATGCTCTGATCTCGGGCTCGGACGGACGGAGGGGCGAATTGTGATATTGCCATCGTCACTCTGTACGACCGCTGGCAGATCGGAGTGGTCTCGTCGAGCCGCTGAATGCTTTTCCGTGCTTTTGTCTTTGGTTCCATAGTCGATGAAGCTGTCGTTGAGCCCGTGGTCGATTGACAGAGGAATCCCGAGGACGTTGGCAGCAGTGGCAGCCGAGGTTGAAAGTGCGGGGGCGGCACCAGATTCATCGAGACGATGAACGATGGCGTCGTGTAGCTCGACGCCGCCGTGTGCTAGGAGCACATGCCCTTCTTTCTCGTGCCTCGTCGGTAAATGGACCTTCAGGTACAGAGTATAGGTGGATGCTGAGCTTGATGCGTGACCTTTGACGACAAGCTTCTTACAGATCCTCGCTTTGGAAGGAGAGCTAGCTGAGCTCGGCGTGGCAGGCAGAGCCGAGGCTGACATGGTGATCTCACGCGCCGCCTTCAGCAGGTTGTCTGTCCTTGCCTCGAGTCCACGGACGATCTAGCTACTTAAATGGTCGCGACAGCTAGCATGGGTGAGGATCAAGTGGAGATGGAAGGAAACGTAGTCGAGGCGGATGGTGCCATACGACTATGCCCAAGAATTCGAGTAGAGTGGAGCATTGGCAGGTGAAAGCAAAGCCACGAAGGTTCCATCACCGCAACGAACTGGCTCAGCTACGCCTCAAGCTATGACTAATTTGTGGTTGAGTGGCAATGTGACATGGTTGAGGAAGGAGTGACTTGTGGAAAGTAACACAAAAGCACACACGCACCGCACCGCCTCGCCATGCTGCGCCGTGCTGTGCTGTGCTGCGCTGTGCCTTTGTGTTTCCAGAGCGCTTTCTTCCAAAAGTGTCACTTTTCGGCGGCGCGTCCATTTCCGCGGCAATTCAAATGTTAGTCGGAACCGAGCGGAGGCACCTTTACCGCACGTGAGAATTCAGGTTGGCCATTTTGGAAGAAATTGTTTTCGAGGCAAAGAGCATAAGCGTCGGTGGTTGCACAACCATCTTGTGTCTTGCTTGCCTTCTTCAAAGCATCATCCATTACGGCGACGACATTGCACAGGCAACGACAATGGCATTCGCATCCAGATCATCAGCAGCTCTCTCGGCGCTTCGCCAAATCGGGTCTGGTCCCGCTGTCGCATCCAGCTCGCGCAACGTCGTCGCTTCATTCGCAACTTCGGCGTCATCCCCGTACGCCGCTCCAACACCCGAAGATGCCACTGCACGCAAAGCGCCGTACTCAGCCGCTGCCGAGGCATCTCAAGCTCCCACAGACCTGAATGCCATCGGACGTGGCCGCAAGTCCGCAGGTCGAGGTCGTCCAAAGATGCTCGCTCCCTTTGACGAGTGGATCCAGTCCGACGCACGCGCCTACAAGCAGCCCAAACCTGGGATGGGGCCCAACTGGATCGGCGATACCCCATTCCCGCTCAACCCCTCCTTCAACCCGCCCGCTCCTATCCGACAGAGCACAAAGACCGAAATTTGGCGTCTGCATGCCAGCGATCCCAAGCAATGGACCATCCGTGCCCTTTCGGAAAAGTTCTCGATCGGTCTGCAGAGGACAGAGGCCATCTTGCGATTGAAGGCGCTCGAGAACGAATGGACATCACAGGTAAGTGCTTTCGCTCGCTCACGAAGCGTGCTCGACCAGCCACGCGGACCAGCTCTCGATGCCAAAGCTCAAGTGATGAGTCAACAAATTATTCGATTAGTCTTGAAGACATCCACATGGTTACCAAAATTTTACAATCCTTACTATACTGATCTGCGTATGGCATCGAGAGCCGTCCAAGGCTAATGGCGGGCATCGCTACGTTGGAAGGATGTTGCTGACATATCTCTTCCTCGTTGACGCACTTTTGCCGACTCGACAGGACAAGCCACTGCAGAGCGAGTTCCAGTCCAACATGGACCGCCTGCTCGGTGCACAGGATCGCAAGCGCGTACCCGAATCCGAACCCTCTGTGCAATCAACGGACAAATCCGTACGAGGCACGCAGCACGAAGAGTTCTCCGAAGCCGATCCTCTGGATGCTCCCTCGGTCATCGCGCCAGCACTGGCTCAGGAAAGCCTCAAGCGAGCAAGCATGATCGCAGCATTGCCAAGCGGTGGTCCAGACGTCGACGCAAAGACCTCGACCAAGTTGGTCAAGACAAAGAGGGCGCCTCTCTCCATCACCAAGGTTTCTGGCGACTCGTACAAGGGTGCTGGGCGTGTGGAGCGAAACGTGCGTCGGGCAGAGAAGAGGAAGGCGTCCAAGACCCAGACCGGTGCCAGGAAATGATCATGTCAAGATTCAATCACACTGTACAACACCCATTTGCAGCTCGCATGAGAACATCCTGTCAATGCCACACTGGATACCACATTCTAATTCGCTCTAGCCCGGCAAAAGGTTTGCGCGTGATCGTGAGAGCCTGCATTGATGATAATGATGATAATGGCGATGATGCTGTTATGCTTGACATTGATGAAAATCATGCGTAGAGAGCGAGGACGCGATCTTCGATACCGTCGCCGATCCATCGCACGCTCGAGTCTTCCAGACCGACGAGTTCGAGGTTGTCGCGTTCGGCATGGTGGAGCTTTTCAAAGTCGGGTGCCTGACCAGGCGCTGCTGGGTTCATACCTTGCATGGGAGCAGCAGCTCCAGACATGGCAGCCATATCGCGCGTTCCATCGGCAGCATTGTCGTCGCCCAAAACAAGTCGGTAGACGGCGTTGAGTCCAAAGAGGGTCAAAAAATACCAACTGAGAGCCGAGACCCAGGTGACGTCGAGATCCGGAGTCGGAATGTCTCGCTGCAGCATCACCTTGAAGCGCACCGTCAGAGGGAAGGGCAACTTGAGCAGTACGAAGCCAGAGAAGAAAAAGTTGATCCAGCCCATGATGACGGTTTGAGGGATCATCATGACCATCTGCTTCTTCATGGGTTCCATCATGGCGTCCATACCGCCAGTCGCCTCAAATGGGTTCTTGGGTCCTTCCTTCTCGTCCTTATCCTTGGGTTGCAGGTACTTTCCATTCGAGAGCGCTTCTGTGAGGAAAGCTTTGCGAGATGCGAACGAGCTGGGCGGAAGCTGAAAGTAGTTTTGTCGCAAAGCGGCCGCTCTCGCCATAACTCGTTGCTCTCGAAGCGCGGGGGCCGAGATGCTCTTGGGCGGCGAGTTGAGGAGCGTGATGACATTATGTCGTAGCACACCCACCAGGATCATGACCACCAGGATGGGGATCAGCACCCAGTCGCGGATGGCGCTGTCGAGGAACAAGGACTGTTCAAGAGCCATCTTGTTTGAGATCCGATCGCTGATCGCGATGCTGAGCTGGAGGACAAATTGTGGTCAAGATGGTGTTGGTTGTACAACACGATGGAGACCGATCCGTCGATTGTGAGTCTGTGCGACTTTGCGCGCCCGTTCCACCGCCAGAAAATGCGTCAGTGTCGCCCTTGGAACCTTAACACACTTCACTTTTCAGAAAAGGGTCCAATTTAGCACACGAGCTTATCCGCGCTCTGCTGCCTCAGTTTTCCTCTCAGTCTGCTTCTCTTCTCCACAAGCGAGGTTGTACTGTGTGACTTTGCGTACCACTGCATGCACTCGACCTCGCATCTCAGCTTTGACCATCGTCTTCTAGCCATCGAATAGCAAGTCTCCAACAGCTTGGTCACGGCGACCTCTACGTCCTTTGCCATCGCCTGCGCGGTCCGAGACGCTCCAAAATGCTCCGTCCATGAGCAGCTCGTTCACAGCGATTCGACACTCAACCCCTCGTAGGACGCGGGTCACGACAGCCTGCTCGAGCTGCTCTTCTCGAGCCGGCCGCCGGTATGACCGAACCTTTGCTCGGGATCATCTTGGCCACTTCGTCTTCGCGCGGCGACCAAATCGTCTTTCGCTGGCCCAACAACCCCAGATTGTCGAAGCGATATTCCAAAGTCAAGTACTACACCGATGCACGCCCCTCCCGCGTGAATCGTAGCCAGCTCGACGACGAGCTCGACCCCGTGCGTCAAAAAGCAAAGTGGGACCATCACGATGAGGATGACGACGATAACGCAAACGGCCAATCGGACGATGCCGGTCAGAGCGACACCCCTTCTTCTTCTGACGTCGAGGATTCCGACGGAACTCTGGCTGACGATGACGAGAATCGCTCTGTTCGTGACCGCGCAGAGACAGTAGCCTCTCACGGTCGATCCAAGACAGGCGCAGCGACGTCTGTAAGCCGCTCCAAAAGCAAGACTCGTCGACCGCTGCTGAGCATGGAAGAGGCCTCGCATAGCGTCAGGTCCAACGATCGTCAGACTGCAGCTCACAAGGATGCCACCGACGCCCACGACAAAGCTCCAGACTCGGACGCGGGCACATCCAAGGAGCTCTCGCCCGAGGAGAGGGCGAAACGCGAGGAAAGAGCTGCCAGAGCCTACAAGACCTATCTCGGATACGATATCGACATTCTCGCCAGCATCCTCAACCCTCGAACTGCACTCGCCCACCAGAAATTCGAACTAGTCGTAGACGATCTCGCCTTCCTCGGTCACCCAGTGGCAGCACACCCCGAAAGAGGCTGGGACGAGGAGGGCAATGAAACGCTTCAGTCTGATCGTGACTCTCAAGGCGAAATGTCGACGGCTCAGTCACAGCAACGAGGTCGATCAGGGCTTCGCAAGGAGATTCGACCTGTTGACCTGCCCGACGGCATAGATGGCTCCAACGATGGAACGGAAGTCTCGGCAAGCACCGGCGCAAAGTCTAGGCATGCTTCACGGACGCGCATTGAGAAGCCTGACGACGCTCCCGCCTCACGCGCCAAGGCACCACTGACTCAGTTCCACCTTGTCCTAGTTTTGGATCGACCCGATCCCTCTACGGCTTTGCCAACCATGGACCTTTCTTCGTGGCTTCAACTGTTCTACGATAACATTGTCTTCAAGATGACCGCTGCACTCTTTGCCGAGCAGCAAAGAGTCGACTATGTCGGCCGCGAAACTGAAAAGCTCCTCGCCCTCCGCGAACGGTGCATGGATGATGGGCAGGCTTACGCTGCCTACGCGGCTCAATGCCTCGGAATATCTTCGCTTGCTAGGTGCATCCGCGACCTGTACAAGTGCATCAGTACGTCGTCCGACGCATTCCTTACGGTCAACGACAGCATCGAGGTCCATACTCAGCTCCCGCCTATCCTCCAGGATCCAACCAACCTGCACAAGATGATCGACATCGAGACCGAGCTCGACTCTAATGACCCAATCTTTCTCAGCGGCGGCGGCTTCGCAGGCCGCGGCAAGGAGAATGCCCAAGAAGATGGCACCGGCGGCACCTACGATCGCTTACTCGCCATGACACCAGCTCAGCTCAGCTTTGAGGAGTGGTGCCGGACTACCGGGCCATATCTCTTGCCATGGAAGACACTTCTGCTCTTGCATGACCAGGTTGATGATGGTATCACACCACCAGTCTTGGCCAGCTCAGAACAGGCAGGGCTCGTTTCGCCGGGAGGCGGTGGAGCGCAGCCGCACGAAGGAGACGGCGGCTTCGAACGGCTGACTCGCAACTTCAAGTCACTGTTTGTTCCCAGCCTGTACAACTCGCTCAACTTCGGCAACGTCGCAGACATGTTCGAGTGGAACCTTTACGACGATGTGTACCCTATGGTCCGGCACTTGCTTTACTACAAGCAGGCCAGAGTCATCGACGTCCCGCGTCCTGGTCACGTCTACGCTATTTCGCCTCTCTTTGACTTCGCGCGCCTCAGACCCCTGTCTCACGTCTGGGCCGAGACGTTTCCAGATCTGGCGCCGCTTCCGGTCTTTCTCTCGCAGCTGTCATCTTCGACGTCTCGCACGCTCAGCAACCTCTTGCCAGCCAGGCATCAAAAGGAGCTTGCCTTGGATGTGCTTATCTGGCTCCTCCGCCGCGACGTCGTGGTCAAGATGCACGTCCGACTCCGACTCGTTGCCACCGAGAGCGTCAAGCGCCGCACAGCCGAGAGGAGGAGGGAAAGACACGAAAGGCATCGCGCTAAGAAAGAGAAGAAGCGACAGAGAGCGGCAAAGGTGGAAGCGAAGCGCATGCGCAAGTCGCAAGCCGAGGAACAGCAGAGACGGAAAGCGGCAGAGAAGGCGGCGCGTGCAGAGGCACTGCAGCAAGAGCAGCAGCCAGGCTTGTCCGAGGAAAGAGGCAGGAGTAGGGAGAGGGAGACGTCAAACGACGTGGGTGGACCGGATACAGCGCGGACATCAGGGAAAGGACTCGCTGTCGAGAGTGAGGCTGTAGATGCTAGCTCTGATGGTCTTGCTCAGGAAGGCGCACAGACATCTGGGCTGAGCGTATCGCGTCCTCCCATTCTGGCCGATCCAGACAGCGTGGCAGAGGCTGCGGCTGTTGCAGCCGCCATCGCAGGCTCCGGTGAGGAGCGTCAATCCGAGAGCCATGAGCATGGACGTCAACAGCATCATCACCGCCACCATCATCATCATCGCCATCACCAGCGCCGTCAGCAGCACGCGAATGATGCCAACACTGGCCCAGACTCCACCGCCGCAAACTCCGACAAGGCGCCTATCCCGATCGCCCCACGACCAAAATTCGACGAGCTCAAATTCGAACGTCGACCCGTCCTCCGCTCCCGCTCGCCGTCTACCGCGATGGTGGCTGCAGGAGGCAGCACCGGCCTCTCTGTCAGCTTTGGTAACCTGAGCGATCGCGGCGAGCTCATACGCAGAGCGCGTGCAGACACAACCGGCTCATCGTCGTCCGGCGGAGGGCTGACGAGGAGCAGGACCCGCGGCGAAGGGATGAGCATGACGCCGACGACGTCGCAACAGAGTCGACCGAGTACGCCGAATGTGGTGGGTCGAAACATCCCTTCGCACATCCGGGATCGTTCAACCGGAGGCAACAGGTCGAACATGTCATCCAGTGCAGAGGGTGGCAGTGTCCCGCGTCGTGCGAGACGGGCGACCAGTTCAGCAGGGTGGGGCGGTCGGAGGGGCGTAGCGAGATCTAGGTCGCCTTCGCGAGCGAGGATGAGAGTCAAGGGTTTTGGTGCTGGTGCCGAGGTCGAAATTGATGACGAGGGCGAGGATGAGGCGGAAGAGCTGATGGGGATGGACGAGGATGTCGATGAGCGTGGAGTGTCGCGAGATGCAGACGAGACCGGGGCCAGTCAGCTTGCAGCGAAGCTCAACGCTCTACAGGTGGATGATAAGGGCAAGATGGCAAAGAGACGAATTTCGACCGCGAGCGAGAGACCTGACATTCCACCGCCGAGCGAGAGCAATAACAGCGATGGTGTTAGCGACCACGCGAGTCGATGCGGCTGCTCGAAACACAACTCGACCCACTCGTCTTCGTCGTCGTCATCGTCGTCCTCGGGCGACATGTCGTCATCCGACCTTTCGCTCTCCTCCGACCTCGAATCGGATCCTTCCGCCTCCGAGTCGGACAGTCACCTTCGCAAACATCGTCCATCACCAAACTCTTCCTCGTCCCTCTCACCCACCTCGTCGCCCAACCTCGCACCCTCTCGTCCGCATCACTCTCGACACTCGACGTTTTCGCGCACCACCTCGACGCACGCAGCCCCCGCTGTCGCTGATACATCCAGCACGTACGCCGACAGCCTGATCGTCGAACCGGCGCGCGCCTCGCGTCGCGAGAACGAGTACATCGCCACGATGGTCGAGAACAAAGACGCCAACACCACCAAGCTCTTCTTCCGCCTGTTGCCGTATCTGAACGGCAAGCATACGATCGATGAGATCGAGTACAGGGTCGGCATGAGGAGGAGGGATATAAGGAGGTTGTTGAAGACGTTTAGGGAGTTTATTGTTACTTTTATGCATCCGTGAGAGGTGCGAGTTGGGGGAAAAGTATTTACAGCGGTGAGGAGATGGGAAGGGAGAATGCCAAAACTTTCATGTATGTCGATCCCTTGATCCTTGTGTGCGATGTGCCGTTAGTGAGAATTTCATCCCATCCTGGGCGTAAAACCAGGGCGCAAAACTTTCGACCCCTCAACGACGTCCTTTGCCAACCTGGTGACGTTCGCCTCTGCGATGATGACCTCCGGGCTGAGCTCGAGATCAAACGCGAAGCGGATGGCTTTGGAGATGCGCGTTGCCTGTTGGCGGTCCCAGATGGTGAAGTCGTCGCTGTCGGTGGAAGCAGCGGGGTTGACGAGCGGTGGTGCGGAGGAGGTGTCGATGGCGGTTTCGGGTTGGGAGATGGAGAGGCGGAGGGGACGGGTGGTGGGGGTGGAGTGGTGGACGATGGTGCGGATGATGTCGGTGGTTTGGGCGAGGAGGTCGCCGTCGCTGGGGAGGTGGGGGGGTAGGGTGTTGACGTAGATCTCGATGGGGTGGGAGCGCGCCAGCACGTTGTGTTTGCCGTCGTGGTGGTATCTGAACTCGTACTTTCCGGGCACCCAGGGAAGTTTGTCATCGCGGAAGACCGAGATACCTTGGACGGGCTCGCCGGCTTCTTTGATATTGTCTTTCTGCTTCGATCCCTGATGCACGTCGCCTACCCACTCCTCGTGCGCAACGCCTAGCCACTTGCCCTGACTCGAGATCTTTGTCACCTGCGAACTCTCATCCGCTCCTTCCTTGCCACCAAACCTCTCCAGCAAATACACCCCAATCCAGTCTCTCCTAGAGTGGTTCCCAGCCGCCTTCCACTCGACTCGAATCGGCTCTCCCAAATGAAACCTCTCGCCAACCACCTTCAACCCATACTTGCTCTTATCCACCCCACCCAGCTTCAAATCATCCTCAACCCTCACAATCAACAACCTATCTTTGGACTGTTGCAACAACACCTTCGTCTCCTCCAGCATACCCTCGAACCTCGGTCTGGATTGACGGAAGAACTCTTCAAAGGCGTCCGTCGCATCGCGCTGCACCTTTTCGAGTGTGCCCTGAACGTTCCTGACCGTCGGATGCTCCTGAGCGAGACGGAAGAGGTCGGAATCCTTTGCCGCCACCCATTGAGATTTGAGTTGTTTGGTGAGACCCGAATCTTTTCGCAGAGCTGCTTCTCCGTAGAGCTTTCGCATGTGTGGCCCTTCGACGAAGCTCAAGAAGCCCCAATGCGAAATGTACGAGATGATCGCCATGAGAAGTGTCAGCTTGGATCCCGAAACGAGAGCAAGGCCGAAGAAGGCTGCTCCGCCCATACTCCTCTCCGGGTTGTTGAGGAATCGATAGATCCCAGTGTAGTATAGCTGATGCGGATACTCGTCGACGAAAAAGTCTCCGTACAGCCATCCGAAAGGTCCCAGCACTTCATACGACGAATTGGCCGTCCACGCATGCAAAGCCACCAACATCAAGCCCAGGGTGTGTCGCAAGAGCTCCGGTCCGACCGTCCAGTCTTGTCCGATGGGAGTGTAGCAGTTGAATGCGAGCGCACCGAACGAAATGTAAGTCATGACGAGCGAAGTGTTGTAGACCACCTTCCAGTGACCAAAGGCTTCGAAGACGGCATCTTGAGGTTGAGCGTAGTGGTAGTGCTTGAGAAAGTGTCGCACGATCCATTTCGATTCGGATTGACGCGAGAGAGCGATTCCCAAACCGAACGAGTGGAAGGTTCGCCAGGCGAGAGCATTGATGAAGAGCAGCGTCAATCTTGGGGTTCGAGACAGGGAGGGTAGGAGGAGGGGGGAAAGAGAGTAGATCGAGGCAATGACGAGCAGGAAGTCATTGGAACGCATAAGGTCGATGTTTCGGAAGACGACGGTATCCTTGCGGAAGATTCGATGATGGAGGTCGTGAAGCGTGGTGACGGGACGCTGCTGTTTCTCGAGGAGATGCTGTTGGATCGCATCGTTGGAGGACGAGGAAGCGCGAAGGGCGTCACGCCTCAAGGCTCGGCCATGACCATCGTCTGAGGCCTCGTCATCGGTGGTGATGGCTGTTGAGCCTTCGGTCTGGCTGGGAGTAGGATTGGTATCGTTGCCGGACTGAGGGGGGCGAGAGTTCTGCTTAGGTGTGCCCGTAGCCCGGCTCGCGGCTTCGTCGCCATCATCGCTCAGGCTTGGTCGTGCGGTACTCGTATCTTCAGCAGCGTGAGCCGCTTTCCTGGATGCAGCGTTGAACGGTGCTTGACGCAGGGGGACGCGGGCAGCGATCGGCTTCCTCTCCCCGTAGGTACGCTCGATGTGCGGGCCTTCGAAGAATGTCATGAACAGGAACTGTGAAAAGTGAGCAGCCAGGGAGACGAACAGCACAGCATAGCTGCCACTGACGAGCGACAATCCGTAGTAGCCGGCGTAGCCGATCGAGTACATAGGATCGGGAGCGATCTCGTACACGCCGTCAAAGACGAGACTCTGAAGGCAGAGGAAGAAGCAATCGCCCCAGTACCATGCGTAGTCCTTGACGACACGGTGAGCGTCGATCTTGACCCAGAGGTTGAAGAAGATGAGAGTCCAGCCTGCGATCCAGCGCAGAACGTGCATGGCCACCGAGTGGCCCTCAGGCAGCCTGGTGCAAGAGAAGGCGAAGAGCGAATAGGCGACAAAGTCGTTGAGCAAGATAACGTCGACGATGCTTCGGAACATGAGCCAGACGTTGTAATCGAGCGGCATAGCATCGAATACGTAATCGCTGTCCATCTTGGTGACGAGCTGCTGCTTGACCCAGTTGTGGACCCGTGGTCGGCGTTTTGCATCCATCCAACCGTTCTGCTTGACTTGACGGATGATCCAGCCCTTTTCGCTCTGCTGCTTGAGTATCCAGCCGAGGCCAGCATTGTAGGATGCACGCCAAAAGGCAAAGTAGACGAAGAAGAACACCTGAGCCGCACGACGAGAGAGAGCAAAGTAGAGGATAATCTGAAGAGAGAGGGAGACTACGGTGACAATGTCGAGCGGGGTCTTTGGCTGTCTTGGATCAAAGATGGACGAGAGCATGTCGGGCGTGTGCGGCACAGTAAAGACTGGGTTGAGGCAATGCCATGATCGACAGCGGTGTTCCAACAGCAGGTTGAGAGTAATGAGCGCATTGCGATGTGCGATGCGAAGGAGAGAGGAGCAGGAAGATGGAAGGTAGCAAGGGTAAGAGGCCGGCCCAGGCAGGGAAGGCAGACGTCAAGGAGGGCAGCGGGAAGAATGTCAGTCGGATGTCACACGGTTCGGCTGCAGCGGAACTAGGGTCTGATCAGCCGAATGCATTGTCGGAACGGAACTCGATTGACCGGTACAAGGTAGCGTGAGAGCTGTCAAAGCTTGTAGAGGGATGGGAGAGGGGACAAGGCCCGAATGGGCTTCGCTTCGAGTGGTGTTGTGCCGGGGCAGAGTTGGGCCGCGGCCCAACTAGTGAACCAACGGCATCGTTCGCATGCATGAGTTGAACGTGGGGAAAGCTGCAGGGCCACTTACCTGTACCATCGGGAGTCCTGCCAAGCACCTTGACATCTTGATGCGAAGTCGTCTTGTCCTTGGAGTCTTTTTGATCCTGTTCGAGGGTGGGACTGGCGAGCTCGGTAGAATCGGAGCGTGGCGAGTCCTGCGTGCGGCTCGACTGGGTGTTTCGATTGCGCAGACCCTCGGACGAGACAGCGCTCGTCGATGGAGTGGCGGCCATGCTCAAAACCAGAACGTCAGTATCGACGTTCGATGAGCAGCGTGGGGAGGAATGAGATGATGGTAGCGAAGGGTCAATGTGGTGCGTGACCGGGTGAGTGAGAACGTGGGCGCAGCGGCGACGACCTGCCCAAGCGCGGATTCGCTTCGCTGCTTGTGCGCTCTCTCAGACTCGAAAATGAAAAAGCGAAAGACTCGCGTGGCTCTGATCTTCTGATTTCTTCTGATCTCGGCTTTTCCGACTGGAAATCACAAGTCCTGAGCCGAATACTTTCGCTGTGTCGCGTGCTTGCACAGCGTAGCGAAGACCCGTGTCAAATGCCATTAAAAAAGCTTGATTGTGTCTCGGTCACCTCGGACAAACGACCGACGTCGATCAGGGTCTTGACTGCTCGACTCTCTGGAACGCAGGACCTTCACACAGGCAGAAGGCGATCTTTCGTCGCCAAGAGATCGCTGTCACGGCATCTTGTGGGTAGCGAGATCCGTGCGGTGGGCTCAAGTCACAATTGGTATCAGACAGCCTGGTAATTGACAGAGATGGCGCGCTCGTGTGACCAGGGCAAGTCTCCTCCGAGGCTTTCCTGATCTTACAGGACCTTTCGACAGATAGAGAAAGGGTCTTTGATTGTTGGGACTAGTTGCGTGTCACCCGCAGCTTGTCCGTGCTTTCACGTTTTGGCTCTCCGAAATTGTCATCGGCTTGCCCGATGCACCATCCTTTCTTCCACAGACTATTCCGCACAGGTACGCATCTATCTTGCACAACAGCGCAGCCGTGACCAGTCCAAGTCTCAACATAGGAGATCAATCCCTTCACTGAAGAACGATGCAATTGGCGAGCCGGCAAGAGAAAGAGCTAGAGAACATCCAAAGAAACCGAAACGTACTGTCCAAAACTCCCCTTACGCGACTGTCAGTGTCCGAGCCTGAGGTCGCGGATCTGGATCTCGACACTGAGGCTGTCGTCCTCGTCACAGCTCTCATCGCTGCTGCTGGATGTGTAGGTCGTGCTGACGATCGATGTGTTTGCGGCCGCGTCCTCGTGACCTTCATCGATCGAGTTGTCTGCCGACACAGCAGCCCGCACGCGGTCGGGCATTCCGAGCGCTTCGCGGATTCGCGTCTGGGCAGCGAGCATCGCCATGGGGTCCGACACGGCTCGCACACCAGCCGAGTCGCTCTTGCTAGCAAGATCGCGGGCATTGTCTCTGTTTCGGTTGCGCATATGCCGGCTGCCACCGTGGCCAGGCTTGAGGGTCGGGGTCGGAGCTTCGTCCCCACTCTTGAAGGTGGCATCGCGGTGCTCCATGTAGTGGGCGTGGCCGTGAGCTGGGGTCAGACCAGGAGGCGGAATGAATGGGACAGCTGCATAGCCGGCGGGATGGCCACCGAATTGTTTGTCTTCATTCCATTCCCTACCGGCAACGGGCGACATGAAGTACGGGCGTTCGAAGGCGCCGCCCTCGGCACCAGAGACCATCACCCTCGCAGCCGTTTCGGACGGGATCATGCCAGACGGCAGCGTAGGTGCTGAGTGCGTGAGAGGCCACATCGCAGACTCCGGCCAGTGAACTCCGAGCCCGACTCTGCCCATTTTGCTGTGGTCAGCGAAGGGGGGATTCGACATCGGCTTGGGCGGACCATCCAGAGAGCCAGGGTTGGCCATCAGTCGGGCATGTGCTACAGCAGCATCCAACTCGCTTGCCAGCCTGATCCGCTCCGCTCCGCCGTGCTGCCAAAAGCCTTCAGGGCCACGCGTATCAGCGGCCATCGTCGGATGATGCGGATTGCGTTGAGAAGGGAACAGTCCAAGCGACTCCAATGTTTGCTTCTGGCTCACGCTGTGTTTGAGGTGCTTCTGCGCTTCGCTGTCCGCGAACCTTACCTGCAGCGGCAGCGTCGTTCCTGGCAGCATTTTGCCGTGCAGCCTCTCGATGCACTCCTTGGCTGTGGCACGATCGAACAGTCGAACGAAGCCTACTCCTCGACTTTCGCCATGGACGTCGTAGAGGATCTTGAGACTTGCAATCGGGTAGGGCGCAAACAGCTGTTCGAGCTGTTGAACGGTGAACTTGAGGGGAAGATTGCTCAGATAGACGTTGGTCGAGGAGGTGTCTGCCATTCGACGGAGTCTGGCTGAAAACGATTCCTGTTGGAAGCAAGGGAGGAAGTCGATCAGTGCCTGGACAGAGCGGGCGAGCAGAGAAGAGGAAAGGCGGGAGAACGTACCTTGGCGAAGGAGGCGATGAACCCGTGAGAGTTGAGCCACTCGACGGCATGTTTGGCCATCTCGTTACTGGCGTACATGAGGAAACCGAAGCCTTTGCACCTCCCAGTCTGTCGATCAATCATCGATTTGTGACTGATCACCACTCCGCATGCTGAGCCAAGAAGGTACAGCATGTGGTCGTTCATCCTGTTTGCAGCGAGAATATCAGCGGAGGATGTCGACGTGTTAGCTTTCTTCCAGGACCGAGGGACTCAGCGTCGTCACACTTACTCGATCGGCAAGCCATTGACGTAGACGTTGGTCTCGTCGTTCAGATCCATTTCGCGTCTAGCTGATGCCTGATAAGCAGCACCTTCGGCCCCGTGCGTCGAGGCGCGAGGGAGGTGGTTGAATGCCGGCGGCTGCTGTCGGATCGTCTGAGCTCGAAAGGCGTGTTGACCAATGTGATCGTTAGTCTCGGGGCGCAACAGTCTCCACCGATCAGTGCGCCAGTTTTCGCCTTGTTCCAATCGAGGCGTGGGGGGTTGTTGAACATCGCGTCGATATGCGTCTGCCGCCATCCTCGGCTGATCACCGTTGTCGGCTTCAGTCACCAAAGTCGCCGACGTCGGAGCAGGGGAGATTGTGGCCGGTGCGAGTTTTGAACCGAGTTCAAACTCGAGTGTGGAGCCGGCAGCCTTGCGGTCTAGTGGACTTGGTTGATCGTGCTCGTTGAGTGCGGCGGATGGGGTCTTGCGAGAGATACGCGGTCGCCAGGGCGTAGCAGGCGCATCAATGCGGGGTTTACGTGCTTCCTTGCCGGCAGTCACTCGCTTTCCTTTGCTGCAGCGAGCAGCAGTCGTTGTAGGCGGTGCCATGCAAGCGGATGCCTTTATCGTCGAGGAGCGGAGAGGAGGACTCTTGCAAGACATCGTTGGACTGTCTTCGGCGCGGAAGAACATCCGATCGCTGCGAGGAATCATGAAGCTGGAGGGATCTCTGGGTGTTGCAACGACTGTATGCGAACGTGCGGGAGAAGGATTCGGAAGAAGAAAGGCACAAGTTTGACAGGAAAGGCGGGATGAGGATCTAAAGGAAGCAACTGCGCCTGTCGGGGGGACCTTATATCCTTGTCCTGATGCTGCAAAGCCCTCGCTGCGATCGCCATCCTGCTTCGAGCAAAGACCAGAGCTGTTTACACTATATGCTATCTCGTTCCAGAACAAGATGTGCACGCTGGATCTGCAACGCGCGTCGATCTACGCTGTGCAGCTCTGACGAGCGCCGACACGAAACTTTTGCTGCACACAGCATACACCTTGACCTCGCGCTCGTTTACCTTGTCTTCGACTTCAGAACTCTCAGCCCGCCTCTGTCTCGCGTTACGGTCAAGCCACATCTGCAAGCATGTGCAATGACTGACTCCTGTTTCTCCGTACATCCTCAGTCGCCGAGCGAGGACGAAGCGAGCATCTCTGGTTGCACGAAAGTTCCCCTACGCCACGAAGTCGGTGCAGTGCTGGAGGTCCGAACGATTCCTTTGGACGAAATTGATGATTCGTGCGTGTGATAGTGATACAGTCAGCGTCCTAGGGGGACAGTGCAAGAAGGTGCAGCTGCGAAGAAGCAGATCAGGGATGCGAACGATCACGCAAAATGCGACGAAGCCGGCTCGGCAAGCCTTGGTGCACGTTGATGCGGTATATGCGCAGAGGAAGCAGGAGGCAACGAAGCATGGGCTCACGGCGAAGCACAGTCAAGCGCGGTCTGTTGAATGCGCCGCGTCTGTGGCCCAACGTCACATGTTCTGGCAGTGTTCCGCACCACAGCGTAAAGTCTGAACCCGTGCGAAGACCGATGCTTTCATCGACCGTGCTCGTAGTTGGGCGTCGGATCGTCGATCAAGCTTTGTCGCTTGTGCTGGCGTTGTGTTCGCGCCGTCGCCTCCCCTGATGGACCGTGACCGTTGACGTCGTTGGCACGAGCAGAGTGCGTCTTGCCTTGACGGATCATGGGCGAAGTATCGCGAACGTCTTCGTCGTACTCGTCCTCATCCAGCCGCGTAAGCCCCAGCGCCTCCTCGTTTTCGTAGGCGCTGAAAAGCACCGATGAGCCTGCGCTGCTTCGTCTTCCGTGTCCGAACAGTGTGGCACTACGCCCTGCAGGACCGCTGAGACTTGTTCTGCCATTGGCGAAGCTGCTCATGGCGCGCTGCTGGTCGAGCAGACGCTCGTGCTGCTCCGAGAGGCGCGTTGTGCCTTCTCCCGTGACGAGCGACATTCGAGGCTGTTGGGTGACAGGGTCGATGATGCGGTTGAGATTGAGCAAGTAGACGCCAGTGAAGATGACGATGAATCCGCCGAGAAGCGAGACGGCAGGTGCAGTCGTTGTGTTGAAGCCTTGGAAGAGCAGGACGGATGCGAGGATCGTCGAGGTGGTGAAGAAGACGTAATAGATCGGGTTGACGACGTTGGTCGAGAACTGATCGAGGGCCTTGTTGAAATAGTTCATCTGCGTCAGGATGCAGACCACCACGACGATGGCGAAACAGTACGTCGAAGGATGGGTGAACTGATTGTTTCCGGCAAATGTGAGCTTGAGGGCGACACCGAGACCTTTGACGCTCATGACCGAGATGGAACCGATGAGGGAGCAGATGGAGATGTAGACGAGCGGCGTCTTGCGTCCGTACTTTGGCACCATGCGGAAGATCATAAAGAGCGAAAAGCCGAGCACAAACGTGCAGTAGAAAAGGAAGCCAGGCTGAAGGGCGTAGTTGAGCATCTCATCGATGGTCTGGATCTCCTTGTCTTCTGGCGCATTGACGACAATGATGACGGTTCCGACGAGGCAGAGGGTGCAGCCGACCTTTCCGAGACGACCAAGCTCCTCTTTGAGGATGAAAGAGGCAAGGATGGCGCCAATGAGCACACTGAGGGCACCGAGAGGAGTGACGAGGATGGGTGGAGCAAAGGTGTAGGCAGCAAAGTTGGCGACCTCGCCGACGATCATGGTGGCCATACCGGCCCACCAGATGGGGTTCTGAAGGTAGGTGTGACCATCCGAGGCGAGGCCGTTGTGCCTATCTGCTGCGTCCATGAGGCCCTTTTTGGTGATGATGAAGCTGGTACCGATGGCGAGCGAGCTGCTGATGGCGAGGGTGAGTCCGATCCACTTTTGCTGCGTGAGCGAAGATTGCGTCGATTCGGCGGGCGTCTGTGCCTCTGGTGGAAGGTAGCCTGGTCGATCGATGGGTGCTGGCACTGCTTGTGTCGCCACGGTCCAAAGCAGCATAGTGATGGTGGCAACGCGGACGAGCCGCGACCGCAGCGTCGATGCCGAAAGACTACTACTGCGCATCGTTACGAAGCAGATGATGATTGCGGGTAAGCGAGGACCGAGCGGGACAAGCGATGGCGCGACGTTCGAGCGCACTGGACGGTTGTCAGGCGCCGAGTGGTGTGAGTATGCAGACGAGCTGTCTCGGAGGGGCCGATAAAACAACCGCCAGGTCAAAGATTGCAAACGACCTCACGTGGTGATTGGAAGGGCGTCGGAAGAAGACCCGAGAAGCCTGCAGGGATGATGTGTTGACTTGATCAGTGGACCGTCCGGTATGAAAGGCTCTGCCGGCAGAGACGGATGACGAGAAGAAACAAGGCGCCGAGACAATCGAAACGATGCAATGCGATAGAAGGTAATGCCAAGGAGCGAGACCAAGAGTGCGCCTGATAGAGGATACGAAGAATGCGCCAGTGCACGGGACGGAAGTGATGTTGCTCAAGGTGGTTGAGACGGTGAAAGGGAGGGTTGAATGATGAGGACAGAAGGCCTTCTCGCACGGTCTCGCCGAGATGTGTCTTTTGCTACAGAACCACAAGAGACGCGAATTTCAGCGGTAACGACGTGGAGCGCCGAGATGCGGGACGGGGCTGCGTCCAGACCGAAGGAGCGGCAACCATACGGATTTTGAACATCACCCGACCCTTCACCACTGCTGTACTTGCTTCACGGTCGTCTCTATGAATACGGAAGCGCAGCCGAACCCACACGTCCAGGCTCCGCATTAGCGTCTAGACAGTAGTTTGCGTTCAGAATGGGCGTTCAAGATCGTGCTTCGAGAGGACGCTTTGACGCAGCTGCAACGGCTTCCGTCTCGGTCTGCAATCGTCTGACTGTTCCTTTGGCCAGGAATGCAGAGCGGCACCTCCTGCATGCATTATTGCACCAATTGGCCGAAGCCGTTCCTCGCTTGGCCAATTTCAAGCGCTGTTCGTTCTCGTCAGACACACGGGAACACAGAGAGAAAGCTTCGAGAATGGTGGCGCGAAGATTTGCTCTGACTTGTTAGACCCTGCTCAAAGACGCGTTGATCAATTTCCGCGACCTGCATACGCCAGGACACGGCGGCGGAAGACCAACACTCTCCAATCACGCTGTGAGACATAAGTTACACTCTGGAAAGGAAGGGTAAGCTCGAACTCAGCTCTCTCGAAGGCGCCGTATCATTGGTAGTGCGGACGTGCTTGTATGATCATTCCTCTTCTTCTCTTCCACCTTTACCCCCAAATCGTTCAAGAGTCACTACGTTCTTGACGCTCAAGAGACGTCAGTATGGCCACTTACGGATCCCAACGTCGCGGGCGGGATCCGCCTCCTGTCTCCTCCGGACTCCGCAGACGGGATGAGGAATCGCAAGACTCCTTGTCCAACACGCGCGACTCGCAGCTCAACGATTCCCAATCATCGCCAGATGGCGACCGCCGTTCCCCAGGATCCAGGGTGTCGTTGAAGGAGATCCCCGTTACGGATACGGCACTCAGGAATGCTCAGGGTGTGGGCGACGCCGAGATCAACAAAAAGGCTGCCGAACTCGTCAGATACGCTCTCGCCTGCGAGTATCAGCGATCCAAGATCACCAAGGACGATATCCGCAAGAACGTCCTCAATGACAAGACCACCAGTCGCCTCTTTGCACCCGTCTTCAACGCTGCCCAAAAGATGCTCTACCGCACATTTGGCTTCCAGATGGTCGAAGTACGTCGTGCCGGAGCGGACAATGCGCAACTGGCCAAGCAGGCACAGGAGGTGCTCCGCGCAGCTTCGTCCTCGGCGAACGGCTTGCGCTCACGCGAAAAGCAGCCCGAGGAGTCTTCTGCGGCAGACGGAGGAGTTGGCTCCAACATTTGGATGCTGCAATCGACCCTGTCACCTGACATGATCAGCGAGCTGGTAAGCGCGGATGACGAACTCACCAAAGCTTTTGCGCAAAGCAGCTCGTCAAGCGGCTCCTCCTCTTCATCATCGCAGCGCAGACGGCAGGCAGCAGATGAAGTGAAATCGGCCGTCGACTGGAGCCGTGCCGATCACCAGGATGGGGAGATGGGTCTCTTGTACATCGTCTTGGCCCTCATACTCGTCAACGGACGCGCAATCACCGACGCTACGCTTCACATGTACCTACGTCGCCTCCACCTCCATTCTCATACCACCCTTCCGGCCGCCCTGCGAGGAACAGGGCCAGCACATGGCTCGGGGTCGACCGGCTCGCAAAGCACGCAGACACAGTCAAGAGCAAGAGCTACGCAGGGGACGCTCGAGGGCTTCCTCAACACCATGATCAAGCAGTCCTACCTGGAGAAGCAGAAATCGGATGTCGGGATCGACTTCATCGACGCTGCTGTCAACCAAGCGCAGAATCAGGGCAGACGGAGGGGTCGTGGCAGCGGTGCGGCAGGCCGGGCAAACGGTGCGGACGACGAAACCATCGTGTGGGAGTGGAGATGGGGCAGCCGTGCCGAGTCAGAGATTGGTGAGAAGAAGATTGCCGAGCTCATCTCGCTCATCTTTACCAATCCTTCGGCGACGCAGGATGGAGCACAGGCCGCAGAGGAGGAGGAGGAGGAGGACGAAGAGACGCAGGCGATCGACCGCGATCGACTTGCCAAGCGCCGGAAGATGCTTCTCACCAACATCGCATCCGTAGCTGGGTCCCAACTTGTCAATTGAGCATCATGACGCACGCAACGAATATACCTCGCAAGTCCTATTCGACCAAACCAGAAGATCTTGTTGTACATGGAGCTCGACAAAAGCAGCCGAGACAGGTCGACGATTTCGTGCTAGTGTTAGGCCACGGTTCCGTGTGTATCTAGAATTTTGTCTAGCCCCACCGAATTGACCTGGGAAGCAGCTTTGCGCGATGATTGGCTGCAAGGTGAGCAACTTCGTATCGGATGCTGCTGTATGTCGAACGCAACGTGCTGCCGACTGCCTACTCCGGACAAGAGCAAGCAAGACCCTGCCACTGAAGCGTCACCTTGGATGCAAATTCGACACGAGGCAAGCCAAGTGGTCGGACCCGACTCACCCCGCTCTGTGGGAGCAAGCCTGATCGGAACACAAAGGCACGAAGATTGAAAAAAGAGTCACCCATGTGCCACTGACTATACCTTCCACCGTGCTCTGGAACACACGAATAAAATAAGCGAGCCGCTCTTGCAGTCTTGTCGTGTGTTGCTTTGCGTTCGAGCTCTCCCGTAAAGTTAGCCGGTGTCAAGAAAGCCAGGGTCGCGCCTGGTTGGCTCAACGCACCGCGAGCGGGGTCTATGCGTGCATCGTGCTGTCCTCCTTGTCACCCCCTTCCCTCTTTCTTCTGAGATCATCTCCGACCGCCTCTCACGACGCCCCACCGCCCATCTATCAACAAGCGGATTGTTTCCACCCGCAGGCTCTAGGCGGCAAATCGGCACGTTTCGTCTAGTTCGGTAGGCTTCGAGGCTTCGACGACGACGACGAATGTCCGCGGCGGTGCGAGCCGCTCTGGCCGCCAAACGGGCTGAGCATCGCTCTCGTTCCTCGTCGCCCACCAAGCTCAGTCCTGCGCTGCCTAACGATGACAGCCAGCTGCCTCACTTTGGTCGTGATCTCGACGCTTCCATAGCCAGCCCGTTTGGCTCTCCCAAACCGTCGCCCAGATCCATCACGTCGCTCAACGCCAACCGCAGCTCGGCATCGCCGACGCCCGCCATGGACCTGAACCAAAAGTCGGAAGATGACGTCGTTCGTCTCAGCATTGAAAATGGTACGTATCTTGCACATTGCGGCAATCAGCCTTGTTGCTTGCGTGCTTGCCTGCCGCGCAAAGGTCTACTAGCTGCAAGCAGTTCGCTTACTTGCTTCCCTCTTACGAGCTTATTGCTTCTACGTTGCTCTACCTCGCACTTATAGGCAAGATCAACCTGTCTTCACGGTCGCCTTCGCTGCAACAGGTGCCACCCGTGCTCCTCTCGCTCCTCGCCGACGAACCTCCCGCGTGGTTCCTGCAGATACCGGAAGATGACCGACAGCCTTGGTACATGCGCGAAGAAGTCCACACAATGCAGTTGAGCAACAACGAACTGCAATCGCTCCCCGACGAGATCGCCGAATTCCGTGGTCTCAAACGCCTCGAGCTTCACAGCAACAAGCTTATCGCCCTTCCGCCAACCTTCTTCCAGCTATCCGCCCTCACAAACCTGACGCTCGCTAGGAACGCTCTCACCGCTTTTCCTGCCTGTTTGCTTGCCCTCGACAATCTCGTCACTCTCGACCTCTCCCACAACAAGATTCAGACTCTCTGGAGCGACGAGCTAGTTGGCTCCGCCCGATCAGAGCGGGCAGCGTGGGACAAAGACAATGCTGCGCAGGAGAACGGCGTCTGGGCTGGTCTGTCGCCATCCAAGAAAGACCGGAAGCCGCTCGTCGCTGAACCGGATGCCCATGTCAACACGCCTATGCGCTCCTTGCGCAGCCTCGATCTCAGCTACAATCGCATCTCGAATTCTTCTTTGGGAATTCCCGACCTTGCGAAACGACGCGGCGGGCCCAGCGATGTCAGTGACAACACTTCCCTGGTGCAACTGCCGACTAGCCTCAGGACGCTCAATCTCGGCCACAACACCATTCGCGGCCCGGTCTCGGCAACTCTCTTTCAGCACCTCGTATCGCTGGAGGATCTCGGCCTGCAAGGATGCGGCATTGGCGACGACGTGCTCGCAGCGCATGACATCGCCAACGTGTCGAGTCAGGTCCTTTCACATCTTTCCATCCTCAACCTGTCTGGCTGTGAGCTTGACGACCTCACCAAGATCGAGGCGTTCTTCGGCTCTCGGCGCATTCAATCCTTTGACCAGGCGATCGGCAATATCGATCCCGCACCTTCGACCCAAGATCCACAGACACCGGCGGCGGGGATCCCAGCTCGTCAACTTGTTCGCGTACTCAATCGTCCGACTTCTGCCGACATCACCAAAATGGAGGAACGATGCAAAGCTAAAGTGCTCTGCTTGCTACTCGAAGGCAATCCGCTCAGGGAAGAAGCCTTCCGTCAAAAGCGCGGAGGTCGATCGGCGTCTCCCGACAAGAAAAGCGCGACACCAGCCACGTTGGATTCCAAGACAGTCGTACCGATCGCGAATGTGCAAGCTGCCAGCTCACCCGCTCCGTCTACTCCCCCGGCCAACTCTACAATTCCTGCCACTGCCGCCGGTGTCTCTCAACTTCCGCCAAAGCCGCAGATTGTCAAAGAAGATTGGGAAATCTTGGCCGAGTCTGGCCTCAACACCGAGCTAGGTCGCAGAAAGCTCCGTATCGAACAGGCGCGAAAAGAGCAGCAAGCTGCCGCTGCCGCTGCCGCTGCTGCAGCCACAAAGGCGACCGAAGGGCCGGTCAGCGAAGATGCGCAGGGCCGCGGTCGGAAGCCACGCGTAGCCGACGAGGCAGTAAGCTCCGATCCGGAAGTCGACGGCTCTAGTGGAGAGTCGAGGGAGCGCGCTACCTCTCACAACCGTGGCGAGTCGATTGATGACAAGGACATCGGGAGCGCACTTGCCAATGCCAAGCTGAGCTCCAAGAAGAAGGAGGCGCTCGGTCAAGTTCCCTGCAAGTTTTTTCGGAGTAATGGATGTTCGGCCGGCGCATCCTGTCCCTTCGCCCACACCCTCCCCGGAGACGGTGGGCAAAAGTCCGTTTGCCAGTGGTTTCTGAAGGGCAGCTGCCGCTTCGGCCACAAATGTGCCTTGGCGCACGTCCTGCCGGGTCAACCTATGAGCATGGACCGCAAGAACAAGCGAGCTGCTCAGCATGGACAGCCGCTTCCTCAGGCGCCAAACCAGCAACAGCAGCAGCAGATGGTCGGTCTCAGCGCCGGCGTACAAGCACCGCAGCCTGCAACCTTACAATCGGGTCCGCCCAAGGCAGGTCAGATGCCACACCCGACGCAGCGACAAGTGTCGGCTCAGCAAGTCCAGCAACAAGCCCAAATGGCGTCGCAGCTGCCTCTGCAACCTCGACAAGGCACGCCTAATCGGAACGACCTTGTTCCCGCTCAAGCCAACACGCCTTTCGGATCACAGATCCACGATGGCAAAGCGTCGTTCACAACGCGCGACCACGACCTTCCCTTTGGCATGCCAGACGATTTTCAGACTTCCGCCCCTGCTACAGCTGCTCCTTCAAACGCGATGGATCCAGCTCGTGCCGGCTTCGAAGGCGCACAGGATCCATCCTTTTCGACCTCGTTCACTGGCAGCACTTCCTTCCGACGACCGAGCACTCTCTCGCAGAGCTTGAGCGCCTCTTTGGCAGCTCAGTCGTTCGGAGGCACGGATTCGGCCGCGGCCGTGTTTGGAACATCCGCGTCGCGCGCATTTGGAACAAGCCCATTCAGCCACCCAAGCGGCCACGCCCTGTTTTTCAGCGGCAGCCAAGACGATGAAGGCGGTGCCGGGCCCTTTTCGCGAGGCAACCGCGATCATTTTGGAGCTCGAAGCACGGGTAGGACAGACGACGCTGCCAAGGCGTGGGGCGGCATCGGCTCCGGCGCCACCTCACGACCCATTGGCGGCAGCAGAGTTGAAGAAGAGATGGAGGATGCAGAAGACTTCTTACCGTCGAGCCTTTCTGACCTGCTAACTCCGGCAGAGCTAGAGCGCCGAAGGCGCAGCAACCGTCTTTCGAGCTCGTTCGCGGGCAATGACGAGAGGGTCACGGTGGCACAGAGCATGCCATCGCAAGCAGCCGCTGCATTCGGGTCGTCTCTTGGCTTTGGTCGCTCAGCGATCGGTGCTGAGCGTGCCAAGTCGAGCAACCTGTCCGCCGGCTTCCAGCAACAGCAACAGCATCAAGGCAGAGGCGAAGACTTCAGCCCCTTCGGCAGCGGACGACGTACGAGCGGGCTGGACTCGATCGCGTTCCGCGAGGGCACGTCGGGCTTGTCGACGTCAGCGAGCCGCACGGCAGCTCATCACGCACCCGGACAGAGCCTTCCGCAGGGACTGGCGGCCGGCCTCAGCAGGCTTCATCTTCGCACCGGACGGTCTGGAGAATCTGGCAGCCAACATGTTGGCGCTGGAATTGCACCTGTCGGCGGAGGCGCGAGCAACGCCGATGCTTCGTCTCCTGCTATCGCATTCTCTCCACAAAACTCGCAGCCTAGCAACGGCGCTGCTGGTGGTCTGCGCGTACCTGGCAGCCTGGATGACTACGGTCTTGGCCCCACTGCCCCTTCTTCGGTGCTGCCCCACCGCAGCCCGTTGAGCTTTGCAGTGGGTAGCGCCGGCGTTGGCGGTATTGGTGGCCATCGATTGAGCGGCTCGTTTGCCGAACGTCAGCTCGGAAACGGCACGTTTGGCTCTCCGGGAAGTGGCAGCGTCGGCTCTCCCTTCTCGCCTTCGCTTTCGGCCATCGGCTCGCATCGAGTTGCCGGAGCCGGCGCTGGCGAGGGAGGTATTGCTATTCCCGAAGGAGGCGCTCAAAAGCATGCGACTGGTACGGGCACGTCCAGATATGCTCAGCACCCAGCAACGCATCGACTGAGGGCAGGCAGCTCGGCTGCTGCTCCGCACTCGCCCTTGACGCTTCCCGTAGTGACGGCGGAGGAAGATGAGGAAGAGGCAATCTTTGAACTCGAATAAAGAAGGAACAAAACGAGAAAAGCGCACCGTAGAGATGCCAAGCAAAAAGCCGTCATGGCAGAGACAGAGATGGATGTACTTTTATGATTTCTGGTGATCAGAATGTGATCGTTCGGTTACACGATCATCTTTTAAGCCTGTGAATGTGGAGTGATGCGAGATTTCGTTCGCACGTCCGAGGCTGCAAAGCAACGTCGAGCCTACGATCTCCTGCTCTTCTCGATAGCGTCTCTCAACTCCTGACTGATGTACAGATCTTCCGCCAGATCCTCCAATTTTGTGCTCTCGTCGACATTGAACTTCTTGATATCTGCTAGAGAAAAGCCTTTTTCTCTGAGATACAATTCGTCTACCAAGAACTTGCCCGTGAAGCTGGCCGCATTTTCCTCGACCACCCTGGTCGCTGCTTCCGCGACGATGTTCGGGTTACGCCACCTACGCTCCTGCACAGCAGCGTCTTTGGAGACGATCTTCATGGCGGACGTGGCGATGAGCGTGTAGGGCCAGAGGGAGTTTACGCCGATCTTGGAGATGGTTTCAGCGGAGAGACCGAGGGTGAGCAGGGACATGCCGAACTTTGCGATGGTGTAGGCGGAGGCGGTGGTGGCGATCTGATGCGGGAAGATGGAGGGAGGGTTGGAAGGGCCAGGAGTGGTGGAGAGGGTGTTGAAGTTGAGCGGGGGTGAGAGGGTGAGGATATGCGGATTGTTGCCCTGATCAGCGGATCGGAGCAGGTGCGGCAGCGCGAACCGCGATACGAGCCAAGACCCTCGTGCATTGATCCCGTTCATGAGATCGTACGACTTGACGGACGAATCCTTGGTAGGGGTCATGTTGATAGCCGACGCATTGTTGATGAGGAAATCCAGACCGCCGAATTTCGAGGCGGCGTCGTCGATGGCCTTCTCGACCGCGGAAGCGTCTCGGATGTCGAGCTGGACCGGATGCGCCGACGAGTTGGAGCCGGATGCAGCGGCGGATTCAGCGATCTCTTCGCACGCGGTGTAGATGGTGCCGGGCAGCTTGGGATGCGGGCTGGCCGTCTTGGCAGCGATGACGACGTTGGCGCCGCGCGAGGCAAGCGATTTTCCGATCTCGAGACCGATGCCTCGAGATCCGCCGGTGATGAAGGCGGTCCGTCCGGCGAGCGATAGTCCTGGCATAGCTGAATCGAGATTCAATCAACGGCAAAGTTGCGAATGAGAAAGGGAAACGAGTGATGGTAGTCGAAGGCTCAAGAACCGGAATCGTTCCGATCGTCTTTTTGTATGCACACCGTAACCCCGCAATCCTGTCTTCCAACATATGCTAGAGGGAGCGAGCGGCCAAGACTCGGCAACCATTGCAAGCCGGCCAAGAGCTTACCGTGTACCGTGCGCGTCTGGAACCCTGGATATTTTATGCCCGTGAAATAGGTCGCGGCTAAGCAAAAAAAGTCGGCTCCACTCGGTCAAGCAGCGGCTCATGAGGTGTCCACTCTGGAACACAATTTCACATCTCGACACAACAGACGAAGGTAGTCTGTGCACACGACAATTTCTGTACGTCGGCATTGGGTATTCTGGTTCTGTCTGTCAATGTAGGCCGACCGGTGGTGGTGGCACACGAGGTTGCATGTGGGCAGCGTCTGAGTAGCGCCCCGAATACGGTTGCGCCGCGGGTCTCGCTCTGAAATCTATCAAGCGCTGCTGCAAGCCGGAATCCAACACGTGGTCCGAATTGAGCTGGTTTCCCAACGTCAACCACCCTTTGCGCACATTGTGCTTGCGACCAAACAGCTCCACTTTGCGACCGCCGGGACAAAGCCGTTCAATGATGCTGTACAGCTCGTCCGGCTTGCGCGAAGTGTCCCTGACTTCGGATACGATGACATCGGCATTGATGCCGCAATGCACCCAGTCAGGCAGTGGTGGTGGCACGCCTGCTCCGCGGCTGCCGACGTACCTTTGTGTGGAGCCCGGGATGGGATTGCTGCCGCCCTCTGCATGCGTACGATCGTGGGTGGTGGTGGTAGTGGTGGAGCGTACCTTGGCACCTACGAGGCAATGCTCTTTCGTGTGATTGAGATGGTGTCCCGTACGACCCGTTCGGATGAGACGCTGCGTCTGCCCAACCTTGACCCAGATCAACTCGTCGATGCGTGTGTAGCCCCAGTGCGCGAGCAGCTCGCGTCCAAGCTCCATCGCCCTACCCGTCGTCCAGAGAAAGATGAGTCCCTCGTCCTGAAGCACTGGCACAGGCATGGAGCGCATGTCATCGTCGCTCATCGTACCATACGGCAGCGACATGTGGATGTCCCACGGTGGATCCGCCAGAATGATATCGAACTTGCTCAACATCGAATAGTCAAAGTTTTTGAGATCGCAGTCGATCCATTGTGCTTCCTGCTGCGCTGACGTCGATGACGATGGTCGTATCCATTGATCGAGACCGTTCTCCTTGAGCGCTCTTGATGGATGTATCAGCCCGATATCGCGCGCCTCTTCCGAGTCAGGCTCGTATGTGTGGCGGGCATCTGTCGTCTGAAACACAAAGGCCGGCTGAGGTGGATCCGTGTCGAGTTCGAAGTGCAGATACTTGCACGATGTGGTCCGATGACAAGTGTTGAGGTAGCTGCAGTGGCCGTAGGCGGGATCGGTTTGTGGATACATCACAGGCTTGAAGTGCAGCTTCTGGCATGTTCCGGCGTCGGGACAGTCTTGCCGTGTGAGATGGACGCAGAATTCTTGAAAGCGGTTGTCGGTGCTCTTCATGAGCTGGGTGAGTAGACGCTGCTTCGCTGTCGGAGCTGATAAGAAGGCGGCCGTGATGGCCTCGACAGCCTCCGCATCCGAATTTGCGTTCGCTGTCATGCTATTCAGCGCATCGGAGTGCGACTCGCCGTCATGTGCAGATCATCCTTGACCGACGAACGATGATGGGACTTGTGATGGGAGCACAGATCAAGTTCACGTCGGTGAAATTTGTTGTTGGTGGGGACCCTGGAATCAATATGAAAGGGAAATTCACCGAGTAAATTGCTCCACAAAAATGAGAGTTACGCGAGACCGCCTGACCCACAACACTTGGCCTTCCCGCGCGAGAGTCAAGCTCAGCGTCCGGCTGAGTGACCGAGTTGGACCGGACACGAAAACTGCCCTTCTCTCACGCACAGACACCTTCTCCACATTGTTGTTTCTCCTCGACCACTCTCACCTCACCATCGAAAGGTTTTCCTTTTCGCCATCCGAAAGAGCAAGGAAAGATGCCCGTCCCAGAGCCTGCTTCGACGGCATCCACAGGCTCCGAGCCGAGCCGCCTTGGCGTAGCCGCTGCGGATCTCTCGCTCTCGCAGTCCATCTCAGCATCCGCATCCGATCTCAAACGACCCGCTTCCGCTGCTTCGTCCAACGAAGAAGCTCAACTTGTCTCCAGAACAAAGACGGCCAAGACACACTATGGAAAAGCAGCCAGAGCCTTCCTCGCCAAGGATCTCCAGACCGCACTGCTTCAGAGCCAGCACGCAGCCGACCTGCTCTCCTCATCCAATCAGCTTGGAAGCAGCTTGACCGCCTCAGCAATCCTCAGCGATTCCGACCTCGACGTTCAAAAGCTCGTTGAGAAGGTCGCCATCTTGCGCCTCACTGTCTTTACCCAGGTCTATACCGACACGCAACTTTCAGCTGGCATCCACGACAAGCTAACACACATCAAGCAATCCTCTCCCTCGGACGCCGCTGCTATCGATCGCATCGTGCTCCTTCTATCCAAGCAACCCCAGAGCCTGATCAGTCATCTGTGGTTCGAAGCATTGCGTCTATGCACGCAGACGTCCGGAGAGGCCGATGCGCCATCGCTCGATCCCACACCCGAGACCATCCATCTGGCGATCGAGCTGCCCGCTTCCGTCATCTCGTCCGCGGTGCTTGCAGCGCTTCGTTTGGACGCGCTCAATCCCGCGGCACGTACCGGAACCAATGCAGCACGCTTGATCGCCGAGTGGTACCTCGCCTCGTTCTCTTCTGCGTTCGGCGCCGCTGCTGCTACGCCCAAGGCTGCAGCAGCCTACGAAAAGATCGTGGGTCTCTACTCTCTGCACGTGCTAGCCTCGCGACTGGGCGAATGGGAGTACGCGCGAGAGTTTGTCGGCTATTCGAGTTTGGCCGAGTCGATCAAATTCGACCTGCTCGAGCAGATCAACGAAGCACAAGCACATCTCACTGGCCAATCCGAACGTGAACAGGAGGCTCTCGCCAATGCACAAAGGACGTATGCACAGGAAAAGGCGAAGCGGCAGGCGGAAGAGAAGCAAGCAAAGGAGGCAGCCGCAGCCGCGGTGAGTGCTGGCAAGAGCGCGAGCAAGGTCGGTGGCAAGGCACGCGACCTGGCATCCGGCATCGGCAACTTTCTGACAGGAAACAAAGGCACGGATGTTGAGACCGTAGCTTCGTCATCGGCAGCAGGTAGCAAGACCAGCGCAAGCTCTCGTAGCAGCTCTCGAGGCACCCTCGACTCTCCACCAGGCTCGTCGGGCTCGAGCTCTGAGGCAGGATCACGATCGCGTCGACAGCGTAGCCAGTCACCCGCCTACTTTTCGCCCCGCAATGGTGCAGCTGCTGAGTCGAGCTCCTCTTCACCGACCAGTCCGGCCGTGTCTCCTGGCTCCACGCGTGCTGCCGCTCCGAGTGCAGCCAAGGATGAAGCAAAGTCGGAGCGTCGCTCGCTGCGTCGCTCGAGCTCGTCTCGTTCGTCTGATCTTGACGCAGGTAATGAGAGCAGCACGTCGGCTGCTTCGAACCACTCTCGTCGGTCCACGCGCAGCAACGGGGCAGAAGCCAGTGCTGCCGCCTCTTCCAAGGAGCATCGCTTCAAAGATGACAGCGGCTATGCGTCCACTCGGGCTCATCTGTCGCGATACATGGAAGGAGACCATCGGTCGAGCTCCGCGACTGGCTCTTCTGCGAACAGGAAGAAGCCGGAACGCGATTTGGCGTCCAGCGGCGCATCGTCGACCTCACTCCTCTCAACTATCACGGCCATGTTCGATTTCCGCAGGACGAACCAGACCAGGACATGGCTCATGTCGGCTATCGTGATGATGATCGTGTTCTATCGCGTGGCACGTCGACCCGCGGCGCAGGGTGCGGCGGCTACAAAGACGAGCGGCAGCGGGGCGAGGAGGAATGCGGCTGCCCGAGATGCGAGAAGCAAGCTGGTGGGCAAGAGCGGTTCGACGCCAGGTGGCGTGGTTGGCTTCAACTGGCTCTTCCTGATCTGGAGAAAAGTCATGGATACCATCAAGATGGGCACCCAGGTGACTTATCTGTAAGCGAAGCGCACATCTCCTCTCCCTGACTTGCCAGGTCTGTGTGCCATGCTGAATACGAGGGGCTGTGACGACTATCTCAATACATATGAGATTCCAATGAAAAGATTGCAATTCCCGCGGCTGTGTTGGTGGTTCGCGCGTGAGGTTGAGGATAGAAAGGATCGACAAGTTGCAGATGATCGACATGTTGGCGGTACAAAAGTCTTGGCCCGATGCAAGAAGCTCCGAGCTGCACTGAGCACAGCGGCGCTCTAGCCGACACGGTATGTCGAGGTACCGATGTCACATGCGTTCCATTCCGAAGGTCCAGTTGGTTGACCGAGGGTCTGCAAGATAAAACGCCGTTGCAGGGATTGTGACAGCACAGCAAGCCAACCAGCGTTTGGTGTTCTGGTTCTGCAGATCCTGCATTTGAAAAAGGATCGACATCGCATTCTACAAATTTGGTATTGATTCGAGCGAAAGAATAGGAAATGGGGCTCGGCGCCGAGGATATGATTTCAAATGCAAGCGCGTGTTGCTCACGCCCGCCTGAAAGTGACACAGGCCGCAGAGTCGCAGCAGCGGGGACGCAAAAGGGCGCTTGGCGTGGCGTTGATACACTGCAGCAGCGTGCTTGCGTGCGCTGCTTTCTCTCTGCGATTGTCGTCTGCAAGGGTGTCAGGATGGCGCTGTCGATCCTGCCGAGGATTCGCGTGGTACTGCACAACCAACCGCGTGCTGCGATTCAAAGCGTTTGGTGTGGGAAAAGCAGCATTGAATTTGATCTGCATACTCGACCGTGGGCGTGGCAGCGTGTCGTCCTGTAACGCCGGAGGCTCCTGCATGTCTGCTTTCAACCAAGCTTCCCGCTTGCCGCCGCCGTCGTCTTTGATGGGAACAAGGCTCTGGCTCAAGCCGCGTTCTTCTTCGGATCATTCCAGTCCCATCTATCCAGGGCCAATCCGAGATGATGCTGCCATGATCGACAATCTGGCAAGTTGATCTTCAAGAGGGTATCCAGCCAAATGCAGAAGAACGATAACGAAGGGGTCTTGTCAGCAGGGAAAGAGGCCGCGACGCCGCCCACGACGAGAGAGAAACACGCTTGGCGGGATTTGTTTATTTATCTTATTTTATAATACTTGTGTTTGGGTGTTGATCTTTGAGTTGGTGCCGTCCCTCGGCGCGTCCATGCGGATCATGTGGCTCGGAGCACAGAGCGCGAGCGAAAAAGAGACTGGTCCAGTGTGGGAAAATTCCGAAGGGAAGCAAAGCGGACAACGCTGTCAAAATCATTCCAACCCGACCGCGCCGTGCTGTTCAGCCCCATTGCCGTCCTCAGCTTCTGCAAGCCTGATTTTCTTCCATCTCGGTGGATGTGTTCTGTCGCCTCGTCGTGCTCCATCATTCTCCGCCTTGCGGCCTTCTTCACATTGATCGCTTCTCCTCCATCACCACCAACGAAAAGCAGTCACGTCTGCACACTCACCGTCTCCTCCTCTCCACTACCAACTCTCCCCGACGTTCTGCTCCCAGTCTCGTTCCACAGCGCACCCAACACCTTGCTAGTACAAGGTCTGGCACCATCTCAGATCACCGGTTCAGCCACGTTCAGCACGAGTGTCGCAATCGAGCTCTGTCTCTATCCATCCTTCTGGCAAGGTCGTTTCTTCGCAACACAGCTACCAATCTCGCTCAGCTTTTCGCTTGGTCAACTCGCACCCTTTACGCTCTTTTCCAAATCTCTTTCGCTCGTTGGCCCCACCTCTCGACGAGGCTAGCTCCTATATCCTGCATTGCCTCCAACTGCTGCTTCTGTTTTCAAGCTCTCGGAACCTACATCGAATCGACATCTCTTCCGCGCTTTCTCTCTCTCTCTCTCTCTCCTTACCTCCAAACTTATTCTGCTCCAGCCTTGCCACGCATCGTCCCTCTTTGGTCCACATCTTGACTGCATCGCGTCTGTTGATCGCTGTCATTTCCACCCACGAGACTCGACTCCAGATTCAAGACGCTCATAGCCCTGATCGAAAACGGCTCGGCTGCATCATTGGAAGGCAAAGGTCGAGTATTGACGTCTTGACGTTGAACCTTCCTCCACCATGTCGCTTCAAAATGACTTGCCCCGAGGCTTTGTCAAGCAAGTCGTCCGACGCGCCACTGTAGTTGCCAGAGCTGCCGCCACTTCGTCCGCCTCTACGACTGCGAGCGTCTCAAATGTGATTGCCAGAACGCAGACTTCGAGTCTTCAAGCACCCGTAGTCGCCATCTTGCTTGGCGGCTTCATCGGTGTCTTCCTGCTGTTCGTGCTCGTCGGCATCACATGCAAGTACGCGAATCGTCCACGTTCCGATGCCCGCCCACAGGCTCATGCCAAGGCCATGTTCCAACCATCAGCAGCGGGCTACGGCTCGACCGCCGGCTATAGCACTGCTGCTCCTTCCATGCACGACGTCTCCAGCCCCAACGTTGGTCTCCTCGACTCGGTTCAGCCCATGGGTCGTGGCGGCCGCTACGAAGAAGCTGACGATTCACTTGGCAGTTCCAACGGCATGCTCGGGGGTAACGGTGCGCAGGGTCAGAACGGCGGCTTCGGTATGATCCCCAGCAACAGCGCCGGAAGCTTCAATGGCGACGAGTCACGCCGATTCGCTCCGTCTCGAGGTAATGGTCACGCTCGAGGCGCCAGCAGCGGCATCGAGCTGCCAGGTCCTGCGGCATCAGCCGCCTTCCGACGCAACGTCAGCGGCTCGCATCCACCTGTCCAGCCGCATCCGGACGACTCGTACGACTCTCCTCAGTCGGGTTATGCGCTTGCGTCCGGGTCCATCATGCCCGACGGCTCGGGTTTCACTCCAGGCCAAATCTTTGACCACAACGCCATCAACGGAGGTGCACCAAAAATTTCTCCGGAGATGCACGAACACCGCAGCAGCTATCTGGGCGCGCCACCTGGCGTACTCCCACGCCGCAACAGCTCGGCGCGAGATCAACCACAGCAGCGAGCCTACCTTCGCGGTCCCCCTCCGTCGACCTCCAAGAATCGTCGTTCGCGCTACCACCAGAACCAGGCGTCCACCGACTCTTCCGCGATGCGACGCAGCAGGATCGACAGCGTGGGACCAGGGACCTACCGGAAATCCATGTTTTTGCAAGAGGGCGAGGCTTCGACGGACTTTACCGGCGGATCGCAGATGCGTAGAACCACGTCGAACAACAACAACGGCGGAGGCGCTTCCAAGCCGTTGCGCCGCGTAGAGAGTATTGGTAAAGGCGATGCGAGGAGAGCGAGTCGCTACACGCCTAGCAACGGCGGCAGTAGGAATCCGGCTACGGTCATGCCCGAAGGAGTGCAAATGCCCAGTGGTCCAGCAGGGTATCGCGATGGGATGCCAGCCTCGAACGTTGATGGCTATCTGAATGCAGGAGGTCAGGGTGGAAGGGGCGATGGAAGGCGCTCGCCTTACGGAGGCAGCTCCAATGGATCGTCCAGCCCGCTTGGTCCGCTGGGCCCCAACGATCCCATGCTCACAATGCAGCAACAGCAGCAGCAGCAGCTTGGAACTGCCAGGGCACCGTACGGCGCAGGCTTGGGCGCACCCTCACCAGGCTCCTACGCTCCATCGGCACCATTAGGCGCTGGACTGGGCCGAGGGATGGAAGCTTCTTCATACGCCGCATCACGGCAGGTTTACTGATGCCGTCCACACATCTTGTCACTCATTCGATATATTGTCACTGTCGTTATCTTGCAAAACTGTCATTCCGCATCATTCCATGTTTATCAGTGCGATGTTGGGAAAGATCGAAGGAGTGTGAAACAGAATGCGAGCGCAGAATGGATGATGTCTTGGGAATTGACCGACGGTTATTGGCCCCTGTGACGTGCGTGCGCGCCAAATTTGTTTTCTGTTTCTATGGAGCCGAGGTGGCGGTGTGTTTTTCATGCACGACCGAGTTGCAATTCAGCCGGTGGCCAAAAACACCGATGCCATCGAACCATCATCGACTTTCATCTGCGCGCGATTCTCGACCTCACACGACCGGCGGCGGACCATACAATGCTACAACACCTTTAGAGATAACCGCATCGAAACAGCTGCGGGTGTGTTGCGACTCCACCATGGCATCCGTACCAGATCCGAAGGCGGGAGAGGTGCAAGAGGTGTTGCGTTCGCCTCCCAGTAACAGCGTTGCGCTCATTGCGGATGATGATGTTGCTTCGGGATCTTACAGAAGGCCGACGATGTCGAGTCCAGTGCATTCGTTTAGGAGTGTGACTGCTTGCTCACCGCTCAGCTCACCGGATGAATTGGATAGGGAAGTGGGAGAAGGCGACAGGACAAGTGCCGAGACGTCAGAGAGAGGTGGGAGGAGACGAATGCTGAGATCGGGGACAAGTGGATCGATTACGCCGCTGTCGGTACGCAGTCCGAGTACTAGCAGGAAGAATAGCGATAGTGGTTCTGCAAACCTTGAGGATGGCGGTTCCGCATCACCCACCAACATAAGCAGTCCTCGCAGCGAAGAACAGACAAGCGAAGTCGAGCAGCCCGCAACAACCTTACCGGCAGCAAAGTCAGGAAACGTTACTCAGCAAACCAAAGGCCCACCGATCAGGCCCGCCAGCACAGCTACCAGCACAACACGGTCCGATGGTCCGCTGCTGTCTATCGGTTCAGCGTCGACCACAGACGACATGTTTCGGACGCCTTCGCAGATGAGCATCTCCTCCGACGCCGACGGCTACTTTACCGCACGACCCGGCTCACCTGTCGAATCCAACGACCCGCTATCCATCTCTATGCTACGGTCTCACTCTGCCAAGACACGTGGCGCCTTGCGTCGCGAAAGAGTCTCCTGGAGCGGTCGCTCGTACGCCAGCTGTGCATCCGACCATGTCGAATCCGACCTCGCCGCAGCAACGTCTGCCTCGCTTTCTATCGACGACGAAGCGTGCTACGTCGATGGAGACTTGCATTCCCCATCCCGCTCCTCGTCAAAGGCCAAAACCGTCGACCGACAAGACATCTCTGGAGGCGTCGACTTTCTCTCGCTCCTCCCACCGGAGCTTTCGCTGTGCATCGTGTTCATGCTCGAATCGCACACCGATCTGATGTGCGCCTCTCTGGTGTGCAAGAGATGGAGGGCGCTGGCCATGGATCAATCGGTATGGCGACACCTGTTCTTCTCGCAACCAGGCTGGGCAATACGAGAGGATGCACCGCTGGTCGTGCAGCATCAGGCCGAGCTGCAACGTACCGAAGCGAGAGCGAAACGAACGGCGGCGAAGGAGGAAGCGGATCGATTGCGACGGCTGCAGGAACTGAGGAAGGCAGCTTCCACCTCGAGTCCATACCTCGATCGGTTGGCGGCGCTGAAGAGTTGGAGGGAGACACTTCACATCCCGTCGTTCCCGCATTTGGCAGGGTTGAGTTTGACGAACACGTCCGGGGAGCGCGAAGTGGACGTAGATACGGGTAGACCGGTAGCTGCGATGAGTCCGCTTCGCTCGCCTACCGCAGCGACGGGCAGGTTCGGGCTGTTTCTTAGCCCGGCGAGAGGTGCTCCGTCTACCCCGGCGGGCGCGAGACGTGCGCAGGAAGCTGCAGCCAACTCGTCCTACTTCGGCTCGTACGATGGAAGCCACACCCCGCTGTCGAGGCAAGGCAGTGTAGGCTCGATCAGCAAGTCGAGACGTCCCTCGGCAGATTCGTTGCACTTCGCAGAGGTGGCCGAGGCGGAGGAATTCTTCGCAGCGAGTTTGGATTGGACCAGATTGTACAGGGATAGGTACGTGTTGGAGCAGAGGTGGATGAGGGCAAGTTTGAAGAAGACGGAGGTGGATGCGGCCGGAATCAGTCGACGGAGAGGAGGAGGCGAGATGGCGAGGACGACGTCTGCTTCGTCCACGACGAGCGAGACCAGCGGACCAACAACTCCCGGTGCAGTCGGTGTTGCCCGCAGTGCCACCCGAGACAGGAAGTGGTTCGAACCGACGAAGCGATTCCTCCGAGGACATCAGGATTCGGTGTACTGCATTCGACAAGATGACGGTGTGGGGACGGGTACAGCTGGCAAACTCGTATCCGGATCCAGAGACAGAACCATCCGCGTCTGGGACGTCGAGACGGGTGCTTGCAAACACATCCTCAAAGGTCACACCGCCTCGGTGCTGTCTCTGCAGTACGACGATCAGATCCTCGTATCTGTCTCTTCGGACGGTCAGGTGTTTGTCTGGGATTTCGCCAGCATCTTGGCCACTCAAAAGCCGTCGACGCCGACTACGGAATCTCTGACACCCTCGAACGTCGATGCAGAGTGCGGTGCTCTCGTGCACGACAAATCCGACCGCGTCCAGTGCGTTCTGCGCGATCACACCTCCGCCGTACTCGACATCGTGTTCGACGCAAACTGGATCGTCACCGGTTCCAAAGACGCCACTGTTCGAGTATGGCGTCGCTCCGACCTGTCTTCGTCCACACCACCTGTCGCGTGGAGGAAGTTTGCGCACACCGGTCCGGTGAACGCCGTCGACCTGCGAGGAAACCAAATCGTCTCGGCCTCCGGAGAAGGTTCGATGTACCTCTGGGATCTCGAATCCGGCGAGAAGCTTCATACGTTTAACGGACACACGAAGGGACTGGCGTGCATCGTGTTCAGGGGCACGACGTTGGTCAGCGGCAGCAACGACCAGACGATCAGGGTGTGGGATACAAAGACGGGCGAGTGCACGCACGTGTTGGGCGAACATCACATGTTGGTCCGGACCGTGGCGTTCGATGAGCAGCGGCGATTGGTGGTTAGTGGTGGGTATGATCGGTTGATCAAGGTTTGGAGGTTGGATGAGGGGGTGGAGCACAAGATGGATGTGGAAGGGGGGGTGGATCAGACGCCGGCGGAGGAAGGTGGAGAGGAGCGGGACGGGGAGGGGCAGACGAGGAAAACGGGGCCAGCGGTGGGCAGGTGCCTGAGAGACATCCGCTGTCATCGTGCGAGGATCTTTGATGTGGATTTCAACCTGACCAGGATCGTCTCTGCCAGCGAGGATCATCTGATCTGCATCACGAGTTTCGGCGGACAGGGGTTGGAGACGAGCTTGTTTGCCTAGCGAGATGGGGGCACAAGCAGTGAAGATATGATACCATTGCATTTGTGAATCGTTGCGTTTTGTGTGATCGTCTGGTCTCTATCTCGTCTCAAGCTTTATTGCTGGAAAGCGAATTGTTCGGCTTCCTCGTGTTGCAGCTCCTCCTCCTCCTCCTGCAACCTGACCAACTCACAACCCTGGCTTGCGACCAGCCACTCTAAGCTCAACTCATCCAGAAATCCTCTCATCATGCCCTGCCGTCTCTCCGCCTCCTCCCTCGCCCTCTGCGTGTACAGCCTGTCGCCTCTGATCTTCAGCAGCTTCTCGTAAAAGTGAGCCACGGCGCTCCCGTTGTACCCCTCGGACTGTTCTGCCGGGGGCACCGGGTCGTTCTGCGGATTGTTCGGAGGAATGTACAGCGGACGGTTGATCTTGGCGCTGTAAGCAGCGCATCGGAGGATGCCGATGGAACCGATGCTGTCCAACCGATCGGCATCGGAGACGCAGTGGAACTCGACGCACGAGGACAGCCATTCGTTCAGCTCGAGATCGATCGCGGATAGGTGCGAAGCGGACTGCGCTCGACGACGTTCATCTTTGCTCCAAGATACGTTGCCTACGATCTTCTCCACCAGCTGTTGTTGGGAAGCAGTGACGATGTCCGGCGGCGAGAGGGTGCTCCAGAACGGTGCGAGGACGGTGTTGGGTGTAGAGGAGGAGGAGTTGTATTTCGAGTCGGTGAGGTCGTGGAAGAGCGCACCGAGCTCGACGACGAGCAAATCGAGAGGTGGAGAGGTGGCTATGTCGGGTGATTGGGTGAGTGAGAGCGCGAGGAGCCGTACGCGGTTGATGTGGTGGTAGTCGTGCGAAGGATCGTGGGATGTGAAGGCGGTTTTCACGAAGGTTTCGGCGCTAGTGATTATGGCGGTCCGTTGGGCGGTTGTTAGACGAGGTGAGGCTGGGGATAGGGATGTGCTGGCGAGGGCTGAGGGTAGAATGTCCATGATGCGGGTGGTGTAGGGAGTGAGTGAAGGGTGGCAGGACGAGGGGAAAGCAGGAGGAGGAGGGACAAGAAGAAACGCGCATACGCATGTCAAGAACAACCCTCAGTCCGTGCGTTTTTAAGCTTATCCGAATTTTAACGCTCACGTCAAAATGTACAGCATCCACAATTGATGAATATCAATCTCTGTTCACGTTCAACACCGCCAGACATTCATGATACAATCATAAGTGTAGCATTGCGTGGAAGCATCTCAAACGACGCCGTTCCAACCGAGCTCTGTGCGCACACCCAAGTGTGTCACATCAGCAGCGGGCGTGTCCTGAACGCGAACAACGAGCTTTCTGGCTCGAGGCGCTTTGCCTTCTCTGAGCAATTCCAGTCCGGAGCTGTTTCGTTGCAGGCAAGAGGTACCGAAAGAGCAAGATAGTCAGCAACAGATTCTACATCTTCTGAGGATTATTGCCGAAGTCTCAAGGCTCATGATACATACCGAATTCCGGCCAACCCATCAGGCAGCACCTCTGGTCTGCATGGCTTCAACCTCTTCTGTTCAAACAAGCCGGTCACGTAAGTCAGTACGTCGCGAGCAAACTTGCCGTCCGCATGGTAGAAGGTGGTCGAAAAGGAGATCTTGTGCACTTTGACGTCCCCAGCGTCGGCTTTAGGGTTTCCGGCGAGACAGATGAGTTCCTTTGCAGCTCCGCCTGGGTTTGCGTGGAGAGCATTCAGGCACAGATCTGCCGTCTTGGACGAGACGCAGTCCATGGCGTATCTCAACTGACCTCCTCGTTCGGCGAGAAGGGACGAAATGGAGGCGAGGATGGATTTGTTCTCCTGGTGACGATCGATGCAAGCGGTAACGCCGATCGACGTGAGGTATTCAAAGTTAGACGGCGAAGCGACAGCGACGACGCGGAGACCGGAGATGGATGCGAGTTGAGCTGCGTAGATTCCGGTGACTGCGCCTCCGCCGTAGATAAGGATCCAGTCGCTTGCATCATCCTTGGCGTCCGCAATGCTGACCTTGTCAAGATTCTGCGTCAGTCCCTGCAATTCCGTCAACGGGGCGAATGGCAGCTTGAAGAAGGCAAACAGTGCTACCGCTGCTGTGATCAACCCCGTTCCCAACGTAGCCGCATCCGCATCCTCCATCTCGGTCGGGATCTTCGCCAGGGTCCCCTTCTTATGCACCGAGAACCTCTGGTATCCACCAGCCCTCATCTCTCTCGAATCAGCGCACGTCCATACCCTATCGCCGACCTTCCATCCCTCGGCGTTGTCAACAGGAGGCTGTACGATAGTTGCTGCAATGTCGCGACCCAGAATCCAGGGGAATGCAGGGATGCCGAAGTTGAACGATACCGATTTCCAGTCTACGGGGTTCAGGCCAACGGCGTCATTGCGAACGAGGATTTCGTCTGCATGCAAGGCTGAAGGAATCGGCTGGTGTGGAGTGAGCTCGAAAGACAGAGACCAGCCTTGTGAGCACGAACGAACGAGCAGAGCGTCTGTAAGCTCAGCGATTGCCTTTGGATCTGACACCGAAGCTGTCTGAGAAGGCGGCGAGATCGAGCTTGGTGTTGCTGGACTTGATGCAGAAGATGAGGACGCCGAGGACGATGGTCGACGTGACGCATCGGTCTCGTCTTGGTACACCTCGGCGTTGGTCCAGCCTGCGCCGAGGACCACGTCGTCAGTGGATGGTGCTAGCAGGCGCAACGCTGCCTCCCGCTCCTCTTTGGTGTAGACCGGGTAGAGCGAGCTCAGAGATGCGGAAAGGTCATCTTGAATGTTGTCCTTGCCAGCAAGGCTGGTCGAAAGCGCTTGCTCGCGAGCGCCCTGCGGCACGATCTCGGCATCGATGATCTCTAGTTCCGCCATATTGACGTTGATGACGATGACTGCTTCGATATGCTGAAGACCGGAAACGTCGTTGGTGAGAATATGATGGAGAGGGAAGACGGTAGCTACGAGCTCCTGAATGCGTCTTGGATGAGAACTGAAAGCGATCTTGATTCACAACAGAAGCTTTTGCGCCCTCAAGATTGGCTTTTCGAAGCTCACTCACGACACAATCTTCGGTAAAACCTTGGGGACGACAAAGGCACACGATACTCGAGCTGCGAAGAAGATGAGGTGCACACAGGAGAGCCCACATGTCGGCATGACGTCCTTCTGAGCACTAGCACCAAATTTCAAGTGACTCCGGCGACCTTGCGATTTCTGTTCACAGGTGCTCCAAGAGCTTGTACGGCCGGAGATCCTTTTACCGCGAGCAGTACCCGGATGATTTCTTATCAAGGCGGAGCACGCACACGACCACAGTGTAGCACAAATCGAATCGATGAAGCCTTCTGGAGGGCAAGGCAAGGTCAAGCGGGAAAACGAGGCCGAACGTCGTGTGCGGTTGTGCGGTGATGCAGGCCGTGCCTTTGCCAGAGATCTCGAGTGCAAGCAAGATGCGAAATGGCGAAATCAGAGCGAAGAACGAAATGACGGATGGCGAGCGAGCACGTCAACGTTCCGAAAGCACGTTCGGCTGTCACAAAGCGCCAAAACTTAAAATACGCGCTAGTGGTTCGAATACAAAATCTGTAGGCCCAATACAAGATGCCGGTTACAACATCACAGACCCTGCGTCTTGCCCCCGCTATCGTGGTAACGAAGGCGAAGGATGGTCACCACTCGCTGATGTGGCCAGCGGAGAGATGCGATCTCGAATGGCGCAAGGTGATCGTTGGGCCATCCGGTAGAAGGCGTGATCTCTGATCAGCATCACCAATCCCCTCTTCTCGAGTCCTCTGTCTTCAAGAGAAGTCGGTTGTAACTCGAGCCGATTGGCACACCATCGGTACCCATCTTGAGCCTTGACTGCTCTCTGCTTCTCGAAGCTGAATCTTTCCCAAAGCCTTGAGCTTGGCAGCTTTGGAAAGGATCCTGCGGTTCAAGGCCGCTTGGGACTTTTTCATGCTATTTGCACGAGCTCTGGCTCTTCCATAGGTCGACGAAGCGAGGAGAGAAGCTTCGACGAGGCTCTTACTATTGTGCTTTGCGTGCCTTGTCCGTGCGAGCCAGCCTTGACTCGACAGAGACTGTGGCCTTCGTCGTTCCTGTGAGGATCAGGGACACGGAGCGGACTTGCCCCGCCTGCGACCCTAGTCTTCGATGAGAGTACAGAAGGTCTCACGCTTTCCCCTCTGAGAAGTTAAGCTTCGAGCGTATATACACGAGCCGGGAGCAAGGTCAATCTTCTTTCATCAGAACCACCCCCTTCCCTCTCCTTTCCATCTTTGGACCGTAATCCATAGCTAGACAAGCTACACGCAAAATGGCTCCTACCGCTACGACCGCTGCCGGCGACAATGTTGCACCCACCGCTAGCAAGGGCTCATCGCGCATCCAGCCTGACCCTGAAGTGGTCCAATACCCCAAGTTCGACAAAGACCCCGTCACTCCGGAAGAGGTCTTTGCTCGTGCCGAACAGGTCTCGCAGTTGCTGCACGAAGACGAAGCCATCCGTGACCGTGGTAACGTTGTCCCCTACCGACAGGTTCAGCTGCTGAAAGATGCCGGTCTCGTCACCATCCTCGGTCCTAAGTCTGCCGGAGGCGCAGGCTTGACCTGGAAGGAGGCCTACCAGGTGATCCGCATCATTGCTCGTGGCGATGGCTCGCTCGGACAATTGATCGGCTACCACTACCTCTGGTCTTGGACCGCTGCTCTCGTCGGAACCGATGAGCAGAGGACCAAGTACGAGGAATGGATCACCAAGAACAAGTACTTTGTCGGTGGAGCTGTCAACCCTCGAGATGCCGACCTCAAGGCACGAGAGGATGAGAACGATCCCTCCAAGCTCATTTACAACGGCAAGAAGACTTTCTCGACCGGAAGCAAGATCAGCGACGTCACCATCCTCGAAGGTTCTCTTCCTGATGGATCGCACGTTTTCGCTCCTGTGCTGAGCCGTCAGCCGGGCATCGTGTACGGCGACGAATGGGTCGACACGCTCGGTATGCGTGGTACCCAATCCGGCGGCATCTCGATCACGAACGTCGTCGTTCCCTGGTCCGAAGCCCTCGGATACGTCAACAAGCAGTTCCAGCCATTGGGAGCGTACAACACGCTCAACTTGCCCCAGATCCAGCTCGTCTTTACCTCGTTCTACCTCGGTATTGCCGAAGGAGCGCTGGCTCGCGCTGCTGCTTACACCAAAGCCACCACTCGTGGATGGCCTTATCAGCCTACGCCTGTCGCCCGCGGCACCGACGAGTCCTACATCCAGATCGGCTACGGAGACCTCCAGGCCAAGCTCTGGGCCACTGCTTCCTTCATCGACACCATCATCGACGAGGCATCGGCCATCCTGCACACCAATCCTCGACAGAGCATCACGGAAGAGCAGCGTGCCAAATTCGCAGTTCGCGTGGCTGCTGCCAAGATCAACGCCGCCGATGTGGGTCTGGCCATCACCAGTCAGATTTACGAGTTGACCGGTGCTCGCGCCGTGGCCGGAAAGTACGGCTTTGACGTGGCTTTCAGGGATCTCAGGACGCACACTCTGCACGACCCCATCGCTCACAAGAGGGCAGAGGTCGGCAGGTTCGCCCTTCACGGTCCTGGAAAGGACGGATGGCCCACCCCTACTTGGTACACTTGAACGATTGGCCGTGATAATTGCTTGAATCTTGTGCCTATCGAAACCAAAATGCTCTCAATTTAAAACTTGCGTCTACCTTGGATCTTCTGTGAAATGCATTGGAAGTTCGGACGTGGAGCTGAGATGACTGATAGTTGTACAATGATATTGATGACAGGACGAGTGAGAGTCCTGTATCGTGCAAGAAAGGGTATATGGTACGCCGCCACTGTGATGATTGCTTTAGACCGCCTGCAATTTGGCCTTCTTGGCTGGTGAGACAGTCTTGTCTGACTTGTCCGCCTTCGTAGTCTTTGATTTCTTCTTGTCGTTGGAGTTGGTATTTGTCGACTCGGTGCCTTCTTCTGCTGCCTTCTTAGCCTTCCTCTTCAACGCTTGCTCCTTCTTTTTCTGGCGGAACTCGGCGGCTTTTTGCTTCTTTGCAAGAGCTTTCTTGCTTGGGGGAGCATCTGCCAGCTTTTTGCGTTCGAGTTCGTCCTGCTCTGCTTTCCATTCATCCATCTGCTCAACAGCGTCTCTTGCATCGAGGGCCTTGCGCTGTGCGTCTGTTAGCTGATGCTCGACAAACTTTTGGAAGCGTTCCATTCGTCGCTTGTGCGCCTTGGCTTCGAGATGAGCGGTGACAAGATTGGCTGTTTTGAGCACGGCAGCCTCGCAGACGATGCATCGGGATGCAAACACGCCATGCTTCTTTTCACCCTCTGTTGGGACGTAGATGGGATCCTGGATGGCATCCGCTATTGAGACTTGAGCCTCAGCACCGTCCTGCTCTGGTTCTTGGTCCTTTGAGCGCTTATGCTTGGCATCACTGACATTCTCGTCCTGCTGCCCCTCCTCATTCTCATCCTCGCTGTCGTCCTCGTCATCGTCGCCGTCAGAGTCTTCGCCTTCAGAACTGGATGATTCGTCGACTAGCCTGTCGATACCGACGGCGGTGTCATCTCCTGTCGCATCCTTGAGGTCTTCGACGTCGGCCTTCTTGCTGGTGGCTTTGGCCACGCGTTTGAACATGGTTGCAAATGGGCCTTGGAGGTGTGGTGGCAGGCAGGGAGGACCCTTGAGAAGAAACGGCGGAAAAGTCGAGATTCGTAAAGCTGAATGAAGCTGCAGCTCGAAAATTTCAAGTAAGTCGGAGTCGCGTGCCCACCATCTTGAATCGGTCAGCTGCGGAACTTGAATCGGGAACCAGATAAAGCGTTCCGCCCATTTTGATCTCGGCTGTGTTTTTTGACAGGCTCGTGGAAATGCACGGCCTGCTGCGCTTGCATATCACATTTCACGCCTGCAACCGCTAAGCACGGACATCCTCGCACAAGCACAGCCATCTCGCTGTTGCTTCTCCTTGTCTCCTCCCCACCATCACCTCTTCGGTCGCAAAACCCTGCGGCAACAGACAACGTCAGAGCGGAAGCTGCTCTGCTCGAAGCTCAATCGCGACATTCGGCTCCGCAGGCTCGAGCGTTGACTTGTTCCGCGTGTGCTCAATCCTCCCAAGCATGCTCGCAACCTCTAAATAGCGCGATACAATGTCGGCGCACGATCACCATGCTGCATCTGACAAAGCAAGAAATCTCTCTGTGCGCTCATGGCTCCGGTCTCTGCTTCGCAGACCATCCGATGACCATGCTGACCTCAAAGCAGCTGGTCCTTCGCAGATCCCCTTATCGCGGGAGGGTACCGATATGATCTCGTTTCATCATACCTTTGAGGAGACCGAACGTCCTAGCTTTGCTCCTCCACCAAGATCGTTCAGTGGAGGCTCGAGCAATGGTCCGCTGTCATACGAAGCAGCTGCACGCAGGACGCTGGCTCAGCCCATCGCCACGCCCAAAGTTGGTGCAGCACATCGTCCGCCAAGCCTATCGTCGCAAAACGTCCTCGCCACACCTCCGAGCCCGAGTGCATCACCTCCGAAAAGCCCTCACTTTGCACGTTCCCTGTCGAGCGGTGTTGCAAGCCTCACCGATCGCTTGTACCATCAGCGACGTGCCAGCGAAACGTATCGCAAGATGAGATCAGGCAGCATATCTGCAGAAGCAGAGCCCCAGCAAAACGCGCTCTCTCGAAGCTTGTCAAGGCGTTCAGACGCCAACGCACCGCTTGTGGTATCTCCATCTGCCATCTCAGCGACAGCACCGGACTCAACGGTTCCATCTCCTCCAATTCCGGCAGAGCGCCAACCGCGTCCAGCCAGCGATGACAACAGTCCGGTTCCTTCACCTTCCAACGGAATGCGACCCAGCTTTCAGGCCGCAGCCAGAGCTGGAAGTGGTGACAACAATCCCGCACAAGCTAGCGCGACGAGTTCTGCAGTTTCTATGAGCTCTGCTGCCCCACCTGTATCGGCCACCGATCCCGTCAATGAGCTTTTACTGCCCGAAGGAGAACAAATGCTCAAGGTCACCCACAAAAAAGTCAAACCACGTACCTTCAAGCTCGATCCGGACCGCGGACAGATCCTCTGGGAGTCAAAGAAGAACAATCGCGTCAACCTCGAATCCATTCGTGAAGTCCGTTTCGGGCCCTCTGCTGCATCCTACCGCACCTCACTCAACATCTCTTCCGCACACGAACCGCGCTGGCTCACCATCATCTACCAGAACGCTGGCATCTACAAAGCATTGCATTTAATCGCTCTATCCGATCAATCATTGTCAAGATGGCGAGCGAGCCTGCTCCATTTGCAATCCCTACGGAGAGAACTTCTCGGCACCGTGGGCGCGTCCTCGAGCATCGAACATCGTCGCCACCTGTGGATGCGCCATCATTGGAAAGATGCGGATCAGTCCAATGACGAAAAGCTCTCCATCGAGGAAGTCATGTTGCTCTGTCGTCGACTTGGCATTGAATCCAACAAGGCACACCTTCGGCGCTGCTTCAACCTCGCAGACTGGCGCAATCGCGGCTTCCTCGATTTTCAAGACTTTCAGCATTTTGTTTCGCTCCTCAAGCAGAGATCAGATGTTCAGGCTATCTTTGCTGCCTGGGCCGACCAGCCCTTAGAGCAGCCTCGACGAGGTTCGGACGCTTCTCGTCAGGACCAAGACCTTCCACAGCAAGCACTTGGTCCTCGGGACACTTCGAGCGCATCTGTGGCATCGAGCGAACCACACGAGCCTGCTCCTGCAGTCAGCCAAACCAGTTCGACAGTAGGATCAGAGCCTTGCCGTACGCGAGCCATCTCGACCGAGAGCTTCCGACGATTCGTTCGCGATGAGCAAGGCAATCGCAGCTTTTCCGACAGTCAGATCGACGACCTGTTCCGCCGGCACTGCAACAGTCGTCTGTCCACCTCACATCTGGCCGACGCGCCTATTGAAAGAGCTCAGATGGACTACGATGGCTTTCTCGACTTTCTCTCGTCTTCCGACAATCCGCCATTGCTGGATCAGCTCCCGCTCTTCTCCACCATGGTCTCCGATCCCGTAGACATTCCAGTGCTTGCCAAGCCTCCTCCTCCCGGTTCGAGAGATGTGACCCAACCTGGCGACGATCAGCGTCTGCAGCAACGTACACCTTCGCGTGCATTTGCTGATACCACCGACGAACTCATCGCAGCAGGTGCAAACCACTCGGTGGCCAACACCAGAAAGGTGGCCGCCCACCTGCGGAAGTCGACCGTGCAACACGATATGACCCGACCTCTCAGCGAGTACTACATCAGCTCAAGCCACAACACCTATCTCGTCGGAGGTCAGTGGAAGGGGGACAGTACTGTCGAGGGCTACATCCGTGCGCTTTTGCAAGGCGCGCGAAGTGTCGAGCTCGACTGCTGGGACGGTCCGAACAACGTTCCGCAGATCACGCATGGCCGCACCCTCACCAGCCGTGTGCCTTTCCAAGATGTCGTTAGCGCCATTGCTCGATACGCCTTTGTGACCTCGCCCTATCCTCTCATCCTCAGTCTCGAGGTGCATGCCGATCCGCCACAGCAGGATGTCATGGCGCGCATTCTCAAAGATACTCTCGGCGAGATGCTCTTGGGTCAGCCACTGGATCCTCAAAAGAAACTAGACGCCGCGGACGAACTTCCGTCGCCAGAGATGCTCAAGTTCAAGGTACTAGTTAAGGCAAAGAATGTGGCAGCTGCAAACGGTCTGCACGCTCCTCCTCTGCACGAGCCGGCCGAAGCGTTGGACCCGGCGACCAAGCTTCCCGACGGCACCAGTGTAATTCCTACCATGGTCCTCGAGCCTCCCACAACTGCCACAGACACTACCAGCACAACCGACTCGGAGATCGAATCACGCCTCGCAAGCGCCAAACACCTCGTTCGTCGCGTCACTAGGCGCAATGCGAAAGCCGCCGACTCCTCGGGATATCGTTCTAGCGACGCATCTGATAATGGCATCGATAGGGTCAGCTCAAAGCGTGCAGGGCAGGATGCTGTCGATCGAGGCGGTAAGCACACCAAGAAGATGATGTCGACGGCACTCGCCTCGCTGCTCATTTACACCGTCGGCGTCAAGTGTCGCGGGTTTAACAAGAAGGAGACATATGCGACCCAACACATGGTCTCGTTGTCGGAAAAGACCGCCCACAAAATGATTCGCGACCCCATCTCGAACGAAGCGCTAATCAAGCACAATCGCTCTCACCTCACGCGCATCTATCCTTCGATGCTGAGCTTTGCCAGATTGCACGCTAGCCGGAACTTCATCCCCCTCGACATGTGGGCGACAGGGTGCCAGCTCGTGGCGCTCAACTGGCAAACGACAGATCTGGGCTTCGAACTCAACCAAGCAATGTTTAGCCGCAACGGTCGATGCGGGTACGTTCTCAAACCAGCAGCGCTGCGTACCAAAGAACAGGGTAAGACCATGCAGAGAAAAGCTGTGCGCTTCCGTCTCGATCTCGGCATCGTCTCAGCTCAGCAATTGCCAAAAAAGACCAAGGCCGGTGCTGGCAAAGACAAGGACAACGCGCAGGCGGGTCAGGACAACCGCGAGCCCATTGATCCTTTTGTCGTGGTTTCGTTACTGGCTCCTGGCTGTTGGGGCAAGCAGCCTAAAGGTCTCTTGGAGAAGGCATCGTCGCACGGAAAAACGATGGAGACTGTTCTGCCTCAGGCGTCCGGGAACAGCGGTACGACGTCTGCCACTGCCACTACAGATCAGCAGACCGGTTTGCCCGAGGAATGTGCCGATGACGACTCCGACGCCACAAGATCACCCGAAGCGGCAGAACGCGAGCAGCAAGCAGACGCTGCAGAGACTGCTCCTCAGACACAAAGAGAACGAGTCGGCTCAGCATCGATCCGCAAACTGGATGCAAAGGAGAGGGTCTTGGCACCGAGCCATCTACTGAGGACTCCCACCGTGAAAGGTAATGGTTTCAGTCCTGAATGGCATACGTCGATGAGTGTGCTCATCGATGTGCCCGCGGGTGCTAGCAGCGAGGTTCTGGCGTTGATAGAAGCTTGCAAAGCATCCGAGTCCGGGGACGCATTGGCACATCCAGAGTTGGAGCGACTCAGCCGTGGCCTACTAGACCTCTGCTTTGTTCGCTTCGAGATCTTCGACGACGACTTGGGGGATCACAACGTTGAACATACGGCAACCGGCAAGGCTTCATCCGCCACAAGCACCCCGACCATGGCCGAGTCTGGCTCTCAACAATCATTGACATCGACCAGCGCCACTAGCAATACGGTCAATGCAGGTGCCGCAAGTAACGACGATGCATCGGACAGCGGCTCGTCATCGGCGTCATCGGCGTCGTCGTTTGACGCCGAAAGCGTGGCAGCCTACTCAGTCTCGGTCGGCGCTTTACAGCAAGGATACCGACATCTGCCGCTATACGACCATCAACTTTCGCAGTTCTTGTTTTCCACGCTGTTCGTTCATTCGAGACTGCGTCTCGTCGGGCTGGTCGATGTAGATGCGAATGGCAAGCGTTCGTGAGCCTCGCTATGCATTCCTGTTGCAACTTTTCTGAGCTCCCTTTTCGGCAAGGATGTCAATGTCTCTAAATATACCTATCGTTGCCGATACCGTTACCTGTACCCGAATAGATTGTATTCGAGCATTCATGAACAGAATGAGACAGTATACTACCTCCTTGAGCCCTGAATCGCTGCTGAGATGTCAATAATCGCCAAGTCATGATCAATGCTCTACGGCCTTGGACGGAGGAAGGCGGAGTGGTCAATACGTGTGTATATAATTGCAACAATAGCTACAATAATCATGAACGAGCATTGATAGTGTAGGGGTATCATGAGTCGTTGCCACTCATCGTCTGCCATAGACGTGAAAACCGATTTCGACTCGACCGGGGTTCGAGTCCCCGTCAATGCATTTCTTTTTGCAAATTTCCGTTCTCATCAATGATTTCCTCTTGTGAGCATTGTGAACAAAGAAGATGGAGAATGGAGTGGCGATGAAAGTCCGGAGTTGGAGCGACGACCCGCCAGAGCCAGACCGATGAGAAGCAGGTTGTGGTCAGGCAATCCGAAGACGGAAGCTGCATCGCAGCGATGCGCCGAAGCGACCTACGGCAGAAGTTGGTGTGAGTGGGAGCGGCACCCCTCGGCGTCGGAGCGCGAAATTTGGAGAAATCGACACAACAGCTTCAAAAGGGGGGCTCAGGGACGCGTCTTTGAGACCAACACTTCGTCGGCTCGCGGCAAGCAGCCATGAAATTCAGTCGAGAAAGGAAATTGCAGACACAGTACACCAGTGTCGCTTCGAGAAGGTGACTAGAATGAGGAACGATGTGGAAGCACAAGGCTCGCCTCGCGTACCTTTTCCTGCGGCCAAGCGACGCGACCTTGTTTCCGCCGGAAGGTCATCATCCGACTCGTTCATAAGTTAACCTCTGGTTGTACATCTACGCACCACGGCATCTGCCATTGTGCGTAGCATAGTGACAATTGATGACGCAAACATGATCGGTAGGGTCAGATGAGCAAATGTCGTTGCGGAGATGGAATCGTCGGCGGTCAAGTGTCGTCCAGGTCGCGAACAGGCAAAGGAGGAGGGACATGCACGTCGTCGATCGTTTTCCGTAGGTGTTGATCCCATTTCGCACTCCGCTCTTCCACCGTAGAACAGCATACAGCAAGTTTTTACTTCTGCTTCCGCGATTCCGTGACGTGTTGTGACTGCTTTGACGCTCTGAGCCTCGAGATCTCTCGGAGCAAAAGTGGGGTTGTCGAAGCACTTTGAGCTGCAGGTGAGGGAATAGGAGCTTGCTTGCGTATGAAGTAGCGGTACCAATTTGGTAGGTCCGACGCTGATCGATTCGAGGTGATCTGCTGCTCGTCAAGTCCTTATTAAGAAAACGTGGGTTTGTGTCCTTCGTCACCATTCGGGCCGCACTTCCCCTTACTTTCATCCTCACCTCTGCCCTTGTATGCTACTCTTTCTTCCACCACCTACCTGCTGCCGGTCCTTACGTGTCATACGTCAAAGGAAGCGAATCGCTCTAAAGCGAAACTCGAGTTCTTCCAGAGACCACACATTAAACGCCTTTGAACACAACCAGCAACCTCACAGCTACCATTAATCACCATGAGGCTTTCTTTGATAGCGCTCTGCGCTTCGCTCGTCGTGGCCGCCTCTAGCGCTCAAAGTCTCACCATCGACGTAGGATCTTCCTCCTCATCCTCTGCACTACTGCTTGCGCGCTCCGATGCAGCGTCGTCCGTGTCATCTTCAAACGGAAACTTGTCACTAGCCAAACGAGTCGATGACGCAACAGCATCCGCAGACGTCGAGAAGATCGACGTCGAAGCCGACGAAGAAGGCTCGTCCGATGATGCCACGCTCGAAGGGCGAGCGCGAAAACACCGCCACAGGCATCACCGATCCCAAAAGCACTCTGGTCGTCATCACCGACAAAAGTCGCACGTGCATCACAAAACTAAACACCCCAAGACGAAACCGCACCAAGCCTACACCTCCTCGTCCAGCGACGGCACGTACCAAGGCAAAGGCACCTTCTTCAGCCCCAACCAAGGTGCTTGTGGAAAGTGGAACACTCCAGGCGACAAGATCGTAGCGCTCTCCAAGGATATCTACGACGGTGGATCGCATTGCTTTGATACGGTAAAGGTCTGCCATAAGGGAAAGTGTGTGGATGCAAGCGTGGCGGATCTGTGTCCGGGATGCGAACACACTAGTCTGGATATGACTACTTCGCTGTTCAGGGAGCTGGCGAGTTTGGAGGTTGGCGTGATCGATATTCAGTGGTCTTTCGTATGAACGGTCACTTTAGGAGGAATTGCTCGCCGAAGGGCTTGGAGCATTCATCTTTCCTCTACGTTATTCTCTCTCCCTTTGATACCATCCACTTGATTGTATTCTCCTCCGGTCTGGCTTGCTCAATCGTAATGGTCCATCATTCGCAACCCACGCTCTTGGCCGTTCACCGACGATCTTGCTAACCTGCTCCGTCGGCAGAGAGAGAAAACAAAAATGAGCCTTAGCAGAACCTCATAAGCGAGCTGTCTCGGCAAAAATCGTCTGCAAGCACGCTTCTTGTTCTCACGTATGAGCGACAACACCACCAATAATGTGTCAACGCCGAGTCTCTACCCAAGTAGGAAGCAATGCATAGGGTCTCGTGCGTCCCCAGACGGCGTATGCAAATGAGTAAGGCCAAAACGGCGAATTCCATGTGCGAGAGGGGGCGGCAAATTGAGATCGCCTTCAAACAAAGTTGGACAGCTTGTTTACTTTGCAGCTGATGTCTTAACGCGAGGGTCGAAATGCCACGCGAGCAAAGAGACGACATTTTTGCAAGGGGTGTTACATCGCAGCTGCAGACGATCGAGAATAGAAAAAAAGAGGAAGCCAGAACAAGCGATGCTGACGCGGGGATCCGCCCCCACCTTGAGAGTCTGGGGTCTTCGACTGCCCCGATTTGCTCTGCCTGAATGCCGTTGACGCTCGCCCCATGGAGTACTGGAAAGGAACCGAGATCCGGTTCCAAAGGACTACGATGTCTGAAAGGAATCCAACCGAGCTGACAGCAAAGGCACAGCTTGAAGGTCTCTCTGGTGTAATGAGCGGCGCGGGATTGGCTGATGCCTCGGTTCGGTCAATTGCTCGGCGCACGAACGACAAATTCGTCGGCAAACAAGGCACTGGACTCTGCGCGTGCTCAAGTGCCGTCCTTCTTTTGCTTGCAACGACCCCCACGCCGGTTCTGCCTCTTCCCCCGCAAAAACGGTGTGGGGGCCAAGGTCAGCTTGGCCAAAGCTGCTCCGCCGTCTGTGCATCCTCTTCGAACAGTCAAGTTTAGCCAGAGACACTCCTTCAGCTGAAAAGCAACTCAGGTCGCGTGTGGGACACAAGTATCATCTTGTCCTCCTTCCCCATCATCCCACCCAACATCTTTGTTCCCTTCACGGATCTACAGATCGATCCAGTCGCACCAATCACAACCATGGCAAACGGTGGAGAAGTCGAGCTGCGCACCACCGCGTCCCGCGCCAATGGCGCATCCGCTCCCGTCCTCAACAGGATCAGCAGATACATTACGCAATCTGACGACAAGGGAGCTGCCCAGTCGATGCTTCACGCATGTGGTCTCAGCGTCGAAGACCTTGCGAAGCCTCAAGTCGGCATCTCGTCCGTATGGTGGGAGGGCAACCCTTGCAACACGCATCTGCTCGAGTTCGGCCGCAAGATCAAGCAGGGATGCGAAGCCGTCGGGCTCGTCGGTCTGCAGAACAACACGGTGGGCGTATCGGATGCGATCACCATGGGCGGTCCAGGCATGCAGTATTCGCTGCCGTCGAGGGAGCTGATTGCGGACTCGATCGAGACCATCACGATGGCGCAGTACCATGACGCCAACGTGTCGATCCCGGGATGTGACAAGAACATGCCAGGCTGCCTGATCGCTTGTATGCGTCACAACCGCCCGTCCATCGTTGTGTACGGCGGAACGATTCAGCCCGGCAGGCACGGCATGGACATGCCTGGTCTAGGAAGGAAAAAGGGCGACCCCTGCAACGTCGCTGACAACTTTGAAGCGACAGGAGCATACGCCAAAGGTCTCATCACCGCCGAGCAGCGGGTCGACCTCATCCGAAACGCTTGCCCCGGTCCCGGTGCTTGTGGAGGCATGTACACGGCCAACACGTTGTCGATCGCCATCGAAGTCATGGGCATGGGCCTGCCCATGACTAGCAGCATCCCAGCCGTCTATCCTGAAAAGATGCAAGAGTGTCTTCGAGTCGGAGGCTACATCAAAAATCTCCTCGAAATGGACCTCAAGCCGCGCGATATCATGACCAAGGAAGCGTTCGAGAATGCGATCGTCATGACGCACGTTCTTGGTGGCTCGACGAATGCGGTGCTTCATCTGCTTGCTGTGGCTCGCGCTGGTGACATCGACATCACCATCGACGACTTCCAGAGGCTGGGTGACAGGACGCCAATGTTGGCAGATGTCAAGCCCTCGGGCAAGTACTACATGGAGGACATTCACAAGATCGGAGGTGTGCCACGCGTGCTCAAGTACATCCTGGAGAACACGGATCTGCTGCACGGCGATGTCATGACGGTGACCGGCAAGACGATGCGCGAGAACCTTGCCGACGTTGAACCGCTCGAGTTCGAGACGCAAGATATCATCCGACCGCTCAGCAACCCGATCAAGGCTACAGGTCATTTGACCATCATGCGCGGATCCCTTTGTCCTGGTGGCGCTGTGTCCAAGCTAACCGGCAAGGAAGGACTGTACTTTGACGGCACCGCTGTTGTGTTCGACGGGGAAGACGGCATCACCGAAGCCATTGCTGAAGGACGTGTGAAGGATGGCAGCGTCGTCATCATCCGATACGTCGGACCGAAAGGTGGTCCTGGAATGCCTGAGATGCTCGGCCCTACCGGTGCCATCATGGGCGCCGGGTTGGGCAAGACGGTAGCGCTCATCACCGACGGTCGCTTCTCCGGTGCCTCGCATGGCTTCTGCACCGGCCACGTCGTCCCAGAAGCAGCCGAAGGAGGTCCCATCGCGCTGGTGCAGGACGGCGATCGAATCACCGTCGATGCCAGTACCCGCGAGATCAATGTTCATGTAAGTGAGGAGGAGATGGAGAAGAGGAGGCAGTGGTGGGTCAAGGAGAGGAAACCCAAGATTGTCCAGAAGCACAAGAGGGGCTGGCTGTACAAGTTTGTAAGGGACGTACAGAATGCCAGCGAAGGGTGTGTGACCGATCGCGATCTGTTCTAGGCGGAGGGCAATGCAGACGATGAATGGACCAAAGTATCTCGGCTCAGAGTTGCGTGCTGAGTGACTGTGCTAGGGTCTGAGCTGCGAATGAGGCCTGTGACCTGCCTGAATTGAAGCGCAGCGATGATGGGCGGCCAAATGCTCTCACCGTCGTCGAGGCGAAGAGGTCGGGACGGTGGAGCAGCAAAATTCAGGGTCCAACCGAAGATCGAACGTTGACGCGCCAAAATTTTAGAGTTTGCGGAAACGTCATGTTCGATGAGCAAGTTCTTCCCGCTCAACCGTCGTTCGACATCTTTGTAGACAACGGTGATCACTACTACGCCAGAAGTTCAGACAAATCGCCTCAGCTCACAGCAAGCTGTTATTCGATAGACGGACATTTCTCACCTCGTATCGTGGCCCCGGCTTCTTTCTTCACGGTCGAACGTTGCGACTCATCATCACCTTTAATCCGTATTACGAACGACTCGATACCATCGGGTAGCAGTCGATCCTTGTTCGCCTTCAAGATGTCATTCGGCTTCCAATTCGACGACTCGGAGATGGACGAAGAGTACGTCTCGTCTCCGCACCCTTCGATCCCGTCAGCGACAGCAAGTGTGTCGATCTCGGCACAGGCGTCAACGTCGAAGACGACCGCAGCGCCGTTCCAGAGCCACTCGTTACACGAGATGCTGCAAAACTTGCCTTCGAGGATATCCTACTCGGCTATCGATGTCATCTTACCCGGTGCAGGTGGGGAGAGCAGCAGCAGAGTGGAAAGATTGTTGCGGCGTGATCTGTTCGATGCACGTTTCCAGATGCTCATCGACGACGACGACGACGATGAGGAAGACGAGACCAGCGCAAATGGAACAGCGTCACAACATCGGAATGGGAACGTGGATGCGCAGTCCGACTTGATACCCGGCGTCTATGAAGGCGGGCTCAAGACGTGGGAATGCGCGTTGGACCTCGTCGAGACGCTCGACGCGCTCCACTCTACCGCTAGCCCCTCCAGCTGGTCCTCCCGTCTCTCTGGCAAGAACATCCTCGAGCTAGGTTGTGGAACGGCGCTACCTTCCCTCTACATCCTCTCCCAAGTACTCAACGAAGACCCCTCGGACCAGCCGCTCAACCTCACATTTCACCTCGCCGACTACAACGCACAAGTCCTCCAGCTCGTAACCCTCCCGAACTTGCTCCTGACCTGGTACGCCTCCCCCTCCTCCGCCTCGTATCGCTCCTCCACAGAAGCCGCACACACCACCCACGAACGCAACGAACTCCTCCGCAGAGGCCAGGACCACTTTGACGCCGAAAACGAGCTCGCCATCACCTCGGACCTCGTCGCTGCCTTCTCAGCATCGCTATCGCAACGTGGGATCCACTTGAACTTCCATTCGGGAGCGTGGTCCGAGTTCCCACCTACACTAGGCGGCAAGATGGATGTGATCCTGACGTCCGAGACGATCTACTCGTTGGAGTCGCTCCCCGCACTGGTGGACGTGGTGAGCCGCTACGCGGGCGAATCGGCGTTGACACTGGTGGCGGCAAAAGTCATCTACTTCGGTGTAGGAGGTGGTGTTGAATCCTTCAAGCAGACTCTGGCAGAGAAACATCCGCAGGCTAGAATCGAGCCGTTGCTCAACGTCACCAAGGGTGTCGGTCGCACAGTCCTCTCAGTCACCTTCTAAATGCACACATCTGAAACCGAACACAATGGCAAGGCCGTACCGTCGTGCAATTCTAGACGAAATCATGCGCCAACTCACCCGACCACTCCAGCATGGCCTGAACCCACCTTCCGATCGGTTTGTGAGCGAACCAGATCTCCTTGGCCACCTTCTCGCCTGCAGCTCGTGTGAACACGTACCAACCGAACAGCACAAAGTCGGCATGCGTAGGTTGCTCACCACCGGCCAACCACACTGGCTGCCTGGTTCGACTTGCACTCCTACCGTTGCCTCCACTCGCACCTATCAGCGATGCGCTTCCGCCGCCACTGGTAGAATCTGTGCCTTCACAGGTCAACATGGCATTGATGACCTCCAACTTGGCCACCGCTTGCTGCACATGCGTCTCCCTCTCCTCCCGTCCCATATTCGACACCTTGGCCCACCTCTGCTTGCCGATCTTGACGTCGGCAAAGTAGCTCTTCGACTCGTCATCCAACATACCGTACACGCCCTTCTGCGCCAGCGGTCCGATATGCGGAGCCAGCACCGTCTTGCCGAACTGATTCAGCATCGCCGCAAGCCTCTTTGTCGCCGAATCGCCGAACAGCTTGTGACCGTCGGGGTGCCTTCGTTCGAGGTACTCTGCGATGTTCCACGAATCGACGATGTGGGAGCCGTCGGAGAGCTCGAGCGCGGGGACGGTGACGTTGTCGGCGATGCGAGAGGCGAGATCGTTGCGAACCTGGACGAAGGTGAGACGTTGACGTTCGTACCCGACGTTGAGCAGTTTAAGATCGAGCAGGGTCTTGACGGTGTGCGGAGAGAAGCAGGCGGTACCGTTGGGTTTGTCGGTGAGATCGAACAGGACGAGACCGGAAGAAGAGGTGCTGAGAGAGGTGCTGTCTGCGCGGGTGTGGGACGCCGGTTCGGCAGGTGTGCGTGCGGAGGCCGCTGCAGGGACCGCTTCGTTAACACCGGAAGGCGACGAAGTGGTATCCGTGTCGTTGGAAGCTGCAACACGGACGTTCGAGTCGGTCTCAGAGATGGCGAGGTCTTCGAAACCACTCTCCGAGGCAGCGGTGGTGGTAGGTACGGTGGAAAAGTCTTCCTCGGTGTCAGCCGCCGATCCGGCTCGTTTGGCTGAAGTTGCGTCGTCCATGATTCTTTGCTTGTGTTGTTGTGAGGCGATATCTCGAAAGTGAGGGTGATGATGCTGATGATGAGCGGAGGAAAAGGGAACGCAGTGATTATAGTAGGGCTCGACTTTGTAGCATGACGTGCACAGTCAGCAAGCCGATCCTGGTAAGCCCGCAACTGTGGAACACAGAGCTCCGCTTCGAAAAAGTCGAAACAATGCACAGACCTCAAACTTGTCTTTCTGTCTCTTGAGCAGGCTTCACAGGGCTTCCAACCCCTCGCGCAGCTCGAAATCCAGCCGAGTGTCGAGACCCAAGGTCGTACGACCTTGACCCTTCATACTCTGTTCGACACACCGGCTCAAACATCTCCTGCTGATCCTGCTGCTCTTTCAGGTCAACATTGCAGCGATCAGATGTGGTTTTGATGCTTTCATGGCTACGATCAAACGCAGAGACATGTCCAATCAAGAACGTGCTACAACAGCGGGCACTAGTGTGTGTGCAAGGGCTACGGGCAACAGACGTCCTTCTCAAGGAACGACATACATTGCTCCACATGCTGTGCACAACAGCGTAACTTTTGGCACGGGCCAGCCCGACGCGGATTCTCGAATTTTCTGCAAGATTCGAATGTGAGATCGCACACAGGGCCCCCGCTTTCGCGCCAACAAACAGTCTCATAGGGCTGTTGCCAGATGTCCCTCTATACTCATAGCAAGGACGATGCAGAACTGTTGTGAAGAACGGTATCTAATGTTTTTGGGCGGTACAAATACAATGTAGCAATAGCGTTCGGTGTCGAATCGAGTCCTCTTGCCGTGATCTAGCGGGAAACACGGCGTTCAGCTATCTTCGTCTTCGCTGTCGCTGCCATACGCCGCGAGACTACCAAGCCCGTTGGACGTCGACGGTGCTGATTGCTTATTTGATGGTGATGCAGCCTGCTTTATATCAGCCGTCTGAAGCGATGCCAGATGAGACATTGTCTCCGAATTGAGCAGCGAACCGGAGGCACTGGCCTTGCTTGCAGCGGCCAAGGGCTGATTTGTTTGAGCTTCTCCTTGTGCTGCTGCTGTTGCAGCGGCAGCGGCTTGTCTTTCCCGCTCAAACTCGGCCCACCCACGTTCGTTCTCCTCCTCAAGCCTGCGTAGCTCCTCGTCGTAGCTCTGCTGAGCGATTCTTCGGCGTTTCGAGTGGACATCCTCACCTCCTTCGTGTTCGAGCCCTTCGAGTGCGCGTAGCGCCTGCTGAGCCTCGATGGCCTGCGACGACATGCCCGCCATGATCACACGTTCTCCCGCACGTCGCATCTGCTCCTGATTGCGCTTCTGCGCTGCTGGATTGGGATCGTCCGAGGCCCACCTGACATTGATGATCTCGTTGTGATCGAGCGACTGATTGAGCATCGCTTCCTTTGCAAACTGCGCGTTGGCTTCGTACTTGAACGTGACGAAGGCACACGATTTGCCGGTAAGAACGCGCAGCTTGTCGATCTCTCCCCACTCGCTGAAATGACGTCGAATGACACGTTCGGTGGCGTTGTCAGTCTCAGGTCGCACCGAGTTATGCTGCGGTCGATATGTCTTTGGATCCTGTCGTTGACGAGGACCACTGTGTTTCTTGACGTCGTTGATGGTGCGCCCTCCTTTGAGCGTTTTGCCGCCATCGCGCCAAGCAGCATTAGCAGGAGCAGAAGGTGAGGAGACGCCGTGCTCTTCGTGGATGCGACCGACGTACAGGGTGCGATTGATCTTGGAGAGCGAGCCGGTGCCGCTCATGTCGTCCTTGTAGTTGCCGAGCTTTTCTCGACCGAAGCAGTCACGACCCTGGCTCGGAAAGTCGTTAGAGCGAGGCAGTCGATGGAGGAAATTGCACTCGACGCCATGTGGACAGCAACCGCGCGCAAAGTGGATGCAGCAGTAGACCGCTTCGTCCGGGCAGATGGAGGCGCCTTGCTGCATACGTGCTGCCTGGGTCTTGAGAGTGATATCGGCTCTTGTGTAGCCAGAGTCCCTAGCAATGTCGCATCTCGTCTCTCGCTTTGCCTTTTGAGCTTCGTTCTCTTCCCTGTCGACGCCGGCGTAGTTTTCGTACCAGATGTTGAAGGTGCCTGCGGACTCGGGTCTAGCGCTGAATGCTTCGCGGATGGCATCGAACTTGGCCTTGGTGACCTGCTTGCGTGCAGGACGCGGTTGGTAGGATGTGGACGCCACCTGGCTCGGCGCTTCTACGACCGCAACTTCCGCAGGAGCCTCACTCATGACGGCGGATGGTGTGCGTGGCTGGGTTGGCCCAGGGGATGGTGGCTGGCGGGATGAGAGCCAACCATGAAAGATTCGAGCATTGCCAAACTCAAAAGAAAAAGCCGAAATCCGAGAGCTCAGTCAGCGGCATTTGACATGTTAGGTCTACGACAGCCCAACACACCAACACGCACTTCCGCGTGGAGTTGCACGGCTTCATGCAACGGTCCGACTGACACACACACTGTGCACTCACAACCAACAGGAAAGCACACACTCGACGCACAAACCCCTTTCGACGTTCGCTTTCCGACAATCTCTTACGCATCAGCCTCCATCACATCCTTCGCTCGTCCTCCTCACCCATTTCACATTGATAACGAACATCACGACAATCATCCTGGTATCCCTCGGAGGCAGTGCAACTAATCAAGCCCTGCTGCTGTGAGCTAGTTCCCAGCACGCCACAGCCACGACCCGTCATTCAGCTATCCTGCTAGCCTGCGTAAACAAACACGGGACGGATGCTCGCTAAAAGCCTATCTCTTCGACTTGAGACTGGCCTTGCTGGGCTCCGTCTCGGTTCGTGAAGTTGCCTGTTTACAGAATGTCGGAAAGCAATGCTCCTGAACACGACAATCAACCATCCACTGCTCCCGACGTGTCCACGTCGACTCAGGACGTGAACGCAAACGAATCTGCACAACATCAGCAGACCGAGCCGGCAGCTTTGAAGGCAGTACCGCTTCCGCAAGCTGCTCTGACCTCGAGCGACGACGTCGAAAGCGTGTCGCCTGCGCAACCTGCACCGAGTCCAGTGATTGCCGGCACATTCGACCTAGCGGCTCTTTCGGCATCAGCACCATCTCCTATCGCCAGCACATCCGGCTTCTCGAACACTACCGACAAGCCATTACCCATCATTACAGATCAAAATGTTGCAAGCTCAGCATCAGCTCCGCATCAGCCACGCCAGTTCGGCGTCGCCGGTCCTTCCTCACCCAAAGCAGAACTCGAGTCGTCCATGATCACGGCCGTCAGTCCTGTCCGAAGGTCCATCTACAAACGCAAGTTGGGCTCCAAGCCAAAAGGTATCCTGAAGCCGACACCGCCTCCTCAGAAGGGTTTCTCCTTCCGCAGAGATATTCTCCAGAACATCAACACTCGTCTCGCTCAGCAAGGTGTCAATGTTCAAGTGCCGGTGCCCCAAAGCGGAACAGCACAGGCCACTGCTTCCTACATCGGAGGCATGTTCCGCAAGATTGGTGGTATGGCTGCCGGAGCTGCTGCCAATGTGAGTGGATCCAGTGCCACCACCGTCGGCGGCTTTCTCAACAACGACCAGCAAACAAGCAGCAACGGTTCCGCACCACATTCCTCGACCAGTAGCTTTAATTCGAGCGTCAACAGAAGCAGCACCAGCACTAGCACCACTGCTTCTTCCTCAGGCTCCACCGTCGTCGCTTCGCAGCAGAACGACTCTGACAACGGATCGACATCTTCAATGGTCAAAAGCACCGTCGTCTCCTCCACAACCTCGGCTGCACCGCTCAAAAAGGTGCAATTCCAAGTCTCACACATGACCGTCACATACCCCATCGTCGGCGCAGGAACGCCTGAAGACGAGGACCTCACCCGTCTTCGCATCGAGCGCGAGCATCGCCGCATGCTCAAGGCCCGTCGTGGAAAACCATGGACACCTGAACAACTCGAAGCGCTGTACCGAGAATGCTGCCGAACACGCGAAGAGCATCCATTGAAAAAGATGCGGCTCGTCTTCCAAGAAGCTGCTCAAGCGGCCCCGCCGGCGCTCAAGACCATGGACCTTTCCTTCGTACCGCTTGACCGCCACGCTGTCGAGCCCATCGCGGACCTGCTCAGCGTCGACTTTGGTCTCAACAAGCTCGTCCTCGAGAACTGCGCGCTCACAGATGACACGGTCAAGTCGATCCTGCACGCTTTGCTTGTCTCTGGCACGCTGCCCAACCTCAGCATAGCGAGCAATCGCAAGATTCGCTTCCGCGGCTGGAAGTACGTAGCCATCTTCATGCGTCGTGCGCGTGCGCTACGCTATCTAGATTTGTCCGAAAACTCGATTGATCGTCTCTCGCTCGAGCATATTCTGGCGGTCATCACGAAGCCGCCATCGGCCGTCACAAACGGACGCACGCCACAAGCTTCCGATGCGAAAGAGGGTCCGAACGGTGCAGGGCAGTCGAAAGCCGAGACAGTTGCTGATGTCGATGACACTGTCGGCGATGGCGAGGACGATGGTAGTGACGACGAGTTCTTTGACGATTCGGGAGAGCCGCTCATGCCAACCGCTCCGCTGCTTCGCGATGTTTCGGACGACCCTGATCCGCCGACCTCTGCGATCATCTCTCTGCGTCTCGAGAACTGTGGCCTCAAGGCGGCTTCGCTCGAGATGCTATCCCAGGCGGTGCGGTTCTCGGACATTCGACACCTTTCCCTCCGTCGCAACAAGATCGGTCAGCTTGCATCGGTGGCACTCGCCATCATGCTCAAAGATTATCCGGACAGCGTTTTTGCGTCCGAGTCACAAGCGGCGGTAACGCAGGAACGCGATGCAAAGTCGTACTTTGAGTCGGCTGCAGCTGCTGCCTCGGCATCCGGTACAGCGGCTGCTGACGCGTCGGATCGCAGTGGGCGCGGGTTGAGAGCAGGCGATGCATTGACCACACCGGAACGTCGTCAACGCAGCTATTCGCCTGGCTTGCCGGATGTTCCTGTCATTGTCTCGAGTCCGGGCGGCGGTATCACCTCTCGCAGGATGCCTGGCCATGTCAACGGTGGGAGCGATCAAAGGCCGACGACGTTCTACGGCGCGCACACGGAGCAGCTTCAGGATGCCATGCAGACGAGCATCGCCGGACCGACGGCTGAACTCGATCTCAGCTTGACCCCACAACAGCGACTCGACATCCGCCGCAACTCGGCCCCCAACCTGAGCGAAGAAGAGGCCGTCGCCATCTACCAAGCCAAGCGCGCGCGGCGGATCCTGGCCGAACTACCGCGTGTTGGCAACCTGCTGACGCTCGATCTGAAATCGAACGACATCCGCGGTGGTGTCGTGTACCTTGCTCAGGTGCTCAAGAAGAACCGGACGTTGCGCGTTCTCAACCTGAGTGACAACAATATCGAGATGCCCGGGTTGGTGGCGGTGGCGGAAGCGCTCAAGTACAACTCGACGCTCGAGACGCTGGATATGTCTCACAATCCGTGCTCGGGACCTGGTCTCGAAGGCATCACCACGCTGCGCACCGCCTTCGCGCTGAACTCTCAGCTCAAGCGGTTGTTCCTCAACGACACGGATCTGTCTTCCGAAGCGGCGATTGCGTTGGCGGAGTTCTTGCCGGAAGCCAAGAGCTTGATCCATCTGGATCTGGCGGAGAACTTCTCCATCGATATCGCCGGGGTGATGGCGCTGGCGGTGTCGTTGCGGATGAATCGGAGCTTAAGGTGTCTGGATCTGAATATTCCTGCGAACAACCCGGATTTCGCGAGGTTGAGCCAGGAGATCCTGCAGAGCTGCGTGAGGAACACGGAGGCGGCGCAGCAGAGGGCGGAGAGGAAAGGGTTGAAGCAGAAGGTCGCCGCCCCGATCTACCGAAGTGTCGTGGCGAGGGCGGTGAGGGAGAACGAGGAGAGAGAGAGGAAGGAGGAGATCGAGAGGGAGGGGGAGGTGAGGAGGGTGAAGGAGAAGGAGAGGGCGGAGGTGGAGGCGTTAGTGGGGAGGGCGAGGGACTGTATGGTGTTGATGAAGGAAGTGGTGGAGGGAGAAGGGAGCGGGGAGGTGGTGGAGGAGCTCAAGAAGCAGGGTGAGAAGTTGCGGAAGAAGCTGGGTGAGGTAGCGGGGAGAGTCGAGGAAGGGGATCTGTTGGAGAAGGTGTTGATGGTTCATGATGAGTTGGAGGAGGTAGGCGCGAGGTTGGAGCGGATCTATGCGAAGGATGCACCGGTGAGGAAGAGTTTGCAAGGACAAGTAGGACTGTCGGCGCATCTCTCGACACCGGATCAGGAGGTGGCTTCGGGATTGAGCTCGCCTGCATTCTCCATCGCGGATTCAGATGAAGACTCCGAGGATGATGCGTCAAACCAGCGCAAGGCAAGATCGTCCATCTCGGGTGGTGCAGACCCGCCCTCCTCTCAAGCAGCGCCGCTGTCGGAAACAATGCTCGGGCTGCGCATCCAAACCGATCAGCTGGAACCCCTCTCCGCCGCGCGCGAAGAGCCCCCACCCGAGCAGCACCCCCCTCGATCACCCACCGAAAACCTGGCCAAGGGACAGCTGAGCGAAGAAGGCGAGCTGTTTCGCAAAGCCCGAAGTCTGGGTCTTGACGGTCACGACAGTGACGACGAGACCGAGACCGACGAGCAGCCGGTCGAGAACGAAAGCAGATCCCCCACCGCAGCCTCCGGCTCGCTCGGCGAAAGTGCGGATACAGGTGCACCGGCTAGCGAAGGTGTCGCAGTGGACGCCTTGCAGGCAGCTGTGCACGATTCGGAGCTGACAGGCGAACAGCTGAGGAAGGATCTGCTCAAGGTGGAGGTTCCGCCCAAGAGCGATGCCCCCACCACGCCGTAGCAACACAAAAACCCGACTCCACTGAGGTTCTGTCCTGTCAGCTTTACCACAACGCAAACGCTGGACGATCATAGCAACATGAACGTCTTCTCCTTGTCTGAGCATGCATGTCAAACTAATGGCCACCACTCACAGCGCACACACACGCACTCGCATCAGATGCAAAGGAGAGTCCATGATTTGAAGAAAGAAAGACCGAAATTTGAGAGTCATACAGCTAGCGGATGTGAAACAAGTTTCGCAAAACAGAGCAGAGGAACCAAAGAGCGGATGGGATCGCGAGTTAGGCGTAGGCAGTCTGGCGCTCGGTGCCCTTGGGAGAAGACTTTCCACCGCGCCTCAACTTGTTAAAGAGACTGCCGTTTCTCGTCAAGCCACTTTCTTTGGCTGGAGAACGACCGGTTCGAGAATCCTGTGATCGATCAAAGTAGGATGCGTCGTCATCGCGGTTGGCTCGTGGTGTGAGGACGTCCCTCTCGCTGGGAGTGGCGGCCGTTCGACCGGTTCGACGGCCGTAGCTGCCACTGTTGACGGAGGCGCCGACGGCGGCATCGGCGGCGGCGGCATAGTCGGATCGGAGGGGTGGAGTGCTGGGCGAGTGTTTGTGCTGTGCTGCTCGTCGACGGCGGTCGCGAACCGAGCCCATCTCGACACCTCCTTCGTCAGGTGGAGGCACGTTGGGGTTCTCGCGCATGCTGCGAATACGCTTGATGAGGCTCTTGTTGCGTTTGGGTGCATCGGATGAGGCACCAGCTGCGGAAAGCCTGTCGTCGTAGTTGGGTTCCGGGAAGGGACTGGCGCTGCCTGCTGCGAGCTCGTCCTGGCCACGGGTGGACTTCTTCTGGCCGGTCATGATGGCTTCCATATCGAGGACACTGCTTGCTGCGCTGGTGGTGCCGCTGCGTTCGCCATGGTTGGTCGAGTAGGGGCTAAGGTGGGAACGGACGCGCGCCTTTGGTTGGGCGAAATCCTGCCACGGCTCTGCACTGACGCCCCAGACGTCTGCGTTGGGATTCGAAACGTCGTAGCGGCTTTCAGGGACGTTGGACGGCTGGGTGTGGTAGCCTTGGCGACTTCGCCAGACGCGTTCGGCTTCGGCGTCTCGGTCTGCGTCTACCTCTTCGTCCAGAGGAAGCTCTGTGGCGGAAGCGTGATCATGCATAGACAAGGAAGGAACGAGTGGCGCGGTGGCGCTGCGACGACGGCTGCCGTTAGCATTTACCCCCGGTCGGATGGCACCCTTTTCGTTGTCAGGGCTGTCGCGAGCGGTGGCGCGGGCGCCTTTCTTTGCGCCTGGGGCGTTGCGTGGAAGACCAGTCATTGGGTCAATGTTTGGATCGAAAGCGCCAACGGGAGCGCGTTTGCCCGAGTTCATGTGGGGAGCGCATGCGTCGTAGGGCGAGTCGTGGTGGAACATGCTGGATCCATTGATACCCGAGAGATCGAGACGATCAATGATGTCCATGCGGCTGGCCTTTGCGGTGGTCTTGTTGATCTCGTCGTTCATGCGCTTGTCCTTTGCACGCTTTGCCTTTGCCTTCTCGTCGGGAGTCTGCCTGCGAAAGGCGTTGGCGAACTTGTTGGCCATGGTGTTAGAAGACTTTGCAGGCTGCTCTGAAGGCGGGAGCGGTGGAAGGCTGCGGTCTTCAAAGGGGCTCTTGGCTGGGACCATGGTGGGAGGCTCGGAGGTGCGCAGAGGCTGTAGACCGCTGTAGGACGATTCGGGATCGTAGGAAGGATGACGAGCGTGACGCGGGAAAACGTTGGAGCTGGCGTCGTTGCTAGGGTTGGGGCTGACGGTGACGACGTCGGAGAGAGCGGCGAGCACAGCTTGTCTGGAGGAAGACGTGTAGGCTGACGGCGTTGTGAAGACGTTGTTGGAGGGAGCGTCCGCCGAGGGTTGTTAAACGAGGAGAAGGCAGAGGTGAAGAGCAGAGATGTAGTCAGAAATTTGCCGTCCGGGGACTGATCAAGATGATGGGGCCGAGACAGGACAGGAGAGGGCGGAACGGTCGAGGTTGAGGTCGAGGTCGAGGCAAGCGTGCGGGGGGCGAGATGCGTAGGGATCGAGGCTGAGATTGACATGAAAGCGCACCTGAAGCACACTGCAGCGCCAAGCTGCGGTTCCCTTTTTTCTTTTGGCTGGTGGCGCTGTGCAGCAGAGAGGCAGTGAGGTGCGTTTGGTAGCGTGGCGATCGAGGGTTGGTGCGCAGGCCAGTGTTATTTTCCGCCCCAACCGGTCGCGCATAGACCAAACCTAGCTGCCAGAATCAGGGGCAACAGCAGAGGCGAGACCAATCGAAACCATTTCCTGCACAAAATGCTGTGCGTGCGCGTGTGCGTGCATCGAAAAGCCGAACTTGCACAGAAAACGAGAGACAGAGAGGGCTGGTGCGCGCGCTCTGGCCGGAAAATCGTCACAAAGGTTAATTCGGACTGCTGACCAGTCAGACAGGCCAACAGCCAGCTAGCTAGCCAGCCAGCCAGCCAGCCAGACTAACTGCTTACTGTAGCAGGCAGCGCGCGCTGGTCGCAGCCTGAAATCCAAAGAAACCAACAGACTGCCGAAAAAGCCATGGCGGTAGCGAGGCCAAGCCTCCACGATGGCTTGGCTCAAAGGCGATCAACGGCCGGCGCCGGAAAGCCGCCAGCCAGCACAATTCTCCGGACCGACAACGAGCTGCAACAGTGATCATGTCGATCCGTTGGAAGAGACACGCCCTTATCTATCAAGCTGCCTACCTTGACTATCGGAGTCATCATACCAAGCCTACCACCGACGAGCCACGCGGAGCGCCGTCGTATCAACTGCGCTGCGACCGCCGGAAGCGGAGACCAAACAGCACGTTGCGCCCTTGTGCCATGCCAGCTCAAGCCCGGCTACATAGCGTTCTGCCTCGAGTCATGGTTCAAAACTCGGCGACCAGTCTCAGCTTGCTGAATGGACCCCTAGATCCGACCGTCTCCAGCACAGGTACGGTGATTTTGAATGATGAAGCCGAGCCGCGGAACTAGAACACCTTGATCTACTTACCCATCTCTGAAAAGGCTTTGGCCTATTGTTTCCGCACGATGATCTCCGTGTGCGCTCGGTCGGATACGGTAAGAGCGAGGTCGATGAGGTGCTGGAAAGCGAGCGAGCCGAGCGTTGATAGAAAAGCAGTGGTTTCGAGGTTGAGATGAACTGTATCAGATTCTTGGTTCCAGTTCAGTTCCACGGTGCTGTGTAGGGTCGCGTGTAGAGATGAGAGAATAGGATCGGATCCAGCAAAAGTGGCGATGTTGGACTGCACGCTGCAGAACGAGACGAAAGCAATCGTCGGCCTACGCGTACGAAGCGTCTGGATCTAGATGATAAAGGGAGAGCAAAAACCTGGACTGGGATGGTGGTTTCGACGAGATGAAGCGGTTCGAGGTCACCGAGCATGAAAGCATCAAACTTAGAGCGCGTCGGGCCTCGGCTGCGTTTGATTGCAAACAGATCCGGGCTGCAGCTCGCATTTTCCCCCGAACTCTCAGGCGTGCTGCCAAGTTATGCCTTCTACCCTCTCGTATGCTCTCGCAATTCGTTCCTCCGGTTACATATCAAACGTCTTGTGAGTTGAAGCTAAGTGTCGAACTCGTATGGGCGTAGAACGCAGAATCTTGCCAATTGGACAGAGGATCACCGAGTCTTGGGAATGTTTATCGGCGTCTTGCACCGGCGTTCAACGACAATAGTTGGATCTAACATCCCGAATTGATGCGGCCAGATCGGGAGATGATGGGCGTGACAGCCAAAGAGTAAGTTAAATCAGCTCTTGGCCAAATCAAAATATCGCCGCTGCTGCCGCACCGAGCCGCCGTTTGTCAACGCTAGAAGGCGGCGTTTGATCGACGAGATAACTCCTCCTGCGAGCGCGAGGTGTTGCCCCGAGCATGCGACACATGGCTTGTGTGCCTGGAATTTGCATTGCCGCCACAATGCCTCAATCAAGAACTTTTCAGTTGCTGTTGTTCTCGTGTGATGCAGATGCAGAAGCCGGCCGCTGCATGATCCCTAGGGTCCTTGTTGCTCCTTCTACTAACCCCGTGTTTCACCTCTCCACCATAACCACACCCTTCTTCGACAGCCATGGCGGACCATCAACAGCCTGCACCCGCCGCCGTTGCCGCGGCCGCACCGCCACCTGAGGCGGACGAAATCTCCACCGACGCAGCGAGTGACGCCAGCAGCAGCAAGAACTTCGCAACCGCTCTGCTCACCACCAGCCAAGACCCCACCTCTTCCGACTCTCGCTTCACCACCGGTCGCTACGAGCTCTGGGCATTCTACGTCTACTACATCGGCAACTCCGGGCTGGGTCCGTTCAACTTTGCCCCCTCGCAGTTCCAGAACCTGCTGGCGCAGCAGGCGACCAATCTGGGCGCGGGGCAGTGCGGCAATGACGGACAGCCCGACTGTCGGCTCCTGTTTGCAGGCAAGGAGAGGACGGTGGAGAGCATCGTGCTGCTGAGCAATGGTATTTCGTTTGCGATCCAGGCGGTGCTGTTCTTGGCGATTGGAAGTTTTGCTGATTATGGCAAGAACAGGCCGTACATCTTGATCGTGTGTACGGTCGTTGCCATTGCCGTCAGCTTTGCTTGGCTGGGAGTTACAAGACCGGAACAGTGGCAGGTGGGAACGGGGCTTTACATGGTAGGATTGATCACGTATCAGCTTTGCCTGAGTTACTGGACGGCTGCTTTCCCGGGGCTGGCAAGAGACCTTCCACACATGCGCGAGGCGCGTCACAAACTTGTCGATGACGCTCACGTGTCGACGACGACGAACGAAGCCAAGGATGTCGACGACAAGATCGCAACACCAGCCGTGGAACAGCCGACGGCGGAGGACCGCATGACAGCCGACAAATACAGTCTGCTCGAGACCATGTCCATCAACCGGATCTCCAACATTGCCTTCACCGTCTGCTCTGTCGGAGAACTCGTAGTGCTCGCCGTCATCCAAGGCATGCTCTACGGCATCCACGCCGACCGAGACACGCAGTCCAACACCACTGCGCTCTCAGCCGTCGTAGCGTTCAGCGCAGGCGTCTGGATCCTCTGCGCCATCCCCTGGTTCGTCATGGAAAAGCGTCGTCCAGGCCAACCTCTCCCTCCCGGCACAAACTACCTCACCGCAGCGGTCAAACAAGCCGTCCTCGCAGCCAAACACCTGCGTCGCCTCAAACAGACGCTCATCTACCTCGTCTTCTACTTCCTCTTCTCCGACGCACTCAATACCTCCGTCACGGTCATCTCGACCATCCAAAACCAGGTGGTCAGCTTCAGCACCACAAAGCTCAACCTGTTGCTCATTGTCGGAATTGCAGCTCAGGCTGTAGGCATCTACGTGTTCTGGTTGATCCAGAAGCGATGGCAGCTGTCGACGCTCTATATGTTCTGCTGGGTCGTCTTCTTCACCATCCTGTTGGAGGGATGGGGTTTCATCGGAATCTTCACGCAGCGGTTTGGGTTTCATCACGAATGGGAGGTGTACGTCTACCAGGCATACTACGGCCTGTTCGTGTGCCCCTGGTACGCTGTCTCGCAGACCATGATTGCGGAAGTCACACCCAAGGGATCCGAATTCCTCTTCTTCTCGCTGTTCTCCATCATCGGCAAAACTTCGGCTTTCATCGGTCCCTTTGTGACGCAGGCCATCGCGGACGATACGGGCAACGCCTCGACACCGTTCTACTTCCTGTTGGCGTTGTCGTTGGCGAGCTGTGTGCTGCTCTGGCCGTTGGACATCAAGAAGAGCAAGATCGAGCAGGCTAGGTTCATCGAGTTTGAAGCGAGGGATAAGAAGTTGGGTAGGGCGGAGGTTGTGGTTCCGCAGACGGCGGCTGATGGTGATATTGTGGCATAGAGGAGAGGGTGAAGCGGTCACATTGCCGGCCAGATGGGCAAAGGCACGACGAGGTTGTACAGTAGTCATGTTTCGTTATGAACTTCGCGGACTGATTTCCCGTCAGCATCAATCTGGCTTTGCTGTTTCCATCTCATGGGAACTCTTCAGTATCGCAACGGGCCTCTTCTTGCACCAGATCAAGGACCGGCGAGTGTCGGAACGATATACCACTGCGAGCAGGCCAACACTGATTGGAATCGAGAATGCGAATGTTCTCCTGAGCTGCACTGTCAAACATGTCAAGTGTAAAGTATCACCGGCAGCATACGGCGTTCTGCGAATTCGAGTGGAGTTTGTCTGCATTCAGCTGCACAAAAAAGGAGCGGGCGGATGTCGGCAGAAGAGTCATAAATCGCGGAGATTGAATTTACAGCAGCAGTGACCGCTCGCTGCTGCTGCTGCCACGGTACCGACACTTGCATTTCCATTTGAGCCGTTTCCTCTTTCTTGCCCCCCATCGTCAACCTTCTGGTCATCATCACGCCGTCATACCTATACATCAAGATCATCTCGGTGTCCACATCGCCGAGCCGTCGCATCCGTAGCATCTCTCGCCTCGCTTCCTACCAGCCTACGAGATCGCACCGTTGCGCATCACCACCCCCGCGGCCACTCGGACATGACCATGGAACGATTCCTCTCCACCATCTTTCCATGCTGCTTTCCCACCCGACGCAACTCATCCCCATCGGAACGAACGCCGTTGCTCACCGATTCATCACATGCTCCACACGCATCATCCTCACGCAACTCGCTTTCCGATGTGGGTGATGCTGGAACGGTGACCCCCGGGTCTGTCGATGCGAGGCGGCTTCGGAAGCACAACTCTGTGCTGCCTACACCGGCGTACGATGCGGTGGTGTTGAGGGGGATCGTGGATGATTTTCGGTCCAAGCTCATCTCTGTCGATTCCGGTGCTGCTAGTGGGGAGAAGAGTGGCGTTAGTGGATTGCTGACCAGCCTTGAAGCCAAAGTCGACACTTCCGCGGGGATAAACGTCACACCAGTGCACACCCTCAACCTCTCCATCACTTCCACCCGATCCTCCTCCACCACCACCACCCTTCCCAAACTTCTCGACATCTGGTCCCCCTCCCCCTCCCCCTCCTTCACCCCCACCCCAACCTCAACATCCCCCCCTCCCCCTCCGACAACCAAACTCACCTACTCAGCAGCAGCCAAACGTGCTCCCCCTTCTTCCTCCTCCTCCTCCTTCTCCTCCAAAAAAGTCTCAAAACGTCTTCCCCCCACCACCACCACCACAAAACAACCTCCTCCCCCGCTAACCCTCGAACAATCCACCTACCAATCCCTCACCAACGCTGTATCCTCCAAACCCATCGTTCACAACTGGTCCCTCGCCGACGACGAATCATAGCACAGCAAGAACATCAAACGTCTTCTCCGCTCTTTTCTAGTGTCATTCTCTGCATATCACAACGTCAAAGGCATTCTTCATCACTATCATCCTGTTATCATTCAGCACATTCGCAAATCGCATTTCTTTTCGGACGTTTCCATCGTCGTGTTGATATTGTGGTTGCGAGATCAGGACGGTGGAACATGATTCACGGGGGTCTGCTGTGCTGCGGCAGAGGTGCTGGAAGGAAGAGGCTGCAGTTCGTGCGACTCTCCACCAACGCTTGCCTCCGCCGCATCCCGGGCAGGTACCGATGCTCCGGCAACACTTGCTTCTTGAACTGCCGTACCATCCGCTGGCGCCTCCACCGCCGGTGCAGCCTCGCCGCTTCCTGTCTGCTCATCCACCACCCCTGGCTGCGCGACGCCTTCCCCACCCGCAACTTGCACCGTCACCGCCTGCTGCTCCCCAGCCTTCTCCATCTCCGGGATCACCGCCTTCTGGCACACCGGACATCGTCCAGAAACAGTGGTCAGCCACTGATCGACACACCCCCTGTGCATCACGTGTCCGCACTCGAGCAACCGCAACGGCTCCGGTTCCGGCTCCTCGTCCACTGAAGGCTCTTCAAAGTCGCAGAGACAGATCGGGCAGGTGGCACGGTGGGCAGGCAGCGGATGAAGTGGGTATTTGAGCTTCTTGCCGCGACGGCTGGTGGTGAGGTTGGGTGGAGTGCTTGCGGTTGCGCCTGTCTCTGTCTGCGGTGTGCTGGTGGGCGAGGTGACTGCGTGATTCGCTGGCGAGACGGGCTTGAGACCGCTGCTGAGACGAGAAGCGGAGGTCTCGGATCGACGACGAGCTATCAACAATCGAGTTAGGCGACTTACGTTGCCCCAGATGGTCCGTGATGTGGCCTGGGTTGATTGCTGCGTCGACTGCCTCGAACCCATTGTGGGTCGGCTCGTTCTCGATTCACCCTGCTGCTGCGCGGTCTCCTCACAGTCCTCGACATTCTGCTGATCAGCGTCAACCGCCTGCTCGGTGATCACCCCGTCTTCCCCTTCCTCCTCTTCCGCAGGCGTGTAGTAGACCAACTTGACTCGCTTATTCACCTCCTTCTGATCGATCTTTCCCGTCTCCGGATGCAACTCCCTCTGCGGCAAACGATGCGTCAGCCCCAACGCGCGCATCACCATGATCAATAACGGTAGTGCGCATACGATCAGGAACGCCAACACTGCGATCTCGAAGATGAAAATATACACCACGATGAGCGAAGCCAGTGCGGTCCAAAAGAGCGCCACTGCTTCCGCCGGCTTATGCGAGCATTCGGTCGAGCTGTAGACGATGGCGTTGCCCACGACGAAGATGACGAGTGAGGCGATGCCGAGCAACGTGCTGATCTTGCCCACTTTCATATCGAGGTATTCCGAGCCGAGGGGTCGGTCGCGTTCGGCAATGGCTCTTGCTTCGGGGCTAGCTCGACGACCCCGTCGCGTGCGATGTGGACTGAGACCGAGGTAGAGTTCGACGGGGATGTCGAGGGCAAGACGAATGATATGTACCACGAGATAGTTGAAGAGGCTGTCCGGATCGCAGACCCTGCCCGTCTCGTGTGAAGGTGAGACACGACGTGAGCCGGGAAGTGCCAACACAGGGATGAAGGCGATGATCTGGGCAAAAGAGACGGCGAGTCGAATTGTGAGGATGATGCGTCGACCTCGTGGAAGCTGTCGCATTCCGATCCATAGTGACTTGAGCAGATTGCGACGAAGCGTGAGAGCTTCGGTGAGCGAAGGGCGTTCGAGCTGAGCAGGTCGCTGGGTGTTGGTCGTGGTGTTGGCGTCGGCGACGATGGCTTGAGGTGGTGGTTCAGCCACGGCCGTTGCTGGTTCTGCGTTGGTAGACATAGTTGCAAAGCTCGAAAGGACCGTGTCGGATAATGCAATGGTAGATGGCTGAGCCCCAGTCTTTCGTGTCGAGAAAGCCAGTCGCAGAGTCTCTTAGCTGAGTTTCTGCTGGAGCTGGGCCTTCTCCCTGAGGTCAAGATTCGTAGTGGTGGCGCTTGGCTAGACCAAAGGAAGTGCCGCGTTCCAGTGACAGCAAGGCCTCGATGGCGAGTTGCTCCTCGATCCCACGATGGTCAAGATCTGCTGAAGATTGTTGGTGGTCGAGAGAAGCTACGTCGGCGGTTCCATGAATCAGAGTAGACTCAGCCGCCAACGAGGGGCGCGCATATCGCAAAAGTCACACTTCCATGTGGAGCCGAGAGCTGGGGCTGGAGCTGGAGCTGCTCAAAAGCTGCTGAGACACTGCTGCTTCTGCTTCCATTTCGGCTGCACAGCCAGGGTCCTTCTCAGCAGATTAGAGTAGAGTAGCCGCGCCAAGACGCCGAGCCTCTTCTGCCTGCCTAAGTTGACTCGAGGCTGTGCCGCGTCACACTGCTGCGAGTTCCTTTTCGCTGCCGTCATCACATGTGATTTCGAACGTGCTAACACCAAGAAGCCATTTTCTGTCGACTCCAACGATGGACTCGAGCTTGTTGTGCATCCTGTGCTTGTGACAGGCGGCTCAGCAATTGACGCTTCAAGCCATAGACTCCATACGAGGAGCACTTCAGATCACATCGCTCACACCCTCGCTGCAAATGGGGAATCAAATCATGACATTTCAAAACGAATCTTGACACGAACCAAGGTAACCGGAAGCAATCGTACGAACAATCTATGATGGAGCGGATGGTGGATGATGACGCATCATACAGACGACGATGCAGCCAGGGCGATAATCATACGGAAGCGGTGACGAGTCGCTCCGTGCGTCGCCAACGATGGCAAGCTTCGCGCAAGTGTGGATGCGAAAGACGTATGTGAGTGAGCGGGAGGTAGGCGGAATCGGGACAAGGCACTGAGGCAACGCTATCGAACGAGATCCTCGAGGAAGACACTTGAGGCTGGAATCGGCGGCTGGAAGTTTCAAAGTAGGGCCGGTTGACGACTCCTTCCCTACGTCGAACCGTAGCGCGCCGATCCAGCTGTGGACCCAAGTGCAGAATGTGTGGATGAGTGTGCGAGAGGAGATTGTTCGAGAAGCAGTTGCCCAAGTGCTTTGAGCCGATTCGCCTAGAGATGCAATGCAGAGAGAAAAGGGGAGAAATGACAAGGCCGGCCGCGCACCACCATCAAAGAGACAGCTCAAGCGCTCGGCAGGCGGTGGACGATGGCCATAGCCGTGTCGTCACCGTGCGAGATCGAGACGAGGAAGCGAGAGCCGTTGGCAGCCTTGAGCGCATCACCGTACAGCTTCACCTGAGGCCCCTCGGGAGTGGGAACTATCTCGACGTCCTTGAGCGAGGCGCCGGCGCCCTGGGTGCGAACACCGAGCGACTTAACCACCGCCTCTGCCGCACAGAAGCGACCGCAGAACGACGCGCGCGGGTCGGGCTGCGCTCGGCAGTACTCGATCTCGACATCGGTAAAGTTCCTCGAGACAAAGTTGTCATTGTCCGAAGGGAACGTCGAGATCTTTTCGCAGTCGATGCCTACACCGGCGACGTGACCCATCATCTTTTCCAGGTTCTCCTGCTGAGCCGCCACGTTGGCAGGCTTGGCAGGCACGATGGTGTCCTCCACCGTGGCGAGCGCAGGCATGGCAGGAAGAGGAGCCTTGAAGCCGTAGCTGTCGCCGATCTCGACGGCGCGAGCGTTCTGGTTCATCAGCACCTGGTCCTCGAGCTCGGCGGGCCAAGGGCGGTTGTCCTTGATTCGCACAAGGTCCTCCTTGGTGAGCGCAGAGTGCATGCGAGTGTAGGTCTGGTGCTGGCGAGCCTTGCGTCGCGCAACGTACTCGTCGAACGCCTTGTCTGACAAACGACCCAGGATGTGGGCGGCGTGCAACACGAGAATGATACCGCCGACCTGACCGAAACCGAACGACGAGACGGCAGCAGCGTTGACGTGGTGCGGCGTTCGGTGAATCGATGTCGAATTGTAGAGCAGCATGTCGAACTTCTGCAGCTCGGGCGAAATGTCGTCTGCGTTGCGGTTACCGCAGACGATCGACGTGTGCAGCGACTGCATCACGCCGTTGAGAGCCCAAGCGGCAGCACCACCCTTGGCGTGACCGCAGAGCCACTTCTGCGCCATGACGGGCACCGCGTGGCCCGGCGTTCGGCCCATACGTGTGAAGAGCTCCTGGTAGACGTGCGACTCGTTCTTGTCGTTGGCCTTGGTGGCGGTCATGTGGGCCGAGATGACGCCAATGTCGTCGGCGGTGAGGTTGAAGCGGGCGAGAGCACGCTGCATGCCGTCGGCACTGCTGATGACACCGTGACCTGGAGCAGGCAGCGAGCGGCCGGCACCGTCGGTGTGGGTGTTGGAGTAGGCGACGATACCCTGGATGGGCATGCCGAGCTTGATCGCGTTGGCGGCGGTGGTGAGCACCTGAACACCGCAACCCTGCGATTCCATGAAACCGCTGCGCGAGGTCGAGAAGGGACGCGAGTGCTCCGAAGGCTCTCGTCCTGCAGCCAGCTCCTCCTTGCCGTTCGAGGTGGCCTTCATGTTCGCGAACTCGAACGAGCCTTCCTCCGACAGGTCGTCGAAACCACCGGCGAGCATGAGCTCCGCCTTGCCCGACAGAATGGTCTCGACAGCGACGTCGATCGACTGGAGTGCAGTGGCGCAAGCACCGACGACCGTCTTGATAGGACCCGCCGACGACATGACAAGCAGGTTGACCCAACCTGCAACCGAGTTGATGAAGGTCTCCTGAAGGATGTCGTTCTGCACGTCCGTGTCGTTGCGGCGGTCGCGGAACATCTTGCTGAGCGACGTCATACCGCCCATACCCGAACCGATACAGCTTCCGACCTTGCTGGGGTGGATGTGCTTGTACAGCTCGTAAGGATCGGCGATACCCGAGTTGACCAGAGCCTCCGAGGCGCAGACGAGGGCCCAGAGCGTGGTACGGTCGACCTGAGCCACAATGTCGTCGGGGATACCGTAGCGCTGACCCGACCAGCCAGTGGGCATCTGACCGGCGACGAGGCGGTCGAATGCAACTGCCTTGGGCACAAAGATGCGCGCGCCCTTCTTGAGCACCACGAACCAGCCACCGCTGTTGGCGTCTTGCCAAGCATCGACCTTGTCGCCGTGCTCGAGCTTGTACTTGGACGCCTCCTCGGCCGACACTTCGATCGGCTCGAGGTCGTGGTTGAGCTCGATCTCCTGCTGGAAGCCCTTGCGGTTGGGATCGTAGTTGCGGAAGAGTTCGGGCTCGATGAGGCGGATACCGGCGTGTTTGATGATGTGCTCTTCGTAGTTGGCACGGATGTCCTTGTCGTCGACGGGCTCGCCGCTCTTGACGTCGATCCAGCCCACGTAGGTTGCGCCCGACTTGAGCTGACCGTCGTGGTGCTTGATGAGACCCATGATCCAGGCCAGCTCGATGACACCCTCGTTGGTGAGGTGACCAAAGGCCTCCATCTCCCAGCGAGTGCGCGACGAACCCCACGGACCGACCTCGGCGAAACCAGTGATGACGACCACCTTTTCGAGATCCATCTGCGAGTAGCTCTTGGCAATCTCGCGGTTGAGCTTGAGGCTGCCGACTTCGGGGAAGCGGAAGGTGAAGTTGCTGCGTGGGTTGATGTGCACCTTCTTGTGCAGCGCCTCGGCAGCCGAGCCCTTGATCACCTTGAAGTCGGCAGAGTTGTCGGCAACGAGAGCGCGCTTGGTCGACGAAGCCTCCTGGATGGCAGCACGGAACTTGCCCGTCTGCTCGGCGAGGTCGACGATCTTGTCCATGCCACCGTTGAGATCGACGAGCAGAGCCTCGACCTGGCTGACGGCCGACACGGTAGGGGCCAAGAGACCGAGCAGGTTGAAGGCCATCTCGGTCGTGCTGAAGGTACGGCAGCCGAGCTTCTCGATCTCTTCAGCGACCGTGTTGGAGGACGACATGAGACCGGTACCACGGCACCAGCCGATGATGGCACCGGTGATGCAGAGGTACTGACCCCAGCTCTCGCTCTCCCATCGGTTGAGCAGCGTCTCGAGACCGAGCTTGCTCTCACCGTAGAGACCGTCGCCACCGAAGGTGCCGTGGTTGGGCGAAAGGGGAAGCAGGACCTGGGTGGGACGAGTGTCAAAGTTGCGACTGGCCTTCTCGGTCTTGATGGCACCGAGCAGGCGGACCAAGTTGGTGAGCATGAGACGGTGAGCAAGCTCCGACTTGTCGTCGATCCCATCGATCTCTCGGCCGTTCTCCGAAATGGCAGCGAAGGGAACAACAAAGTCGAGATCGAGGTCGAGCGAGCCGTAGATGTACTTGACGAGGTTGTCGACGTCCTGCTTGGACGCCTGGTTGAAGGGCACAACCGTGAGCGTCGAGCCCCGCGAACCAACCTCCTGGTAGATGCGCTGGTAGTACTCGACGACACTGCGGCTGTAGCTCGAGGTGGTGATCACGACACGAGCACCACCGGCCAAGAGACCCTTGACGACTTCGACACCGATGGAAGCCTTGCCGACACCGGTGAGCAGCGCGTTGCGGCCCTTGAAGCTGACACCTTGCGAGGCCATCTCGCCGAGGATGTCGAGGTACACCGAAGTGAGCTTGCGGCTGAGCTGCCACTGACCAGCCACCTTTCTCTTGACGTGCAGGAAGGGAGTGCGGTCCTCGGCAGCGGGAGCGTCCGAGACCTGAGGTCGCTGCGTGTTGGAGCTAGGGCGACGGTTGCGTGGCGCTTGGCGGACGGGAGCACGAGCCTGGCGGGCGGGGCCGAGCGATCGAACCACTTCGCTGTACAAGCTCTTGATGGTGGCCTTGCTGAGCTTACTGACCGAAGGCTCGTTGCGGATGAGCGTCCAGAGCTTGGCCACGTTTTCTTGGGCTTTGTCGAGGTTGACCTGGCTGCCAGCGCCGAGCAGACGGCTGCCGGCGGCCATCTCCTTGACGTACGCCTCGAGCTTGCGGACACCCACACGCTTGACCTCGCTGTAGGCGATGTTGCCGCGAGCATCGATCTCGGTGTGAGGAGCCGTGGGAGCGTGCACCTCCTTGTACACGGCGTCCTCGGCGCAAGCTTCACGACAGTTCTCGATAAGCTGCTGACCGTACTCCTTGGCGAGCGCGTAGGTGGGGCCCTGCTCGGCGTCGATCTGGTCGATGTGGAACTGCATGTAGCGGAGCAGGCTTGGGTCGGCACGGTTCATGAGCGTGATGCAACGAGCGGTGATCTCGCGGTCGACCGTGGTGAGTCGGCCGTAGATGATGTCGTAGAGCAGCGTCATGGCGTCCTGGCGAGCCCAGTTCCAGTACGAGCTAAAGTGTCGCACCTTCTTCTCAGTAAACTTGGGCATGATGCCGTTGGTGTACATGTCACCGTGTTCGGCAGCGATGGCGTCGAGCTGGGCCTGAGCAGCCTCGAGCTCGGCCTTGGTGCTCTCGGCCAGACGACCGCTGGCGCGGCCGTCCATGTTGAGGTAGCGCTCCAGCACCTGGATCTGGCGACGGACGTGGTCGTCCTGCTGCGCCTTGAGCTTGTCGAGCTCCTCGCTGCTGATGGCGACACCACCGGATCCGCCGCCTCCGCCGCCGGCGCTGGCCTGGGACAGGCTGATGCCGGCAAGCTGGGCGTAGGTCTGGGCGACCGAGTCGAGCCAAGCCTTGGCCTCGGCCTCGGAGCCGAGACGCTTGGCGGGCTCCATGGTGACGGCGACGAGCAAGGCACCGTCGGTGCGGCCAGCGCCGAGACCCCAAGCCTTCTGCAGGTGCGACTTGACAGCAGAGAGGTTGAATCCACCAGGCAGCTTACCACCGACGGTTCGGGTCACCAAGCTGGAAGTGGTCTTGCCAAGGGTGCCGCTGTAGCCGGCCTGAAGAGCACCACCGAGCTCCTCGAGAGGAAGCTCCTCACCTCGCTCGGGCAGGTTGCCGAATTCGGCGAGGAGATCCGAGACGAGCTCGTTGCTGAGCACCGACTTTCCACCGACCGAGTCCTTGATGGATTTCGACAGAGGCACTTCGGAGATGCTCTTCTTGAGCTTCTGGGCAAGGATGGCGCGGACGGTGTCGACGGCCTTGACAGGCTCATCAGGCACCTCGGCAGCAGCGGCACCGCCGGAAGCGGCAGGGGCCGGAGCTGCAGCAACAGGAGCAGGCGCGGCAGCGGCAGCGGCAGCGGCAGCAGCCGGAGCAGCCGCAGCCTCTGCGGCTGGAGCAGCTTCAGCCTCGCTCTCTTCATCGGCAAAGGAGTAGTAGAGCGCCTCCTTGTCCTTGCTGGAGCAGTACATGACACGCTTGCGGCCTTGGGCGAGGTCGACAGCCGAGTACTTGAGCGCCTGTGTTCGCTTAGCCATGCCCACGAGCGTAGGGCTGGGACCGAACTCGACGAGCCTCTCAAAGTTGTAGTCGGTGAAGAAGATGTCCTGCGTTTCGATCCATCGAACGGGCGAAGCGAACTGGTAGGCGAGCAGCTCGACCACCAGCGTCGCGGTGAGGCGCTGCACACGGTCCGGCGACTCCCACTCGTCCTTCTCCCAGTTCTTGAGCACCTTGTCGAGACGAGGCGAGTCAGTCTGAGCAAAGATGAGCTCGGCGTACGACTTGGAGAGCTCGAAGGGCGCGGCGACCAGGTTGGGGATGTAGCGGCCAACGAGCAGCTGAGGACGGATGGCATCGACGTTGATGCGCTTCGAGAGGTACGATCGGAAGGGAGCCACACCGCCGGTGAGGTAGCGAGAGTGGAAGGGCACATCGATACCGGGTAGAGGGATGGTGGCGAATCCACGCTTGAGCTCGATGCGACCCTTCTTCTCCTCCTCGACAGCAGCAGAGAGCACCTCGCGGACGATCTCGGCGAGCTTCTCGCGGACGTCCTCGATGGGCATGATCTCGTTGAGCTTCTTGAGGTCGATCTTCTGGATCTTGATGAAGTTGAGCACGTTGCCGAGCGTGGTGAGTGCCACGAGGTCACCGGCAGTGACGTACTGCTGACCAGCGACGTTGTGATTGACGATCTGGAGGAGACGGCCGGACTCCTTGCTGATCGAGTCGACGATCTCGGCCAGCGCCTGACCAGCGAACGTCGGGTTGCCCTCACCGACGATGCGGAGAGGGTTGCAGGCCATCATGGCGTAGTTGGAGGCGCCCGTGACAGGATCACGCTGCACGCAGTTCTGCATCGAGAGACCACGGTAGAAGACGACGTCGCAGAGCGACTTGACCTCGAGGACGCTGGCGACGGCGGCGAGCGAGGCGTATTCACCGAGCGAGTGACCGGCAAAGGCAGCGTCGGGTGTGATGAGGCCACGCTGCTTCATGTCGCGGAAGGCGCTGAGCTCGACAAGCACGAGCGCGATCTGGGCGAACTGGGTGGCAAAGAGCAGACCCTTGGGCGACTGGAAGGTGTAGCTCTGGCTCGAGGCGCTGATCTCGGGGAAGAGAGGCAGCGTAACCGTGTTGCCATCGGCATCGGTCGACTCGTACGTCATGGACATATAACGCTCGCGAATCGTGTGGCCTCGCACACCACCGAAGTGGATGGTCTTGGTGAGCGGGTTCTGGTTGATGATCTCGAGGATGCTGAAGCCCATGGTGCTGCGCAAGTGACCGTCAGCCTCGTCCCAGAGCGCCTTGGCCGTGGGGCTCGAGTTGTACAGGTCCATACCCATGCCCTGCTCCTGCGAACCTTGACCGGTGAAGACGTAAACGGTGGCGGGCTGCTTGACCTCGGCCTGGCCATCGATCACCTTGTCGCCGTTCTGGTTGAAGGTCTCGACCTTGATGACCTTGTTACCGTCGCGCATGGCGATGTGACGCAGCTTGACGGTGAGCTCGTCGCCGGGCAGCACCATGCCGACGAAGTTGGCTTCGAACGAGAGGCAGCGGTCGGGGTAGCCCTCGGCAGCGACCACCTCGACAAACTTGCGCGAGGCTGCGCTCGAGAAGAGACCGTGGGTGATGGTGCCGGGAAGCGAGGCGAAGGAGGAGAAGTATGGGTTGATGTGGATGGGGTTGAAGTCGCCCGAGACGTTCGAGTAAGGCTCGTTGGTGGCAGGAGCCACGAAGGTGGTGGCGACGTCGGACGTGCCAATGGTGTACCCGGCCTCGAGCGGAGCAACACCTCCCGTCGATACACCGCCGTTGCGCTTGATGTACTCGATGACCGGGTTGCCGTAGCTGATGGCGTCGGCGGTGTACTCGATCTCGCCGACCTTGATGAGGTCGTCCTTGTAGTCGCGGACGTAGGCACCGCCGGTGACGTCGACATCCGAGTACGAGGTGCTGTCCTTGTACTTGAGCAGGTTCTCGATCTTGAAGTGAAGCACCGTGCCGGGGGCCAAAGGCTGAGGAGCGACCCAGTCGAACCACTCCTTGGCGAGCAAGACAGTGGCGTCAGCTTTGGTCTTGATCTCAAGCGTGAACTCGTTCTGCGAAGTTTCGAAGCAGGTGTTGAAGTCGGTGAAGCGACCACGGAAGAAGAAGCTCGAGACGACTGAGATGACGGGCACAAAGTCGCCGCTGGCATCTTTGCGCAGAACGGTGCCGGTCACGCTGACCGATTTGCCAGTGTCCGAGATCTTGATGCTGCTGGCGTGCGCGCTGGCGGTGCAGACGTCGCCGGCACGCAGAGGTCGTGCGTCATCGACGACCTTGAACGAGTTGCTCAGGTGGACCAGGCTGAGCAGGTCGGCATCGCAGCTGGCCATAAGCGCCTGCATGATGGCTTCCCATCCAGCGACAATGGCAAAGTCCATGGGAGCCTGACCTTTGGTGAAGACCTCACCGCGGTTTTCGACGATGCGGCAGAAGTTGCGGATGGCCGTCTCGTCGAGCGACTTGACGGGGCTCTCGAACTGCTTGGCGGCAGCGAGCTGAGCAGCAGCAGGCATGTCGGCGTGGAACCAGAGCTGCCAGTAGAACTGCTTGATGCGATCGTTGCGGCCGTCCATGTTCTCGTGGATCGAAGCGAACGGCTGGTCGGGGCGGTAGGTGAAGTAGAAGTGAAGGGGGACGGCCTCGCCGAGACGCTCCTCAAAGAGCGTCACCTGGATCTGAGCCGACTCGGGCGTCTTGGTGATCTCGAGCGCCTTGAAGCCATCGTCGTGTCGACCGTACGAGCGCGCAGCACCGAAGAGCGTGAGGCTAACCGGCTCGCCGTCGGCAGTGTAGGCGATCTTGGCAGTTTGGTTCTTGCGAGGCGCAAGCATACGCAGCATCGGATTGTCGGCGTAGTTCTTGCCCTGAACGACGCTGACGTTGCGCAGAAGGGCGCGCAACCAGCTGGTGCGCTTGGTGGCGAGCAATTCGAGCCACTCCTTGGTGTCAGGCACCTGGCTGCCGAGCTTCAGCGTCTTGACGTTGCCTTCGACCGAGCTTTCGACGCCAGATCGGGCGAGCACTTCGGCCTCCTCGATGGCCAGAGGCTCGCTCGACACGTAGTCGGCGACGGGCACCTTGGACTCGTCATTGTCGTAGTACCTGGCCAGGACCTTGGCAACAAGCTGCTTCTCGATGTCGCCGAGCATCTCGCCGGCAGGCACGTTGGCCTTGGTGCAGTGCTGGACGGCGACCGAGCCTTGGAGGATGATGACCTTCTGAGCATCCTGGCCGACGACGGCATCGAGGTCCTCAGACTGCCAAAGCGAGTCCTTCTTGAAGAGGGTCTGGAAGTTGTCGCCGAGCTCGGGGATGAAGGGCACAGGCTTCTGGCCACGACGCTGGCAGATAGTGAGGAAGTATCCGACGTCCTCGGCGGCGAGACGGATTTCCTTGGCGCCCGTGTACTCGGCGAAGAAGGCCTCGACGAACTTGGAGGGCTCCTTGTCGAGGACCGAGTAGCTCTGCAGGAGCGACTCCTTCTTGCCGGCGGTCTCGATGCCGGCGAAACGCTCCTCGACGCGTCGGCACCAGTCGCCGAACAGCTTCTTGAGCGAAGGGTCGATCCAGCGGCTCTGGTGGCCGATGAAAAGGAGCTCGAGCATGCGACGCGTGACCTCCTCGTAGGTCATGTCGGCGACGTTCATGAGCGCAGTGCCGTCGAGCTTGGCGGCGAACCAGGGCTTCTGGAAGTCCTTGTTGAGACGCTCGATGAGCCAGCTCTTCTTCTCGGAAAGCCAGACGCGCTGCTTCTCGCGAGGAAGTGAGAACAGCTGGTCATCGAGCTGGCGCCACAGAGCCGCGGCGCGGTTGTGGACGTAGCTGATGCTCTCGCCGAGCTCCGAGTTGCAGGTGATGGTGCCGCCGGCGCCCTTGGCGTAGGTGTCCTGCCACTTGTCGTCGCCACAGCCAGGCGTGTCGACGAGCAACTGCTTGACGGCGTCGGCGGTGGCAGCCTCCTTGGCGACGAGCATCCATGAGGCGAAGAGGAACGCCGAGAAAGGCATGGGGGCGTAGCCGAGCTTGACGGACCACTCACCGGTGAGGTAAGGCCAGACGCCCTCGGCGTCACCAAAGCCGGAGCCACCGACGAGAACGAGGTTCTTCTGCTTGCGCAGGCTGGCGTACGTCTGGAGGATGGGCTGGTGGAAGTCTTCGGTCGAGTGATGACCACCGGCACGACCACCGGTCCACTGGCAGATGATCTTGAAGTCAGGGTTGGCGGCCGCGATGGCAGCGACGGCGCGAAGGCCATCGGCGGTACCGGGCTTGAAGCCGACGTACTCGATGCCGGCAGCCTTGAGACCGTCGATAATGTCCTTTGCCTTCTCTGTTGAGGGGATACCGGCAGCGACGGTGAAACCCTTCAATGGAAATCCCTCGCGACGCATCTGACCCCAGAGGGGGTACTGCCAACCGAATCGTCGCTGGTCGATGAAGAGACCGTTAAGATCAAGACCGTTACCAGGTTCGAGCTGGGCGAGGATCTCGTTGACGCGCTTGCGCAGGCCAGGCTCGCTGTGGAGACCACCACCGGCAAGCTCGATCACGTAGCCGGCGTTGAGCACGGCCGCGTTGATGTTGGCACTGACGGTGGTCGGGGTCATACCACCGACCATGAGAATACCGCGGCCGGTGGTGCGCGAGAAGGGCGTGTCGATCTTGATACCGCTCTTGGTCTTGACGAGGCGTGGCGACCACACATCCTCCCATCGTTCCTCGAACTTGACCGTGTTGACTGCGTAGAGCTCGGTGCTGCGGGCGTGGGTGCCGCTGGGAGTGACGATCCTGACGCCACGACCCTCGAGGATGCGGGCCGAGAGACTACCGATTCCAGAGAGACCGCCCGTGCCAAAGTCGACGAGGTGGGTGGCGGTCTTGGGCAGATCCAACGCCTTGGACCAGTAGATGTGCTTGACAAAGATCTGGTCGGCGATGCTCTTGAGAATGTCGCCAGAGCTGTAGCTGGCAAGGTCCGAGCCGTCTTCGGTGTTCTTGACGGCGACCTTGAGCTCGGAAGCATCCCAGACGGTGGTGGGACCGGCGTAGTCCTCCTGAAGCATCTTCTCCGTGGCACCGGCGAGGTAGCTGGAGTGGTAGGGAACACCGACGGGCAAGAAGTTCATGCGGAAGACGGTCTTGCGCTTGCTGAAGGGCACCTTGCCCTGATCGGCGCCGGTATCGGCGCGAATGGCACGGAGACTGCCGACGAGACCGACAAGCGCCTTGGGGTAGCCGGTGACGATGAAGCTGCGAGGACCGTTGAAGAGCGAAATGGAGACGGCCTGGGACTCGGCGAGGTGCGAGTTGGTCTTCTGAATGTGCTTCTCGAGGATGTTCTGCTCGAGACCCGAGACGGCAAGCATGGGCGTGGGCTCGCCTTCACCGCCGTCGATGGTGTCCTTGACGAGCGCAGGATCGATGGCGAGGGTAGGGAAGAACTCCTGACCACGCTTGCCGATGTGGAAGAGGAGCTCGAGCGCCTTGGCGACATTGGTGTAGAACGACTCGAGGCTGTCGGAAGCCGAGAGGACGACGGCCGAGATGATGCCCTGCGAGTGACCTGTGGCGCTCTTGATCTGCGAGCGGAATTCGGCAGGGGTGAGACCGGAAGCACGGATGCTGACGAGGAACTGGGTGATCTGCGTCAGACCGATCAGAGGCAAGCTGAGAGGCACGCTGGCCAGGTACGCGACGGCGGGCTCGGGAGCAGCGCCGGTGAGCCAGGCGAGCACATCCATGCCGTGGGTGTAGTAGCTGGCGAAGCCCTGCTTGACGGCATCCTGGACGAGCTTGTCAAAGACGGGCTGGGTCGACTCGAGCAGAGGCTGGATGAGCGGTCGGTAGCTGTCAAAGAGGGTCTGCAGCTCTTTGAAGTAGGCCTGTGAGGATCAAGAATCGTCAGAAGGAAGAGGTCAGTCTGATATTTCATGCTTTGCGAGTGTAGCTAGCTCCTCGCCATCCTGCCATGCTTCTTCTTCGTCCCCCCACCTCCACTGCTAGGGAAAAAAGCAGCTGCAGGGTCGCGACTAGCTTGCTGCGTAGCCGAGCTGTCTGAACCACTCCCATTTGGGCCGCTCCCTGACGCGGAAGAGATGCGCATAGCCGCGTGCCGCATCGCCTCGAGCTTTTCGGAAATCGCGCTCCTTGGGCCGGGATGATTTTCGCGGACGCCATTCCAAAATTTTGGGTAAAATTCGCGAGCGAGAGCCAGAGGCGGAGCGTCAAAGCGTGGGGGCAGCGGCCTACCGCCTTCTCCTCCCACGCTCGGCAAGAGATGTACAATCGGCAATCCTCCACGCGTCCAAAAAGCTATACGAGAATCGATGACCGGGATGGCGGGAAGAAAAGGGGAGTGATTGTACTTACCTCGTTGTTGCCCTGGCCACCAAAGACGGCGTGAACCTCGGCCTTGTTCTGAGCCGAAAGCGAAAAGAGCTTGGGAGTGATGAGCGAAGGTTTGGCCTTGTTGGCCGACTCGAGCTGGACGTAGGCCTCAAAGTAGCTGCGCAGGACGGGCGTGCGAAGGTCCGAGTCGATGGCAGCGACCAGGTCGTGGATGCTGCCGTGCAGAGCGAGGAACTCGTCGTGGAAGTGGGTCCATGCATGTTGGAGGAGGTTGAGCTCGTGGCTCGAGGTCTTGACGGATGCACGCGAGGCGAGGAAGCCGAGGAACTTGGCAGCCAGGTTGACCTTGGCCTCTCCGGCGGCCTTTTCGGCAGCACCGGCAACATCCTGCTCCTCTTGTACCTCGAGAACGTCGTTGGCTTCGGGAGCAGCGGCGAGCGATCGCTGGAACTCTTCTCGGAGCACGTCGGCGACGATCCAGGCGTCGAAAGGCTGCGAGGGGACAGGGATCTGAACCTCGATGCCGGTGGTCGATGCGATGGTCAGAGCGCGGAGAATCGAGCCATTGCCGTTGCCGCTGCTCTGGCTGCTGGTGGCAGAGAGCTCGACAAAGCTGTCGTCAGAAGGGGCGTTCTTGGTGCCCGACATGGTGTTGTAGTGTTTGAAAGTTTGTGAAAAGAAACGATGATGCTTCGTTGCAGTCTGATGCGGTCGAGTCGAATCAAAGTGTAGCTGCAAGGCTGGTTGCTGAAGCAGAAGCAAGCTGGTAGTCAATCAGCAGGCAATCTGAGGAGGGTCTAGAGGAGGAGATGAATCTCGAAATCTCGTTGTCGTCGAGAGCAAGGTGGTGAAGTAAAAGTTCGTGTCTAGGGGAGCGATGCGAGATTTGGGATCAAAGGGGTCGAGGCTCGGGTTTCCAGTCGTCAGGTGGAAGTAGCAAGCAGCAAGATGATGAGAAAGAGCTAATCCCGTCGTCACTCGGTTTCAGCGATGTAGATGTGCAGAGCGTGTGGTGGAGGCGCTGCGAGCGGAGGGATGTGGGGATATGTATGATGGTGGTGAAGGTAGTGATGGTATGGTGGCAAGGATGATGTGCCGAAAGGGTAGATAGAAACGGCAAAGGCAAAGTCGCTCGGGTCAGTGGAGCACTGCGCTGTATGACGCCTCTTGGGAAGCACTCTGGAGGAGGAGGAGGAGGAGCACTGACCAGGCAGAAGACCAACACCACACCCTTCCAAAAAAAAAAAAAAGTCCAACAGTCCAAGGGTACGGAATAAGCTCAGGGACAGGGCTCGTTGCGAAGAAAAAGTGGAACTGAGCCAGCCGCCCCCCAACAACAGTCGGTTGCAGTTCAAGAAAGCGCACGGATTCCAACACACACGCAGAGAGAACAACCAAAAAACATTTAAATTAATAGATTTATCTTGGTAAAAATCTACCGAGGCGAATTCCGGAACAGACAAGATGGAGCTCGGGTGAGGTCGACGACATGCGTTGCTGAGCTCGACGCAGACTGAGTTCCATATTGTCCAGCTGTTCGACGGAACTGACCTTCAAAGAGACGTTGATCGGTCTCTGTCTGTATCCTCACACTCGAATGACGTTCGCAATAGAGCGTCTTCTTTGAAGTTTGAGCTCGCTGACGATGGCATCAATCTGTGGCTCTTGTATCTACGAGAAGGTCTGTAGCTAGCAGTGCCAGCTTGAATGAGAGAAGCTAGACGACATTGCATTCAGGTCGAGCTGATCTGTGCTTCGGGAGAGTGGGGGTTCTGTACCAAACTCGAAACGGAAATTATCTCTTGCCTCGACTGACATGATGTGCCTTGAACGCTTCCAAGGACCCTGGCTGAGCTTGCCACCGTAGACGTCGCTCTGCAGGCCTTCTCACAACCATGGAAAGAAGGCCGCATGGCAGTCTGCGAGGAGGAACGGCTGGGGACGTGGAGACTCAACTGGTCAAAGACCCTTGGATGCAGTACTCCACCCTCCGCAAGCTGCTTTCTGGATCATCTTGGCACAGACCACCTGCAAATGGTCGAGTCGAGACGAATCGATTCGGCAGGTCTGCGAACTGCATTCGAGCCCAAGTCTCGGTATGAGACTCTGAACTTCTGATCGTATCTCTGTCTCTGATGTGGCATCGACGCTCGACGGTCGACACAGTATGATGGAATTTCTTGCGGCACGGAGACGTGGAAATCAGTCGCTGTATCAGACACCTCGGCTGTCCACGCGATTCCTTTTTCCGTATCGATAGCGAGCGACAGTCAAAGAGAGATACGCACCTGCGCCTTTCTACTATTACATTCCCCCACTCACACCCAGCGCGGCTGAGTGTCTGATCGCAAGGCCACCTTATCTGGCTCTGCAGCCGCCTTGGTTTCTGGACCCGGCTTGCACTCTTTTCGTCTCGACCAAGGTTGGGCTCAACGCCAGCCGGAGCGCTTAGGTATCCGATGGTTTCTGCTCCGCTCGAATAGTTTCCCGATTGCCATCTGCGCCCATTCGACCCCGAGGCAGCGTCGATATTGCAATACGCAATTGTGAAGACGAGCAGGATGACACCCTCCCCCGCCGGAAGAAGTCGGCGAGATTTCGACCGCCAAAACAAAGCAACGCGATATGCGCCTGTCAAAGAAATCGTGCCCGAAAGTGACCGAATGGTCAAATTCAACTGCGCCGGCAAAACCTGACCAGGGTCGGTATGCAGCTAGACGACTTAGTCTAGCTCCTCCTTCAGCCAACTGTCCTGGCTGGTCTTGTCGATCGACTGCCTGGAGCCTTGATCGCTGGCCATCAGTACCAACCATATTCACCAGGTTACCGTGTAGATTGTCCTGCAGAGTTCTCACGACATCTCAGGGTCCAAAGGAAAAAGCGCTTCCTAAGCGAGGTTAGGTTCCAGGCAGGCACGCAGCCCTTTCCGTCTTCCTAATTTATGGATCTATTTTCTTTAATTCTCTCCTTTTCTTTGACAAAAGATCGGCTTTATCGCGTCGTTGCAGCCTCTCTGCTGTCCTCTCTCAAAATCGACCTCACAGATTTGGTTGCCCCAACCTCGCCCTTTTTGCCTGTTTTCCTTTACCCAAAAGTTCGACGAGCGTCAGGGTCAATTCGCCGGCCCTTGTTGCTTCCCCCGCCTGACGTTTCTCGATCAGAGGCTGGACACTCAACGTGGCTTCATCGATATCGAAGCGGCTGCTCCCGCTCATTCTTCAACACAGCACGAGCTGTCCGGAACAATGCTTACAAGGCCGTGATCGGACAGATCGGCGAGATCGAAACCTCGCCGATGAGGTCCGAATTTCGCCTCATCAAGATGTTAGACCCTAACCCTCTAGTCCCTTCCGGTTTTGGTGAAGCTGTTAGAGCGCGCCGTCCCCTCTGCCACCCGATTGGCTCGAGGGTTTGCAGTCGGAGCCGGCAATTGGCTAAGGCGAGTTAGGCTAAGGGCAAGGGTTGGAAGGGTGCTTTGGAAGAAATGCGTACATGTTTTTTTCTCCGGAAGAGCACACTGACACACATTTCACAAGCACCGACCCGCCCTTTTGTTCTTTCCGGTCAAAGCACCGCCTCAGCTTCTGCCGCTCCTCTCGACGACCACTTTCTACCACCATCAATCAGCTGCCGAAAACCAGGAAGTTGATCGCAGTTGGCGCTCGGAACTCCACTTCGACCCTCTCTCGATCGTTTGCAAAGCACCCGTCCAGGGTCGCAAGAATAACCACGCAATGCAGGCCTCGGGAGCGTTGAGAGCTGCTGGACAGAGCAGTCGTGCTGCAGCGTCAAGAAGCGTAGCTCGTACGGCATCAAGATGTGCTGCTACATCGCACGCATCCTCAGCGACGGTCGGTCCTCTGGCATCGTGTAGCCGCTCCTCATGTACAGCCTCTGTAGCGAGACGGCAGCAGCACCTCTTCACTACCGTCCGAATGCTGCATCAATCACATATGCTGCTTCAGGCACAGAAGTCAGCGTCACCATCCACGAAGCAGCCGTCCACAGCCTCGACCTCAAAGCCACAACCCACAACATCCACTACACAATCTTCCACATCAGAACCCACACAGCAACTAGCAAAGGCAGACTCCACCTCGACCGAAGTCACCGATTCGAAACCCAACAAGACGCTGACAGAAAGAGCAAAAGAGCTGTGGGCGACAGCAAAGTATCTGTTCAAGTTCTACTTTAACGGTGTCAAGCAAATCTGGGCGAATCGAACTCGAGTGCAACTGGTACGAGCCCGCGTAGCAGACGGTGGAGCACCGCTCTCACGAGAAGAGTCGCAGTTGATACACACGCACCAGTCGGATATGCGCAAGCTGCCCTTGTTCCTGTTCATCTTGTTGATCCTGGAAGAGGCGTTGCCATTGGTGGTCATCTGGGCTCCAAGCCTGTTGCCCTCGACGTGCATCTTGCCCAACCAGCTGACAAAGATCCGCATGGGAAAGGAGGTGAAGCGCGCAGAAGCATTCGCACAGCTCGAAAAGTCGGAGAGTCTCAAGCAGCTCGTCCCTGTAGTGCAGGAATCTAGCGATGGAGCAAGGTTGACGGAGGCGCATTCCGGAGAAGCATCGGCAGATGTCTTGCAGAAGATCTCGGCTGAGGATCTGGCACGACTGGCGAAGATGTTTTCGCTCCCCACGTGGGGTGGATCAAGCATGATCCGACGACGACTCGATACCCACCTCTCGTACGTCCGACAAGACGACGAGCTCATGTGCGTCGACGGCTACAGCGCCATCCCGCAGCACGTCGATGCCCTCGCCAAAGCGTGCGGGGAACGCGGACTGCGCTGTTCCGGCATCGAGCACCGCGAGATGTTCGATTCGCTCCGACACTGGCTCCGCCTGACCACGCGCAACCCAGACACGCGCAGCCTCTCGAACAGCTCGATCGCCCTCCTCCCCATGCAGCTGTACAACCCCGCCTCGCTGCAAGACGTCAAGTCCGAACTCGAGGCCGAAAGCAACCGCGGCCTCATAGACAAAACAAAGGACGTCCTCAGGGAAGTCGTAGAGGAGGAGAAAAAGGTCGCCCACAGAGAGGAAAAGAGCAAGATCGAAGAGCACAACAAGAAACACCACCAGCAATAGATTCGATCAACACCCCCACCACTTCGCACCCACGCGCGGCATATGTACTTTCATACACAATCTAGCTAATTACCACCCATCCATCAACAGCTCTTCATGCTCTGCTCATCAGTTCGTGCACGCACTCAGTCACTGAACATTGGAATAGCAAAGATGCGTTGAATGAATAATACAAATGGGTTTCAACTTCTTCCACCACACCCGGCTCTACTCTTCACATCTCCATATCACCCATCGGTTCGTGATCGCTAAAGCTTCCGACATCGGACATTTCGTCCTCCTCGTCCTCGTCCTCATCCTCCTCCTCACCCGCTGCATTGGCCGCTTCCCTCGTCGCGAATCGCTGTACGTAATCCTTCACCCTGGCCTCGTACGTCTTTGGTTCCCTCATCAACAACGCTGCTGCCTCTCCGTTGAGCGGATCGGTCGGGTTCGGATAGCGCAGCAACTGCGGTAGGAAGACTTCGAAGATGTTGATGCAGTCGAACATGGGTGACCAGGTTTGGTTGATGACGTCGAGACAGACGGAGCCTGAGAGTTCATCGATGTTGGGATGGAAGATCTTGTTCATGAAGCCGATCGAAGGCGATTTGTACGGATACTGGTCTGGAAGTTCGACGTGGATCTTCCAGACACCACCGGCGAAAGGTGCTATTGAAAATCAAGCAGGAGAGAAGGGTGAATTCGAGGGTGAGTCGAAGTTTTAGAAAAGCAGGGTTGCGATGCTCGTATTTGGGGCATACTCACTTTCTTGTGGTCCGTGGAAACGAACGTAGAACTCCTGCATGCTATCGTTGATGAGTGTGATCTCGTAGTCCGACATGAGGCTGTGCGGTGAAAGGGAGAGAGAGGCAGACGGTAAGAGTCGGACATTCAAGACATCGCTTGCAGACCTGTGATGATGCACTTACAGCTTCATGACGTCCGTCTCGATACGACGCTTTGGAGACGTCATTGTGGTCTGCAGCAGTCACTCGGCAAGCGTTGCCAGAGCTGAAGGCCTGCGAGTGGTTTGTGGTGAAGGCGTTGATGGTTTGCGGCTGCGCACTCGATGCGAATGCTGAGAACGGATGCCTTGCTCGATGGTAGGTCTGTGCGGTGACCTATCGCAACTCTGCTTGATGCTGTCGGTTGTGCGAAATGGAGTGTATGCGTATGAACTGCCGAGTATGGCTGGTGTCTTGTCAAGATCGATGAGGGGAGAGGTCAAGGCGGTGGTTACGAGAGGTAAACTGACAGATGGTGCAAGAGCAAGGTGTAGGTTGAGCGGGATGGTGCGAGTTGCAGGTGAAGTGTGCGGGTTGAGGGTGCGAGTCAGGGTCCGCCGATCCAGCTGCTAGGTTAGCTGGTTGCTCACTCGCTATCTTGCTACGTTTCCAGTTGGTTGGTTGGTTGCTCGCTCAGCCGTGAAACGACAGCGCTGCGCTGTGACTTTTTCTCCAAAAATCCACATTCACGGTCCCTAGACCGGTCAATTTGTCTCACTCTGAGTCGATTGCGGCAACGTTGCGCTCCGCTGTGCCCAATTGGGGGTTGGATCGATCTGACGCTCGCGCCCTCGTGACTGTAATGCGTAAGTGTGCGTGAGAAATGATATCGCCATTTCGGGACAGAGAGCGAGCGCGAAAGGGGACCTGCACGGTGACCGACCCTGCAGCCCACTCGCCAGACTCGAAACGCATCCCACTCGCGCAATCGCTTTGGCTTGTCAGATAATTGCGACCACCGCTCCATGAGAGAGCACATTTGCCAAAGTATACACTTAGGCCCTTCTTCATGGACCCCCTTCCATTCCCCTCTCTCCCTAATTGAGGATTGCAAGGGGATCGCGGGCCGTACCCGAGCTGAATGCCGATAGGAGCCAACCGGGGCGAGACAGCAAGGCGCTTCGGCAGAGTGCCAAAGTGGAGGTGTTGGACCCTTTTTTCTGGCGCTGAAATTCGGATCGCCCACCGGTCCATTGAAAGCCTGGAATGATTTCTCTCTCGCACGATATCAAAATCACGTGAAGCTCCGTGGCCGTGAAGCCGCTCGCTCGCAAGAACATCAACGTTGGAGCATACGAAGCTTTGACCAACCTGCGACATCATCAACCTGTCAAGCCGAGCGCAGTCACCGACCTCTCCGTAACAAACAGCAAAGACGCTATCGCATCGGCACTCGGCCACATAACAGAACAAGCCGTCAGCAAGGACTCTATCTCGGCGCCCACTCGTACAGAACACATTACACGCAAACATGGACGCACAGGACATCGTATCCAATATCGCCTTCACCACCTCAGGGTCGCTCGTCGACTGTGTCGACAAGAAGATGCTTGTGGTGTTGCGAGATGGGAAGAAGCTCATTGGAGTGCTTCGATCCTATGATCAGTTTGGTAGGTAGTCCAAGGGGCATGTTGTCAACCTGGCATCGTCGCTTACAGAATCTCTCCTCTCGTCCTCCGCCAGCCAACCTCGTATTGCAAGACACAGTAGAGCGGGTATTCGTCGGCAACCGGTACGGAGACATCGCACGGGGCGTCTTCCTCGTACGAGGAGAGAACGTGGTTCTCATGGGGGAAATCGTAAGTTGCATCCTAACCTAGCACGCCGCCTCCTCTTACTCGTCTACAACTTGCCGATCTAACTCCCATCTTTCCCTCATCCTCGCCTCTCTCTCGCAACTACAGGATCTGGATGCGGAAGACGAGATCCCACCATCCATCGCAGCACCATTGCCGCCATCCGCTCTGCCACAGCTCCTCGCAGCAAAGGAGGCAGAGGCGGAATCAAAGGCAAAGAGCGAAGCAAAGAAGGCCGACATCCTGCGTATAGCTAGAGGCTTCTGCGCCGACAAGAGCGGCGATGGAGACATGTACTAGTTTCCGGTTCCACCTGGATATATTTCACCCGCATTTCTCTCCTCTCATTGGATGTCGTCTGTCGCCGTACGCAGATCAATCTCAATTGTACATTACACAATGACCAGCAGCTCTCATGGGTGATGGCGCGCTCACGTATTGTCATCTCATCAGCAGAGACAATCTGCGGAAGAGCAGCGTTCAGGAAGCTCGACAGACATGCTCACGCAGACGCATACATGGATCGTTTGAGCGTAGGTCTCTATTGTGACTTTCTTTTCGAACAGCCTCGACTCGACGATAGATTCCTTCTTAGTTGTCGGCCATGATCATGTCCCAAGCGATGGGCTTGTACTCCGTCGCCAGCTCCTTCTCGTGGAACCACAGGCCGATCTCCTTGGTGGCCGACTCGTGCGAGTCGGAAGCGTGGATGATGTTGCGACCGACCGAGACGCAGAAGTCGCCGCGGATGGAACCGGGTGCGGCGTCGAGCGGGTTGGTGGCACCCACGAGGCGACGACCCTGGCGGATGACGTCCTTACCCTGCCACACCATGGCGACGACGGGAGTGCCGCTGGTGATGTACTTTACCAGACCGCCGTAGAAGGGCTTCTTGGCGAGGTCGATGTAGTGCTCCTTGGCGAGCTCCTCGGACGGGATCAGAGTCTTGAGCGCCACGAGCTTGTATCCACGGCGTTCGAAGCGGCTGATGATGTCGCCGACGATCTGACGAGAGACACCATCGGGCTTGATCATGACGTACGACTTTTCGGTCGACGTACCGAGCTCACCGGCGATGGTGGTAGGGCCCTCGAGGTGGACGGAAGGCGCAGCGAAGGCCGAGTAGGTGAGAGCACCTCCGGCGGCGAGGGCGGCAGCACCCATGTAGCGACGAGCAGAGGCAGTGCCAGTGCTGGTAGCCTGGGTCGAGAAGGCACGCACGGAGGCGGCACGGAAAGCAGGAATGGCAGTACGAGCGAACATTTCGGTGTTTGGAGGAGAGTGATGGTGGTGAATCGAAGTCAACAGGAAGCGGTTCTTCTTGGTTTCTTCTTGAATATCGCAGCGCTTTGTCGATCGATCTTCTCGGCTTTCCTCCCGCCTTCCGAGCACTGACCACGTTTCTCGTCCAATTTTTATTTAGCCAGAATTTTTTGAGGTGTTAATTTTTCAAGATTTTTGGTTCACATCTTCTTGCAGACCCTTTCGCATTCAGCATCCTTTTTGCCCACCACCAGCATCTTCGACGACATGGCTGAAGCGCATCACCCTGTCGGAGGAGGTGACGCATCCATGGATCCTCCAGCACCAGCTCAGAATGGCACAGCGCCGCACCTCTCAACGACACTTCCAACCTCGTCGACCAGCGACCTCCCACCCGACTCGGAACTGGTCGCATCCCTGCCAGTCTACCTCAGCAAGTCTCTCCTCGGCGACTCTTCTCTGCACGTCTTCCAATACCCAATCTATCCACGAGACAGACCGCTTCCGGTACCTTACTCGGCAGCTGCTCGAGGCCTCAAAGTGTCGAGCCGATGGCGACCACGAGCCAACCGTGTGGAGGTGGAACTGCCGCTCGACGTTCGAGAGGAAGTGTACAACACCGACCGCGGAACCGAATTTGGAGCAGGAGCCGAAGTCTTGGCGCAAAAGCAGGCACGAGCTGACGCAGCACACGGAGGTGCCGCAGCGACGACTGAACCTGTCGCTTCCGGCAGCAGGAGTCGAGTCAAGCAGGAAAAGGATCACGAAGCGCAGTCGAACCGCGGACACAAGAAGCTCGAGAAGATCAAGCTCGAGAGCGCACAAGTGCCCAACGCTACCGAATACATGGTCGGCGTCATCCGCGATCAGGCGCTCCACCTCACGCGCCTCGAGTCGATCGTGCAACTGCGGCCCTCGATGAACTACCTCGATGCGCTGGACGAGGCACGCGAAGCAGAAAAGCGGCGAGACCGAGCTGCGCTAGCCGGCGAACTCGGCTCGGACGAGGAGGACGAAGACGAGCTGATCGAGATGGAAGCTCCCGGTGAAGGATCTTCCCGAACTAAAGCGAAGAAGGACGTCAAGAAGCCGACGGCACAGACTCTCAGTGTTGCGTTGCGCACCGATCCGAATGCGAAGAAACCCGGTGGGATGATGATGGGCGGCGGCGGGACGAGCGAAGCGCGCGACTTGCTCATGGCAGCTCAGCGAGAGGCGGATGCCGAACGCTGGATCGATCTGGATTGGAGGGAACAGGGTTCGCACGAGGCGCAGCAGATCTTTGATGCACAGCTGTTTGCCGGGTCCAAGACCGCTTTGACGTGCAAGACTAGGCCCCGAGATTACCTTCTGCATGCCCTACCCTGATTCCGACCATCTGTAATTGTATACTAGCATGTCATCGCTATGCACTCGGTGCTATCGTCATTGTCCGTCCTGCTTTGCAAAGATCACCCTCGAACGACGTTTTGAGCAGCATCGAAAAGGTCACAAACGCAGTGCCGCACGATCCACAAACCTAACATCAGTGGAAATTTCACTGCCTCCTTTTTCACGCTGCAGATGCTCGAAAGTGGAGCACCGTCGTCTGCCGGAAAATCGGAGCGCTTGAGCCAGCACAAGTCAGCGGCTTGATGCGGGGCAAAGGAGGAATGTCGCACCTTGTCATGCTTTCCTCCAACCATCATCTCTTCCTATCTGACCACCTGACGTAGCTCAACAGGGTTGATCACATCCCACAGGAAATTTGATCGAAGATGGACGACGTCTCGAGCTCGCCGACGTCCGGCAAGGCTCGAACGTCGCTGTTCAGCGCATCGCGCTTCGCATCCTCTTCCCCCTCGCCCTCCGGACGACGGCTCTCCTCGTCATCCTCACAGATCGGCACGCCGTCCTCCGAAGTGTCTAGCTCACGATCTCCGTCCGGTATTTTCCAGCAGACGTCTATGGCGCTGCAATATTTTGCCATCGAGTCGGTGCTCGCTGCTTCGGCTGCACCGCCTCGACTACCCGTAGCGCAGAACAAGGAGCCGTTATCGCTCCCGACAACGACAAAGAACTTCCGAGGATTTGTGCAGAAGTCCGGCCCCATCTTCTGGTTCCAGGATGGAGTTGAAGCGACTCTGCTGTGGCAGGATACCAGTTGGACGTTGATGTGGATGGCTATCTGGGCAGTTGTCTCGATCTACCCGTGGTTGTTGCTCTTGGCTCCCAGTACGATCCTCTCCATCATCCTTGTCATGACCCATCGTGCGCGGTTTCAAGATAACATGACACCCAGCATTCGTATGGAAGTACCCAAGTCCCCATCCACCAAATCATCCGAACCCACCACCACTGCTTCCCCGGCAGACGTCCTCTCCTACTCCACCACCTTCCCCACCAGCACCGGCGAAGGCAACGTCCAACCACCGCTCGTCCCCAACCCTCCCCACGAAGGCACCGTCAAATACTACGAGAACCTGCGCGACATCCAAAACATGATGCGCATGATCATCGACGGCTACGATCTGCTCGCCCCCACCGTCCCCTACCTCAACTGGTCGAGCTACAGTCGAAGTCTGCACATCCTCCAGCTGTCGCTCTTGACGACGGTGTTGATGTTCTTTGTTGCACCGTACATCCCCTTCCGAGCGGTGATGTTTGTCGCGGGTGAGGGCGCGTTCATCTTGAATCATCCTTGGACGAAACCTGCGATAGAAGGCTTGGTGAAGCGGGTGGATACGAGCAGAGAGGGTAGGAAGTTGATCAAGATCGCCAAGGAAGGTGGACATAAGGTGAGGGAGTGGGTGGAGCAAGATCGCTTGGATGACTTTGTGTGGGAGAAGGGGTGGAGGAATGTGGAGATGTTTGAGAACGAGAGGTTTGTGGGGGGCAAGAGGGCGGCTAGTTCTAGTGGAGTGGTGGGGGGATGGAGTGGGCATAATCTGAGGATGGGGGAGAGGTTGCCGTGGACGAAAGGTCCGGATGGATGGAGCAGCGATGAAGTGGAGGTGTTGCCAGGCAGTCGGATCGATGTCAGGTGAGTCCCGAACCTTTCCCGATCGAGATTGTGAGAGAAACTTCTTTAGCTGACCTTTCCTTTTTTTGCGTCAAAACAGCAGGCAAGTAGCGATGAAGCTCGAACCCGGTTGGGAGTGGATCCCCGGCGACGACTGGAGGATCGACTGGGGCGGCAGCTGGTCCGCCGTAGGCACCGACGATCAAGGGTACGTGTACACGGATGGTAGCTGGCAGAAGCCCGCGAGCTATTCGTACGGTCATGGCGGCGGTGTACCCGACTACCCGCCTTCGATCTTTGATGTGCAGGGTGAGGCAGACGACGACGATACCGAGACGTTGCTGGATGGTGAGGAGGGGACGGAGGCGGATGCGAGGAGCACGATCTTCCCGTTGAGCGCCGGTGTGGTGGATCACGATCCGAAGAGCAAAGCAGAGACCAGGAGGAGGAGGTGGTTGAGACGCGCCGTTAGAACTGCCGTTTGAAAAACACACTGCTTGCATCCATCGCTTTCACTGCGTCACAATCACTCGATTCGTCAACACGACCTCTTGATCACGATGAAAAACCTTATTTTGCCATTACATGTGTGTCAAGATCAAGTGCTGGTCTGGGCTAGACCGTACAACCCCTGAACCGCCCTCCTGAAAAACGTCACGTTGTAGTCGATCAACCCGGTCTGCTTGGCATGCACGTCCGATTGGATCAGCGCTATCAACGCCAACCGATGATTCAGCTGCCAGAAGCACAACGACCTATCCGGCTGCAGCCTCGTCACCGAACTAGCCCACCTCTGCACCGGCCCGCCTGCGGACGACTTGCCAGCGACGCTCGGCGGAGTGTCGACCGTGTTGGCCTTGCTTTCCTTCGACATGCGCCCGAGCAGGAATCGGCGTGCGGAAGAGGGCGACGTGGACAGCTGGAACGCCGAACTCGATCCACTTGCTGCAGGAGTCGCCGCTTGCGATGGAGCCGCTGTCGCAGAGTCGTTCGATACTCCCGCGTACAGACCGGCGAACTTGCCGAGGAATCCCGCGTAGTCGAACACCAGGTCGAACGACGCCGCGTCGAACGGCGCAGAGTCCGATCCGATGTACGTCCGCGTCGGCAGATCGAACAGGAACGCATTCTCGAAGCGACACGTCGCACAGATCGAATCGCACACCTGCTCCATCGACTCTGCCAGCGACAGGTTGCGTCGTAGTGTCGTCGCAACTGCTGCTGGACGCGTGGGCTTATCGCCATCCGCAGCGGACGCCGCTTGTGTCGCTCCATTCGTCGGCTCCGCATCGATCGGTTCTTCCGGCTTGACCTTGTGCGCCAGACTCTGCTGTACCTTGCTGATGGCTACAAACACACTGGTATCGTAGATCGACGTTGCGTGGCAATGCAACCTCACTGCCTGATCTAGGTTGATCTGCCCCGGTTCGGGTGCCACATCCGAGCGATGCCCACCCGCTGAAAAGCTCGAGAACTCGGACGCGCTCGCATCGTAACCCCCACCGCCCGAACTATTCCCGCCTGCAGCTGGCGATCTCGAGAAGCTAACATCCTTGCTCTTGCTTCTACTCCTGTGCTTTCCGTTCTTCTTATCTGCTTCCTTGACCGGCAAAGGTTCAGGATACGACCACGGTTGAGCGATAAAGCTCGGACTGCTGTCCACCAGATCATCGAGCACTTTGCCCTGGATCGTCGAGAGCGTATCTTGGCGATAGTCGTTGGAGTATCCATCGATCTTGTGGACAAATACGTGAAACTCGATGGTCTGGTTCTCGGCGAAGGCGGATAGGATGATGGATTGAAGCTTGGACAGGGCCTCGTAGTAGTCGTCCTGCGAATCGATGACGAATACGACGGCAGAGACTTCGGTCCATGGGAGAAGCTCGGGTGTAAGCCCAACGCCTATCGCTCCTGCAGCAGCCGCTGCGGCCGAGACTGATCCGGATGCTACGCTGGCGATGTTCTGGCTATGGGTGGGAGCATTTCGAGCCGGGACAGGAGGTGGTGGACCGGCACGACCGGCAGCAGCAGTGGAGAGCGGGATCCCTTTCTCCAATCGGACATCACCCAAAAGAACACGGCTGGGAGTGTCGATGATGCGGATTGGCAGGAAGCTATCAGAGAGGATGAAGCTGGGCTTTGTGGTGGATTCGAGGAAGACAGTGTCGTCCGGGTGAAGCTCGTTGTAGACGACGTTGAGGATGGAGCTCTTGCCGGATCTGCGCAACCCGATGACGGGCACTTGCAGCCTTTTGGTGTCCATCCTTTGCAATGAGCGACGCCGTTGATGGGACTGATCGAGGATTGATGGTGGAAGTTGTGGGTGAAGCGGTTGCGAGGGTGTGGCCCGTCCACTTGTGCAAGTCGATGGCTGCGTGTGGAATCTCTTGTGCTGCGCTACTCCACATTTTCCGGATTTCGGGGTTGCGGTGCTACACAAATTTTGGCTTTCTTCCACCCTTGCTCCTCTTCATACCCACATCCGCCATCTACCATCGCCTGCAGCGTCCATCCCTCGCTCAGGAGGACTCCAGCCTCGAGCATCATTGTCACACGGCTTCAACATGCCGCCCAAAAAGGCAACAGTCGATAAGAGCACCACCATCCGCGCCGCCTCTCGCAACAAGCAGCGCCCCGCCCACCACTCTTCTTCCTCCGCAAGCCCCTTCGGCTCGTCCTCTGCATCATCGCTCGCATCATCACTGTCATCACTATTCGTTCCTCAGCCTCACGGAAAGGATGCGGCTCTAGCGTCGCTCTTGGGTTCAAGCTCAAAGCTGACGTCGAACCTCGGCCAGGCGGCTGGGTTGGCTGCTTTCGGATCGTTCACACAGCCGCAGTCGCATGCTACGAGCGCAAGTGTCCAGACAAGTCTCGACGATAGGCAGAAGGGCAAGAAGAAAGACGTCTCGACCAGGGTTCCGGCTCCTTCGGTCGACAATGTGACCAAACAAGACGTTGCAGGACAGCAGGAGGCGACGGCGTCGGCGTCGGGCAGCAAACAACCTGATGCTCATGTTAAGAAGGATCGCGTGCAAAAGCATTCAAAGGGCGCAGTCGCAGCTACATCAGGTGTTCCGCCGAATAGAAAACCGGTGTTTCGACCTGTACTGGCGAGCTCTACCGCCGTGAGCTGGCCCGAGATGCCCGTTGCTGGATCCAAAGTGGTGCTTCATACGCTGTTGGAGGTTCTTGCAAAGGCGGATGTCCAAGCAGCGCTGTACCGCGATTTGGGGAGGAGGTCACGCGCGGGGTCGTCAAAGCCAGGCGAAGGTGCACGAGGCGAGGATGTGGACATGGAAAACGGAGCGGACAAGGTCGCGCCTGTACAAGTCTTGGCTGGGATCAACAGCATCACGCGTGCTATCGAGGACGATATCGCCCGCGATCTGGCACGGATACAAACCAACACCTCGGAGGACAAAGGCAAACAAGCGCAGACTGATGCAGCACCGCCCAGCGTTCGAATCGTCTTCGTGTGTCGTCACGACCTACCCTCACCAAGCCTGATCTCGCACCTCCCAATGCTGGTCGCTGCTCGGAACGCCGTCCTGCACTCCTCCCAACCGGACCTTCCCGGCGGTGTACTCCTCTTCCCCCTCCCCTCCGCCTCCGAACCCCTCCTCGCGCAAGCGCTCAACCTCCGCCGCACCTCCCTCTTCGCCCTCACCTCCGCCTTCCCTCCCCACCACCTCGATCACCTCCTCACCGCCATCCAACGCGAAACATCCTCCACCTGTCTCCCACGCGCTGCCTGGCTCGAAACCGCCATCCTCTCTTCCACATCCTCCGACACCAATCTCACCTTGCTGCAGAGACCAACGTCGATCAAGCTGTTACGCACCACCCAACCAACCGATCTCAACGCATGTAAAGCAGCAAAGAGGACGAAGAGGAAGGAGAGATCGGTGAGGTGGAAGAGGAAGAAGATGGCCGCGGTGCAGCAGGTTAAGGGTTTGAGGAGGGAGTTGAAGATGGAGGAGAGGAAGAGGAGGGCGTCGAGGAGGCTGGGTAAGACAAATCAGAGGGAGGCACAAGCGTGAGTCTTCGTGTCGCTGCAGTTCAGCGTAACGGACGCATTTTCAGTGTATTGCAATGGATCTCGATTTGCACGGCGTGTCAGCGACTCTTGGGGTGGAATGGAGTGGCATTTTTCAGTGCAAGCAGCGCGATGGTCCACAGGCCACAGCGTGCTGTAAGACTTCTGCGCACTGTAAGATTAGAGATCGAGATAGAGTTCGTTGGACATACAGAGCGACGGAAGCAACAGCCATTCCTGATTACTGTACTAGGTGAACGTTCATCTGCGCGCACGTCAATTCTCGGCGTCTTGGAAGTCGTCTTCGTCATCGTCCTGAGCAGCAGCGACATCGTCCTTGCCTGCTGACGATGTATCGTAGCCGACCAACTCGTGCTCCCCGTCCAGCGCCTTCCTGCCTTCTTCTGTGAGTTTGGGCCGTCCATCCGAGATGTCGGCATCAAAGAAGCGCGGCGTGAAAGTTTCGCCTTGCCTCTTGCGTTCGGCAGCCGTGTTGCGTTGCTTCTGCTCAATCTCCTGCTTTTGCTTGGTGGCCTCGCTAAACTTCTTGGACAAGATGGCCTGCGTGACGGGATCCCAGATCCTCCGACTCTCCATTTCGTCCTGTGCCGACAGCGGCCGTACCGACTTGGAGATGGGATCGACATCGTTGACGTTGAGCAGCAAGCGTGCGTCCTTGTCTCCTTTCTTCTTGTATGTGATCTTGCCTTTCCAGCATCCTTCAAAGGTTGCCAAAACCTTGTCCGATGGCACCTGCTTGGCGCTCGTGTACTCTTCTGCGTCGTCGTTGGGTCCGTATTCGTAAATGACACCTTCTAGCGCATATTTGGCCTTGGAGATCCAGCTCTCGTCCTTGTACTCAACGATGGCGCGCAATCGTGTCCCGTCGTCTCCCTCGCCCTTATCCCTTTTGCCACCTCGACATGTGACGAAGAGGTTGTCGCAAATGGCCACCCAGAGGCTGCCTCGCAAGAGGCCGTTGATGGATGCGGTGGGGTGGGTGATCTGGTACTCTTCACCCGCAGCACCGCACTTTGCGTTGTCGGTGAGGCGAAGGAAGATGCCCTGGTTCTGCTCGCCGGGAAAGACTTTGACGCTGGTACCGGTAAACTTGGCACCGAGCTGGTCGACGCCGTACAATTGCACACCTGCGTCTTTGGCCTCGCAGAAGAAGGAGGAGATGGGCGGATGGTGACTGACCTGCTCGGTCAGGAAACAGAGACGCTGTTTTCCGGCGCGCTGTATGTTGGTGGCGGCATCTGAAGCTGAGACGTTGTCATTGCCTTCGAGATCGTCGCTGGCCCCTGTGGATGCAGTGGACGCCGCCGAGGTGTGCGTCTCGGAGGCGTCTTTGGTGGTACTCTTCTTGCGACCAAGCAGCTTTGAGAGACCTTTCTTTGCGGTGCCCGTCGGGTTGGAGCTCTCTGAGCTTACGCCTTTGATCGAGGCAGGGCGCGACGACTTGCTGTTGTTGTCTTGGGCCTGGACGAGAGGCGAGGGAGGTGCGCTGCCCTTCTTGGCTGGCAGGGTGGGAGTGCGAGCCTGAGTGGCTACGAGTGGAAGCGGTTCGGGAGTGTCGGTGGAGAGCGCTTGTACGGGAAGGATGTGCGAGTCTGCCAACTTGACTGGCTCAAAGTCCCAGTGGCAGCGGAAGTGCTCTCCGAGGATCGAGTTGTAGGGCTTGCATACTTTACCCTTTACATACTTGAGCTCCTTGGTGAAGGTGAAGCGGAGCACGGCGAGCATGCGATCGAGCGGGTCGTCGAGGTCGGCGACGAGTGTGAAAAAGTCGCCGCGATCGAGGTAGTTCCAGTATTCGAGGTTGGGCACAGGTTCCAAAAGGTTGGCAGGAAGCGAGATGCGGATAGCAGCGATATCCTTGACTCCGACCATACGTTTGAGGATACCCATGAGCGTCCTGAGCTTGCCCGAGTCGCTTTGATCCTTATCAGCGGCGGCACCGAGCTCTTCTTCGTCGGTCATCTGGACTGCCTCGGGTGCAGCAGCGATCTCGTCTGCTGTTGCATCCTTGTCGCTCGTCGCTACGGCAGGAGCATCTGTAGCTGCTGCCGACATGGTGGTGACGCTGATCCAAGTGCCGTGAGTATGCCGATCAATCCACAGAGAAGCAGCTGGGTAGATATGCACGGATCTAAGGAAGTGAGCGCTTCAGAGATCGTTGTTCCGCTGATCGATGGACGTCCGTGGGCAAGAGACTCTCCTTGAACGCGCGAATGAGACGGCGCAGATGGGTCGACGAAGGGAGAAACGGCCAGCAACAGCAACGATGGTAGCGGTAAGGGCAGATGATCAGCGAAGGGGATGGGCGTAGAAAGCAAAGGTCGATCTTGATCGCAGTGGCAGCATGGACGGTGAGTTGGACAGAGGCTGCGGGCGGCTGTGGTTCAATTCTGGGGAAATTCGCCTGTTGGCTGAAACCCAATAATATGCGTGCACGGTCGTGGAGTGTGATAAATGCACAGCGATGCGAGTCCAGAGTGTACAATTCCGAACAACACCAAGCTGCAGCATTCAGGACACAAGACTTGATGAGGGGCTGTCTGCCTTGACCCGTTCAGGGCGTCGCTTTCAAGTAATGTGACGTTGTTGTCGCGGGCAAATTTCAGAATTGATTAAATATTTCCATGGCAAGGTCTGTGATTCGGCTTGGCTTGACATGAGCCGCGCCAAGCTGCACATCATCATCCCGTATCATCGTCCATTCACGCAGAGTGCAGAGTAGTACAGCGCTGTGCTGGGTGGGTAGATATTCCTCGCACCCTCATCTCACAGTCTGCTGATGATACTGTTTAGTCGCTCACCAAGGGGAGAGAGAGGATCGGTTGCTCAGATCGTCAAAAGCAGCGCGCTAAAGTTGTACCAGAAATGAGCCAGAATGTGCACTTTCAGAACAATGGGCGAAGACAGCACGCACGGCACGTCACCGGCTCAACTTCGAGGTTGCAGCTGCAGCGGCGACGCACTCGCAAGCTGCCATGCCAGGGAGACTGTGTGTCAATCTGTCTCTGCCCCTGACACGTTTTGTTCGGAATCGAGAACGTGTCTGGGGTTTGATTGCTATCATAAATGTTAGACCATTCATTGGGCCAGGCATTCTTTTTCCGCTGCAATCGACTCGACTGGAACACGGCCGACAACACATCGAGGAGGGTCCTTTGCATCGGCAAGAGTGTCACCGCGTCACGTCAACAGGTGGGTGTTGCATCTGCACGTTTACCTTCCTAACTTCATCGGCGACTTTCTCACCATCACCATCTTCGCACCCTCGCGAACAATATTGGCGGGCGTCCGCCCCAAAAGCCCCCTTCGCATTGCTGTACCATCGACGTTACCAACACAGAAGCCGTCGCTGGACGTCTGGTTCGGAATTGCTTCCACCCGGCCCGACTCGTCTCTGCAAAACACTGTTGATCGCCGAACGGACCCGGTCCTCCTTCATGACGCCGACGTCACAACGGCTCTGATTCTGTCATCTCACCCCGCTTAGCTTCGGAGCTGGCCCAAAGCTGGCGTCGTTCGCCCAGCATGGGAGGCAAAGACTCGAACACAGCCATGTCCAGAGCGTCGCGCGATGCTGCTGCTGCTGGTGCTTCGTCTCCCTTCGGCTCTGCGTCGGCTTCTCGCACAAGCACCAGTGCGCCCTTCTATCGCCAATTCCTCCCTGCGCAGCTTTCCAACATCTCGCCCAATGACTCGATACCTTCGCTCGACGAGCTCTCGGCGCTCGCCAAACATCTCGGCAGGATCAAGACAGAGTCCGCCGCCCGCCTCTCCCGCCTAGACTCACGCTCATCGGATCCCACTAGGCCCATCTTCTATTCGGCTCCCAACGATCTTTTCAGTCCACCTGGCCTCTCCAGTCTCTCCACCGCCGCTCTCAATCTCCACTCTGACTCGGCCCGCCAGTCAACACCTTCGACCTCATCCTCAAAGAACCCAAAGACGCGCGAGCGTTCCTTTGCCTCACCCGCCCCTTCCTCTTCCACATCGAATCTGAACGGCTCCGCAGCTGGCGCTCTTGCTTCCAAGAATAAGGTAAAGGTCAAGCGTGAAAGAGACAATGACAGCGCCCCCGCCAGCTCCTCCGCACTCTATTCGGGGTCGCACTCGCCCAACAAGCTAGCCGGTGCGGCAGGCAAGGCGAACCCTCGCAGCAAAGCGGCGCGAGCACATAGCTTCGACGTCGGTGCGGACGACGAAAGCATCGCTTCCACCGATCCAGAATGGGATTTCGACGAGGACTCCATGCCCAGTCGGCCTGGCCGAACCTATGCGAAGAACAAGAAGCGCAAACGAAGGGATGCCGGAGCCGACTCCAACGACGACGAGTCCGGCTCCGAATTCGAGGCTGGCGCTCTGCTCGGCGCTGCCGCTACGAACAAACACATCACCTCCTCCTCCGCTGCTGCACCACGTTCAGCCGCAGCAGCTACCAGCGCAGCCGGCACCTCGTCAGGCGGCACTGCAACCCCCAAGATACCCGCCATCGGAATGCGTCTTAAGGCCAATGCAGGCACTGGCAGCGCAGCAGCAGCAGCCCAAACCCCGCCCGGCTTTCCGCGAAAAGCATCCGACGGCACTCAGGTCTCTACCAGGCGCAACAGCGTCCTCCCATCTCCGTCGCCACTACCGTCCACACCGCTCGCGCAGCCGCCGTATGTACCTCCCGTTATCTACCAGCCAGCGCCCGGCTGGGAGTTGCCGGCCCGCACGCCAGCTACCTTCATGCCTGCTCTGGAAAAGTCGCGTAAGCCTCGAGCCTATCCAACCAAGCCCGGCGAGGTCATGGAGGATTTCGCCAACAAGGACTGGAAGGAGAAGGAGCGTGAACGTGATCGACTGCTCGAGCGTGAGAGTGTGGGTCCAGGTACACCAGGTGGCATCGGCCCGGGACAGAGCATGGTCAAGGAGGCTACCGCGGGGAGGAGAGGAGGGAGAGACTTGCAACAGACGCCCATCAACACGTTCTACAACTATGCCGATGCTTTCTTCAAGACGCTCACCGAGGACGACCTCGCCTGGCTTTCGAGCAAGTCAGACGACCACGAACCGTTTCAGATGCCGCCACTCGGACGTCACTACAAGGAGGTGTGGGAGGAAGAAGAGGCGCTCATGGCCAATGGCTCTTTGGATGTCTTTGGCAACTCTCTCGGCGTCATCTCACGCTCGCCCTCCATCAGCATGGGTGCAGGAGGAGGGCTGCCGTTGGACGTCAGCGCACTCGCAGCAGCGAGGAACGGCACCACCGACGATACCAACAAACATGCAGCGCGCGCCGAGCTGGAGATCCCGCCGCCGCCACCGTTCAGGGTCAAGCAAATGTCGAATCAGCATCTAGGTCTGGAGTCGCCCTTGGTGGTCGATGCTCGCAGTGGACCGTTGGCTGAACGACTAGTGGCCTCGCTGCTACCTTCGCACACGGAGGATGCGGTCGACGACACGATGGCGTCCGGCGCTGGACACCAAGCTGGCTCAGCAATACCGCCCGCGCTGATGGCCAGCCTCAACGGACACAATTCTCGACCGGACGACGAGGATGGCGACGATGAGGATGCAGACGGAGAAGCAGACCTGGACTTTGAAGGTGTGGTGCAGGACCAGGATATGGCGACGTTTGAAGAGCGCATCGCAAAAGAGCTCAAAGCGCTCGAAGTGCTCGGCGCCGACGAGAACTTGGACTGGTCTATGCGAGCTGACGACGAGATCTCGACCACGCTGAGGATGGTGCAGCGCGAGCTGGCGCGTCAGCAAAAGGTCAACGAGATGCGCAAGGATCGGCTGTTTGGCATCGCAAAGGACCGCATGGCGTACCAGGATTATCTGAATTGCCTCAACTCGGTGGAAAAGGAGATCGAGATCGGATGGACCAAGCGGCTGCGACAGATCAGGGCGAGTCTGAGCAAGCGCAAGAAGGGCGGTCACAGCTACCACGACGACTCCAACCTTTCGCAGGGGCTCGGCGCCAATGGCGTGTCGTCAGCTAGTGGCACGCCTCAGCCGGGTGCTGCGCCGTACAATGGACCGGTGCGACCCCAGTTGAGCGAGAACATGGTAGGTGCCATGGACCGACGCGAGAAGCTGCAGTATGCGTTCAAAGAGCTCTTCGACGAGGCTCGACACGCTTGGCAGACGCCCACCGAGAGCGTCTATGCCGATTTGGACCTGGACAAAGTCGAGTGATGCTGTGGCTCTCCCGCTAGTAGTCTCGTTCCCTCACCTCGCCCACTCGTTTGTAACAGCAGCTTCGAACCGTGATGTCGAGCAACGCCGTCACCCTCATCCTTCCACCGCACGAACAGTGTCGATCGTACGGATCTGAGCCCATCTGAGACATCGAGATACAAATGTTGCTTGGGAAGCTGTCGAGCGCGAATGTCCGAGACGCGTTTTGGTGTAAGATCTCGAAACAGAGTTGGTCAGGAATTGGGCACACGATTCGATCAAAATTGAAAAAGGAGAGAGCCTTCGAATGAATACATTTTGGCTGACGCAGTCAATTCAAGATTGAGTCTGTTTGCGTTCGGATTGATAAGAAAGGAGCCTGTTGTCTCTGTAAGGAATTTCATTCTACAAAATTGCACGACGCACGGGCTTTGGGCGTGGCGAAGCGAAGCGAAGAGGCAGCACAAGGCGCACCGAGGCGAGTTGGCTGTGTTCGCTCATGGAGCGCATTTTTGGCGTGTTTGGATAGCTGGCTGGCTGGCTAGCTGGCTTGGCTGGGCCATGGCGTGTTCGCTTGTGCTGCTGAGGCTTTTGCTGCGCTGATGTTGCTCGTCCAAGCAAGCGCGGATCATCGCGTTGAATCGTCCAAAGTCACTTTGCCGATGCCTATTCTTCCACCCTCCTATCCACCACACTATACCAACTCAATACTTACGTCAGCACCCGCACATCTCGTTGGCGTCGATCCTTCCATCGTTCCGTCGCATTCGCTCACCCTTTTTGGACCGTCGTAGGCCACTCGTACGCACAACTTCGACGGCCTTGCCAATCGATCGCTTGCAGATCTGGAGACAGATAGGCTCCAAGCTTGTCCTTCCTGCGCCGAACACGCATAGCAACCTCGAAGTAGTCCCGCCATCGTATCTCGCTAGAGCGTCGCATCGACTTGAACCGGGGGCGCACAGTCAGCAGACGTCACGTTACGTTCAGTACGATAAATCTTTCCCCGGCATCCACCACGTCTCAGTCAGCCAGACCCAGTCTACGCCAACATGGAGGCAGACGAGCAGCTATTTCCCATCGCCATTCTCATCGATGAGCTCAAATCAGACGATGTCACGCTGCGCTTGAATGCCATCCACCGCATCTCCACCATCGCTCTTGCCCTTGGTCCAGAGCGTGCTCGTGACGAGCTCATCCCATTCCTCCAGGACTCGCTCGATGACGAAGACGAGGTTCTGCTTGCTCTGGCACAAGAGCTCGGTTCCGGCTTTGTAGAATACTTGGGAGGACCATCATATGCACACCTCCTGCTCGGTCCTCTCGAGAACCTCGCCGCAGTGGAGGAGAGCGTGGTCCGTGAAAAAGTAAGTCACACAGCAGCAGCAGCAGCCAAACGCAGCCATGTCGACGGCTGTCATTCTGGCCGTCGAACGCACCGCTTCAAGGGCTTGTATTCTAGGTCGAGAGCCTAATTCGGTGTCTCTCGGCATGCTCCTCGTCTACTCGAGTCGGCACTGACTTCCCCTCTACTCCGCCCACATTCACATCATTACAGGCAGCTGAATCGATCGTCAAGATCGCCGAAGTTCTTTCGGAAGCTCAGATTGAAGAGCACTACATTCCGCTTCTGAAGCGACTCTCCGGCGGCGATTGGTTCACATCGCGAACTAGCTCCACCTCCCTCTTCTCTGCCGTCTACCCGAAAGCAAAGCCCGCCACACAAGACGAGCTCCGCAAGATGTTCACTGCCCTCTGCAACGACGATACCCCCATGGTCCGACGAGCCGCCGCCCGTGATCTCGGCCCATTTGCAAAGAACCTCTCCAAGGAGCTGGTCGTCTCGGACATCATCCCGCTCTACCGAAAGCTCTCGTCGGACGACCAGGACTCGGTGCGTCTGCTCACTGTGCAGGATCTCATCGCCATCGCCGAATCGCTCAACCACGACGAGTCCAAAAACTACCTGTTGCCGTCCATCCGCAGCGCGGTTCAGGACAAGAGCTGGAGGGTACGATACATGGTTGCGGATCACTTCGTCAAGCTCGCTTCGGCCGTGGGTGAGGATGTGGTGCGGGACGAGCTTGTTATGGCGTTCGTTCACTTGCTCAAGGACAACGAGGCCGAGGTACGAACGGCAGGCGCCGGCCAAATCCCCGGTTTCGCCAAGCTGGTTGACCAAGACATCATCCTGGCGCGTCTCATGCCCTGCGTCCGCGACCTCGCGGGCGACAACTCACAGCATGTCCGCGCGGCGCTCGGTATGCACATCTCGGGCCTGGCGCCATTGCTCGGCAAGGAGGCCACCATCGAGCACCTGCTACCCTTGTTCCTCCAACTGCTCAAGGACGAGTTCCCAGACGTGCGTCTCAACATTATCTCCAAGTTGGAGCAAGTGAATGAGGTGATCGGCATCGACCTTCTGTCGCAGTCGCTGCTCCCCGCCATCGTTGAGCTGGCGGAAGACAAGCAGTGGCGCGTTCGACAGGCCATCATCGAGTACATTCCTTTGCTGGCCAACCAGCTCGGCGTGCAGTTCTTCGACGAGCAGCTGAGCAACCTGTGCATGTCGTGGCTCGGAGACACTGTTTTCAGCATCCGCGAGGCTGCCACTGTCAACCTCAAAAAGCTGACGGACGTGTTTGGCGTCGAGTGGGCGAGACAGACCATCATCCCCAAGGTGCTGCAGATGGGTACGCATCCCAACTATCTGTATCGCATGACGACCATCTTTGCCATCACCACGATGGCGCCATCGCTCGACACACCCGCCATCACGGGAGACGTGCTCGAGACGGTGCTGCCCATGGTAAGCGATCCCATCCCCAACATTCGCTTCAACGTCGCTAAGGCGTTCGAGGTGTTGTCGAGCGTGCTGGTCAAGACGCCCGAGGGTAAGGAGGTGATCAAGACCAAGATCTCACCGGCGTTGGAGAAGTTGAAGGAGGACTCGGATGCCGATGTGCGATTCTTTGCTCAGAAAGCGCTCGACGCCGCAGCTCAGTCGTAGTGTTTCCAGTGAAATGGCAGTTAAAAAAACAACCACAGGAATGACCCGCATCCTCTTGCCCTCGCTCGCCTTCTCCATACATGTCGTTCCGCTTTGGCTGCTGTACGCAATCGAACAAAAGGTATCTAAATGGAGGTTGAGAGGCTGCGTGTGAAGTAGACAGCAAGGTGTGCGATTTTAGGACTTAATTTTGCAGCCTCCATTTTTTGGGAGGGCAATTTTCAAACGCAATCACTAGTCGATGGTCAGAGTTAGCTCTGAGCAGGACTCATGCTTTAAAATCTTGCGACAGCTGCTCTCCTGCAAAAGACGACGCCGATACTGTAAGCGACACTCAGATCACACTTGCTCTTTGACAGAGCAACATGGACGATCAAAGGCATTTGTATAGGGTCCGAGATCCGGGGTAATCAGGACGAATACATGACGGTGATGGAAAGATTTAAGCGCTCTCGATCTGCTGGATGTAGTCGGAAGAGTCACCCTCTCCTTCGTGCTTCTTGAGGATCTGTGAATGTCAACACCGATCGAAGTGGATGCAGAGACAGCAGCAGGTCAAGTGATAAAAGCGAGCGAAAAGGTCAGCGTGAGTATTGAGGCAATCAGTCTGAACCGGAGGAGGGAGAGGAAAAAACCGTACCGCAAGAAGGGCCTCGACGTAAGCCTTCTGGGCGTCCTCCTTGGACATGCCCTGGTTCTTGTTCCAGGCCTCCCACTTGTACTTTCCGGTCAAGTCTATCACGTCCAACACCACAACACAAATAGCGACATTTCCGAGTGTCAGTCAAGGTTCCTTCACCAAAGCCTCATCAGCTTGTGTAAAGCAAAGACTTACCGAACATGCCGGGCTTCTTGGTGTTGACATCACCAATGGTAGCCTGCTTGTAGCTGTCGACATCAGACAGAAGAGATGTTCAGAGTCAATGTTGTTTCAAAATGCAAAGGACTGGCTGGCTCTTCGAGATCGAGAGGTGGGAATCAACATACTAGCCGTAGAACTTGAGCTGGTCATCCTGGGTAGGCTGAACAGGTCCATCCTTGGGGAGCGAACCGACGATGGAGACGGCCTTGTTGAACTTGGCTTCGGCAGACATGATGTGTGATGTAGCTTTCGAATTGGTTTGAATTAAAGATGGACGATGGTGTGGGAAGGAGGTAGGGAGGAGAAACGCGAGCCGGCGGGGTAATCGGCGCTGAGGAGGAGGTCCATGCGCATGACGTTTGGTGCTCGTGCACTTTTCACGCCCCAGAGAAATCAGACAGTCCCAACACACATTCTCCAGAGAAATTGGTGCGGTGCGCGGGCCGGATCGACAACGTACAGCTGGGCTGGGTGAAGCAGTGTGGAGGACACGATGGAATTTATTCGCCTGCACAGCACGACTTGCTTGCTTCCTTACAGCGACTAAGACCACGGCCCGATCTTACCGTCAAGCTCTCTATAACCCGGCGACAGCGTCATGAGACCGTCAAATAGCTTTGCAGGCTGTCTCCTGGATTCATGTGACTTGTCAGATCAGGTGAGGCGAAGGCACCGAAGACATCAAGTGTCAAACATCAAATGAGTGTCGGGTCAAAGGGGGAAAGAAATCACTCGCACGAGTGATGTTCGATCACCACACGCGACTGTCCCTTTCATTGGCTGAGTCGATTTGAGCCACGAACGCGCCTCTCGCCGAAACACCTCAAGCGACCTTGCAGCTCGCCTAGTCATCGCCGCCGCTGTCTCCTCACCCATACGCTGTCACAATTGCTTCTCCGACCATTCCAAAGCCCTTCGCGCCTCTGCGAGCCCCAAAGCCCCTTGGCCCTTCCACGGGTCGATCTACCCTTTGGCCGCGACCTGCCCCCGATTCGATTGCCCTTGCCCTCGTCCGGCGGCCGTTCCCTCGCTCGCTCGACGCTTGCCGCCGCCGACTGTCGCTTTCCTGCAAGTCCGTCGGTTAGCCTGACGCTCGGCCCTCTCCCTCCTCGTCCGCTACTGGTTTCTGGGAGGCAACATCTTCGTTCCATCTTCTGGCTTTCTGGTCCAATCGCTGTGAATCACAAGGCTCGCTCAGGATTGAGCTTCTGGGTCCATCGTCTGAACGGAAAGCGCGCATCGACGCCATCATCCTAACGAGCAGAACTGAGTCGGGAAACCATTCAGCAAACCAACATCTCACGCGATCAGGGTCCCGATAACCTAGGGGCAGATATCAAATCTACCACATAGTGCTGAGACTCTCTTTGCTGGCTATCGAGTTAGAGTGACACCTTCAACAGACATCTTGGCTCATTGAGCAGAGCAACAGCGCTGAACGGTATACTCCGGTTGCTTCGACTTTCTCTCTCGTGTCACCCGCGGCATTGTGCAGGACGGAGCCTTTCTTCTAGCGAGGCTGCCTCTCGACGCGAGCCTGTCAACGTGGAGAGCCGGTGCAAGAGCAACACACGGCGCTCCAGAGCCTGTCAGAGCCCTCTGACAGAAAACGCGGGTCGAGCCAAATAATCTAGCCAAGGGCCGGGCGGCGCGATCTTACACTCCCTGTTTTCGCCGTTCGACCAGAGCGACGCGAAGGCTTGGATGGACGACATGGCCGAGCATCAAGCTCAAGAGTCGAATTCCACACGTTTCCCGACACCATCACACCCAACTGCGACATCAGAGCACGCCTCGTCGACCGCATCTCCTCCGCAACCAACTTCGGGTCCTGACATCGCACCACAGCAGCTACATCCTGCACGACCACCGCCAGCCCTCTCACGGCAGCAAAAGCGACAGCTCCTCGATCGTCGCACGCGCGAGTCGTCATCCTCCCTCTCGCCTGCACCCTCGTCGTCCCCCTCTTTATCGTCACCGCAGCTAGACGCCACCTCACAGCGCAGTCCAAAGAAGCGCATACAACCGCGTCGCAACTCTTCCAGGTCGTCCGCCGCATCTCGTCGCGCAAGGTCATCTGCTGATTCGCCTGCAACAGCTGCTGCCTCCACCACACAGCAGCCTGCCCTTCCCGCTTTCCGAGTAGGCGTTCCCACACCGCTCGATCCGGCCAGCTCGTCTTTGCATCGATCAGCTCCGCCGCTCGTCGCTCAGGGTCATTCCATCTACAGCGCAGCCCCTTATCCTAGCTCGCCTCTAGCACGCAACCAGTCGCGTCTGCCTCATCAGCGAGCATCCTGTCCAGCAGAGACTTTGGGCGCTTTCTCACCAGGTTCAGCCGACACGCATCGAAGCCTTCATCCTGCACCGGGAACACAGTGCTATCCTCGAGGCTCCACTCCTGCGCTGGTCCATCCCGCTGCTCAGGTCGCATCACAGGTAGCAGACCATCCCCTTCGGACGCAGAACGGTTCGCTTGCTCACTCAGCACAGCAAGCTGTATCCGCCGTCCATCTCAGAAACATCGTACCCGCACAATCGGTGTACCTTCGTCCGCAGCACCAAGTAGCTGCCCCTCATCATCCATCTCAGCTCGGACCGCACTCGCCTTATCCTGTGTCAACTGGTGCACACCATCGCGGCGCAATAAGAGAGCATCCGCAACTTCGACACGCATTCAACTATCATCCATACCCGTCTCCGAACCAATCGTTGCCTTCTCAGTACAGGATGGACCAACAAGGCCAAATGACACAGGCGCAAGCCCAAGCACAGCATCAAATGCAAATGCAGATGCAAATGCAGATGGCCCAGGCACAAGCACAGGCGCAAGCACAAGCACAGCAACAAGCTCACACCCTCCGTCGAAAGAACGCGCAGGACGTGTTGGTGGGACAAGGCTTCCGTGGGTTGAAGCGCGGCCGCCCTACCGACCGTAGTCTGCCTCCCTCGCTGAAGCGTCAGGTGCCCGAGTCGGCCTTCTACTCGGACCTTCAGCGCATGGAGAAGAATCTCGACTGGACAGTGGCGAGAAAGCGAGCCGAGCTCACCGATGGTCTCTCGCGACCTCCCAAAATCAAGCGCACGCTGCGCATCTTCTTGAGCAACACATGCGCCAATCAGCCATTCCAGCTCGCGGAAAAGCAGAAGGCCAAGGACTCTGCACCATCTGCCGAGGCGGGCGACGCAGCCGAGGTCAAGGCCGAAGGCGACAAGGATGCGAGCCAAGACAAGGAAGAGGATGCTGTGCCTTCGTGGACGGTCCGCATCGAGGGTCGCCTGCTGGAGCCCTCCTTCAAGTCGCGTGCCAACACGGCGCTTTCTGCCCAGGCGAGCATCAACCGCACGGGCGCACACAAGTTCAGCAATCTCATCAAGACGTGCGTCGTCGAACTGATGCGCGACCCGGCCTTGTATCCGGACGGCAGCAACATTGTCGAGTGGCACCGCCCCGTGCCCTCTGTTGCGCCAGCAAGTGGTATGCAGGCAGGAGGAGGAGCTGGCGGTCTCGGAGGAACCCAAGGCATGGAGGCACCGCTGGTTGCCAGTGCCGAGCCAGCGTTGGATGGCTTTGAGATCAAGCGCAAGGGCAACGTCCCCACCAAGGTCAAGATCGTGCTCTATCCCGCATATACCCCGGAGCGCTACTCGCTGTCCTCCGAGCTGGCCGCGCTGCTCGACATTCGCGAAGAGTCGCGTGCCGGCGTCATCTCGGCGCTTTGGTCGTACGTCAAGGAGAAAAAGCTGCTAGATGAGACGGATCGGAAAAAGGTCAAGTGCGATTCTGCGCTGCGCTCGCTCTTCAACACGGACACGATCAACTTCCACCACATGCCCGAAGTCGTCAACCGTCACCTCCACCCTGCACAGCCCATCGTCATCGAGTACTGGGTCCGAACCGACAAGGCCGAGTACAAGCATTCGACGGCGTACGACATTGAGCTCGATCTCGAGGATCTCGCCATCCGCCAGAAGCAGCACAACGTGCTCGCGCAGTTCGATACGGCCAACGACGCCACTTCGAGGGAGATCGCCGAGCTGGACGACAAGATCGCTCAAGCGGCGGCTACGATCCGCAACCGCGCCAGTGCGCGCGACTTTTTGGCTGCCTTTGCCAAGGATCCGCAGGGACACTTGCGGACGTGGATCGCCAGCCAGGCGCGCGATCTGGACGCTATCCTGGGCAACAACCCGATCCCGGGTGCGGGAGGATCCGTGTCGAGCTTCACCGCGGAGGAAATGCGACGTGCCGAAACGTTTAAGGGTGCCTGGGTGGACGAGGCGGTGATCGTCAATGAGGCGCAGAGGCTGGCCGAGAAGCTGCAAGAGCTGCAGTCACAGGCTGCTCAACCGCATCCCGGTCAGCAGGGTATGTAGGTGGCAGCGCCACCTTGTGAGTCTGCATCTTGTACACATGCTGGGGTCCACAAAGCATTCATTCAACGTGTGGCTTTCTTGCGTGCTTCTGCCTGTCGATTGTCTGCAGATATTGATTGTTCGATTCGATTGACCGCTGAAAGTAGCGTGATAGACATGACACTCACGATGAATTCATCAGCTCGTAAATCGCCAAGAATCGCGACATGCAGAGCGACGATCCTCTTCACTCGCGGAAGCGGACAAACGCCGACGCATAGCTGACCGACGAGTCGTGCGCGGTCATGCACTTGCTACTTTGTTCGTACCTTGTAAACCTGGCCTCTGACCTTTTCCCTGACCTCTCCAACTCCGCCAACGCAACCAACAGTACACCGATGGGATGTCTTCCACAGACCGTGTTCTTGGTCTCGCTGAGGTACTTTGCAAAAGCCAACCTCGCCTGTTCCGCCGTCTTCTCTCCATCCTGGGACCAAGGATGGGTGATGGCGAGAATGCCTGCTTCGTCGAGCTCTCTTATGCTCTGGTGGATCGGCTTTGACTCCAACATGTCCCTCGACGATCTCGACGTCAGGTTCGTCGCGAGGCTTGAACCTGAAGGCGTGTAGTACGTGTAACGAAACCTAGATCCCCAGTGGCAGAAATCGCTCGAGACGACGAAAAAGTTGCTGGGATCCTCCACGTACTTCGCCAGCAGCTTGCCGAATTCGTTCTCCTTGCTCGTATTGATGGCACCGACCAAGATCGGCATAATCTGGATGTTTTTGCCTTCGAACACCTTGTAGATATAGGGGAGGTGCATTTCGATGCTATGTTCATCTTCGTCTTCGCTCCTCGACATTGTGGAGAACTTTCCGGTAGCTTTCAGTTCTTCCGTGATCTGGCGATTGATCCGCAAATCACCCAACGGTGTCTCGTACGCCGAACATGCAGAGACCGCACATCCGTCGAGGTAGACGTGGTGAGAAGGGCCGAGGATGAACACATTGCGAATGGAAGAGGTGTCGATGGCTCGATAGGCGTAGGCTGCGGCTGGACCGGAGTACGAGTAGCCAGCGTGAGGTGCGATGATGGCTCGACTTGCAGGGACGGGGAGGGAAAGCGGTGTGCTGTTGCTAGCAGTGCTGCTGCTGTTGCTGCTGGAGGCGGAGTTCGAGCATACTGAGAGCGGCGAAGGCAGGGTGGAGTCTTCGACGTCGGAGAGCCATTCGGAGAGACTCGCATCGAGCTCCTCCGGATCATCGGTGTACCAGCTCCCGGCGTGTGAAGCTTTGCGGGTCGCAGCCATGGCGACAAAGTGAATCCAAGCCTAGCTGAGGGTCTTGCGGATGGTAGTCGCCGTGACCGTTGACTTTCCACACACCAGGGAATAAAAGAGGGGTTGAGATAGTATTGACTAAGCACGCAGATCCCTGGGCATGCTGGTTTTGTGATTAGAGCTTTGACCAGGTGATGGACCCTGCAGCCTGACGTCGGTCCAAAATCTGGCTCGTGCATTTCTCAGGACTTTGTTAGGGCGACATATACACCACAATCGAACCGAAACTTGTTGAAAAAGAATTTTATCGTGATCTGACATGGATTATCAATTCGAACCTTTCGAAATACACGTGACCTTCGGCCGATGTGACCCTGTCCCCTTAGAAACGCTTCTGAATCCTGTCGCTCTGCTGTCTCGTCTGGGCCTCTCGGGCTCCAAGTCTGCGTGAGTCGCCCATGCAGTATCCAGGGGCGAGTCCGGTACTGCGCTGAGCAAGCCGATCAAGAACATCGAGGCTCAACGCCAGTCTAGCAGACTCTACGTCGAGTTGCGAATATTCTTGAGCAAGAGACGGACGGCGCGCAAGAAGCCCAGCCCAGAGACGCAGGTAAGCAGTTGCAGCGTGTCAGCGCCAGAGTGTGCCACAGCGTCCGAGAGCAGAGCGGGGTTCAACCATTCCAGATCGTCGTCGACGCTACCACTCTTCCACCACCACACATATCTTCAAGATGGCTTCCGCTAACATTTCCAAGAAGAGAAAGGTAAGGATTCGCTCGACATCGAAACACACCGCCGTCACTCTCTCTTCTCGAATACGCTAGTTGCGATGCAACGCGCCCATATCTCTGCAATACGAGTTCAGCACGATTCGCCCCAACATGTCGACATTTGCGGACGACGACATATCGAGTTCATCATAATGCATTGTCCGAACGATCAGATGGAGGCTTCGGAGACATGTGCAGAAAGGGCAGAGCGCTTAATGGCTAGATGGCTCTAGGCTCCAACTAAGGCCTGATTGGCCCAACTGGCAGATATCCGACACAATCATTGTTGCCCCCTCAGCATCGCATCCACATATCAGAGCATCATCGCAGGGGATCGACCTACGACATCCATCTTTATGATAGCTGTTTTCTCGCGGAAGCACGAAGACACACAACAATGTCGCTCAACCACTCAATCCGCAGATGCAACTTCTTGACGCAGTGGTCGAAGCCGCCGATATTCCTTCCACACTGCACCTGCTCATTGCTATTGACGCTGGCCGGGCAGCATCAGGAGTGGCACTCCAGTCTCAAATTTCAGTTCAGTGGTTAGCGTACCCAGCCGGCAACGCCATCCCGACCCGTCACCGGGCTACACTCAATGGAGGGACACACTCAACGAAGTGAAGGTCAGACTCAGCAGCAGTCGAGCTAGATGCAAACGACACAGCATTATCCGCGACGCAGGGATTGCACACATCAGAGCACAGCACAACAGGAGAGAGAGCCGACACGTGTTTTGATCCCACCCATCACAGCTTCACTTGCAGCAGCATTCTGACTCTATTCTATTCTCCCTCATCTCCAGTTTGTCGCTGACGGTGTTTTCGCCGCCGAGCTTAACGAGTTCTTCACTCGTGAGCTCTCCGAGGAGGGATACTCTGGTTGCGAGGTCCGTGTCACCCACGCCCGCACCGAGATCATCATCCGCGCCACCCACACCCAGGAGGTTCTCGGTGACAAGGGTCGCCGCATCCGCGAGCTCACCGCTCTCGTCCAGAAGCGATTCAAGTTCCCCGACAACTCGCTCGAGCTGTACGCCGAGAAGGTGCAGAACCGCGGTCTCCACGCCGTCGCCCAGTGCGAGTCGCTGCGCTACAAGCTGCTCGGTGGTCTCGCCGTTCGACGTGCCGCCTACGGTGTCCTCCGCTTCGTCATGGAGTCCGGTGCCAAGGGTTGCGAGGTCGTCATCTCGGGTAAGCTGCGTGCTGCCCGTGCCAAGTCGATGAAGTTCACCGATGGTTTCATGATCCACTCCGGTCAGCCCGTCAAGGACTTTGTGGACGAGGCTGTTCGTCACGTTCTCATGAAGCAGGGTGTTCTCGGTATCAAGGTCAAGATCATGCAGGGCTGGGACCCCGAAGGACGTGCCGGCAAGCCTTTCCCCCTCCCCGACGCTGTCACCATCCTCGAGCCCAAGGAGGAGGCTCCCATCCTCGCCCCCGTTTCCGAGTCGCGAAACGCCCCCGCCGAGGTTGCTGCCCCCGCCCAGGCTGCCCCCGCCGCCGAGGTCCAGCCCGAGGCTGCCTACTAGACGCATCTCGCGGCTGGTTGATCCCCTTTTTACATATCTCGCCCTCTCTCTTGACCCCAAGCTTCCCCTGCATTCCCCCTTTTACTTGTACTTTCTTCGTGCGCTAACGTCTGTTGCGTCACCTCTTTAAAGGGGCTGGTTTCCCCGGCGTTGATTCGTCAAAGAACCACAAAAATATCATCATCATCGGCTTGAACTTGCCGTGTTGCCTCTCATTGTCTTTGGATTGTGCCCATCGTCTGTGCGAATGTGATTGGCGCGAGAGAAAAAATCGCCTCGAGCAGAACATCAATGATGAGAAGACCTCTATAGTTCGATAGAAGAAGGCAGAGGTAAACACAAACACCAAGCTGTTAGAGCGCTGTGAGGGTTCGTATCTAAAAATCGAAATGCGAACTGCTGCGGTCATGTCGGGTTGCGGACCCGCAGCCTAACAGCAACGACGAGCGTGCTCGTGCGACCTATCACCAAGCCGCAAGTCGCACATTCATTGAGCATGCCCGAAGACACACGATGAGAAGTGACGTTGAAACATCAACGTCTGGTACACGTTCGGTAATCTGTTGCACTGTGTACGAACGGTGCAAGCTCAACCATGACCAAGGTGATCGCACGACCCGAGGGAGACTCGTACGAAGAAAAACCTGATCGACTGCTGCTGCAACGCATTCGGAAGTCAAACATGGGAAAAAAGAGCAAGCAGAGCCAAAAGCGAGGAAGAAAAAAGAGCTTGCAGACGAGCAGTCTCTGGCAAGACGAATACAAATTTGGGCTATTTTGAAGTCAAATCCTACTGTAGCCGTGAAATTGTATTCGAAGCGAAGAAAGGCAAGCGCAGATTCTGGCTTGAACAAGGAGAGAGAGAGAAGAAGAGCGCCGTTCTCTGAGGTTGCAAATTGAACAGAAGAACAGCAAGATGGCAGACGAGCCGACAATGGCTCTTGAGAGAGTGAGGAGGAGGAGGGAGAAGCACAGCAGAGCCAGCAAAAGCAAGCATCAGCGTTTTGGCTTGGCCGCGTTGCTTGTCGTCGGTTCGTGAGCGGGTGAGCGAGAGCGTGTGTGTGAGGCTCATGGACAGCAAAGAGCATCGTATGCTACGCGGCTTCAACCTTCTCGCCTTTCTTCACCCTTTCTTTACCGGTGTCCTCGCATTCTTGCATCTAGTTCCTACTACGGAAAGTACGTTTCATGCTTTCGGCAGCACCAGCATCATCGACAGCAGCAGCAGCAGCAGCACCAGCACCAGCATCGAATGATTTGGCAGACGTGGTTCCGACAATGCGCCTCCAACTTGCGGAATAGCCATGATTGACGGCGCTTCGCAGAGCATTGATGCTCGCAGCTCGCTCTTCGACTTCAGAGACTGCTCGAAGTATCCATCGCCGTCAACAGCTTCTCCCTCTCGCACATGCTGTTTCGCACACTGCATTGCCAAGCCACTGCAACACGGTGATCGAACATCATGCACCTCTGTTCCGTCTCAGTCTGGGAGTTTTGGCACATCACTCTGTGCCTTACACTGCTGTAGCGACACCGACACACTCTAGCCTCGTTCATCTCTGCTTGCGCTGTCTCGACTCCAGCCGTCCTCCCACGTTTCGCCATGCAACATCCCGACTGACTCGATCTCCGTCTTGATTCGCTTTTCTTCGTCCCACTTGCGACCTTCTGCTTCACTCCCTTTCAGACTTTCCGCGTCCCGCTCCTTTTCTAGAAGGTTAGTTTTCAGTCAGCTTCGATCCAACATCCGGCTCTCGACACCGTAGCGGTTTTGATGGTCGTGACAGTCTCTCGGTCCATGTTCAGCCAAATTCAGCTTGTCGCCTCGCTTTCGAAGCATCGGCATACGGTGCACACACCCTTGCTGCCACGAGGCTCGCGCTTGATGGTCGTCCGCAGTCACATGGCAACGCTCATGGGTTGCAACCAAGCAGGGCAGCTCACCGTCCTTGTAGCTACACCGGACAAGTTATGCGCTTGACCAGCTTAACGAGATCCAGCAGCAAAGGAGTACCATGGCTCGGACGACTGACTGTCCAGGCTGAAGAGCCGAACATGTTCTCGCTCCGTTCACTTTCGACGTCGGCCACCGACCGCTGTGGACCCTACCCTCTCCGCCGAGTGTCTTCGAGTTTCGGCAGGGTGCACGCATCTCAACATTCGAGGACATCACACACTGACATCCACGCTCCTCACCCTTCTTCCTTCGATTTCACTTTCGCAGTCTACGCCTGAAAGGATCAAAGACGACCGTACGCAATGTCGGTCGCAAACAAGAACCCTTTCGCCATCCTTGGTGGTAAGTACCCTTCTTCTGCAGCAACGCTCCGAGGTATCTGCGCCGCCGAGATTCACCAACTAGGAAGGCGTGGCTCATTTGGTCGACAGGCAGAGCAACGATGCCTCACTCCGCTTCCATTAGGCATACGTACCACTACATCTACGAGCGACGCAAATACTGATCATCTCGCCTTGTCACTTGCTTTCATATGCACACGCACCCATCAGACGACGACGACGTCCCCGCCCCAAGGGCCGCTCCCGCCAAGGCTGCCGCGCCCGCTCCTGCCGCTCAGCCCCAGCGCAACATCCCCGGTGCCGGCAACCAGCGCCGCGGTGGTGCCCGCAACGGCGCTCCCCGTGCCGCTGCCGGTGCTGACGCTGTCGAAGGCGAGCAGCAGAAGGACGCCCGCGCCGGCCGTGGCCGCAACGGCGAGAGCCGTGGCCGTGGTGGCCGTGGTCGTGGCCGCGGTGCTCCCCGAGGCCGCGCTTTCGACCGTCACTCTCAGACCGACCGCGTCGACTCGCAGAAGGCTGTCGCCCAGGGCTGGGGTGGTGAGGACGGCGAGAAGGAGCTCGACAACGAGCAGAAGGCTGAGGCTGACGCCAAGGCTGAGGGCGCCGAGGCCGGCGCTGTCGCTGCTGCGCCCGCTGAGGCCGAGAAGGTTCCCGAGGAGGAGGAGGACAAGACCATGACGCTCGATCAGTACCTCGCCTCCAAGGCCGGCAAGAAGCTCAACATTGAGAGCAAGGCTCCTCGTGAGGTGGCCACCGACGACTCTGCTTACTCCAAGTTCTCCAAGCACCAGAAGGAGGAGGCCGAGTACTTTGCGGCTACCAAGACGCAGAAGGCCAAGTCGCGCGCCCAGAAGGAGGGCAAGCAGGTGCTCGAGATCGAGCAGACTTTCAACCAGCCCGCTGTTCAGCGTGGCGGCCGTGGCGGTGCCCGTGGTGGCAGCCGTGGCGCTCCTCGCGGTGAGCGTGGCGCTGGTCGTGGCCGTGGCGGCCGCGGTGGTCGTGGCGGCAACGCTTCGGTCAACCTGGCTGACCAGAGCGCCTTCCCCTCGCTTGCTTAAACTGCAGCTCTAGCGAGAATGTAGGCGATCCGCAAACAACGCCGTCATCGACACGCGATGCTCGACGAGCTGTTCGAACAGCGGATCCTGCGCCTCCATGCACAAACCTCTACAAGACGCTCCTTGTTTTCTTATGCCTCATCTGACAACAAAACTTGGCTGTTCTTGCCAGATCCTGCTGCCTTTCGTTCGTTCCACGCCGCACAAGCCTGTGTGGACTGCGGGACGTTTTCGGAAGGCACGAAGTTACCATCCCCAAAAACCACGTTCTGCGTACACAATGCGTCACCTGACGTTTGCAACATTCCCCCTCCCAAAAAGCAGATTGTATTTTCGTTTCTTTCTCTCTATCTCCTCGTTGTGATGTTTTGTTGCTTTTGCCTCGAAGAGATTTTGGCTTTCCGGACAGAGATGCGCCTGAGTTTGTGAGTCGACTCAGGGTGGATGGCCAGACGTCGCTGTAGTGAAGAGCTGGAGGGTAGAAGCACCTCAGAGCAGCAGAGGCGAGACGATGAGGCTGGTCGAACGCAGGGATCTAGATGAGTTCCAGATGAGACCTCTCGTCTGAAGATCTCCACTGCGACCCAGCGTGCTGTTTCCGGCGCAGCCAAACGCTATCTGATTGAGGCAGATGTATTGAAATGGTGATCCGAACGGACGGTGGACGGCGAGACCATGGCCATGAACGTCATACGTCAGAGACCGTCGCGGTGTCGCGTCAACAGGGCGATAGCGTTACGGTAAATTGGATAGGGGTCCTGCCCGCTCAAATTCGGGCCTTTTGGGTGTTGGTCTCTGTGCTCTCTGGCTCGGCTGTGGAGAAGGTGCAGAATAAAGGGAGAAGTTGATGCGTCGAAAAGTGGAAAAAAAATACGAGGCTGCAGGGCCAGTGTTTGTCAAAATAGGGGTTCACATTCAACCGAGCTGCGAAAGCTGCCAAACTGTGCGTCGGAGTTGATTTGCGTTCCACACTTGGCTGCCTCTCTCTCCCCGACAGACTGTGGCGGGCCTACACGGCGGCAGCTGTTTTGTCATCTTGCCAACGTTCCTTCTCGCCTCTTGACATCCATCTCTGCGATCCACATCGACTTGCTGCGACGTCGCTCTCTCGACGTTTCCGACCGTAGAGAGCTTGCGTGCGGACACAACGAGTCTAACGTGCACATCGCGACTTGATGCATTGACCAAAACAACATCCGTTACGAACGTTCACGACCCCATCACGCAAGCAGCATAGCAGATCATCGGCGACAAAGCAAGACCCGTCACGAGCATCACGATCATCACGAGCGTACGCGCACTCACACACACACACCGAACACACACCATCTCTCTCAAACATGTTTGCTCCTCCCAGCCCACTCGCGGGCAGTCGTCCAGCATCAGCTGCGTCCTACCACCAACACGCGCATCACCAGCCATATGACCAGCCACGATCCCCCATGCCAAACGAGCACGGTCTCCCTCACAGCAACTCCTTCTCCTGGAAGCCAGAGCTCGGTCTCCCTCCACCGCCCAGCGAAATCGATAGCCTTGGCCATTCGCTCGATCACGCTCTCGTCCCTCTCTCGCGACCCGTCTCGCGTGCTCAATCAGTCTCACCCACATGTCGCGTCCCATCTCGCTACGATGTTGAATTCGGTGGGCTCGAGGATCCCATAGAGCATCGCGACCGCACTCAGGATCACATGAACATGGTCAGCAAGCATCCCAAGGTCAAGATCGACGTGATCCTTTCCAGCAGTCTCTTCGAAGCTGGCGGTTCCATCGGCGGCAAAGTCGAGTTGACGTGCACAACAGGTCAGAGGCTTCGCATCGGCCAGATCGCCATCGAACTCGAAGCCGTCGAGCAGCTCACCTCGCGCGACTACGCAGCTACCCAGCTCTTCCTCTACAATCGCACCGTCTTCCAAGGCGAAAAGCTGCCTCCGTCCAACGCAGTCTTGCCAGCTGCTCCCATCAATGGATACTGGACCGCAAGAAAAGGTCGAACCTCTTTCCCGTTCAGCTTTCGTCTGCCTGCCTCAGCACCATCCTGCGTTACCTTTGCAGGAAACGCATCGCTCCGCTATGGTCTCAAGGCGACCGTGCAGACGTGGAACAACGACGAAAAGATGATCGTCACTGCTCGCAGAGAGGCCTTTGTGCTCGAAAAGTGGTCCGACCAGCTCCATCCTCGATTCCGCCAGCCGGTCGAGGCGGTGGGGGACACTCGCCTCTTCATGGGCGGCAACGGCCCTGTTTGGCTAGAAGCAGGCGTGACAGAGCAGCTCTTCTGGGGAGGCGGTCAGCTCCTCATCCGATGCGGCATCAAGAACAACACCAAACGACACCTCAGCGGAATCAAGGTTGCCCTGGCACGCAGACTCATCTTCCCCGTCGGCGGCGTTGAAGGCTTTCACGACAGCCCAGAAAAGTTGTCGCTGGAACCGCGCATTACAGAAATCGTGCACGACCAGGTCTTCAAGGGTCGTGAATACGAGTTTGTCCCCGATGCAGAGTCGGTTTGCACCGTCGCTGTCGATGTTCCGAGGGATCTGCGAACCATCCGCAAGACGCGCCTGTTCGAGGTGCGGACGTTTGCGCTTGTCAGCCTTCTGCTCGGCTCCTTTGCCAAGGACCTGACCATCGAGCTTCCCATCTACGTTGCGCACACCGCCAGCGCGCAACATCCGGTCGAGCCGACCCTCGACAACCCCCGCACCGGTCCACCGCTTCATTCGATGCCTCAGCGTCCCAACTCGTCCATCGGCCATTCTCAGGGCCGCTCACACGGACATGCCCTCCCTCAGCACCCTCAACCGCACTTTTACAATCCTCACGATGGTCACCGCGCGCAGCCTCATCCCCACATGGACGCCGGCATGCTTGAGATGCAGCGTCTGGCTGCGGAGCGAGGCTGGTCTCCGGCTCCCGTCATGTCCGGCTCCGCACATCTTGCAGGTCCGTTGAGACCCGCAAGTACTGCGCCGGGTATGATCCAGCTACCGAGCCAAGCTCAACCTTTCGCGCTGGGTCCCGATGGCCATCTGCAATGGGACCCGACGGTCAACAGCTGGAACGCAAGCAGGCTCATGTCGCCTCCAGCTGCTGCTGCAGGTCATGCTCTACAGCGATCCGCCAGTGCTGCTCCTGACATGTTGCAAAACGTGGCGTCTTCCCAATCCTTTGCACAGCACGTAGATCCAGTTGCGGCATGGACGGCTTCGCAGAGAGCCATGTCGGTCTCTCCTGGACCCGCTGCCTTCGCACACCAGGGAAGCTTTGTCGCTGCCGCGGCTTCCCCTCACCACCCTGCTATGCCCTTCCCCCAGATCGAACCTGCAGCTACCAGCGACCGTCGAGCCTCGCTTCCTGCTGCAGGACCATACGGTGGTGCGCTACCTCCGCAAGTACCATATCCGGATGCGCCACGAGAAACCTTGCCGTCCATGCCAGAACCGCAAAGCATCGTCGTTCCCGGTCCAAGCACTCAGCAATTCTCTGCTCCGCCTTCCCAGCCATCTATGCCCATGTACTCTGGCGGAGCGCCTCCCATTGCTGGCCTTGCCACCATCGAAGAGGACAGCGAGTCTCAGGCGGGCACGATCAAGACCATGTCGAAGCTCCCTACCATCGGCAAGACGGGAACCAAGGGTGCCAAGGGCACCAAAGGCAACAGCGTGTCGCGAAACAACATCGAGCAGTTCGAGGCTATGGCTGAGGCGGAGGAGGATGAAGAGGAGGTCAAGAGGCAGATGATCGCAATGGGGATGCAACCGGATGAGGAGGCGTTCAACAAGGCCAACGAAGAGCCAGTGTCGACCGCAGCTCCGGAAACGACGCCGCATGCTTCGACCAGCCGGCGCAGCGAGACGTCGCATGCTTCTTCGACAGGAACGTTCAGGCTCAAGGCTAGCGAGATCTTCCAGGGCGGTGCTGCTGCAGAGGTGCCTGCTGGTCAGCCTGCTGCGTACGACGCGGAAGTGCAAGCTCCTGTGCAGGCCTCAGCAGCGAACGTTGTCCAATCTCAACACGACTCCCCTTCAATGGACGTCAGACGCACGAGCGAGGACCAACCGGCAGCAGCTCGATCGATAATTTCACTCAGACGCACATCTTCCTCCCAAGGAATGGGCCTGCAGGCGCTCGAGACGAACCTCGTACGATCCACCACGCCCAAGATCAGCAGTACCCCCCGCGCCGCCGCCGCCGTCACCCTTGCCAACGTGGGTCGAGCCGAACACACCTCCAGCCCGCTCTCGCCCGCACCCGCCATGTTTGACGACTCGACACGATCGCGCAAGAACAGCGCGCTGCGCGCTGCAGCCCTGGCTCGAGAAGAAGCAGAGCGCAAGAGCGCCGAAGAGCAAGCGCGAGCGGCGGAGGAGAGGCAAAGGCAGTTGCAGGCCGAGCAGGCGAGACAGGCAGCTGCGGCAGAAGAGGAGGCGGCGAGGAAGGAAGCTGCGCGGGCAAGGGCTGCCGAACAGCAGAGGTTGGAGCGGGAGAGGATTGCGGAGGAGGCGAGGCGACAGCGCGAATTGAGGGAGAAAGAGGAAGAGCAGCGGACGAGGGAGGAGGCTGAGCGCAGGGCGGAATTCGAGCGCGTGCAGAGGGAGGAGGCGAGGCGAAGGGAGCGGGAAGAGCATGAGGAACAGCAACGACGAGAGCGGGAGGAGAGCGAACGTCGTTCGCGTCAAGCTGCAGAAGCCGCAGCTGTTCAAGTTCGGCTCGAATCCGAGCGTGTCAAAGCACGCGAGTCGAACAGCGTCGCCAGCAGTCCGATCCAGCGAATCCATGCTGCGATTGGCCACGCGCCGAGCTCGATCGCCCCGTCGGTGCCTTCGAAGACGACAGCGCCAGTCTTGGCTTCCCCCGGCCGAACGAGCGACCGAGATCGCCTGGTGCTGAAGCAGCAAGCTGTTCACCGCGTCGATGGATGGCTTTCGAACCCTTCGAGTCCGAATGCTTCTCACATGGACACGCCCCAAACACCCAGCGCTTCTGTGCTATCCGTGATGCGGAAGGACGAAGCAAAAGCCGCATCGAGCTCGCGTGGCGACGTGAACCGATCCTCTTTCGCCGATCGCTCGCCCTCGCAGGTGATCAACCCGATGTGGGACGGCAGTTCTTCCCGACTTCAAATGTCGGCCGGCGAGATGCCCAAATCTCGTACTATGGCTGATCTCGCTTCGTCGAAGCACTCGGCTGCTACGGCGGAGGACGATGAGCCAGTGCCTCAGCTCTCGGCTGAGTTGCGAGCGCTGGTTGATGGCTCGGACATTCGACCTGCTCGTAAGTCGGGCACAGCTCTGAAGGAGCATCCCATCAGTCGTCGTTTGTCGGGTCTCGGGTCCACGGCGCCGGCTCCCGCTGCTGTTGTTCCGAACTCATCCGTAGCGTCGTCTTCTTTCCAACAAGCCAAACGCGACGGCCACACATCGTCGCCATCGTGGCCTCGACCGGGTCTGCCGTCGTTTGCTGGCACGGGTAGCAACGTCAAAGCCACGATTCCAGCGATCGTCCCCGCAGCCAAGGTCAACACTGAACGCCGCGTTTCTCGCGAGGTAGCTATCCCTACACGTGTGGAAAAGACCTTAGCGGCGCCGCCGTCAACGAAAGAGGAAGCTGGTGGATACGACGTACGCTCAGCGCGTGGTGGCAGGGGTGGTCGCGTTGCATCCGTCACACAGCTGTGGTCTAAGATCGCCGGAGACGTCAACGACGATGCGGCACTGTCACCCAACCTGGCTGCACCGCAATCGGAAGCGCCTCGGTCTGCCTCACCTTCCAACACATCGACGTTCAAACCGAAACCCCGAACTTCAGCCACCGGTGGAGCGCCTGCGCTTGACTTCAGCAACAAGACAACGACATCCTCGCCCACTTCTCCCGGCGTGACCTCGATCGCAGCCACTTTTGGAAGCAGCACGCCCGAATTGATGAAGACTTCCACCGCAGTGCAATTCCTCAACACATCCACACCCAAGCCCGTCTTCTCCAGATCACCGGAACAGGCGGGGAAACCGGAAAAGCGTCCGCTGCCCAAACCGGTGCTGCAACCAGGAGCGCTACCCGCACCCCAACTGGTGCGTCCCACAGCGATGCGTGCTCAACCTTCGCCCAAGTCCAAGCGTCTCAGCACTCGACTTCTCTCGAACTTTGAAGCGAAAGAGCAGGGGGAGGAGGAGTCGATGAGAGAGATGATGGACAAGGTGGCTTTGGATCCGACCATCATGGGGGCGTTCGGTGAAGGTGGGATGGGCACGTGGAGATGCGCCGATGGGAGTGAGGTCAAGATGAGTGGGAGGGGTACGACCAAGGCGATCGGCGAGAGCAAGTATAACTCGTTGCGGGCGGTTTGGGGCAGTTGAGCTGGCAGGCGGTTTGATGTTATGGTTAGAGCTTATACATGGACACTTTTTTCTGGAGACAAACATGATTCAGATGTGTGATGTGTGCGACGAAGTGAGGAGTTTGCAACGATTGCTTGATTGAGCACAGAAGGAAGGAGGGTGAGCAGCGATGCACAATGCTGAAGGGTTCTGCGCTGTGGGATGTCAATCGGACTCAGGCGGACAAGAAGATGCTTGCTTCGATTGTTCTCGTCTGCCAAAATTATAATAACGTGGGTTTTGGAAAGAGGTGAGGTGCCCACCGGTCAAGGCGATTCGTATCGATTTGCGTTTCGTTCCTGCAGATCAACATCGAGCTATAGAAAGAGCCCTGCAGCGCCCGAAAGAAACAATTTTTCTTCTTTCTACTCGCGTCCTGGCGGGGCAAGGCTGTTTTCGATTTTGGCCGAATTTGGAAGTCTGCAGCAGCACGCCACTGGAAACCGTAAATTTATCTTGATCCACTCGAGCGCCACCCTCCTCTGCTTCAACACCACCATCTTCCACCTGTCGATTCATCTGCTCCCATCTTTGCAGATCCACGCTTCAATCATGTTGGAAGTACACCAAGCAAACGCGTTGGTCTACTCCACGCTGTGCGGCTTCATGCTGGTCGGCCTCTACGCCGGCTACCGTGTCCGCAACACCAACGACTTCCTCTCGGGTCTTCGAACGCAAAGTGTATTCCCACTTACGCTCAACTGGTTCGCCTCAAGTTAGTATCTGGCTCTGAACGTTATTATTTTGAAGTCTCCCAATCTATCCAAATCCCCATCCCACCGCTGCAAACAGCGGATTCTCGAACGGATGGGTAAGAGATCGACATGCAGCGGCACACGTGTGTCTACATAAGGTATGTTCTCTAAGCGATGTTCCATCCACACTCGATCGAAAGGTCATCTCTCTTCCCCTGCTTGTGGCTCGACGCCTTTCCCCCTGATTTGACTTTGGCCGTGGTGTAAAACGCCCGCCTTTGCTTTGGAAACACGACTTCGAGGACGCTATCAACGCTACGAATCCGGAGCATCCAATCCCAATCTCCAAAGACGACAATTTCCGAACACCGCAAGAATCTCGCATCACGCAGGAAACAGCTGGACACGATCTTCATCGCTACATTCCCTTGTCATGTCTTCGTCGGACGCAAGGCGGTCGTCAAGCCTCACAAAGACCAAACTCAATCAGTTTGGCATCAGCTACGGGTGCTTGCGTTGTCTGATTTGTGTTTTCGTTGTCGCTTGGTCTTTCGACTGAGCGGTGGTGAAACCGCAAATCCTCGGGTCGGTCGTCTGGATGCACAAGCAACCACTGTGAGCATCTGCACGACCGACTGGACACGTTGGGCTGAGATCATACCGTCATCGGCATCCATTTGGCTTGCATCTCTGTCCGGTTTCCTGCTCCGCTGCTTTAATCAGCATTGGATCAGGAACGGTCAGTCTGCGGTCAAGGATGTTGATATTACCTGATCGAGTTAGGACTCGCGAAGGGAATGCTGCATGCCTCTTCTTTCCACTCCAACATGTACCCTCAACCCATGTATCCGTCTTTGCTCGGGACACGACAGTTCGGGATCGGTGGTCGGAAGTTCGTGTTGTCGCTGTCCTGTACGGCCCGACGCACAAACGCTCAGACAGCCGCGAAAGAATTGTCCCCGACGAGGACGCGTTCCCATTCCCCCACTGCCTCTCTCGTTGTCGGCCCTCACGTCTTATGGACGAGTCGTCGTCGCAGGCTCGACGCCGCGAGTGCAAGAGAGCAAGCAGAACAGCACCGGACAGGACGCTTCTCGAGGTGTCAATGGGCTGCACAGTCATGACACCTGATCCGTCCTGGTCGCGCCTGATCATGTCATCTTGCCCGATCAGGATTCGTTCAGGATGCCCGGCGTCGATCTACTTTCCTAGATGATGCCAGACTGCTTGGTCTCAGCTCTCCGACGACGTGCCCTGCGCGAGGCTCGCCATGTTCCCACTGACCCTACTTACTCACCTGACGCCTTGCTTTTTCTCTCCAACCTGTGTGCCTCGACAGACATGTCCTCATCTCTTCTCTTCGGCTACCCCCAGCTTGCCGTCATCCCGAACGCCGGTGTTCTGGGCCTCGTCGCCTACTGCTTCGCCACCGTAGTGCCCCTCTGGTTCTTTGCCTGGCTCGGACCTCTGATCCGCCGCATTTGCCCTGACGGTTTTACTCTGGCCGAGTACATCCGCCGCCGATTCGGATGGCCTGTCGGTGTCCTCTCCGGCTTGATCTTCGTCGGATTCATGTTCTGCTTCATGCTGGTCGAGCTCAACACCTACGGCTCTGCGGTCAACACGCTGGGTGGTGTCAACCCCACCATCGCTGCTCTGATCGTCGCCCTCAGCACCACCATCTACACTGCGTACGGTGGATTCAAGGCCTCGCTGTACACCGACAACGTCAATGCCGTCATCATCCTGATCTTCATTGTCATTGCTTCGGTCGCCGTCGGCGTCAACCTCGACATCGACCATGCTCGCGTCGAATCGTCCGGCCTGCTCAGGCCGCAGCGTCTCGGCGGTGAATTGTGGTACATCCTGCCCGCCGCAATCATCTTTAGTCAGATGTTCAACCAGGGCTTCTGGCAACGTGCCTTTGCGTCGAAGAACAACAAGACTCTGTACCTCTCGGTCATCTTTGCCACCATCCCGCTGTTCGCGGTCTGCATGCTGGTCGGAATGGCGGGACCGCTCGCTTGGTGGTCCGGCTTGTTCGACGGTCCCACCGCCGAGGACGATGGATCGTTGACTTTCTTCTACATCCTCAACACGCTTCCCAACTGGCTCACTGGGATCGTCATTGTCCTGTGCGGTTGTCTCTCTTCCTCGGCGTACGACACGTTCCAGTCGGCCCAGATTTCGACCATCCAGAATGATGTCTTCCTGGGTCGACTCAACATCTGGTGGTGTCGAGCCATCCTGGTCCTGATCAACGTTCCGTCCGTCGTCCTTGCGGTCAAGAACATTGATATCCTCGAGGTGTTTTTGATCGCCGATCTTGCGGCGATCGCGTGTATCCCCGCGTTCCTGCTCGGTCTCGTACCCCAGCTGTACTTCCTCAACGGAGTCGATGCTGTCGGCGGAGCCGTCGGAGGCTTCCTCACCGTATTCCTGTTCGGCACCGTGTTCTTCCGCTCCGCCGCCCAAGGAATTGCGCTCATCGGACTGCCCAACGGGCTCTACATCGACGACTACAGCGTGCTGGGTGCCTTCATCGCCGCACCGCTCGGAAGTCTCGGTTGGACGTTTGTCACGTTCGGGATTAGAGCAGCGGTCATGTGGGTGTGGTGCATGAGGACGGGCGAGAAGTTCAGCGTGTTCGAGTACAGGGAGTTCGATGTGGCCGGGTGGGCGTTGCCGGAGGACAGGCCGGCTGGGTTCGCGGGTCTGCATGGAAGTGGAAACCCGAACGACGGGAGAAAGTTGGAGGAGGTAGAGAGGGAGGTCAGCGATGATGGTAGTGACAAGGTTAGACAGCCGACGAGCGAGGTTTAAGGGCTAGCGATAAAAACCCAAAGGTTCAACACTTTTGGTCAGCAAGAAGTGAGCCTCGAGCAATCGCGCGCCTCCCGCCTCCTCCGGTCGCGACAGTCTATCACCTTGTTCATCCTCTCTCTCAAATCACCGTTCCGTCCTCCTCGTCTTGTCCGCTTTCAAAAAGTTGCCCTGTCAACTCACTCTCCACGCTTCCGTTTCTTCTTCCCTGGCTTGTTCAATTCGGTCTCAAAAAGGTCCCTCCCTCTGTCTCATACATCACGTCGAAATGTCACACTTCTCTTCCCCCCCCCCTTTTATCTCGCCTGCGCGTGTCTTGTGTGAGTCTTCGAAGAGTTCGGGATGAGCGTCATGCTCGACGACTTGGGGTCGATCTGCCAGACCCTCCTCACACGCGGTTGGGCCAAATCTTGAATGCGGGTGTGCTCTGGGAAAAATGGTTTCAGACCGGATGCATTGCGCATGAAAAGTAAAGATGGGGGGATGAAGGGTCCCGCGGGATCAATCCAGGAGACCCAATTCGCGTTGATCGCGCCTCACGTCGAGCGCTTCATCCATCAGCCTTCGCAGGCGCTCCCGCTCCTTCGCCTGCGCAGCGTCTATCGTCGGACCATCCTCTTCCGCGTCATCATCGTCATCGACCTCGGCAGCAGTTGCGGTTGCGGAGGTGGGTGCAGACGAAGAGTTGGGTTTGGAGCGTCGTGTGCCGGAGGCGAGGGAGGCGTAGCGTAGGATGTGCGAGAGTTCGCGTTGCGAAGAGGTGGGGAGGAGGGAGGTGGGTGAGGAGGGGTCGATGGCTGCATCGGAAGAGGAGGTGGTGGGGTGGAAGCGGTGGCCGAGACTGTTGGGTACGTCGACGTCGTATGGTGTTGTGGAGGATTTGGGTGGGTGTGATGTCGATTTCGGCAGAGTGGTTGCTGTTGCGTTGTTGTTTTTGGGGCGTTCGACGATGGTCAAGTCTCCCAAGAGATTCGATACTTGCTTGACGTTGGACTTCCCACTGACCACATCCTTCCTCTCTACCGCTACCACTTCCTTTCTCTCCTCCTCCTCCGGCACATCATTGATCGCAACCCTCTCTTGCGAATCGTCAAACCAAACCCCACCTTGCCTCTCAATATCCTCCAACAGCTCCACCTCCTCCCCCGCTCCCTGACTCGTCAACTTCTGCCACTTTCCACCCAGTACACCCTTATCCCCACCACCCCCCTTATCCTCAAATCCCAACTCCTTCTCACCCAACACCCATCTCAAGATCCACTCTGATCTCGCCCAACACTGTTTGCTGCAGAAAAACTCCCTCAACTCATCCCACGTGTTTCCCGCCTGACCCAGCTCCAGCTCTTCCCTCGACTTGACCTGTTTTGTCCGCAGATTGATGCGAAATTTCCCTTCCCTCTGTCTGCCTAGCCCCGATGCTGCGGATGAGGGGGAGTCGTTCGTGCATGGCGGGTAGGAGCATTTCCCCGCCAATTTCCTCTCCTCCAAAATCTGTCCCCACGACGAGGCACTCAGGTACAGAAGCGATTCTTTGAGGTCCGAAAGCGAGGGGCAGGTGTCGATGAGTCGTTCCTGATAGTGCAGGATGATCCGCTGTCGTTCTTGGTTCGAGAGGATGGATTTGGTGAGCAGCTGGATGTCCGTCGGTTGGATGGGAGAGGACGAGGTGGTAGAGGTGGTCAGGAACGGCTCCATCGCTTGAATAGCTGTTTTCCGTGATAGCGTGGAGGAACCAGCAGGAGGAGGACGAGAGGCGGAAGGTGTCGCCGATGTGTGGGACTTTGTACGTTCGGTGACGTTCATCGATGCAGCCGAGCCGGGGATGCGGTTGACGTCGGCGGGCGCTTTGCGAAAGTCTGTGTCGCTTGTGGAGACGGGATGGGAGGTCGAAGCAGCCGGTGATGGCTGCTGGTTGGACGGAAGGACCGTCATGATTGGCGGGTCACAAACGTGGGAGATCGGTGTGAGAAGGACCCGAGATGGAGGGGGAGCAAAAGATGTCGAACGAGAAGAATGGACGGAAAATGTGGATTCAGGGTCCAATTCCTCTCGACGACTGAGCGCAACAAATCTCAACGTTTTTCCGGCTGGCTCAGCCTACAGGCCACCTTTCGCAGTCATGACACCTACACTGACTGCAACCTCGTCAAGTAGGATCACAGTGGCAGTACACTCACATGGATAGCTACGCAGACAATCACGACGTTGCAATCATGTTCAATTCGCCCCTCATCACAGCTCGTCTGCCCCACTCCCTACGACAGCAGCTCATCCAGCCCTAACCCGGGCAACCCTCTCCTCGACCGGTTCACCTTCCTCCCTACCAACCACGCCGCCACCCCGCCCGCCGAAACCATCCCCAACGCCCTCAACACCACCGCCACCACCAACGCCCTCCTCACCGCACTGTAAAACGCACCGAGCGCCATCCCGCTCCAGTTGAACTTCCTCTCCATCCGCGTCCCCACGCTCGACTCCCACCCGCGCACCACGTTTCGGTACCTCCAGCCGAAGAACCAGATCCAGAAGTTGACGTCCGGGTACGAGAACCGCGGGAAGACGGAGGTGAGGCTCGGGGCTAGCGCGTGCGATGCCGGTGGAGGGTTGAGGTGGAATTCGTCCCTGATGCGACCGATGACACGGTTGAGCGAGGGCACGGGGGAGGAGACGAGCTCTGAGGCGCTGGGTAGCGTGCTCGACGCCGCATCTTGGAGTGGCGGTACCGAGGGTAGTGCTGACCAGGATCGAGACGGCGAGGTGGGAGGTGAGGTAGGTCCCGATCGGAACGAAGAGCTGCTGTTGAACGTCGTCATGTGCGAAAGCAGGTCGAGTGTCATCCCTAGCGTCAAGCCCCACAACCTCAGCTCTGGTCGAACACTCCCTTCCTCCGTACGCGCAACGTGAGATCCAGCCTTTTCGCCTCCTCCCATCGACGAATCCGCCAGCCTTTCCTCCTCATTCTCGTCGTACTCGGCCACCGCCACCGGGTCGTTCGGCAGCAAGATGCACTTGAAATCCATCTTGCCCACCAACGCACGCAACACCCACCTCACCAACGGCGACTTGGGCGCCAACCTGCTGCTGATGTCCACCGACGTCGTACCCCACTTGGGCTTGGGCGTGTACAGTAGCGAGAGCGGGATCCAGTGCGCGGAAGCCACCTCGCTCGGCTGCAGATCCGGCAGCGGGCTGAACGGCGACGTCTGAACGAACACGTACGGCGACAGCACCATCAGCAGACGCTTGCCTAGACTTGTAGTGATCTCGCGGTCGTCCAGCTGACCGACGCAGGAAAACTCCTTTTCAGCCAGATCGATGCCGACTTCCTCCCACGTCTCGCGCATAGCCGTGTACAGTCCGTTCTCGTCGCCTTCCTCCTTTCGCCCGCCGGGGAAAGCTACGTGCGCAGACCAGTTGTCGCCGATCCTCGCCGCACGCTTGATGTACAGGATCTCTGGTGTTCCACGCTTCACCCAAGCCTGATCGAAGAAGCTGCCCAACGTCGACGACAGATCGGCCGAAGCAACGCTCGAAGCTAGCGACGACACCCCCGCTGCACCCGCCGTCTGACCCAGCGATGCCTGCGAGACGTGCACGCCCGAGCTGCCCATCTTGTGGCTCGCGCCCGCATCTCCACCTGCCGCGGCTGGGTTGACCTGCTGTGCCTCAGGATCGTGGTTCTGCGCAAGCCAGGCTTCGTCCTCTGGAGCGGGTCGCACGCGGAGCAGGATGGCTACGGACGCTCGACGTGGCTGCGTGGGTGGACTGGCTATGACTCGCGGTGGGATGCGCGAGATGCGTAGCAGCGCGTGCGAGAGGTGCGTCAGGATAGCGCTGTTGCTGTTGACGCTGGACGTAGCCATGGCGGGTAGTGAGCGTGAAAAGGATCGGATGGGTTGGGAGGTGGAGATTGGTCGTCTGATCGAAAGTGCTCGTGAAGCGGTTGATGAAGTGAGCGATGTACGGAATACGGCTGCGAGCCGTCCCGCCGAAAGAGGTAGATCGAGTATGGCTGCAATGATGCGATCGAGGAGAGGCGGTAAGCACCGTGCGTGCGACTCTTCTTCTGCGCTTGAGACTGGACGAAAGAAGATGAGAGGGTATGATGCGGTAGCCGTGAGAGAGTATTGACACGGCTGCAGAATTCTACCAAGTGGTAATGGTGTGGAGAGAAGCAGATCTTGAAAGCTGATCCGACCGCCAAATCGATTGTGCCGGGTCAGTCGTGAAATTCCAAGCTCAAGCCGCCGTCCTGCGCCTTTCCCGATTTGAGCGTGTCACGGTCCGTCGTCGTTTTTTGGGCCGCTTTCCGCCCCGCAAATCAGACCAACCGGCACAGCACAACCGGACGTGCCCGCCACGCAGCGTGACTGGTCGGCCCTTCGGATACAGACTCTCACGGCTCACACTGCCTTCCATGCTCATAGCTCATCTCACAGTCGCAAGCCATGGTTCATACAACTAACTGAAATGCAAAAAGACTACTGAATACATCAATCATCGTCTTCGTCGTCGTCGTCCAGGATCGCCATCCTACGCCTCTTTGCCACCCCGCTTGCTAACCCCTTGTCCGCGACCGCTGACGCCTCTCCGAACGCGTCTGGCGATCCTGATCCCAGCAAGTCGTCATCGTCTTCTTCATCCTCGACAAAGAGCGAACTGGCACTGCGCTTGCTCGGCATGAGGTTCCAGGTGCCGACACGGGCTCCCGGAGAAGCTGCCTCCGCATCACCCGTCTGCTTGGTTGGCGACCCCAGCTCGTCCAATTCGTCCTCATCGCTGTCGGCCAAAAAGAGTCGATTCCTGTCCACCTGTCGATTCGTACGCTGGCTCGCATCCTGAAGAGGCTCTTTCGTCGACTTGACCTTGCTGTGCTTCCGCTTGGCAGCTCGCAACGCTTCGAGCGCCGACACCTTCCCATCCTGCTGCTCTTGCATATCGGCAACCGAGCTCGTCGCAGGAGTGTCTCTGCCGTCCATATCGTCCTCGTCGCTCCGGTCGTTATCGTCGTCGCTGGAGTTGTCTTCAGCATCGGCTCGCGACTGTGCTTGCGTGTTCTCGATGTCACCCATGGCGAAGGCGAATTCGTCGTCACTGTCGTTGATAAAGTCTTGCTCGGTGCGTCTCTTTTGCTTCTTTGAACCGGATCGTTTGGATGTCGACTTCGGCTTTTTCTTCCCCGCACTGCTTCGAAGCAGTCCACCGTCCGCGGCAGCTTCGTCGCCGCCGACCAGACCTCGATTGGCGCGTACACGGTCAAAGTAGTCGCCGTCCTCGTCCGAATCGCTTTGCCCGCCGTTCCAGCCAGCCGGGAGATCGGCCGGGTCCAACACATCACCGTCTGTCCCGCCCTCTCCGGCAACTCGTGGCTTGCGAATACGCATGACGAGCGCGGTGAGTTCTCGACCGTGCGTATCCAGTGGCTCGCGGATGAAACGCTCGATTGCCTCGATCTTCTCATCCAGATGATGGGGAAGAATCTCTTTAGGTACCGACCACCTCCAGTTGACCAGCTCGTCGTCGTTTGCTTCAAGACCTGCGAGACGGCAGAGCAGCTTGAGCTCGGGAAGCAGCGATGCATCAGTGCGAAGCTCGTCGTTGCCCCGGTACGCTAATTCGTAAGGTTGGAATCGTTCCACCGGTGACTCGTTTTGCTTCTCCAGTTCGCCCAGCAGCATCGCCTCATCACCCCCTCCTTCCAGCGACCGCTGCGCCTCTTCCTCCTCATGATGCAACACGAGCTCGGCGCGCATCGCGCTCGCCATCTCCAACGCCGACTTGACCCACAGCACCGCCTGCATCTTCTCCTTCTTCAACAGCAGACCCACAGCCACTCCGATCTCCTCTTCTGGCGTCATACCCGGTCGAACGGCGATCTCGGCGGGCACCTTGGGAGGCTTAGGCTGTCGAGGCGGCCTCTTACCCGTGTCGTAGATCGACTGCTCTTCGGGACTCAATTTGCTGAATTTGCGCAGGATGTAGTCCATCAGCTTCTTGAGGTTCGGTGCGGAGGCAGGCGCACGCGCTTCGAGGATTCTGATGGCGTCGCCGCTGATCACCTTGCGAAGCGCTGCGCGGTGACCGGCGAGGAAGAATTGTCGGTAGTCGTTGGCCTTGATCGTGATCCGGTGCATGACAGTGACCAGCTTGGTGAGCTGCTCTTCCGTATCGCCGAAGTCCTGCCAGCGTGCGAGGTAGTCGATGCAGGCTTTGGCGAGCTGCTTGGTGGCGAGCTTGCGCTGGAAGTCGGCGAAGCGGAATTCCCGTTCAGATCTCGTTTCCTGAAGATGCTCCTTGATCTGCCTCGCTTCGTCTTCGTCGGCGTCGAGATCGCCGTCTTGTCGCGATCGACGCACCTGCTTCTTCGCTTGCACGTACATGTGGTCGCGGTTCGATGCGTAGCGCTCGAGCATCTTGGGCATGACGTGGGCAAACGTGATGATCGTGTCGAGGAAGGCGAAACTCTGCGTGGTGTACGAACGCACGATGGCGTGGCATGCGTCCAAGGTCTCGCCCATGTAGTAGAATTCGGCCTGAAGACCTTCGGCGACGTCCCTCTCGCTTTCCTTCTTGCTGATGGCGAGCTCGTCGACGAGTCGAAGCAGAATGATCCACAGCTGGACCGAGGCGACGAATTCGAGCCACGCTTTCGACTCTTGCGCCTGGATCGTACGTACGAGCACCATGCGGAACGCCCAAGGCTCGAGCCACTGGCTGACCAACTCGAATGGCCACTCCTCCTCTGCCTCCTCGGGCTGCTTTTCGCTCGCGTCGGCCGATTCTGGCTGCTGCTCGGGCTCGAGCAGGTCGAGCGTCGCTTGCGTCGGCGCTGACTGGACAGCTGATGTGGTTCTCCCAGCCTTACGACGACTCGCAGCAGTTGCGCGACGCGAAAGGAAGTACTCGAGGAAGAACGCACCGAGTTGCATGATGCGAATGCGGGCCACGTCCAAGTCTCCCAGCTTGTCCCGTTCCGATCGAATGTCCTTGAGGATCGACTTGGCCAAAGGCTCAAACCCAGACTGTACAAACGTGTCCGCCCAATCTTGCAGAACGATGGCTGCATCTGCCGTCCAGTTGGACTTGAGCTTCGGTGCGCCCCTCTCCTGTGCATCCTTGCGCCTCTGAGCTCTTCGTCTCCCTTTGCTCATCGCCTCCTCTGCAAGCTGCGCCGTCGACTTGACCAGCGCAGACTGGTTTCTTGCCACGCGACGCTCGCCGTCAGGCCCGACAAAGTTGATCGTTGTGCCGAAGCGAGAGTGTCGGGTCGGGATCTTGCCGGAGGCGGATGCCCGCTTCATCTTGGCCTCGGTCGCCAAGCTCTCAGCAAGCGCAGAGACTGACCTTGCCGCTGTTCTTGATGTGGAGGGTTCGGCATCAGCACCTCTGCCGCTCGCCGACGCAGGTGCTGCAGATCTTGAAGTGAGGCTGGAAGGCGCGAGCTCGGCGATCTCCTTGACCTTTGTTCCGACGAAAATGTGAAAGATGCATTCGGACGCGATTGCGTTCCACGCGTTGAAAGTGGGAGTCTCTGCGCTACTGGCCAGCATAAGCAGCGTGTCGAGGATGTGATGTTTCTGCATGGACAATACGAGCTTACTCTGCAGGTGTGCGTTCGACAACTGGGCAACGCTGCTGAGACTTGTCGTGACCGGGTCGCGGATAGCGAGCAGGTTGCGGAACAGGTGCAGACACATGCCGATGATGCCAGTGACCAGACTCGATCTCTGGTGCTGCTTTGTTGCGAGATTGGGAAGCAAGAGGTAGCGCATGACCACTCCGAGCACATCGTGCTGCTTGTCGAGCGATTGACTGCGCAGAATGACGGATTTGTAGTTGATCAGGTGCTTGTCCAGGTGGGTGATTTCGCGCAGCTCATCCGAGTCGAAGCCTTGCTTCTCCTGCTCGCGCAGCTCGGCGACGCCGTCGAAAGGCCATGTCATCGCGGTCAGCAGATCGGTGCACGCCAATGCGATGGCATCGCCCTCCCTTCCCTGACCGGCGCTCTCGAGCAGAGCAGGTACGATGAAGTTCTCGAGCACCTCGTTGTCGGCAAAGGCACGCGCCACCTTCCTGGTCGGATCGTCGTCGTCCAATTTCCAGAGCTTGCGAAGCGATCGCAGAGCGCCGAGCGCGCGTGGACCATGCCTCCACCGTGTGTATACTTTGTCTCCATCGTCCTGCTCGTCGGCGTCATCTCCATAGTCGTACTGGCCGATTTGCATGCAGAGATCCCTCGCGGCATCTCGGATCTCCTCTTTGTCCGGAGCATCTTCTTCGTGGTGCCCCGTCTCGCCACGATCATTGCCGTACTCGTCCTCGCTGACGTCCGTGAGGAAGCCTTCGTCGCCCTCCAGATCGTCCGAGTAGTAGTCATTCTCGCTCGCCATCTTGACCTATGCGCGGAAGGCCGTAGCTGAGCTTTCGGCTTCGATTGCGTCAAAGCTTCACTGCCCGTTGTCTGAGGATGCGACTCGATGTCGGGCCTGGGGAAGGATGTGAGTTCGTGATGACGGCTAAGAGAGTGGCAGACGTTCGCAAGCAAGTGCTCAAATTCCATCGTGTCCCAAATCGCGGAGCTGCATCTAGAATCCAACACCGACCCTACTCAACGCGGCGCGCCAGCCAGAGACGCGTCGGCTATTTTCGTGGAATGTGCAAAGCGCCAAATGTTAACAATTTGATAAAACTTATCGAGACTGCTCATGTGGTCTGGGTTGGACGACTCGAGCTTCCTCTTCGCCACCAGCAGCTGCTCTGGACGGCGACGATGACGCCTGAGGAAGTTTATCAGAGTTCCCTAGGCTGCGTCGAATGGCATTCTTGTGCCGTTGGGTCATCCACGGCGCAATGTCAGACTTGACACGTTTCGAATGCGCACCCTCCTCGTCAACATGAGCTGGTTGCTCGGACGATTCCTCGACTGGCCCTGCAGTATTATTAGCAGATGGTGCGCCTCCCTCGGATTCGTTCGTGGGGCTGCGCTCTTCTGCTTTCTCTAACGCATGTTCATGTTTGGAGACAGCAGGCTCCGCAGATGTGGGAGCTGGCCGTTCAACTGATGCGCGACTTCCCCTTACGACCGATGATGGCAAGCGTGGTCCAGACCGAGCAGGTGACTTTGACAGCCCCGAGTGCACATCTTGGACGCTCTGGTGACGATGAAGCTTCGATAAGTCTGTCTCAAGCCCCGCTTTCGATCCTCGCCAGGCGGGTTCCTCCGCCAGCCAAGATGTTCGAGCTGGGGCCGAGTTGGAGCGCTGGTGTTTTCGTGCGGCTTCGGGGCGAGAGGCCAGCGAGGGCTCCGAACTACCTCGAAGGCTGCTAAAATCGATTGTGACAAAGAACCGGCTTCCGCTCATGGTCATTTGCTTAATGGAATACGCTCAGGTATCAGAGAATCGAGAAGACGATTCGGAATGGTGGTGAGAAGCAATGTCGGAAACGCGAAGCGACTCCTCTGAGGTGAGCCAGATCGACAGCCCGTCTACTTGCTGTGTTCTCGTACTGCATTGATCAAGCGAACAAGTTTTTAGGGACGTTCCGAGCCTGTGAGTCAGCAATCGATCAGTTGCGTTCAGCATCGGAAGCCGATTCTACACTTCTTAGGAACTCCCAGCTCATCGGAAGGATCCGACAAGCTGAACGTGGACCGTGGGAAGCAGCTGTCTCTCTGCGAGGGTCGACGGCATTTGCCAAGGCGTCATCGGTCCTTCTCTTCACGCTCAACAGGTCTGACGAGAATGTCCAAGAGGAAAACGTTGACAGCGATCTGATTTATGACCACCTGCTGCCATTAGTCTCGCATTGCCTAAGCGAGAAAGCGTGGGGAAGATCATCCGGAAGAAATGACTCAATTGTCAGAATGCAGCGGACGCTTGGCGTGATGTGATTGGCAGGGCGGAGACTTCCGAGCGTTCAGACGAGCGTAGGGTGACACGAATCCGTCCACGCTGTCTCGTAGACGGACTGAACTCATTCTGAAATATGATGCCGGCGTATCCGATGCAAAAGATCGGCAGAGGCTGCTCCAGGTCGCTCCAGCCTCGTTCGCTTACTACGTCGGCCAATCAGAAGGCTGGCGAGCAATCGTTCAAATCTGATGTTGATATTTTCTCTGAGGGTGAGACTCTTGAGCGCCAACGAAAGTCAATGGATAGACCGGACAAGAAGCAGCATCCTCGTCTGTGTCTTGCCCCAGGACTGTATGAGGACGAAAGCCTAATCCTACGCACAATTCGCCAGAAGGGGAAAGGTCGTCTCGCCCTGTCAACTTCTCTATCCTATGACTCGCATTTAATCTTCCTTTTGGCAGCCTCGTCGTTCGTCAACTCAGACCGAGCGGTATGGCGAAAGCATCGAGATTCGAGGGATAGCGAAATCCAGTTCCTCAGACTTGCGTACACGCATAGATTCGAGCACCGCATACATTGCGCTTGTGTTGCACCCGGAAAAGCTCTTACTCAAACCTTGGTTCCCGCCCGAGCATGCTGTGATTGTTCATTAATCACAATCGAGCTCCCGATGGCGGGGATTGCGGGCTCGAATGGAGAGCACCTCAATCAAAGACAGACAGGAGAGGGACGGCCAGGTCAGACACTATTTGTCAATCGTGCATTCATTTCACTGACTGCATCGACTTGCGGTCGCCCATGCCGGGCTGTCGGTGGAGTGTCGCGCCACGTTCAACAAGTGAGAAGTTTGGGGTCGAACCTGCATACACACTACGGTAAGGCCGGTCCGCTCTGACCCTTCATGAACTGGCGGAATGCCTTTTAGGCTGCAAACAACAACTTTTGCGCTTGCTCTGATCATCCGATTGTGGGGAAAGGAGCTGGCGCGGAGTAGCCGATAGAGGCTCGGTAAGCTGTCCGGAAGACAGAGAAGCAAGGGGAATGCACCGTATTCGGGCGCATTCCTTGCCTCGGTTGCGCCAACGATTTGTGTTCTTTTGAACAGTAGTGTCAGTGAGCAGCTGCTTTGGAACCCAAAAAAGATCCAGTTGCAGACACAGCGGTGCTGTATTCGACTGAAATCTAGGCAGCCGCGCAGAGTGTGGGGACACGCGGATACCGAGCAGTACGCTACACGGTACCTCAAGAATGGGGCGAAAAAGGAGAAGGTCGAGATCCGGGTTCGAAAACCGAAAATCCCCCACACTCGTCCATTGCCGCTTCCCCGCATTTTTGTGTTCGGCCAGATTCTTGTTCAGACCTTGCTCCTATGACTCTCCCGTTGGCCCTTTTCTCTCGAAGACACTTTGGAAAGACAGTCATCCCCCTTCACCGCACACGGTCTAGGCGCAGCGTTTTCCCCTCGTCCTCCGGTATCGGCAGCCCGCTCGTCCTCTTCCGCGTCTCGCTTCGTTTGACCCTACTGTAGTCCACAGGCGCGTCCTTCCGCGTTCCTCTCTTTGTATTGTCCGACAATCTGTACACTGTACACGACCTCAGCTGCGCACCGAGAGGCCTCGTCGGGATATTGCATCCGTCCGCCACCCGTACACACTCCGGTGACCTTTTGCATCCGCTCCTCCATCTGCATCTGCCGTCGCGCGCGCCGCTCCTTGTTGTCAGACCATCCATTGTCGATTGCCAGCACTGCCTCCATCCCACTTGGCGCTCTCTGTCGCCTTTCGAGTCACCAAGGTCCATTATTTCGTCATTGTGACTGTTCTCATCGCGGTCGCAACGGTTGCTCGTGCCTTTCTGCTCCTCCGTTTCATTTCGACTCGACTTCATCAAAAAGACCGACCGCCTTCATTCGCCGGCTCGTTCGCTTCAACACCGAGCATTCAGACCCACCAAGGACTTGGCGCAGACCCGGATCTCCTCGATCATCGAAGCACCTTGAACCTACAAATATCCTCACTACCTGATCTCGACGCTTTCGTTCGGCCGCCACTCTGCCGTTTTTTCGGTGTTGATAGGACCGGTAGAATCTCATCTTCGACTCTCCCATCCAAGAGACGCTTCTCAAGCGCAGTAAAAGTCCACATCGAACATAGCCAATAACGTCGTCCATTCGTCGGTCCACAATAGCCGATTATCGCCTCGACCGCTTCACGAATCGCCTGTAGACTCAAGCTCGCACACACCGGCAGAGTCGCCGTCCAAGTCGATGTCTGCCACGATCGACGTGGCGGGGCCACAGATCATCGACATCATGATGCCCAAGAAGCGTCAGCAAGGATTTGAGCCCGGCGCTATGGGAGGACACTCTGCTACCGGCGCCGGTCCGAATGCGAGCGTCGCTTCCGCGATGAGCTCGCAAACAGCGCATTCATCAACTGCCACTCACGCCAACAATTTCTTCGGCCCCTTTGGCACCAACGGTCTTCCTAGCAGCTTCATCGACACAGACATCCTTCTTAACGATGACCTTTGGAGCCAATTCTCTCCAGCTACCACCAACACCTCGTCCAACGGCGCTGACACCACAGGCCGGGAGCACCTGCAATCAGGCTTCGATGGCAACGCAGATCACGAAATTGCCACTGACAGAGGCTTCGGCGAAACGTACGTCAACATCCCTCATACGGGTTCGACCGACATGTTCGGACTGCAGGCACGCACCTTTGGCTCCGTTCGCCCTGAGGTGAGTCGTCTGAGCAAGGACGCCTCCTCCATGGACGATGGTGATTCTCCTGACGGGTCCAACGGCGAGACCACCTCAACCGTCGCGACAAGCGTGATCTCCCCAAGCTCGATGGCCACCACCGGTGGTAGTCTTCCCAAAGGAACTGGCACTCGCCATCACCGCTCTACCAGCAACGCATCCTCGACGCATCGGTCCAAGACTGCGCGCAGTCTGAGTCGTAGTCGCACCCGTGCTGCACCGGTCGCCTCGGATCGTCGAACTGCTGATCGCTCTCCTTCCCTGGAAAGGAGCGGTGTCGGCAAGGCGCCATCCTCGAGAGCTCGTGTGAACCGAAGGGCGACTGTAGGGCCGGCTGCCCTTGCCAATGGTCTTCAAACCAGCTCAACCCCGCACCCGCCAGCACCCACTCGTTCGGCCTCAACGATGGCAGCCGTTGGCTCAGGCATGGGGCTCTCGTCCAGCTTCCAGCCTCAGACGCAGAGGTGGAGCCTGTTTGGCACTCCAGATGCGAACAACGGCGGCAACCTGCATTTCAACTTCAACAACCCATCATCTTGGAGTACGCACGAGCACCCCGGTACAGCTTCTGCGTCGTCGTCGTTACCGACTCCGCTCAACTTCCACACAAGCATGGCGCATCTCAATCTGCAGACACCGCCGGTTTCTGCAGGTATGCACAATCACACGAACAGGCTGGAAGAAGACAGTAGCTCGAAGCAGCCTTTCAATCCGTTCTTGTTCCCCCCATACACGCAGCCACGGAGCCACTCGACATTGACGTCGGCTGATGATTCGGCTCACCAGCCATTCGCTCCTCAAGTCCACGTGAGTGCGGAGGCGTCTGGGCGATCCAGTGAAACCTCGGAGGTCAGCGAGGCCAAGCCAGCTACAAAGCCGCGACGGCCCAGCAAGGTGGCTTCACAAGCTTCGCGCGAGAAGCTAGCGAAAGAGATCAAGACGGAGGCTGCCAAGACCGAACTCAAAACTGTCAGCTCCGAAGAGCCGCAGCAGGGTGACGAGGATGAGGATGACGACGGTGACGACGACGATGAGCAGCTCGGAGGTGTAGCTGGTGGCAAGAGCGAGGCAGAGGCAAAGAGACTCGCCGAGAAGCGTCGCAAGCGTCGCGAGTCTCACAACGCCGTGGAGCGTCGCAGGAGAGACAACATCAACGAGAAGATCACCGAGCTGGCGACGTTGCTCCCCGAGGCCATGCTGCTCGACGCCATTGCCACGTCGACGCAGGGAGGCAACAGTGGAGCCTTTGCGCCTGCTCTCGCTGCTAAAGCTGCACTTGCAGCAGCGGCGGCAGCGGCAGCCAAAGGCGATACGATGCAAGACAGCGCTGACGGCCCGACCAAGCTTCCAAAATCCTCGACCGAGGCATACGCCGCAGCGCTTGCACCTGTCGATGCAAACAGTGCGGCGCTAGCAGCAGCACAGGCCAAGCCGAACAAGGGCATCATCTTGCGAAAGAGTGTCGAGTACATTCGGCACCTGCAGCAGTTCCTCGACATGCAGATGGGCCGTATCAGCTTCCTCGAGGCAGAACTTGCCCGATCGCACCAAGCGTTGGCTGCGTCAGGCATGCAGGCACCTCCGACGACGGATCCGCAGCAAGGCTTGGGCATGATGCACGCCTTTTTCAACCAAGCTGACAACGGCACCGGTGACGGCGCCGGCATGTTTGGCGGGCACACGCAGCAGCAGCAGCAGCAGCAGCAGCAGCAGCAAACATCCCACCTCCTCGGTCAACAACAATCACAGCATAGTCAGCAGATGCATCAACAGCCTCCGCAGGACTTTAGCGCAATGAACCTGCTCAGCTTGGGCATGCCGATGGACCAGCAGTCCACCGTCTCGCAGCCGCAGCATCAGCAATCAATGTCGATGCACCAAAGCGGGTTGTCCATTCCACACACGAGCTCGAGCTCGCACGATGCCATGGGAAGTGCACCTGCCCTTGCTGCGTGGTTGGAAGGATTCGACCAGCGCACGGGACTGCCGCGTCGATCGTCGGTAGATCCGATCGAAGAAGAAGAGCACCAGAGCGGCGAGGAGGACAAGGAGCTGAGTCGTCGTGGACGAAGCCAGAACTCGCGCGCGCACGATGCACACGACGAGCACTGGCGAGGACGTCCGCGCCACAAGATGGGCCGCGGCGGTCGCGCTCAGGTGCAGGAGGGAAGCTGGCCTGAGTTGCAGCCGTGTGAAGCTCAGTCTCCGATGCAGTTGGTTTCGGGAGATGACGCTCATCAGACGTCGAGCTTTTCGGACCTGGGCGATATGAAGCTCGACTTGTAGAGGAACGGTGCGTGGACAAGCTACGTCTTGGTCTTGCCTCTTTCTCGGAAGATACTGCCTCAAGATAGTCAATAATCAACATTGTAATTCGTGTTTGAGTGATAGTATCGTCCTGCTCCGTCTTAATCTAGTTCATATTGGCACTCTCGCGACGACTCCCAAATCTTGTGCCCGTGTGTGCAGACAGCATGTTGAGCATGTCGGATGGCGCTTGTGGCAGGGAGAGAAATGCTTGAGCAAGCTGAAGTGAGCAGCCGCGGCGAAGTGCCAATTTCTCCACACTCGGGAAACGGCCGATTTTCCCAGCTGCCAAGCAGAACAAGTCGCACGAGCCAAAACAGATCTGCTTTAAACTTCTTTCACCATCACCGTCAACTCCTCATCCCCCCGCTCGCACACGCATCACCTAGGCTAGGCTAGGCAACCGAGGCTCGTCAAAGAACATCGGCAGCTCAGATATCACCACCGCCTTTTGCATCAGTCCCGGCCAGCCACATCCCAACTTGCTTGATCGCACGGACTGGCGACTTCCTGCGTGGCCCCCAGCTTACCCCCTCGCCATGTCGTCCGCACCTTCAGCCCGTACGGCCTTCAACCTCAAAGTGCTGCGTCGTCACGACCCTTCCATCGTCACCATTCTGGAAACAGCCTCCTTCGTCGTGCTTTACAATTACAACGATGGCGAATGGACAAAGACGGGTGTTGAAGGACCGCTCTTCCTCTTCCGACGTCGCCTACCACCATACAACGGATTCTTCCTGATGAACCGAAATGGCGTCGAGAACTTCTCGGCAGATGTAACGCCCGAAGACGATCTGGAGATCACGCCGGAGTTCATCATCTACCGACCCGAGACGAGCAACGAGGTGTACGGAATTTGGGTGTTTGAAGCGAATCAAAGGATGGCGGTGGGAGACAAAATGTTGAAGTTGCAGAACATGATGGAGAGGCCGAGTGAGGAGGACGTCAATTTGGCTGAGAAGTTGGAGAGTGTGGCGGTAGGTGCGCCTGCTGCGGTGGAGGGTAAGCAGACGGCGGGGGTGGCTGCGACAGCGACAGGACAGAAGAGTGGGAAGGAGTCGGAGGGGAAAGCTGGCAAAGCAAAGGCGAATGGCAAGCCGAAGAGGGGCGCCAAGCAGGCAGTCGACAGGAGCAATGATGAGGCGACAAGCGCGAGGGCAACTCCGGCGCCGGCGAATGATGCATCGACAGACAGCGAGGTGGGTCGACAGATCAATCTGGATGATCTGTTCGGCGCACCCGTTGCACCAACGCAGAGCGGCGCTCAAGTCGCAGAGGAACCATCAAATCCGGCGCAAGAAGCCGTCTCGAAGGAACCAGAGTCGAACGGTGCGTCCTTGCTCGACTCGCTCTTCCAAAAGGCTTCGCTCGACCCAGCCCCCGCACCTTCCTCAACAACAACCACCGCTGAACCCACCCCAGCACCAACACAGTCAACCCAACCCAACCACTCTCAAAACCTCCTAGCCCTACTCGGCGCAACCAGCACCCCACAACCATCCACTCCACCCATCAACCCCACCTCAACACAACCTTCGACCGAACCAACCTCCTCCGAATCCAAGACCGCACCCAAGATGTCCGAGCTGATCGAACAGGGCATCCGCGACCGCATCGGGCTGGGCGACGACAACCAACCGCTGTCGAGACGCGAATTCGTCACGGAACTGCTCAGCTTGGTTCACACCAGCCCGGAGTTCGTCAAGGAGCTGTACGATGGGTATCTGTCGCGCGTTGCGTGAGTTTTAGCTTACAAATGCTTGGAGCAGGTTTGAGCTGCGTGAAGATTAGTAATGCAGAGTCTTGCTCCATACACATTGGCGTCTGGTCTTGTAGCGTCAAAAGACAGGACTGACACTATGTCTGAGAGATAATTAAAGAGATGAATGAGTTGATACAAATACACGCATCAAAAGAACCGAGCAGGACTCAAGCCGCTTCTCCTCGTACTTCGCGTAGATGTGCTCAGCGGTAGTCCAGGCTTCGATTTGACCACCTCGCCCGCCTTGCGCAGTGACGATGATTGGGATGAGACGGAATCGGGTTTGATCGGCTGTGATGCGGCTGGGGGTTCTTCTCGGTTGGGTGTCGACGGTTCTGTAGGAGGGTGTTGCTGCTGCGGAGTGGTTGCGGGTTGAAGCTGCTCTGTCGAGTCGAGCGGGGGAGTTGCGGGTGGATCTGCGCTTGTTGATTGGTGTGCTGGTGCTGCTTCCGGCGCTGGATCATGCTTGCTCACGAGCTGATCGACGAGCGCGCTGTACCTCCTGATCTCTTCCTCTGCTTTGATGAGCCGATCGCTGAGTTCGATGGTCAAAGCTCGAGTCCTCTCCATCTTGTTAACCAACGTCTTTGTGTCTTCCTCCACCACTCCATTCGTCGGTCTGGATCTTCTTTCAGACTTATCTCCACCGGCCACATCATCCTCCTCAATCTGCCTGGTGTAGTTCGAACCCAGCTGATACGTATAGATGGCATCCACTTCGAGCGAAAAGCAATCCCTCAAGTCGTCCAAATCCTTCGGAGTAGTACGGTAGTTCCTTCCCACCGTAGCGTTGCACCCGGCGCATCGGAGGCGTGCGAATGTCGATCCGATGTCCTTGCCCGGTTCGGTGGATGTCTCGTACGAAGCGTCCTGTTTGACGATCTCGGATACGTCCGAGAGGATCACGTAGCCGAGCTCCGTATCTGTTGCGACAAAGGCTAGCGAGTCGGCGAGAAGTCGAAAGCATGACCGACATTGGAATGTGAGCGGATTGGGCGGTGTGTCATCAGCAGGGTCTTGTTCGTGGTCGACTTTGTGTACGACTGTTGAGGTGGATGCGATCGCGCCACGTCCACGACCTCTGCCTCGACCGCGACCTCGACCGCGGGCGCGGGTGGCGGTCGTGGTGGACGAGCTTCTGGGTGGCGCCATCTCTTCGTTGTCCGAGCTGGGGATGGCTGTTGCTGCTGCGGGCCTGGCCGAAGAGAGGCGCGGACTCGTCGTTGGTACGACAGAAGAGCCGTTGATACCATTCAGTGCCGTAGCGGGGTATGCGGAGAAGTGAGATGGATACGATACGCCAGGTGCTGCCATAGCAGAGGTGCTGGCGGAAGCTTGTGCTGACGCAGAGGGGCGAGTCATGGATGTTCCAGCAACATTGTCGTAGTACGCACCACCTCCACCTGCAGTCACTACTGGAGCATGATCGTAGTCGTCCGATGTTCGCGGTCGCTTTGCCAGAGGCGCCATCACGACGAAGCCCAGACTGAGTCGGATGGGATGGGATTGCATGCGAAGGGCGAGGATCAGGGTTGGACAAAAGTCAGAGTGCAGCTCAGACGCGTTTCGCAGCCGCCTGCGCGCGTTCTCGCTAAAGTGTTGGTCTGCCGGGCCTTTATCGACCGATGTGGCTCAAAAACTTCGACCGATCCCCGATGGCAGACAACTTAACATTCTACCACACAGCGCATTCGGCGGATCGAAGCCGTGGAGAAGCCGAAACATGGAAACATCGAACAGCCGAGAAGCTTTGTTTTTTCTGGCACCGAGCCACACAAATTATGGCAGTTCGGTCGGGATCAGCGCACGGACACAAAAATCTGGACCACATTCGGCAAACGGCGGCATCTCACCTGCTGCTCCCTGCCGCCTCTGCATAACCCTCAAGGTAGATAGCTGAGGCATAAAAACCAGGCGTCGATCATCTACATCTCCCTACCTCTCTCACCCCACTACCTTTGTCCCATATCAAACCTTACGAACGCACATCGCAAAAATGGTAAGCAAGCAACTGATCGCTCCGACGCTTCCCGCTTTGCGAGCCGTCGCTTTCCATTCCACACCCGCGATTAGGCGACTCACCACCTCCGCTGCGTCTTGCTCCTTTGCCTCATCCTCGTCCTCATCCTCATCTTCGTCGTCTTTGGCCACTCGTTCGATCTTCGGTCGATCCTCCTCCATCATTGCGCCTCCTGCACCTCGATTCCCCCTTGCAAACTCTGGGATGATGGCCGCACGCACGTTTGCAACTTCTTCGATGCGTCAGGCTATCTCCAAGGGCGACCAGATTCCCAACACTACCTTCATGTATGTGCCTTACGCACCCGAGCTCGCCGACGGCACTGCTTGTGGCGCACCTACCAAGGTTCAGACGCACGAAGCTTTCAAGGGCAAGAAGGTTGTCATTGTCGCTGTCCCCGGTGCCTACACTCGTAAGTCTTTCTAGCACCTCACCATCTTCTCCCCTCTAAATCTCACATGACTAACCTCCTCTTTCCTTCCCATCTTCTTCTAACTCGCACAGCTACCTGCCACGTCAACCACATCCCACCTTACATCGCCAAACACGACTCGTTCAAATCCAAAGGCGTCGACTCCGTCATCGTCCTCGCCCAGAACGATCCCTTCGTCATGTCCGCCTGGGGCGTGCAGAACAAAGCCGAGGACAAGGTCATCTTCGCCACCGACCTCAACCTCGAATTCTCCAAGTCCATCGACGCCACCGCTGACCTCAGCGCCATGGGCTTCGGCCAACGCACCGGTCGCTACGCCCTCATCGTCGACGATCTCAAGGTCGTCGACTTTGCCGCTGAACCCAACCCGGGCGCGGTCGAGGTCAGCGGCGCCGACCACGTCTTGGCTAAGCTTTAGATAGAGTGCCCGCTGTTAGGTGAATAATGTCTAGAAGAACCCATTGGTAATACGAAAGCTTTGCTCTAATCGACATTCACAGACTGTGTGTCACAACTGCGAAAGAATGTGCACAAGACCAACGCACACTTTGAGACCTACATCTATTGAAAGTTCTTTTCGCACCACTCTTTCGCCTTAAACCTTACACCTCAGAATCACTTCTACCCCAACCCCTCTACTTCGGCGAACACTTCGGCGGTCCACTCGGCTGACCACTCTCCAGCATGGCCTTGACCGTCTGACTTCCCGCAAACACCACGCACACCACTCCAAACGCCAGCATGGCGTAATTCAACGCCTTGGTCGCCGGCCTAGTCGCGTTCGCCTTCAAATGCAACAGCGGAGGGTAGATGAAACACAGCGGCACGCAAGCCACCGATCCGATCAACGAGACGAACTTGTCCAGATCGTTGGCTCCTGCCCAAGCCGCCAAACAGCTCACCGCCACCACCAAGAATCGGAACAGATTCTTTTCGGTCTTGACCTTCCAGTTGTACTTGCCGCTCTTGGTGAAGATCCCCTTTTCGAGCACCGCAAGCGCAGGGAAGAGTTGCAAGGGCGTCGAGAGAAGGATGGCGATGCTGTAGAGGAACTGCATTGCCTGAACGAATCGTGACGTTTGCGGAAGGTTGGTGATGACCACCGTCTGGATCTCGGATCCGAACGCCATGTACGAAAGCGCACCGGCGGAAGCGAAGAGCACCATGACACCTGCCATGACACCCGTGAGTGCGCGAGGGAACTTCTCGGGCTCCTTCATCGACTCGGTGATAGGGATGACCAGGCCAATGCCTTCAAAGGTGAACACTGCGGTACCGATGAACAGCGGGAAGTCCTTGCTGTTGAACATGACAACGTCGGCCAGGCCATCCGTGACCACCTTGCCGATCTCGTAATAGAACAGGTAAACGATACCGAACAGGATGAACACATCGGCGATGAGCGCAGTCGTCGACAGCTTGGCGATCCTTCGAATGAGCGAGAGGGGCAAGAAGACAGCCATCTGGCCGAGGATGAGCATCCAGACGGGCACCAGCGTCTTGCAGTGCGTCACGGCGAGGACGAAAGCTTGCATGTTTTGCGCCACAAACACCGTGTAGGCAGCAACAAAGCCGAGCTGGGAAAGGACAATCGAAGCCAGGATGGCAAGACGCATTCGCTCACCGTAGAGGATGCCACCCATGTCACCGAACGAGCCAGGACAGTTGAGGTTGGTCTTGACCAGCAGCAGGAAGGAGACGAGCGAGATGATGGCGACCGCGCACAGCGTCAAGGTGGAAAAGAGCAGACCTCCGTTGAAGAAGGCCTTGCCGAGGAAGAGCACACCCGTGCCGACAAACGACTTGAGCAGCATCATGACAGCATCGAGCACCGTTGCCTCGCCGCGGCGACGCTCCTTGCTGGCCTTGCGCATACGTGCCTGAGTATCGTTTCTCTGCAGTCCTCTGCGTCTACGAAGAAGGCCCGAATCTTCAGTGTCGCCATTGCCGGCAGCTCGGCTGGTTCCAGGAATAGCGCGCTCATCATCGTCTCCTTCGTAGTCGTCGTCGTCATCATCGTCATCGTCATCCTCCTCCAAGAATTCTCCGGCAAAGTGACCGTACAAGCTGAGGAAATCAATGAAGCTGCGGAGCGCTCTCGGAGGTGGGCGACCCTGCTCTTGAGCCTGGTTGATGACGAAGAATCGACGGAATCCACCTGGCTCCTTGATACCCTGAACATCGAGCTCAGGGTCGATGGTGGCGGTGCGAGGCATGTGGAGGCTCTCACTACGGGTACGTCTTGCCGAAACTCTGCGATTCTTGTGGGCCCAACGATAGACGTCGTCGGTGATTGCGCCGCCTTGCATCTGATGAGGGCCAATGTAGCTCTGATCTACATCCTCGAGCACGATCTCGGAGGGCGATCCGCTGGGGCCGTCTGCACCCAACGTGGCAGCAGGATTGGGGGTCGACGAGCCGTGGGCGTCTCGGCTATCGTCGTTTTCGTCGTCGTCGTCGGTGTGCTCGGTGGATGGGATAGAAGTGGCAGAGATCGAGTCGCGGTTGGCGTCAGGTCGGGCAAGGTGTCTCTCGATGATGCGCGCCTTGCGCTCGTCCGAGAAGGGGAAAGAGTCGAGGTTGTCGATGTTGCTGGGTGTCGAGAGGGCGGAGTCAGCGTTGGGGGGAGCGAGGGAAGCGCTGTCACGCGAAGGCGGGTCGATGGAGAATGACCTAGGAAAGTTGGAAGAATCGTGACGCTGCTGCTGCGATGTGGAGTAGAGGTTGAGAGGCTCTCCCGATGGCGAGCCTACACGCGGCGGAATGTTGGGCAGCGAGGGAGAGGCGTGACCAAGGCCCTCGTTGAATGTACGCGAAGGCGATCGGATGGGAGTGGAAGCTGAGGTGTCGGCGGTGGCGAGACGAGGCGAGGGGATGGCCCTTGCCTTGCCGTTACCATTTGGGGTTGACATGATGGAGTTGTGCCGGTGTAAGCTTGTCGGAGGCAGAGCGAGCTGCGTCGTCTACTCCAAACCCAGGCTCAGGCCAAAAGGTCGAGCGAAGCAAGTACGGTGGATCGCGTCGGAACCTCCTACGAAAAGGGCGGGGCAGATGGTGGTTGAAGGAGGAAGCAGGACTGGCCACGACGGAACGATCGACGGTCGAGCAATGAGCTGCTGCACCTCTGCCGCAAAAGTGAGCCGACCACCGCATTCTGGAATCTAAGCTCAAAATCCGTCCGTTCTGTCTCGATAAAGTCACACAGGGGCGCAGAGCACGCAGCCTCACTCGACTCTTGAGTTCGAGTGTGACTTGCAGTGTACAACACAGTATGCACTTCGGGCCCTCCGACACATCCGAAAAGGTCCAAATTTCATCAATAAACGAGGGAGCGGGCGGCAAAAACGTGTCCCTGTCGTAGCCACGCTTTCGGCCAAACCCCCCAATTTGAGAGGAACGTTGGCTTCCGCTCTTTGGTCGGGGCAGAGCGAGCCGACTACCGTGCTGTCGTGTGGATCTCGGCAGTCATGGCCGTCTCATCCATCTGACCGCGATACTACCAGGCAAACGAGAAGGTGTACCAGAGCTCGCAGTCTTGACACGGATCGCTGTTCTGCCTCTGAACCTGCTGACTGTCATCGTTCATCCATCGCATCGTGGGAAAGAGGTCCAGCGAGCTTGTCGTGTGAAGCCCAGAGACGGCATGACCTCATCCTGCGGTACAAACTGCAGGCTCAAACCTGCTTCGTGTGACATTGAGCCGCGGCCTCGGTCTAAGGTCGCCGCTGTTCTCGTGACCCTTGAGTGAAAAAATCCAAGACAAGGAGAGACCCTCTCGGCGTAACACTTGGCAAAATTCGCCTAAGAAGCTCGGATCATGGATTCATTCCATTCACCTTGAGAAGACCCTTTGACAACCTCGTCAGACTATCCACCTGTACTGACTTCAAGCGTCTTAAGCATCTGGCACGCTTCGACTCACCGCAACTACCCCTGCGCTCCGAATACTCACTCATACCCAGTCAGCACCATCGGCACTATCGGCGCGACTCACCTCTATTGCTGCTGCCTATTAGTCAAATCACCACCTCTGATCGTCCAATGACTCGTGACACAATCCCGACCAGCTGAGCAGCGGATTCCTAGTGCTCGCCAACTGCCGACATGTCGGCAAGCGATGCCCATCAGCTCGTACATAAGCTGCTTCTGCAAGCATTGGCGAGGCGTCTGCCTCAAGCCAAGTGGCTCTCCCTGCTCCATCAACTCGTACGACGCACTAGCACAGCACAGGATGACAGCGACCAACATGACCCCGCTTCGATCCCGGCGGGCTCGCACGCAGCCGAGTGCCTTGTCAAGCACATGCTCTCGCAACCCTTCGTCGATCCACTGCTCGTCGAGTACTTGCAGGCACTCATCTACGGCAGCGCCAACCGCTCGGGTGTCTCGCCCGATCAAGGACCTCTCACCGACGTCATGACCGTCACTCTTCACCTCCTCGCCAACGTCCAAGCAACCCCCAACAACGTACCGGCGATCGAGACAATATCCTCCGTCGTTGGCCAGGGGCTTCTTATGACCTTTCAAGCACCTGCGCCTTTTGGCGTTTCTAGTCCTACCTTCCTCGCTCTGCTGCAGCACTTGTTCGTGGATTCCGCGGGAGACAAGGTCGATCCGTCGAGCTCTCCAAAGCAGCACAATCAGGATGGGGTAAGGGACGGCAAGACCACCATCGCATCGCTCGCTTTTGTTGTCGCCAATCTTCGATTGCTTGGGCTTGCTGCCGACCCCAGCATTGCATCTCCGCAAAACCTGCTTGCTCCACGTGTCGCTATCACCGTGCTCGTCAATGTCGCCCAGGCTCTGCTCGCACACGTGACCCAAGCTTTGTCGCAGGCGCAAACATCCAAAGATCACAGATGCAAGCCGGACGATGTCCTTCTGCAGCGAATGCGCTCTACCGGCAAGAGTTCTGTCGCCGAGATCGAAGTCGTGCTCCAGTCCATGAATCCAGCGTGGAAGGACGAGATTGCGCTCTTGCGCTCCCTCACCAGCCAAATTGGCGTCATCAATCAGGTCAGCGAGAGCTTCTCCGAGGCAACCACCTCAAAGGTGCCTTTGCATCCCGCCAAGAGGAAAGTCGAGACACTCCAAGACGCTCAGCAGAGAGCGACGTGGGACCATTTCCTCGACACGACAACCCTCGCATCATCTCAAAAGCCAGCCGTGGAACCCGAGGTGGCCTTTCTAATGCATTTGCTCGTCGATCGACACGCATCTTGGGACGCAAAGTTGAATGCCGTCAAGAAGCTCTTCCTTGCGCGTCGAAACGCCGCTCCACCGTCATCGACACTCGAAAAGTCGCTCGCCGCGTTCTACTTTGAGCTGCTCGTCGCGGCCATCGATGCTTGCGCCACCGTCGTCGAGACGCCACCGGCGTTCAAGGGTGCAGAGGTGTATGCCGCCATCTGGAGAAACGCCCTCTGCGGAATGATTCCCGAACTCGTCCTCCAGCTCGAGCAGTGGCTCGACGGCGACCAAGACTTGCCGTTGCGGGGACAAAGGCTCGAGGCACCGCACGTTCGCCTCGAAGCTGCATTGCGAGCTTCTTTGCTCGTCATGGCGACTCGTTTGAACACGTGCGAGAGTGCTACTGGACAGGCACCTGCACATGCTAGTGCTGCTCTTGCAACCGGTGGTGATGCGCCAGGTATCGACGCGAATGCGATGACAGACGTCCTCGGTCTGGATACGCCGCCCTCACAACCTATCAAGGCCTGGCTGTTGCGAGCCTGCATCGAGCATTCGCTGGCTCGACCAGAGGCCATCGCAGACGAGTTTCCGGACGGACACAAGCTCGCCTCCGAGGTACAGAGTTTGACGCAATCGCTCCGAATGGATGCACAGCTCGAAGGACTCGCGCTCGACACGCTTTTCGAGACAAGGGTTTCTACAGATGATCCAGTGGAACTGCTGCAAAGGGTCGCATCGGACCCGGGCACCCACTTCATCTTCGCGCGCCAGCTTGTTCTGCAAATGCAGGACTGGCTTGAGCAGCATGATCTCGAAAGCATCGCAAGGTGGTCGAAAGCCTTGACTGAGGACGCCTGCCAAGGCGGTGCAATGCTGGATACCGTCATGATCTACATTGAACCTGTTCAGCTGCTCGATCCACTCGCGAGCATCTTGGACCACCAAGACCTCGGTCAGACCAGCGACGAGCCTTCCACGCTATCCAACATCCTGCTATTCGTGCAACTGCTTTGCTATCGATACGCCATCGCGCCTTCTGATACCTCGCGCTATACGTCGCCGAATTCCGACATGAACATGGACGACACCTACGCTTCATCAGACAAGCCCGGATCGCCATTCCTCGCGACGCATCTCGCAACATCGTCTGTCAGCTATCCTCTCACCGCGCTGTCTGAGGAAGACCGAGGCCTCGTCTCCCGCTGGGTTCATGCACTTTTCGGCAACGAAGGTATTTCGGACGATCTCATCTCGGCTTCGCCTCCAACGACTCTTCTCCGGCTGTCTCCGCTCCTCTTCTCGCAGAGCATCTCTGCCTGTCAGCACGGCATCATCGACCTGGAAACGCTTCGTGGCGGACTCAGCTACTTTCTCCAAGATCTTCTCTCGTTTGCTCTTCCAGGTGCGCTCATCTGGCTGCTGTCGGAGATCACGCGGACGCCGCTGCAGCCGATTCTGGACTTTTTGTCGGATTCAGGACTGCAATCGTCGGTGGCGGACGTGCCGAGCAGCGATGGAACGCTGGCGAATGGACTGCCGAGGAACGCTACGTCGAGGACGGTGTGTTTGGAAGTACTGGCGTTGCTCGTGGACACCGATGCCTGTCCGGCGAGTGTGAGGGAGTTGATTGCAAAGGCTTTCGATGGATTCGTCACCGCGATCGGGGCGGATGCAACGGCAGCAGCGACGTTGGCTGCTGGGTGCGAGACTTTCAACCTGGCGAATCTCAAGGCGAGAATGGAGGGCGCGGGGATCACAGCGGAGTTGCTGAGCAAAAGTGGTGGGTCCTGGTTGAAGTCGCTTGCTGGTCAGCAGGATTCCAAGCTTGTGTCGATGGTTGCCAGGTCTTCGTTCAATAGGCTGGATCGGATCGTTGGTGCGCTGTCAAGGGGGGAGATCGGACAGAGTGGAAGAGATCAAAAGGCTTTGGCTGCTTGGCTGTGCCTCGTATCGCCTGCTACTGATCTCATCGCCCCGCCCAGGTTCGTACAGAAGCTGGATTTGCGCGAAGTGGAGGAGGGTGCCATCAAGAATGTCATCCGCATCATCGCATTGATGCTAGGTTTGATCCGGGCATCCGAGGCTCCACGAGGAGCTGGCGACGATACCTTGGCAGAGCGAATTCTTTTGCTTGCCAAGACCGACGCCCCCAACGGAACGACGAGCAAGGCTCCTGCTGCCTCTACGAGCCACGCCGGTGAAGCAGACCTGTTCGACGACGAACCTTCGACTCCTCCTCTACCCACGCCTCGCGCTACCGAAGCATCATTGGACGCAGGCTCAGATGCGGCACTCGTCGCTTCGACCGTGACGTCAGCATCGCTGCTAGCCAGTACGCGGATGAACGTCACCTCGAGACAGATTTTGGACATGCTGGCGTTGAAGTTGATCAGGTTCAGAAGCGCGTTACTGGCCAAGAAGGGCACGACGGCGGGAGCAGGGAAGTGGGATTTGTGGGTGGAAGCGATCGCGGATCATCTTGAGGATGGGATGACGGGATCAGTGGATATCGGGGAGGGAGCGGAAGGGGATGCAGGAGAGGCGAAAGCGAGCGTTGGTGGTCTGAAGGCATTGTTGTCGGCGATGCAGTGATGATTGAAATTCATCCACTTGTCGTGTCCTCAAATGGCTCAAGACCGTGCAAATGTGTGAGCGGGATGGCCGGATGCATGGCGACGCCAGATGTGCACACAGCAAACGCACACATCACCATCGCTTGTGACGAGCTTCTTGATCGGAAGATTAGCGATCCGTACAAAAAAAAGAGCGGTGATCGTCCGAAGCTCGACCTGTTCAACTGACCTGATGGATGCGCATCGGCAAGGCCAGCTCCATCAGGTCCTCCACCAGCACCTCGTGCAGCAATCCTCTGAAGCTGTACCTCACCAGCAGATGCTTCTTCTCTCCTAGCACCGGATCGTGGAATCCCAACAGGTTCGCCTTCGACCTCGAACCTGGGATGATGAGCTGCGATCTGGCGGTCAATGCTTGCAGTGGAATCTTGACGTCCCAGCAAGTTTCCTGCTCCAAATCTGCACTATCATCAGGAGAAGGAGAATCATTCTTGACTTCGGTCCAGATGCGCTCTGCCTCTGATGCGAGCCCATCCCTGGATGCCGGGAAAGACTCTTTTCGCCCGTACCACGCGTCCAGGATCACCAGTCCGTTTCGATCAAACTCCTGCCTCGCGCGCTTCACCGCTTGGTCCTTCAGCACCTCTCTCGCCTCTACCGCCGCCTGCCGCCTCTCCGCGATCACCTCCCGGTTCACCTTTCGCAGTTCGCCCAGCCTGTTCTTCAACCGTTTCTGCTTCCTCGGTTCCAGATAGCCCCAGTGCAAAGCGGTGTACGCTGCTGCGGGGACCACGGTGAAGAGCACCACCAGATCCGACCTGAACTCGGGACTCAGCATGATTGGAACTAGGATCTTTTGTCCCAGGCGATTCACTTTCACCCTCAATGTCACCCCTCCAACCGGTAACGAGCAAGTGAGCCCGAGGGACAGCCTTACGTTCTCCGTCAACCGTCTCTCCGCCGAGCTGAACGCACTCACCCCTGATCCCGTACCCATGTTGAAACCCGTCCTGACCTTGACCCCACCCAACACCTTGAGCGCATAATCCACCGAGACATTCTGATCCGCCGTAGAAACACTCGTCTGAACCGTCCACCCGCTCCCCTCATCCACCTGCTTCGTCAACCCTACACTCACCGCCGCCGGCTCCCTCCTCACCATCATCCCCTCCTTCATTCCCCCCACCCCCCATCTCCCCACACTCCACGTTCCACTCCTGACACTCGTGAACCCGGTCAAACTGCTCTTGCTCGACAACCTCTGGCCGTACGTCAGGTTGAGCGTCGGAGGCATCAGCAGCGTCTGGATGGTGGATTGCCAGGAGAAGAACGAGTTGGCGTCCAGGGTGAACTGCCCCTTGGTGGTGATGATCTGCGGGCGGAGGAAGGAGAGCGTGAGTTCGGTGAAGAGGCGAGGTGACCAGTGGGTTTTGACGGTTCCGACGAGGTTGCCGCCGCCGAGGCCGTTGCGGGAGACCATTTGGCCGGAGAACGTGGCGGAGGTGGTGGGGGTGACTTGGGTTTCGAAGCCGTGTTTGCCGATGAGTTGGGTACAGCCTACTCTGGCGATCCTGTCGGCGAACGTGATCGGACGTGGAAAGGCCACGGGTATGGCCATACCTGGTGCTGCGTCTCTGTTCGCACCTACGGCTGCTCTTTGCTGCGCCGAAATCGGACCTCCCGAAGCTGCCTGCCTAGCGATCCTGCTCGCCGGCGCAAACATCGCACTAGCATCGATGTGCGCCGTAAAATCACCCTTGCTCTTCACGAGCGCCTCGGCGTCCGCCACCTCCTTCCTCCTCCTCTCCCTCTCCATCTCCTCCTGCATCTCCCTCGCACTCCTACCCCTCACCGCCACCGACCACGTCGACTTCAACCCTTCTTCGCCAAAGTAATCGTAGATCGTCCGCTTCTCTTGGTCGGACAGGATCTCGTAGGCGCGTTGCACCTCTCGAAATCTGGATTCGGCGGCGGCTTTGCGCGAGGCATCTTTGTGTTTGTCGGGGTGCAGCACGACCGCTAGCGACCGGTAGGCTTCTTTGATCGTTTCGGCCGAGGCGTCGACGGGAACATTCAGGATCGTGTACAGGTAGGTTTTGTCCGTGCTTCGATTCGTGGAGTCTGTAGCGGGACTGGAAGAGGAAGAGGTGTGCGAATCGCGGAACGGTCGACCGCCGAACAGCGGTTCTTCATCCCCTCCCGCGCGAGGGAACGTGCCCTGGGTTCCGGAGGATGGCGACTGCGAGTATGCTTCGGACGCACTCGGCACGCGAGCGGACGATGCACTGGGAGAAGAGCGAGTGTGTGTCGAAGTCGATGTTCGACCGGTCGATGACGGTGAAGAGGAGGAAGCAGTTGATGACGAAGACGTGGAGCTGGACGAAGGCGTGCGTGAACGTGGTTGTGAGGGTCGGTAGGGTGCGTAGGGATCGTCGTCATCCGAGATCTCTTCGACCGTCGCTCTCGGCGGCGCAGGTGGCGGCATCCTGTCACCTGAAAGAGCCTTCGTGTAGCTGCTGCAGCTGGTGACGATGGTGAGGTGTCGAAAGAACAACGTGGAGGTCGAGCGAGGGACCCTTCCAAGCTGTTACCTGAAAAAATCAAATTCCCGAAGACCTCCGCTGACAGCCGCGAATGAAGGCCGTGCGAGCCTCCCTGATATTTTCTTAGCTCAGAGGGAAAGGGTGCAATGCCAATGGACCGGATCTTAAGCGAGCCGTCTCCGAATATTACCTCGCCAACGGATTCAGAGGGATGACGTCCATGCCATGCTTCTCAACTCAAACCTTCGCTGCGACTTCTCACGCATCACACAGTCTCCAAAGTGGTGACAGATGGCAACGCAATACAATGCATTTCTAAAGATCGAAAAGAATCTACAATCCGTAACCCTCCTTCCTCTACTCCCGCAACGGCTTAGCACCACCCACCACTCTGCCCCTGACAAACACGGTCCCGATGTTCCTATCGTCACCCGTGAACATCCACTTCTCGAACACGTCCGGCAACGTGTCGTCCTCCTCGACAAAGCATCCCGGGTTACCCGTGTATCCCGCGGGACCCCAGTGACTCGTTGTCTGCACCAGCAGCGCGTCAAACTCCTTGCCCACATCGAGCGATCCGATCCTGCTCGCCATCGCGCACACCTCGGCACCGCCGAGCGTGGCGAGGTAGAACAAGGTAGCGATGCTAAGCGGACCCTTGGTGAAGTCGACCGTGGCTCTGTTGGTGAGCGATGAGGCGGGATCCTGGACGGATTGCGAGACTTCGACCGTGTTGAGGCTCGAGGTGGTGACCGAGTGCGGTTTTCTAGGCTGGTACTGACCCGCCACGGGAGGACCGGCGTATCGTCCATCGACAGCAGCTGCACCTGCGAGCGGTTGCTGCGCTTGCTGAGCTGCCTGCTCGCTCGTCGGTGGAGCTGTGGCCGTGAGCGCGTTCTGCTCCTCCTTCTCCTTCGACTCGGCCTGAGCGCGTTGGAAAGCCAGCACCTTGGCGACGACACTCGCCTCTCTGATCGCCGAAAGCATACCCAGTCCGAACCCACCCGAAACGTCTGTACCCAGTCCAACCTTGATGCCCATGTTGAGCATCTCTCCTACACGGGACGCACCCGATCTCAGGTTGAGATTGCTCGTGGGGCAATGCGAAACGCCGCACTTGCGCTTCTTGATGATGGCGAGCTCGTCGGCGTCCAGATGCACCGCGTGGGCCAGGATGGTGCGTGGACCGAGCAGGGAGTAGTGGTCGTACACGGAGGTGTAATTCTTGGCAAAGGGGAAGAGTTGCTTTGTGAAGGTGATCTCGCCCTCGTTCTCGCTGAGATGGGTTTGAACGCGCAAAGTGGGATCGCGAGAGAGCAGTGCAGAGATTCCGGTGAGCATGGCATCCGTGCACGAGATGGCGAAACGTGGCGTCAAGATGGGTTGGACGAGCGCATTGTTCAGCTCTCGCTCTCGTTGCCTGGACGGAGTCGAGGCGCCGCTTTCGCGGGCGGAACGAATGCTGCCGCTGCTAGCCTGCCTTACTACCGGTACGCTTGTCCTTGATGTGGTCGAGAGCGACTTGATGGCAGGGGTGTTCTTGGCAGAGGAAGGACTGCCACCGGTTTCTGAGGGCGGCTTGCTGCCTGTAGGCGACATGAGTTCGTCCATGGTGGCACTGAGACGAGCGATGCTGGCGTCCATCTCGGGAGAAGTGCTGTGCAGATCAGCGGGGCTCATGGAAGGCGAAGAGACATCGGGCGGCTGTCCGTACGGCCTGAGACTCCTTGTGAAGCGTACAAACTCCTTGGTATCCTCGATCGACTGCGATGCGTTCTTCTCGATGTAGTCGATGGGCGAGTTGCGGTCCATCTGACACTTGCCCACAAAGGCACGCTGACCTCGCTCGTTGCAGATCTCGGCAAGGATTTTGGACGCTTCGAGGTGCAGGGTAGCATAGTAGCACGCCGTGGTGGTGCCCGAATCGATGAGACGCTGCACCACCGACTCGTACGTCTTGCGAGCGTACCTGGCATCTTCGAACCTCCTCTCACGTGGGAAGGTGACATGCTGAAGCCAGTCGAGTAGCTCGTACTGCTGGCCGAGGCCGATGTTGGGCACCTGACAGGCGTGAGTGTGCGTGTCGATGAAGCCAGGGCAGAGGAAGCTGCCGGGCGGGAGGCGTGTGAGCTTGTACTGACCCTTGCGCCAGCCGTGCTTGTCGAGGACGTGCTTGATGAGCTGCTGCTCACGTTGCGATGCCTCGTCGAGGTGGCTTGGAGCGTTGGTGGTGGGGTGACGCGAGGGGACGACAGGGGGTGGCATTTCCAAGGAAGTGAGTTCCGGTGCATCTTGAAGCGTGGACTGGGTGGAGCCAGGGATGGGTACGGGTGTAGAGGAACGGTCCTCGGCGGTGCTACTTGAGGCAGTTGAGGCCGACGATTCAGTCGAGGGTGTCCCGGTGCTTGCGTTGGACGGAGAGGCAGGGTGAGGGAGTTGTCGCTCGAGCACGTCGAGATCCTCCACAAAGCGGATGACACCGCCCGAGCCGACGCCGAGGATTCCGCGTTCGATGATGCTCAGGTCCGTGGCTGATCGCGAGCTGATGATGGCGCCGACAAAGACTCGCTTCGGCAGCAGATGGGGCGCTGGCATAGCTGGTCGGAAGTTCTCCGATGCCGAGGTCGGCTGTTGTGTGGGATGGCGGTGAAGACGGGTGGCAGCATTCGATGTCGTTGCGGGTGAGACGTGCACATCGAGGTCGCGTTCGTTTGAACAGGGAGAGCACAGAACCAAGGAGGAAGATGAAGAAAGAGGCGAGGCTTCGGTCAGCAAAGCAATTCAATGCAGAAGCGATGGTGGGTTGAAAGAGGCAATGAGCGCAACGGCATCAAGCGTCGATCTTATTCTCCAACCTGTCGTGTCGTCTACTCACGTGTCCATTGCCTCCGAAAGGCGGACGAAGATTGGGGCGTGCGATCGTCATGATGACTCCTCCTCTAGCTTCTCGTGTAGTCTATTTCTAGAGCAGCAGGTGACAGTCCGATACGTGTGACAGCTGAGCTTCCTTCGATTCGCGTCGGTTGATCGATCGGTCCTTCCGAACGATGACTGATGTGACAGTCGGGTAGGAGTCGCTGACGAGGAGCAACCACGAGAGAGAGAGAAAGAGAGGCGTCCAGAGAGGGTTCCCACGGATTCGGCAGGCACTGCGTTAAGAGTCTGAGCTTGTACGGTCCGTATCTTTGGTGTGATCCGTGCCATGCAGAGTCAAAATTAAACTTGCCAACGTGCTGCTTGCCGACCTTTGATTTTTTTGGCCGCGTCTTCGCTCAACGAAATTTCCGACGATCCGAGTTTTTGGGCAGCAGAACGCGAATGTTGTTCAAGCCTCTTTTTCGAGATAAGCTGGCGTTCGGGGAGAGCAGAGCAAAGAGATAGCAAGATTGTGTGGGAGTCACGCGTTGCGATTGTCGAAGGTCGTCGAGATCCTTTCCGGTGATACCACGATCTTTCTGTTGTCAGGTGGGTCGCGGCAATGCGTCTTTCTGAGCAGGTAAGAGGATATGTGGAGTTCAACTCGGGCTGGCTCTGAGCAACGTGTCGAGAGGGAGAAAGGAGCAGAAAGCGGAGGCAAATGTGGACGTTGTACAAATAACGAACCTACTTCAGTTCGAGCTTGTTATATGTCTGCAGACCTTCAAAGAGTCACTGATCCAGATGATGCGGGGCCCTGGAATCCTTCCTTGCTCGTGCTGCGTGCGTGCAAGCAAACCAATCAGAGAAAGCTGTTTGCTGCTGCGAAGAGCGAGCTGCGATAAGTTGCGCACACAATGACAAGGGATCTCTGTGGGGGGTGACTCTGAAAGACAAAAAAAAATATCAAAAAGGCACAGCAGAGAGGGAGGAACCTTGTCACGGCGATCTCCGAGATTTGGCAACCTCGCACGCGCCTACACACCTAGCTGGTGCAACGACAGCATGGGCGCTCTTGGAACCACATTGTGCGAAGGGTCCTTCTTCCTGTCAATGTGTTCTCTCGCAAGGCAGAGTCCTGCGATGCGATAGACACCTTATTGAAACTGCGCCATTTCCGGGACGCACAAACGCTCCGGCATGAGCTCGGCTGTTTGTGTTAGTGTCACTTTTGCTTGCCTTGCTTCAGGGCTACAACCGCCTAATTTGCCGACTTTTCTTAACGCAAAGGGGTGCCGAAGGCGCATCTTCGCTGCCAGCCGTCCAATGAAAATGTCTCTGACAATCTTACTGTGAGGAGATGCCTGTCAGATGGGATCGTTGTCGGAGATGCCCGAAGTATACGCCCCCCCTGGATCGTCTTTCCCGAGCTTCAAGGAAGCCTGTGGGAATCGGGCGATCAGATCAGATCGCTGGCTTAGCAATCACTGCTGTCTCGCCTGTCACTCAGCTCAACTGTGAATGGTCGTCAGACTGCGTTCAAACGCATGTGCGATCCGACGTGCAGGCTGTGGTCAATTCAATGCAGACTGCTGCTGTTGATTTTGCGAATGGGTGAAACACTGTAGAGTGTGGATATATACGATTAACATGCGAAGAAGAAGGAAAGTCGAGCGACGATGCTGATGCGTTCTAGCGTGGATTCCAGTTCGGTGCCTGTGGCGGCGAACAGGAAGATCCTTTTGGGTTGATTGGGAAATGTACGAGGTGTAATGCAAAGAACATGCTTTATACGGCGGCTGCTGGCGCGGCGCTCTGGGCTTCGGCAGCGATCTTGTCCTTGGCCTCGTCTTTGCGTGCGAGCTCTGCTTCACGCAGCTTCTTCTCTGCGAGGTTCTTCATCTTGAAGTAATCCTTGTGCAGGCCGCACTCGGTCTTGCCGGCCTTGTCCTTCCATCTGCCAGCGCGTTCACCAGAGTCGCCGGAACCGGGCAGCGCTGTCGAGTGCCAGTCGCCGATCGACTTGTATCCCAGATCGAGCAACTCGTTGTAAGGCACGGCGTTCGCTTTCGCGTACGCATCCACTTGACCGAAGGACCAGTTCATCAGTGCATTGACTTTCACCAACCCGGTCTCGTCCACTTCGACCGCTTTCAGGCTGGCCCGGTCGGCACCTTGAGATCGACGACGACCGGTGAATACGGCTCGTACGCCGAGCTCTTCGTATGATCGACGAGCGGGTTCCACCTTGACCAGGTAGTCGTACGTGTCCTCGTCCTTCTCCCAGAGTTGTGGTCCCCACTTGTCCTCGAACTCGCGCACGGTGTTTGTGCCGGGAGGGTAGTAGGTGAACATCTCGGCGTTGTAGTGCTTGGCGGCCTTGTGAGCCAGATCGAGCGTCTGAGGGAAGTGGTATAGCGTGTCGACAAAGATGAGGGGGACGAGATGCTTGGCAGGCACGCCGGCTTTGGCAGCACGCTGTTCGGAGATGCGTGAGATCATGTCGACGGTGATGCAACCAGTGATGCCGAAAGCGGTGGTCTGATAGAGACCGGGAAGGTTGTCGATAGCCCATTCGATAATCTCGGTGGGGTCGGCTTCACCAAGCTTGCGGTTGATGGCTTCGAGGTTCTGGATGACATGGCGGATCTGAGCCTCCTCTTCGGCCTGTTTTGATGATTGTGCGGTCTGACTGGGCACGGTCATGCTGGACAAGTCTACGAGAATGTTTTCAATGGTGGACGATTGTGTGGGGTGAAAATGTGTAGGTGTGGACACCAGAGAGGATCGCAGTGATGTCGTTTGTGCGGCGACGCGGAGGATGCGTTGCTCGTATGTACGGGTCGGGATGGATGGAACGTCGAAGTTCAGCGAGGATTGTATGATGAGACTGAAGGATGTCTATGTAAGTGCGGATGTGGACGTGGTCGTGGTGGTAGAGAGGGAACAGAGACGAGAGTTACACAGTAGGAGGACCGGTGATGACCGTGCAGGCTTTGTACAAGCTTCAGAGAGTCGAGCATTGAACCCACCGTCAGCGGCAAGGGAGCGGCAGCATTCATCAGTCACAGGAGAAGCGTCACTTTAGTCACCACGGACAGGCAGGCAAGGCGGGGCAGGCTGGCGGGCTCGGGGATAGGATCTGAGAAGGTTTGGAACTGCGATGTCTGGGCGTTCGCTTTGTACAACCGAAACCCCAGGCAGGCAATGGAAGAACAGGGCCGCTGAACGGCTTTGCATGTTGGAGGCGGGAGGAAAAAAAAACTTCGACAAAGCGAGCAGCTGCCGCAAAATTCGCGCTTTGTGTCGTATGAGCATGCGACCGCTGCGCCGATCCTGAGCTTGCGCCGCTCATCGCCGTCACCCGATTGTAATGGTTCCTGAACACGCTTGTCATCATAGTCAGCAGTAGCAAGAAAGAGTCGCACACTTGGTGGAGGCTGAGCTGCCAGTCAGGCATTGCAAAGCCAGCTTGGTGCGAGGTCAGGCAGAGGGCAAACCGTGCGGTCAGCAAAGAGTCTCGCCGAGTGCTCATCCGTCGATCCATCGAGTTTCGGCAAAGCACCTCCAAGGTGGGACGCCGACAGCCTGCTGACTTGAACTTTGGCGGGGTTAGCAGAGACGCAAGCTGCTGCCAGCAAATTTCGCAGAAGTTGAAGTGCCAAGGTAGGAGGAAGCCGTCACGTCAGAAAACGCTGGATGGCGTGCTCGCTGACTTTCGCAAGAAACTCCACAACGGGAAAGTCGGTATTCCAAACCAATCGTTAATCGGTGAAATCTAATCTGAATGCTAGAATATCGGGAGATCCGTGTCAGATCAAGGCAGCCTCGAAGTCTCGTGCATGCTCGGTCGCGCGGCGCGTCTTGAAAGCCTCAATTTATGCATTCTCTTGGCTCGTTGCGTTCGGTTCGACACGAGAGTCACATTGCGGTCATGCACGTCGAATGCAAGCAATGCAGATGGAAAGACAGCAATGCTGCACTTCGGCGCTGTGTCGCGCTCTGCTCGCAGACTTAGGTCGCAGGTGAAATGTCTCGCTCATGGTACTGTATGCTTCTGATATGCATCCTTCGTCACCTTCAAGCCGACGTGGAACGACGAATGGAAGCTGCTGCCAAGCTCCGACTGCAACGCCGTCGAGCGTGGCATCGTCGAGCTGCACCACCGTTCGATGTTACCTTTTGACAGGGTGCGGACTTGCTTTGTGTTGCTACGCATTCAGACCCGACTTTACCGAGCTGCGCAGAAGGTGAGCGACAACTTGAAGCTGCACTTTCGATGCGGTCCGATGCGATGCGACGCTGCTGCACGACATTTCTCGGATTTCGAGGGGCAGCAATGCAACACGCGCGTGCGAATCCTCAACATGGCACTGCAAAACACACACAGGCTCGAGGTTCAGCTGTATCAACTGACTGGACCACTCACAGTCTGCCTTCGCTTTGAGGTGAGCGCCTATACGAACAAGCGAGTGCTCAAAGAGGACGGTGCGATAGAGACCTAGACCGCAGCTCGCCTCTGTCATTGTCCTGTCGAAAGCGAACACCGTTTGGCTGCAGAACCGAAGCGTCGGACCCTGGATCTACACCGAAGCGCTTAAAAGTTCGACAGAATACAAGAGCTCGGCCAAGCCGACTGCTGCTGTGTGTTTTTTTCGGACGTGGCTCTGCTGGCATCTTGAAGCGCCTCTCCTCCTCGTCCTCCTCCACTACCACGACCGTCGCTTATGCCGGCTGTCCAGCCAGACTCGGTGAAAGGTACGATTGTAATGTACACACTCAGAGTCCAACCTCAGGCAGGCCAATGAACTCCTCCTTGGGCTCCTCGCCGTATCGCGGCCGTCATCATCATACGCAAGTCCATCCTCCATCCGCTCCTTCGTCGTCTGCAACCACTTCTCCCGATCCCACCTTCAGCCCGTCTAGCATCGCTGGCGGCAGCAGTGCCAGCTACACCAGCACCAGTAGCTTCACTCCCTCCATCACACCCGACACCATCGCTGCCTCAAACTGCACACCTTTCACTGCCAACGAAGCTCGAGCAGATATCTACCGCGCAGAGGCAGCAGCATCGTCTTCAACCACACTGCGGGGTAGAGCTCAGCCATCGTATCGGACCGACGCCGTCGCTACCCCTTCCGATTCCAGCGCGTCCGAACCACACTTCGACAGTCTTCACGAGCTCCTCGAACGAGCTGGCTATAAAGAGACGCGGATCGTCACACCTGACCGCCAATCGCTAGCAGGCATGTTTGCCAAAAAGCTCGCCACTCCACCGAGGAAGCCTAGGCTCGTCGATGACTTCTCCTCAGACTCACCTTCGCTCGCTGCTTGCGAGCTGAGACGCGCTTTTGAGAAGGGGACTGCAAGCCGCTCGACACCTAAAGCATCCACCAGTAAAAGCCTGCCATCTCGCAACTACAAGCTTCCAGCGCAGGCTCACGCGCCACCGCTTCCTGATGCGGCGGCCTCAACATCGAGCTGGTTCCCCAATCTCTGGTTCTTCGGTCCAGGCACCATCCCTGCCGAAAACTCTCACGCCGCCGACCCGCTCGCCGTACCGGCGGGCAGCAGCGAGGAAATCGCGACGCATCAGATCGAGTCCGAATCGTCCACGCAAGCATCAGGATCTGCATCTACAGCTGAGTCTACCTCTGCGTCAACAGCATCGACATCTGCGGCACCGACCAAGACGAAAAAGACTGCATCCAACAACTCGGTCTGGACCGCGAGTGTCGCGTACAGGTCCGCAAAGTCACGCACGGCTCCTGTCCGGAAGAATGCCGCGGTCTCTTCACAGCTTGCAAATGGTGATCAGGATGCGGAAGAAGCCTGGAAGGCGTTGCAGAACGGAGCCTCCAATGGAAACGCAAAGAGGCGTCCGGGTCTAGTTGACGCCTTCTCGAGTCCCACCAAGAAAGCATCGACCAGCAACGTTTCGCACAACAGCCCCAGTCGTCAGCGCAAGTGGAGACAGGAGAGGGCTGCATGGAGAGAGTCCCTGGGAGATCTGCAGGCGATGATGGACCAATCACGCACAAGACGTGAGGCAGCAGCTGCAGCCGCCGCAGCAAAGGCGCAAGCCGGCACAGCAGAAGTGGCTGAAAACAACGACGACTCTGCAGGCACCGCGTCCGTCGAGAACCACAGTCAGTCGGATCAGGCTACTGCCGAAGAGCCTTCTGCACTCCTTGCAACGCAGTCCGACGACGATGCAGTGGCGAAGCTCTTGTCCGGCCCTGCCCTGCCTTTCCTATCAACCGATCCCGCCGTCGCGCCTCGGAACGCCTCCTGCACCACGCCATCTCATCTCAGTATGCGACGCATGAAGAGCGTCGAAGTACTCTCCAAGATCATCAGGGAACGTCGAACCATCTCCGCCACCGCTTCGTCCACGCCGCCTGCTCACTCAGCCTCAGAGACCTCGCACAGCTCGATCGAGATCGACACGCAAGCCGGCCAGATCAGCCCGACGATCAAGAAACGCTCCACACCACCTCGACTCACCGTGACCTCGCCGCGCGGCATTTCTTCGCCCAAAGAGCTGGCACTGGAAGGCCAAGAATTCGAGCCCATGTCCTGGTCTCCTGGCAAATCCGGTTCGGTGATCATCTCGAATCGGCGAGTGCAAAAGAAGCCACGCTCCAAGCTGCGACATGTTTCCTCTGGCTCTGATCTGCGGTCCGCTGCAGCGAAAGATGCGCAAGGCGAGCTCAAGATGCCCAGTCGTAGGGGCAGGTGTACCAGAGTCAAGACGTCTCCTGAAACCTCGCCCGAAGCGAGGGGACCCGTGGCTGCACTCATTCGTGATTCCGTAGGCACGCTGTCGCGAGGAAGCAAAGTGCGAGCCCTGCGACACAACGTGCACGTGTTCGACGATCCGGACGGCCAAGCTGGTTTGGAAGGAGGCGTCGACGACTCGCCCACTCGACAGCGTTCTCGAAGTCAGCCAGAACGAAAGGTCCTCGCGCTGTCAAACACACACAACACGACAGAGGACGACATCTTCCGCCCAACAGGTACGCTCAAGAAGAAGGACTTCTCGGCGCGCATCACCCGGACCAGCAAGATCATGCGTCTGATCGAGGAGGCGGAGAACATCCCCTCGATCGCATCCATGATCCAGCCACAGCCCTCGTCCAAAGCACCACCACCCGCGCGTCGCAGCACCGACTCGACGGGTCTCTCCAGCTCGCTAAGCCGCAAATCCAGGGATAGGATGCACACCATCACAAGGGTGCTGGGCGAGAAACAGGTCGCCTCCTGACCTCTGCATGCTGCCATCGGCATACCATTATATACCAGTCTCGTTCCCCTTTCATTTTTTTTTTCATTCTGCAATGCATACTTATACATGTTGTTCATCACACCATGTGAACTTGTGAACTTTTCAAAGGGGAGAAGGAACATGACACGGCTGTGTGGTGTGGAAGGTAGTAGCGCGCCGGAGTTCTTGGGAAGGCAATTTCTGCAAGCTTCCCTCCGGCGGTCTTCTCACAATAAGAAGGTTCAAGCTTCCCGATTCGATCGCCTTCTCACAAGTGCAAGGAGAATGTCCAAGCTTGTCTATGACCTCCTGCAAGCAATATCCAAGCCTCGCACTAATACTCACCATTGCCACTCGACCCGGCTTTGTCGCTCGACATAGTGGGCGCCAACGGGCCCTGGTAGGAGAATGTCCAGGCGTCCCGAGCAACGAGGTCTCTGACTCGCGCTCACCCTAGCTGCTCCACCCGGCTTTGTTTCTTGACGCATTGCGCTAGCGTGCTTCGAAGGAGAATCTCTCCAGGCCTGGTCCAGACAACTCGCTGCCGCTCGACTCACAAAGATCAACTGAATGCCAAAAGTAAGTGTCCATTAACAAAAGATCCATCATGACAAAAGAAACGCAGTGAGCACCGCTCAAGGCACTCAGCACAGTTCTGGGTAGACCTTCTTTGTGCGACCGACAATCTTCTTGACGTCCTGGGATCGTGCTCGCGTGGTAATGAGAAGCGCATCAGGAGTGTCGACCACGACCACATCGTCCACACCCAAACACGCGATAGGTCGACCAGCAGCAGGGATAATGAGACCTCCCGCCTGGCTCTCGGTCACGACCAGCCTGGTGTCACCTAGGATCCTCGGCTCTCCCTCCTCGGCAGGGATCAAGTCGGCCAACGAGGCGAAATCACCTACATCGTCCCAACCAAAGGTAGCGGGTACGACGGCAACCTTGCCCACCTTGGAAGCGGGTTCCGCAACGGCGTGATCGATGGCAATCTTGGGCAGCGTCGGCCAGACTTCGCTCATGACGCTGTCACGAGCGTCCGAATCCCAAGCAGCAGCGATGCGCAACAAACCCTCGTGCAGTTCCGGATTCGTATCCTTGAGCAAGTCGAGCAAGACCTGTGCCTTGACCACAAACATACCACCGTTCCATCGGTATTCACCGGTGGAGAGGTAGGCAGCAGCGGTTCGTGCATCAGGCTTCTCCTTGAATTCGGTGACGCGACGGGCGTTGGGTGCTTCGCTGACATTGAGCTTCTCGCCGAGCTTGATGTACCCGAAACCGGTGGAGGGGTGCGAAGGGGCGATACCGATGGTGACGAGGTAACCGGCCTTGGCAGTAGCGACGGCCTCGGTGACCGCCGACTCGAAAGCATCTCGACCCGAGATGATGTGATCGGCAGCAAAGGAACCCAGCACGGCTTCTGGGTCGCGCTGAAGCAGGACGGCAGCCGCAAGACCAATGGCGGCCATCGACTCCTTGGGCGAAGGCTCGGCGAGCACGTTGGCCTGCTCAAGCTCGGGAAGCTGTGCTGTGACACCACCGACGTGCGCCTGACCGGTGACGATCATCATCTGCGACTGGCCAGCCAGGGGAAGCAGACGGTCCCAGGTGCTCTGCAGCAACGTCCTTCCGGACCCGGTGAGATCGAGCAGGAACTTGGGGTACGACTCTCGCGAGAGCGGCCAAAGACGGGTACCGGCACCACCGGCAGGAACGACGGCCCAGAGACCAAGTTTGGGCTCCTCTGCGAGCAAGGGAGCAGGCTGTGTATAGGCAGAGGCGCCCATGGAGAGGTGTGGAGCATGCAGCATGTCCATGGCGCCGTGATTCTTGGGAGGAGAAGTGGATCTGCGCATAAGTCCAGGCATTAAGCCGGGACTCTTGAGGGCAGGCGACATCTGACCAGAGGCGAAGGCACCGTAGAACGAGTTCCTTCGTGCTGTGGCCTCGTTCTTGTTCTCCATCTCTTCCATGCGCAGATTCAACCGAGAGAGCTCCTTCTGCATGGCGAGGACGCCGGAGAGGATCTGGTCCATGGCGGACTGCTCGGATACGTTGCCCATGGCGGTCGATGGCGGATTGTGAACGTCGTCGGCGGTGAGTTGGTGGAGTGCTTGTTCTTCTGTTCTGAGAGCAGCGTCGACCGAGGAAGCCTGACCGGAGGGGAAGTGGTACCTATTTGAGTCGTTGACTGTGGCAGTCTTGGGTGTGGTTGGAGATTGATCCGAGACGGAGGCCGGTATCGTTGGTGGGATGGAGAGAAGCGAAGGGTTCTTCGGAGCGGAAGAGAAGGGTGATTGAGAGCGGGAGCGGGACGAAGACATGTTATACTACTGGAAGCGGTCACCGAGCTAGCGTGTGCTGATGGAGGAGGGACGAGAGGCAGCCAAAGTCAAGAAGGATCAAGTCACCGCTTAGCTGCTGCTCCTGTCGGTCCTTGTCAATTCCCTGCGGGACGGGCGGAGAGTGAAGATTCCTGTAGCCAACCGGAATTGCCGTGACAGCGTCCTGTGTTGTGCCGGGTTGTTATGGTACCAAAGCAGAGTTTCGAGCGTTGGCTGGTGACCGAGACAAGCCGAAGAGAACAGCTTAATCCTAGCCGTGACCAAAGACAACGACAGCCAAGGCGACGTGGACACGTCGGGAACTCTTTGAAAGCAAGACAGGCACTTGAGCGTGGGCGACCATGCCACTTTAGTGTGGTTTATTTTTGGTTGGTTCGGCTTGGATTTCGAGTGAGGCCGCGTGCCGAGCTAGGGCTTGGAAGCACAGCCAGCCCGAAAGGGTCAGTGTCGGTCTCCTACGACCCTGCAGCTGATCGCGCAGATCCGCAACCAGCGCTTCTTCCAATTGTTTATTAAAATAATATACTTAATCAATACCAAACACGCAAATTCATGCAACAGAACAGAAGCAACCCTCGAATTGTCGGCACAGCTCCGTGTGGTCTTCGATTTCCTCGTTCCTGGTTTGGCTCGCTTCCTTCGAGAGGGACCAAGGTCGGTGCTAGCATTCCGTTTCACACTCGAGGATCATACGTCGCTCGGGCTCACTTTGCCGTACACAGATAAGTGGTTGTTGTTGGTGCCGGCATAGCTGAGCCGTTTGAACAACTCGTAGCCATCAAAACGTGGTGGTCACAGATGCAGGGATCGGGAACGAGGCCAATTACTTTTTGGCTGCAGAGAGCCCGAGACGGGATCACTGACTTGACTAAACACTTTCAAGAACGCTTGTTCTTGTCTCTGTGGCTTGGTTCATTCACCTCGTCAGGTTTCTGTCGAATGAACACTTGGATGCTCCGCCATCGATCCTTCTGCAACAGACGTGGTCCGTGTCGAGGTGTGTCTGCCGATGCCGTCGTACGTGGCTGTTTCGGAGGAAAACACCCTCGCAGCCGCGAATGGGCTTTTCGACCTTGGAGTCGCGAGGTCTGCCGCATGAAAACAGGATTGACTTGGATCGCCATGGACTTCCGGCCCCGTTTAGCAACGTCAGCATACGGACACGACAGCCTTGCGAGCACCGCGATCACACTCATGCCATGATTGACTACCATCTTGGTTCGAGGTGTCGAGTCTTAGAACAAGCGGCTACAGTGTTGAGAGAAGCCTAGCTCAGATCGCGAAACGGAGAAATTCGACCTCGCATTTGGCAGCTCGTCCTCGGTTACCCTGCAGCAAAAGGTCTCGTCGGCCACTGCAAGAGACGCACGAACAGACCTCATTGCTGTGCTGTTTGGATCTGATGATCGCCACCGCATGCGTCCAATTGATCATCAGCCTCCGCTGTCAATGGAAGAAACAGCGGAGTTCAGGCCAGGATCGCCACAAGCTGCAGCAGGGGACACATTTGACAAGCACACCTCAGGCAGAGCCTCATTCGTGTCGGACCGGATAGAGGCAACAGCACATCTACACTTGACGACACGTTCGTACCGTGGATGGCTGGACAGCAGAACGCATTCGATCATGCATGCGCCTTCCGACAGGTCGCCCACTCGAGCAAGGCGACCATGCTTCTGCCCTCTCTGCATTTTTCCGAACGAAAGCCATGTGCAACTGCGTCTCGGCGTCGGAGTCTGTCACGTCAATTTCGCCGTTGGGTCGCCACCCTTGAGGCGCAACCACCTCTGGCTATCTTGCCGCTCAGGCATACATCAAAGTGACAGCTCGGAATTGTCTGCCTGCAAAGAACGTGTGTACCACTTTTCGTCAAGAAGTGCGACTGCCTTGCAAGTGTCTGCGGCCGAGCCTGGAGGTTAGCAAACGTGGTCAGCGCTTCGCACAAAGTCTCGGTACTGGGAGATACCTACACTGTCGCAGCTTCTGGCCCGACAACGAGTGATTTAGCCCAGAACGTGCTCTTCTCACTCGAGCCACAACTTGTCGGCACCAATATGGCACCGTGCAAGGTCGCTAGACGAACAATAGTCCTCTCGCTTTCGAAGCTGGTAATGATATACTCCCTATCTGCCACGTTCCAGCAATACGTCTGTACGGCTTTCATGTGCGACTGGAACCTAACTGCCACACCGGAGAATTTTGTGATGCTGTCAGAGACTAGCGAGACTTTTTAGACTATCGGATCAAGGCGCGCCACACACTAGCGCCGAAGCAGAAGATTTGCCGGATAGCGGCGGCACCAAATATTGATTGTTTCCGACCCTTTCCGCTTCGCAGGCTAACGTCTCGGGGTAATCACTTCGGTACTTCTTCAAGCGCCTTCTCTCAATACAGAAGCGCCGCGTAGCTAGGTGATAAGAGAATCTATGCGCATGTATTCGTCCTCTGTTTCTTTCACGCCTCATCGATTCGGTTGGCTAACGACCTGAGAGCCGGTGACCGGATGCTATCAAGCGTTGTGCTGTCAAGCGTTATGCCACAAAGGTGAAAGAGTGCCTTCAATCGGGTCCATCGTTCATGCCGTCAGACCCGATTTTAGCCATTTGCACCTTAAGCCATCGAGCACCTCATGGTGAAACACTTTGTGGTTCAGGCACCGGACTCAGGCCCACGGCAGAGCCCTGCAGGTCCGCGCGACCCTGAAGCCGTGTCAAACAGAGGCTGTCCAATGACGAGACCCCAAGGAGTTCCGGGGTGTTGCCGAAAATTCCAGTTGTCTTGCTCGGTTCCATGCCCTGCATGGTGGCCATCATCGTACTTTCCATCGAAATCGCGAGGATGGGCTGTCGCGGTCGCAGATCGACAAGACCGCTCGGATGGCACTGTCGACTTCAGAGCTGGAAGCACCCCAATTTCAGCAAAGCTGTCTGCTGGTGCGATTGTATGTTTGCAGACGCCTGCGTTTCTGTCATTGGCTCAATCCTTGCCTTCGGATCGAAGGGAAGAGGAGACGTGCAGCATGATGCAAGGGTAAATTTCCTTCGCCGAGTTTTGGTGCCAGACTTTTGTCGCTTCTTTTCGTGTCTTGGGTATCTTTTTACTGTAGTTCTTAACACGACGATTATCTGCCCTATGGAATCGTCGATGATACCTCGGTGGGATTGCCATCGTCCTCCAAATGCTCGCACATAGCGCTAGGTTCCTGTAAAGAGACAGACGTTGCATGAGGAGATCCATATGAAAGTCAGCATGAGAGGACCGAGAGGAAACTGTCGTCGTCCAAATGCATATGTTACGTCTCTCAGAACAACATTTACTTTTCCTCTCTCGATCTCACAATCGACATCCCTTCCAGACTCGCGTGTGTTGGTGTGGAGAACCGAAAGCGAAAACGCCGAGAAGCGTGTGGTGCTGCGTGCTGCCCTTATTGTTCAGGGTCTCTTGACGAGACTTGGGTCGTCCGTGCATCTTGCGCGACCGACCCCGACACAATACTCGCGATCGTCCCCGACTCCAACGTTAAAGATCATGGACGTCTAGGTACGATTCTGACCCGGCTGTCCGTTGCCGATTGACGCATCAAAAGGACGCGCTGTCGCGGTCGCGGCCATGGCAGAGCCTGCTATCTTCTCGCACCAGTCGTGGGCCGACGAAGAGATTGCGCCTCATGCGATCCACTACGAACAGCGTCGCATCGGACACATCTGTGCTGTTCTTGTCAGGAATCTCTCGCTGCGCCCGACACGGGATCGCGCCCTTCAGACGCTGACTTCTCAAAGACCCGGAGGCTCAAACCGATACCACACTACTTCGGACGATGCCGATCTGACACTCAGCATAGGACGGTCCAACAGCAAGGGCAAAGGGAAGGCGGACGCCTCTCAGCGGCGCCGAAGGAGTGCTAGCTGGAGCAGGCTTAGCGTTGACGGATCCTCGGACGAAGACGAACCAGAAGAGGCCGACCGACTGGATGCAAGTTTTGCGTCCACATCGAGACCGACAAAGTCACAGATCAACAGCAGTCACAGAAATGCCAGAGGTCGCTCTGCCCTACTCAACCATCGGCGCACATCCGATCAGGAGCTAACGACATCCTCCTCCTTCGGGTCGACCTCCGAAGGCGCCCACAGCGTCGATGCGAGTCCGCGCCCCATCCTCAAGCGAGCTTCCAGCACGCGCAGTGGCAGAGATGCCCGCATGCACGGCGGCTCACCCGCTAGTGCAGACAATTCAGGCTTCCTCGACGAGCTCGACGCCAAAACGACGATGCTGTCCCGATCCGACTCTCGCAGCTCCTCCCACTCTTCGCACACCATTCGCAGGCCTTCACACAGGGCAAGGACGACGAGCATGACTTCGTCTGCAAGTGTTCGCAGCGTTCGCTTCGACGAGAGTCAGCTCGGAGGTGACGGCGAAGCGAGGCGGCCGTCCCGCATCTCTGGACGCCTGAGCGCTGCTTCGCGCTACGCGCTGTTCTCTCAGAAGAGTCTCGACCAAATCATGAAGGATCGCATGCTGGAATGCTGCGTCGAGCTATCGATCGTGTCCGACAAGGGCCATGGGTCAGGCAACGCAGACTCGAAGGGCAAAGACGAGAAGAAAAGCGCAAATCTTAGGATTGAGCGCACCTTCTACAAAACCACCAGCTCGAAGCCCGGCCTGCATCATAGCTGGGGATACCAGGGCGGTGATCCCATCACCCCCGAGCGAGACTTTCTGGATGGATATGGAGCATCAGCAGTTGATTCTCCACTGGAAGCGTCAGATGTCAGCATCAAGATCTGGGCAAGATCTCCTCCTGCAGATAAAGATGGATCCCAACAGAGTGCCGCTCGAACGGACGGGTCAGATTGGAAGCTCGTCTGTCAGACGAGCGCTGATCTCCGCGACCTGGAACCTTTGCCAGGAAACGCGCCGGATGCAAGCCTCTCACTCCCTCCCAACTCGATCCTGCTCGGTCTCGCGCCCGGAGCAAATTCGCTCTCAGGGCGTGCGAGCATCGTTACATCTGACTCGCAAAGAGCGTCGACGACCAAAATCCCGAACCAGGGTAGAGAGGGTCCCAAGCTCAACCGCAGTGTAAGCGAGAGGGAGGCGGAGAGGACACGACACGTGCTTGAAAGTGTTGTGTACTATGCGGTGCCGATAAAGCCAACGCGGCAGGATCGTTCGGCGGACGCAACCGCAACCAGGGCCAATAGTGCAAACGCCAGCGAGAGGCGTGCACAACAGGGGGCCAGCTCAAGCCGCTCGCCCAAGCTGCATCGGCGTACATCGCTGGAAGGATACGCATCTGATCCGGAGAATGCTCCGAGTGGCACAACCAATGCCGCTGCGGCACCGGAGCGGATCGCCGCGGTAGCAGATTCTGCCAGCCGAGTGTCTCATGCGCTCGTTGTGACATCAGACGCAGGACGACGAGAGCGACGAAGAGCATTCGAGGATGAGCAGCGGCGTGCGCTCGAACTGAGCCTTCGAGAGACGAAGATGATGCCGAGCTACACTCTCGACGACGCCAAGCATCTAGCAAAGAAACAAGCAGAAGCGCGGGATATGCTTGCCAAAGTAGAGGAGCTCAGACAGGTCGGTGGGAGTTCGCTTCAAGATCCGGCCGGACTTGTACAGCTACGACTCAAGCGCGAGCAGCAGAAGGCCAGATACGAGGCGGTGAGACAGATGTCGATAGACGAATCGGATCAACTGGAGCGGAAGAGGGCCGAGCTGGCGAGGCGGAGATCGGCACTCGAGGCTCGGCATCGAGCTATGCAGGCTTCAAAGTCACTTTTCGAGTCGGCCGAAGCGACCTCGCGACAGCTGCAAGATGAGGTGCAGGCGTTCAAGGACGAGAAGGCGCATGTCGCGTTGCAACTGCACATCCAACAAGCGTCGCTGCTGCGAGATCTCGAGGCCATCTTCCCCATCGAATTGTCAGACGCGTCTTCACTGCTCTTCTCCATCTGCGGTCTTCCACTGCCCAACGCAGTGCCCTCGCTGCCACCGACCGAGCTTGCAAACGAGGAGAAGCGATGGAAGGATACCGTCAAGCGTCACGTTCCTGCATCCACGCGACCTGTCTTTCATCCGTTCGACGACGACACGGTCAGCAGTGCGCTAGGTCTTGTCGCCCAACTCGTCGTGCTGCTCAGCACGTACCTAGCTACGCCCGTTCACTACCCTCTGGCCACAGCGGGCAGTCGAGCAGTGGTGCAGGACGGGATATCGCTTATGAGTGGTCCACGTGCCTTTCCGCTCTACGCAAAGGGAATGGAAAGGTACAGATACGAGTACGCAGCGTTTCTGCTGAACAAGGACATCGAGCAGCTGATGAATGTTCATTCCGTCACCGTGATCGACATCCGACATACGTTGCCGAACTTGAAGAACCTCATGGTGACGGTGGCAGCCGCACCACCGGCCAGTCAACTGACGAGGAAAAGTCATATCGGCAAGACCGAGATTGCGCTGCGATCCACAGCGGCATCGTCGCTCAGAGATGTTGATGGTGATGCGACTGAAGAGGGGGTCATGAACGGCAAGAAGGTCGGGATGGGTATCGGATTAGGGTTGCCAAACATCGCTGCTGCGAGCGGGAAGAAGGAAGTCGCAAAGGATACATTGGTGACCACACGCGTGTTGGGGGCGCCTTCGGCAGCCAGTGCTACTCCCGCGACTGCTAGTGGTGCGATTGCTTCCGTCTCGAGGGCGTTGAGCTACTTCAGTGGTGGTGGCAATGCGCGCTCGTGAACGGTCACACACATTCGTTAGCCACGTACGTAATCAGGAAAAGCATTGATTGTGAATTGATAGGATCACTTCGCTGGGTTTCCACGCTGTTCGAGCTTCTTCTTGAGATCAGCGTCGAGGGCAGCTTCCTCGTCGGTCTGACGGGTCGAGTATCCCTTGTTGGCGAGATCGCGTTCGATCTGTTCGTTGTGAGTGCGTTGCTGGCCAGATTGCTCGAGTGCGACATTCTGATGAAGGCAAGTGAATTGGTGAAATCGTTAGAGTCAGCTCGATGGATACCACAGGATAAGACAGGGCGAGGAAGAAGATCTTGAAAACTTACGCCGTCGTGACCGGGTGCCTCCTTCATAATTTTGCCATTGAGGTCGTCAACGAGTTGGCCGCCGTTGGCTCCGACAACCTGGTGGGTCTTCTTGAACGACTCGTCGGTGGTGTTTTTGGTCATTTTGGCTGGTCGGTCCTAGAAATGTGGATATGAAGGGGTGGCACAGAGGTGAGCAGCGAGAGCGACCGGTCTTATATCTCTGCGAGCCACACGGACAAGAAAGTTGTGGCATCCGAAGGCGCGACGCGAGTCGTCAGACCGACGCAGGGCTTCACTGTCAGCATCTTCCGACAGTCTGTGCGGCCTCATGCCGTCTGAGTCAGATGAACAGCATCAACGATGTTCGAGTCTCCTGGTGCTGGCGGCAAAGCCGTTGCAAGATCTGACCAACTCGGTTGCGGCTGGGCACGTCAAAGTGCGCCAAACCTGCATCGACGTCGGTGGTGAATCAGCGTGACGGTTGGACCCTGAACGAATCGGTGCCTCAGACAAGTCTGTCAGCGACATCGAACCTAACAACTAACCTCAAAATCAGCCTCCACTTTCTTCGCTCGTCGCAGGTCAGCTTCGATGCTTAGTCTTCGCCCTTCTTGCCATGGCTTGAGCACGAGTTCGAGGCCATCTGACCGAACACAACACCCCATCGCACTTGCATTGACAACCTCGATTGAGACTCTCTGTCGACGGCAAATATGGACGGTCGAGCATCCACCGCAGATTCTGACGGCTTCGGCTCGAGCCCGTCCAGCAACAATGGCGGCACCCGTCTTCCAGGCCTCGCAGGCACCCAGTCCGAGAAGCAGCTCACGCAGCGCGAGCTTGCCGCGCTCAAGACGATCAAGCGCAATGTCGACATGACCAAGTACGCAGGCTGGCTGCTGGGTGCTTCGGGAACGTGGATTCTGCTGTCGAGACGCAAGCCTCCGCCACGAATGATTCCCAAAGTGGGTTGGTGTGTGGTGGGAGGACTGGGTGGATCGTTTCTGACCATGCCGGCGGGGATCTTGCTCAGCAGGAACGTGCTAAAGGACGTAGAAGATCCACAGCATCTGCGAAAAGTACTGGCAGGGGCGATCGAGGAGCAGAGACAGGGAAAGAGGCCTCAGGTCGGGGTCGCTCCACCCAAAGGCTTGAACGGAGAGGCCGACTTTGATCAACAGCAGCAACAGCAGCAGCAGCCGCAGCAGGAATGGGGCGGTGAAAAGACTGCACAAAGCTACGGCGCAGGATACGATGAAAGGAACGCTGCGGCGGATACATTCAGTGCGTACTCGACGGCGCAGGGAACTGTCGGCACACGCAGCGGTGGCAGCGGTGGTGCTCGAAACACCTCGACGGAAGCGTCACCCAACGCGGCGCCCGACGGAACTGGGCCAGGCACACGCTGGTCCCAGTTACGAGGAGATCGTGGTGTAGAGCCGAGCAAGTGGGAGCGTATTCGACAGGACAACGCTCGCACAGCTTACAGCCGCTCTGCCACTTCGTCTCGAGCAGAGCAGAACAATTCGGAGGATCCGTCGGCTTCTTACTCCGACCAGTCTCAAACAGCATCGACTCCAACGCGACCGGACAAGCCGTTCAACGCGAGCCGATCGCAACCTCGCAACCGCGACGAACCTGTCATGACCCTCTCCGGGACTGAGGACGATCCACGCTGGACATCTCCTGCCAGCTTCTCTCCGCAATCGAGCGGCTGGGGCAACGACGAATTCGTCGACGATCCCGCTGCCTCCAAAGGCCGTCAAAGCTCAAGCTCTCGACGCAGCTACGGCATCCTTTCGGTGATCGAAGACAATGCATCCTCCGAATACCAGATCGAATCCGATGCACCGGTGCAGGTTGTCAAAGGATCTCTCCTCTCAGCACTCGTCGGTGGCGTGTCCGGTTCGATCTACGGCGTGCTCAAAGGTCGTCAAGGAGCAGGAACGGTACTCGGTACAAGGATGGCTTTCAGCACCTTTGCGTTTGCGTTTCCCTTCTTTGCCGTGAGAGAGTACGTCATGTCGCCCGTTCTCAATCGCAGTTCGAGCGGATTTGATCCGGCGAACAGGAACATGCGATTGAGGACAGTGGCCAAGAATCGGCATACACACAACCTGCTTGCGTCGGGTCTGGCGGGGGCGGTGGTGGGTGCTGGTGCAGCAGCTTTCACCAGAGGAACAGCGGCGATTCACAAGGGTGTAGTGACGTTCGGAGTCGCATGCACCGGATTACAGCTGGCAGGTAACGAGGCGAGGATCGTCAGAGACACGATGATCAGACCCGCCCCGAGGGCTGTTCCCGTACCGGACAGTATGACAGCACAAAGCGGTCCGAGCGACTCTAAGGTGGCAGCGTCTCAAGCAGCAGAGACTGCGGTCGATGTTCAGCCGAAGCAGGGGCAAGTTGAACAAGGAGAGAAGTCAAGTTGGCTGAACAAGGTCAAGAAGGCAATGCCGATCCGAAGCGTATCGGATCAGGAGTACGAGGACAAGCTCAAGCAGAGGTTGACCAGCGTCAATCAGAGGATGGCTGATGTCGAGATGGAGATTCGCGAGATCGAGGATCTGTTAAAGCAACAGCAAGAGAAGGAGCAGCAGGCTTGACATCGAGATCGCTACGGGACTGCCACTTGTCATCGCCGTCGTTGAATTCAGCCAATGGCCATGCGGTTGTCTTGCATGTGCCTGTCTCCCTTTGACTCCTGCAACGATCCAAATATCGTGAGGCTAGTATCGCGGTCCCGTTCACAATGAACATTGAAAGAAAATATAACGGAGTTGCTGAGCGTGTACAAATACAAGATTGATGACGGAAGAGGATGCTGCGGATCAGGTTTACTCTTGTTCATCCTTGGCGCTGTTCAGGGGCATAGAGCAGGTACAGGAAAAGGATGTCAGCGCCATGAGCGTGCAACAAAGACCTGATGCGAAAAAAGCATACATACCTGCTTGTGCTTGGGGTCCTTGCTGCAAATCACATAAAGTCTGCCCTTGCGTCGGACGACGGAGCAGCCATCGCAGAACTTCTTGACTGATGATCGAACTTTCATGCCCCTCTGCTGCTGTTGCGCTGAGCTGACAGATGATGATGCCTGAGCTAGGACTGGTGCTGGGAAGCGTGTAGAAGCTGCAGACGCTACATTGACGCTTGTAGATGTGGTCTTGAGCAGAGCAGAAGAACAAGATGAGGAGGCGGAGGAGCAGAGTCGCGTCTGTGCTGGCGCGAGGGCTGCCGTGCGCCTGGAGACTGTGCGAAGGACGGTGTGAAGCATTGTGCGGTTTGGAGAGGTGACGTCGATGCCGGGGATGGTGAGAAACGAAGGACAAGGAAGATGGGATGATGGCTGTTCACAGTCCGGATTCCAGCTTCTGACTGAATCACTCGCCCGATAAGAAGAAAACAAAGGAAAGAAAATTTGGCTTCGACTTTCTCTCTTTCAGGGTCCAATCTTTGAATTTTGGTTTCGCAGCCTGCTGCCGGAATGTTTTTCCAGCTCTCGGTGCGATTTCCTCCACAACGGCCAAAGAGTGTTCACAACCAATTCTTCACAGCTTCATCCACAGCTCGAACCACCACCGTCGAGCTTCTCGCTGACCTCGAGCGCCAGTATCGACCAGTCGGATAGGATCAGGATGCCACCGGCTACGGCGAAAGAAGCAATGGCTGCCGATGCAGGTCCATCAGCCCTTGCACTGGCCTCCATCACCACCTCGGAACAGCTCGTCAAGACGCTCCGTGTGCCCCAACCACCGCCAAACGGGGTACGCAAGATCGACATTGCTCTCGACGCATGGCAGTCGCACGATCTCTTCGTACCCAAGAAAGCCGAACTGCTGTCCCAATGGGCTCTCGAGCATCTGTGCTCTTCGCTCAAGTCTTCGTCTTCTTCCTCAGCCCCCAGCACACCCAATAAGGGCAAGAACAAGGCCAAGCAACAACAGCACACCTCCGCCAGCCCCGTCGAATTAGACCCAACATCCTGGCAGCTTCTATCAGACATTGTCACAGCCCAAACAAGTGCAAGCTCCGACCTGTCAGAAGCTGCCAAGAGAAGCTGGCTTTCGCACCTTGCGAACACACAACCAGTGCTGACTTTGGCAGGCTCCTTGGCTAGGCAACTCAATCAAGATGCTTCTCTTTCATTAGCAGAGCGCGAACAACTTCTGGAGACAGCTACGAGCTCCCTGCAGAAGCTTTTGCCGCCGGCCACTTCAAGGACAGCCGCCACCAATGTTGAAGCTGCGACAGATTCTATACAGGCGTGGCTCGACTTCTTTGGGCAAACACGCACCGCGGAAGAGCAACGTACTGGATATGCGATCCTTCATTCTATCACTTCGACTTGGTCGACAACCTTGCAGTATGGATCCAATGCCAAGAGGAATCATCAACACTTTTGCAACAGCGCAGTGCCGTCCCTCTTGCGTGCGCTACACTCTCTGCGCCTTCGAAACATGGATGACACCGCCGCATCTACACACCGCGCTTTGCTTCTAGACACTGTCAAACAGATCGCTGCTGACTCGCTCTTCACTGAAGACGTTCAGCGATCCCTTTTGCAAGCAGGACGTCTCGCCGAGAACACAAGCACGCCCAGTTGGAAGGAAAGCCACGTTACTGCATCGGGCGTCGTCTCTCAAATCTGCGCCTCTCTGCAGGATCAGCATCTGTCTCAGGCTGCACTTGGCTCACTTGCGATCCTAGCGGATCTTCTCTGTGCCAAGCTGAGCCGGAGCGAGGCCCTCAACTCCATTGCCTCCTCTAGCCATCTGATGTCCGGCACTGTGCGCGAAGCTCAGCACTCTCTGATCCGCAAGACGATGCTCTCCCAGTGGTACTTTCCCCTTCTACCTCACCTTGTCACCAGTGCTCAAGCTCTCCGCGGACATCAGTCATCATCGCGTAGAAATCTCCTTGCAGGGATTGAGCGCCACAGTCTCTACACCATCGGTTCCGATGAAGCAGGAGAATGGCGCTCGCTGTTCAGCGCACTCTTCGACACTGTTCACCACGAGCTGGCTCAGATTGCGACCGACACATCGTTGGCCGCCCAGGATCAAAAAGCCGACCACTTTGCGTGCCTCGCCTCGCTATGGCGACTCGAAAAGTCGGTCGTCGAAGACGATCTGGTCTCCATCATGGCGCTGGTGGGCGCACAACGAGTTTTCAAAGCGGCCCTTTGGCTGGCAGAGGATCTGTCAGCTCCCACGCTAGCAGCTCTGGACTTTTTCCGTGCGGTAGCAGGCATAGACGTGCGATTCAGAACCGTCCCGTCCTTAGTCAACACTATTCTCAGCAGCATCCCGCTCGCAGCTGAGCATCTCGCCAAGACGGACGACGACTCTCCGTCTGCATCTCTTTTTGTGTCTCAGACCTTCCTGACCGAACTCGGCAAGCTCTGTCGCGCCAGCGTCACCGCCATGCAGGTGCCGGAGCTCATTCAGCGGCTCACGTCCCTAGCGCAGAACCTGGATTCGATATCGCAGAGCAGTGCTACTCTCAAAACTTCCAAAAAGGCGCGCACGTCTCTCAGCAACGCAGCCAAGGTGGATGGAAATCGAGCTCAGGGCGCGAATGCTCTGATCATGCAGCTGCAGATTGTAGCTCAAGTCGTTCAGAGCGTCACCTTGGCACCTACTCTTCGCACACGGTCCGCTGCTGCAGCGGAAGAGCTGCACAACAACCTCATTGTACCCTGCATCGACCTGTGCCTAGCGTCTACACGCACAGCCGCATCGTCTCCCACGCTTTGCGGCGTGGCTGCTGCTGCCTTGCGAGTCAGACAGGCGCTTCTCTCAGAAAAGTGGCGCTATGACTCTGCCGAACCTGTCAAGCTCGACGGCTCTCTGCCCACAGAAAGTTTGACCTGTTTGGAAGAGGCATTCGACGGGCGTGCCGACTCGTTGATCGAGCTGCTTTCGGTCAAGCAAGATGGAAGTCCGGAGCTGCATCAGCTGCAATTCCAGATTGTACAGAGCTTGCTGCAGCGCGCAGAGAGGGACTCCTTCCTCGGCCTGCGGCAGTCTCGCTACTGTCGCTTGGTTTCCGAGGCCGGTGGCCCTATCCACGACCTTTTGAGCGAGTTGACGTCTGCCCCTTCCATGAAGGGCCGCGCATGGAGCGGTCGTCCCGACAGGATCCGGAGGCGTTCCGATTTGATGCAGACCGTCTGGATGGCGATTGTCACTCGATGGGCGCCGCTCTTCGATATGACTGCAGCTACCGAAAGCATGCAGCTGCTTGCTGACACAATCGTCGATTCGGCACAGCCAAGCTTGCAACACGACGACGTGCAGAGCGGAATGCGCTACATCACATCTTCGGCGCTTCGTAGCGCCTCATTCCTCGAGCTTCCGAACTGGCGCAGGCACATTGTTGCCACTCTTCAGAAAGAGCTGGCATCTCAGCCTCTCGAGCGCCGGCTAGGATCGACAGCGGCGCTTTGCATCACCCCATCCGAGTGGGTCAACAAGAGCGCACGCGGGCAGATCCTGAAAGCCCTCCTCTCCCTCGACCGCGAGATTGTCACCACTCAACGGACCAACAAGGCTGCCGGAACGATCTCAGCAACCCAGTGGATAGAGCTGCGCAGCCTGCTGGCAAGGGTGCAAGAGTCATATGCTACAGAGGCCGGCGTCAGCAACGACGAGCTCTTTGAGTCTCTTCAAGCCTTTTGGTCGGTGCGCGCTGTCGGAGCCGATGAAGCCCATCTGCAGCATCAATGGGAGCGTGCTTCGCTGGCTGCACTTCACTCTGCAGCTCGTGTCCTACTATCGCGCCTCAGACAAGACTCGAGCGCATTCCAACGCTTCTCTGACGTGGTTAAGCAGCTTCGACGAGATGCAGGTGCAGAAAATGTCGACGACGAGGGTAGAATCTCGCTCAAGATGCGTGCTGCACAGCAAATGCTGGCTGGTCTCAACAGCGCCGATTCTCAAGATGCCGCATTGCGAGATGGAGCTGGAGGCGTGCAGACAAATCTGGACGCGATCCTTCAATCGTCGTCTGCTCATCTCGGGACTGCTGGCGAGGTGGTGCAGACGCTCGACTTGTTGCTTTACCATCTTCGTGAGGTTCGACTGCTTGCCGAATCGATGAACGGGGAGCACGGTACGCTTCAGGAACTCCTACAAGGGCTCTCCATGCAAGTCGTCAGGTCGCTTTGCATCGTTTTCAGCCGCGCCAACGCTTTAGCGGCCGTGGACGAAGCTTCCAAGCTTGTGCGGCCGGCTGCTGATGTCGCACTTGAGCTCGTGCGATGCATCGACGCCTGCGGCCAGGGCGTTTCGGACGGCAACTCAGCTTTGGCAGCCTGCCTCGCATTCTCGGCGCTCACTGCATCGCTTCCAAGCTTGCAACAGCAGAGACGCGTGGCCCAAGGTGTTGAGCGCATCGTCTCGCGTCTCGGAGCGGAAGAGTACGACGCTGTACTCTCTAAACTCTTGATTGCGCTTCGTTCCACTGCCTCTGCCAGCATCGCGGTGGATGATGTGGACGCCAAAGAGGCAGCCTCGATGGATGGCGACGAAGCTGCGCTCATCAGCACCGTGGGCCTTGTACTTGGCGGTGCTCCTGAAGGCACCTCGAAGATCGCCAGATCGCACCTCTCGACTTGGCTCGCCGTCCTGACCAGCAGTAATGCGATGGCCAACGGTGGGCGTGTCAAACTTTGTTCGATGGTGGCTGCGATCTCGGCGCTCGATCTGCTGTGCAGCCATCACGCGTTGCTCTTGCGCACGCAGGATCTGGGGGCAGTGCTGCAGCTTTTTGCCACCGTCACTGGGCCTAGCTTGTGCGACGAGCCTCTGCAGAGTGTGGTGGAGATGCAGCGAGAGGAACTGGATGCAATGCGCGCCAAGCTGTTCAACGGCATCGTTTCGACGCTCAGCTCGCTGATGCGATTGAGACAAGATCTGGTCGTCGGATTCTTGCCGCAGTTGGGACTGCTCCTGTCACGTCTCATCACCTTGTTCCGACGCCTTCGTCGCAATGCCGCCGGCAAAATCGAAGCGTCTGGCTCGCAACGTCGCTCCTTGCGTCGCGATCTGCCCGTCTGGTTGGACCCCGTCCTCGTGTCTCCCCTCACTGCAGACTTGGAAGCACGTGCACTCTCGCGCCTGCTCTCCAACCTCGTCGCCAAAAACGTCTCTCTCAAACACCGCGCCTCCGACTCGACAACAGTCAAAGCCGAATCCCTAGCCAGAGCGTTCAGCAAACACGCGACATACGTCCTAGTGGCATATCTGAAGAGCCTCACCGCCCAAAACAGTGTGGTTCCCGTGGACGTCAGGACGGAGTTGGAAGTGGGGATGATGACGATCTGTGCAATCATGGGGACTCATCAGAGGGACGCAGCGATGGTTGGGTCGTTGGATAGCGCTGGAAAGGTGTTGTTGAAGAGGATCTGGGGTGTGTTTGAGGGACAGAGGTACAAAGGTCAATAGACGCACAGGAGAAATGAAAGGAAATCGGAGAGGAAAGTGCATGCATTGCTTGCGTGAGTGCGGAGTGTGTGACTTGAGTTTGCAGATGGGTATTTGGATGTAGATCGAGGCTGACCTATGAAGACGGCTGTTTGATACGGACAGCAGTCGGAGACGTATCGAGCCGAACGATGGGTTCGGGACGTTTGGAAAAGAGAATCTTGCGTTTGATCACGCTGACCACATCGTAGTAGACTGCTGTTTGCGCTTTCTCCTCTTCTTCATCCTCATCGTCCTCGCCTGTACGGTCCGACTTCCTGCCGTTCTGCTCTGAGCTGTTGCCTTGACCAGGAACATTCTCATCAATTCCATCCAATCCAGACACATGTCTCACCAGTTTCGACTTGATAGGAGTCTGTCTCGGTGGCGAAGAGCTGAAATCCAGCGCATCCTTCGCTCTCGTCTCTACCGGCGGTGAACTGCCTCTTGTTCCTGACACCTCCCTTTTTGCTCTCTTGACATTTCCCACCGCCTCCCCACCTTGCCTCTTCCCGTTCACCACATCGCTCAACACCTTGTCCTCGCGAACCCTTTTCTCTAACACTGCCAACGGTCTGACCAAATTGACGAATTTTCCTTCAAGTCGATGGTGCGAAATCATAAGGACAGGTCGATCCTGTCGTGTGGGATCGAAGCTGATGGTGCCGAGGATCTGGTTGCCGGTAGGAGAAGAATTCTCGATCTCAAGCGATCCTTGGAGTTCGATCAGGAGGAGCTCACCGGACGGTGAGAGCGCGGTGAGTGGTGTCGGGGCCTGCGAAAGGGTGGTTGAGGGAGCGCTGAGTGTACTTGGCCCCGCGACGGGGAGGTTGACGTGGATCCTCATCGTTGCCCGAAATGTATGAGAGCAGTTGCGATGTTGAGCAGAGCAATGGGAGAAGGAGGAAAAGGAAAAGGAAAAGTGTTACTTTGGGACAGCGCGTCGCGCAGACGAGCCTCGTGTAAATTGCAACCTAAATCGACTGTCATCGGGGAGTGGATCGGATCAAGTCTCACGCAGATCACCTCGAAAGCTTTTGGTGGCCGCCAAAGCGGTGTACCTGTACTTGGAGCCGTTCCCGAGTGGTGCAAATTCTCACCGGTGAACCGCTTGCTCTCCTCGTTACCGCAGATGCTGTTTCCCGTTCGACCGAAACATTCCTGAAAGTGCGCTTCTGCTGCCGCAAGGTCTTGGGGATGCGCTTGGGAAGCGCCTTCCTCTTGACTGCTATCGACAGTTTTTCGCAGCCCTAATGGATGCACGTCCATGTCCATGGAGCAAACGGAGCAGCCGAGGACGCACACACACGCACGCACGCTTCGAGCCAGTTAGACGTGCTCGAACAGTGTGATCAGTCGGCTCGACCGAGCGAAATTTGAGCCACATGGACGAGTTGAGCCATGAGCGCGGTGCGTGTGACCTTTTTCACTGAGCTGCCGAAGCCTTTCCCGAGGCGAGTTTATGCGACACTGCGGTGGAAGAGCGAGGAGACCCAAAGGACAAAAAAAAACAAAATCCACACTTCTCCAGTTGAGCCATCTTTGATTGCGTCGGTGGCTGGCTGGCTGGCTGGCTGGTGTGAGTGTGGATGGCGAAACCCGACGGTTCCAAAATTGTTTTTGGCGGTGGAAACGGAAATCTGGCTTTGTAGCCAGGCAGGCCCGTGTCGTCAGACCCATGGGTCCACAGGCAAAGGCCAAGTCCAAACTGTAAATCGGCAGTGTCGCGGCCAGACACCCTTCCCTGCCTTCCGAGAGCAAAGCCGTAGCGGAGCGGACACAGACGAGCATTGAGCACGATTCATCGCTTGCTCGTTCGCAGCGCCGGACAATACTGCTCAGCCTCACAGCTCTCGAGCTCCTCATCTTGACTCTCAACCGTCAACTCAGCTCCACCGGCTGTTGCCGTACGCAACTCCAACGACACCAGCTCATTTCCTGCTGATTTGGTCACAAGCAAGGCCAGCGATCTCGAACGAAACGACTCAACCTCTGTCTCCACTTCCAATACCCGCAGCTACGCCCAGCTGCAAACTCGACAAAGAGCAGCGTTCAGTGCTGACTGTCAGCTAGACCCTACTGCAACGGAGTGTTCGACTCCTCTACTCTGGTTATTCGCAGCCTTCGTACGGTCCTTGTTTCTTGGTTAACAGCAGCTTGCGTTGGCTGCTGATCCATCTCCTTCCCTGGAACATATACCCACAACCATGATGTTGAATTAATCTTCCCCTCAATCGGTCATCGCCCTCCGTGGCCGTCCGATCGGACCCTCGACCATTCTCAGAAGCACCACAAGTATCATCTTGTCGGCTTCTGGCGTCGTCTTTCAACACACACTTGACGACTTGGCCTTGTGAACCATCCCCCCATCGACCTCCATTCACTTACTTGTTCCACCCATTCTCCCGGCTGAACAACAATGGCGGACGGCACATATCAGCTTAAGTCGCCCCGCTTCGACGTCGATGAGGAGCCGGGCGACTCGCATTCCTCCGGACAGCGATGGGTCGGTGCCTTTGAACGAGTCCTTGGTGACCGCGAGAGTCTCGCCTCCGAACGATCTTCTAGACCATCGGCGAAGCAGGTGCCATCCACCAATCCTGTCATCGGTGCACGTGACAATCGATCGCTGCCGAACCGTCTCTCTGCTCCCGAGGATTCTGTCAGCGAACCATCTCGTTCCACCGTTGCCTCTCGAGCCAATAGCTCGCATTCTAGCAGCCAGGGTTCTCCCTCCTTCCGAAGCACTGCGACATCCGAAATTCCGGCGATCCAACAAGCATCTGTCGTAAGCAATAGCCCAGTTGACCAACCTCAGGCATCGTCCAGCTCCGAGACTGGCTACAACGGCGGCGGCCTTACACGATTCCGAACGAACTCGTCCAGCGGCAGCTTTTCCCTACCCCCTTCGTCTGTTGCATCCACCCAGAATGCTTCCTCCAGCACCAGCTATGGAGCTTCTCTGCAACCTCGCACCAAACAAGCTCCCACTTTCGCACACATTGTTCCTCCGCAGCTACACGACACCGCAGAGCTCAGGGTACACTCTCAGGGTCCAGCGATCGTCTCGGTCAATGTGCAAGACTGCCTTCGCTTCGAACGCAGCTACATCAATCACGCACCATGCGTCCATCACGTCATGGTCACCAACCACAGTTCGGATCGTAGCGCACTCGTCCGCCTCGAATCGGATCTGCGTCAAGGCCTCACCTTCATGCGTCGCAAACGATCGTCTCGGAACGAATTTGAACCCATCGCATGGCCCTCGAACAGCTTTCATTGGGCCAAGAACGGTGGTTTTATATCCGAGAACTTGAAGGGTTGGAGGCACGTCCTTGCGAATCTCGAGAATGCCGACTCGTTCATTCTGGATCCACGGCAGACTACCAAGGTCTACGTAGTCCTCCGACCCGCCGACTTCGTAGATGAAGCCGAAGCAGATCGTGCCAACAGTTCCTGGCCGTACCCAACGCCAACTTCGCCTCAGTCGCAAGCTGCAGCCATCCAGTTTGGCGACTTGTTGGCCTCGCCCGCTCCTCCCTCGGGTCGCCTGGATCACAGCACTTCGCCCGTGTCGACGCCTGCTGCCTTCGGCGACCAGCGGGACAGCTTCAGCGCCACAGCCTCGGATCAAGACAGCGACGCAGCCGGCGCTGAAGAGCTCGGACTCACCTCGCCACGTTCAGCGCCAGAATTACGGGGCACACGGATTCCCTCACGCACGCACACAGCGCGTCCGTTCCATTCTGCCTTTGGCCTTCGCGGCACCATCACTGTCTCCAGCTGGACGCTAGCCGTCGATGAGGGTGAAGGGGACGTTCAGCCGAGTTCCCTGGTTCCGTCGTCCTCCTCGGCCTCAGCATCGACTCCTTCGAAGCCGGCAAGTACCTACGACTCCCAGGCAGCATCCACCTCCGCTGCCTCGTCGGCCATTTCTGCGTCCAGGTCGCAGCCTGACGATCGGGACGTGCAAAAGATCCGCATTCCTGTCGCCGCGCAATGTTGCAAGCCGTTGATTGACGCTGCCATCGCCACGCAAGCCCCACTCGATTTCCACGCTCCCACGCAGACGAGCCATGGCTCTGCCATCTACCTCGACTTTGGCGACATAATTGTCGGCCATTCGCAGTCGCAAACATTGACGCTGCGCAACCTTTCCGAGATCGATTGCTTCTGTCAGGTCAAGCTCGAAGAGGCCGACAACATGCTCCAGACGCCGCCCATCAGCTTGACCGAAGCCGAGACCGACGATGCGATACCGTCCGTCTGGGCGGGAGATCAAGAGTCTCTGTCATACGATCCACTCGTCCTCGCCCGCCTCGAGTCCAAGCAGATCAAGGTTTCGCTCAAGCCACAGGAACCCTGCCGTGACTACGAGCAAATCCTGACCGTCACTTCGTTGCACAATTCGGCCAACAGCATCCGCGTCGTCATTCGAGCAAACATGCTAGGCACCGCAAAGGACGACGCGCTGTCCGTGCTTTCTGGCGACTATCTCGACTTTGGCGACTGCTACGGCGGTCACTGGACGAAGCAGCTGCTGGTGCTCAAGAACAATGCCGATGTGCTGCTCGACGTATCCTTCGGTGTGCAGAAGGGCTTCCAGGTCATGTTCCAGTTGGCAGAGTTGGCACCGCAAGCCGAGGAAGACTCGCTCGAACAGGAGGAGCTTCCGCCCACCGCTCACGTCAGCGAACTTTCGCTGTCATCGGCAAGTACCGACGACCGAAGTTTGATGTCGTCCGTGGGTGACAGCGGCAGTGGAGGTTTCGGAGCGGATGGCGCATCCAGTGCCTATGAGTACTGTCGACAATCAGACGCGGGAGGCGAGCACGGTGCCACCAATTCCGAGCTTGCCAAGACGCCGACGCACCACGCTCACGTTCCGAAGGGAACAGCAGCACTGGAGCCGCCCGCCTTGGAGCTGCCAGCCGCAGACGGCAGCGATGCTTGCGATTTGCTCCGAGGTCGTAGGGGGAGCGCTCAGACGGACGAAGACGGTGTCGATGCTTCTTCGGTGGCATCGCAAGCGGGGTCGCGATCCAATTCGCCGGTCCGTTCAGCTGCCAGCATCCCGTCGCAGCTACCTGTGACTGCCCCGCTTGCGTCCTCGGCCGCAGAGTCTGCGCGTTCTGGTCAGGCGGACCATCCCCACCTGAACCTGATGGATCGCGTCCATTCGGGTCGACCGCAATCGCTCGCCTCAGCTACCAGTGACTACGATCAGGCGAGCGTCTCGACCAACCCGCAAAGTCAGACTTCGTCCGGTTTCAGGTCTCGACCTGCTTCACGCGGACGCGCCACAGTCTCCGAACGCCACGATGATGTCGATTCGGTGCGTTCAATCCACACTGCACTATCCCAAGATAGCCGACCTGGACCGTACCCTGCTGGCTCGTCCCATGCCGGTTCTTCCACGGCCTCTGGCCGGAATCAGCACCGCAACACTGCTGGTGCAGCCCTCTCAGGATTGCGCAATGTCGAGCACGCGCAAACCAACCAGCTCGAAGAATTGATGCTTCGTCCTGGTGGAGAATACCGTGTCTTTGTGTCGTATCGACCGGAGCGCGTCGCCTGGGACGCTGATTTCACAGGGGGCCGTCTCGTGGAAAAGACGTTCCGCATCTCGCTCGACTATTCGCGTGCCAAATTGGCCAACATGCGCAGCCGCGGCGGCCGCGAGAGGCGTACCATAGTCTGTCACAGTCGCACTTGCACCTCTTTCATCTCGATCACGCCCAAGATGATTGATCTAGGCGAGGTGCAGGTCGGCACACGCAAGTCGGCCAACATCTCGGTCACCAACAGGTCCGAGCTGACGGCACGAGTGGATCTGCGCTTTGTCTCCAAGGTGCTCAGCATGTATCGAGACGAGGTTGCCATCCCGGCACTGCAGACGGTCGAGCTCAAAGTCGAATCGTTCCCACGCAGGGTCAACGAGACCTATCGGAAGCAGATCACCGTCGCGAATTTGCTGAATAGACAAGGCGATCAGATCTTCGAGGTTCGATCTCGCAATGTCGACAAGCAGCGCATCAGCTTCCACTCGCTCTTCTACCGCATCCTGACGCCCAGCGGTGCAAACTATGTAGATTTCGGTGACGTCGACATCAACTCGACGCGTATGCGCACCTTCACCATCGAGAATGTATCGAACAAGAAGCTGTCGCTCGAGCTGAGCCCTGCTCATCCCGAAGATGTCACGCTCTACATCAAAGCCCCGCATACCGACGCTGGTCTCGAGAGGAGCCCAAAAGTAGAGGCGAAAGCGGCGGTTTCCAAATACAGCGAGACGCAGCTCAACGATTCCCAGAAACTGAGCGCGGAAGCAGCCGACGGTGCCAGTGTCAGTCGCGCCAACGGCAGCTCGTCAAAGTTGAAGTCGAGCAAACCTTTGATGAAAGGCGCCGACCTGAAGGAGCGTTTCCTCGAAACCATCTCGGTCGACTCGCCAACCACGGTGCGAACGGAGAATGCATCTTGGAGGCTAGCGCAGAAACACAGCCACTATCGAAAGAAGGAGGACGGCAGCATCGTCTCGACGCAACGCAAGGCAAACGCCTCGGGCAAGACCAAGCCTACCATCAATCTCGTCTCAGCGCTCAAGAAGGGCGGCAAGGGAAGGATCACGGTGGGCTACGGCAAAGCGATCACTTTCAAGGATCGGACGCTGATCAGCGAGTTCGAATACCTCGATCTGGCTACTGGTCCGCCTGTCGATGCCAAGCGGATTCCCGCCAAGAGCAAGAAGTACGCGCTGCTCGAGAACATCACCACCGGCGGCAAGCCGAAGTCTCTTGGTCAGACCACTGGCGCAAAGCACGCTGCCGACGACGACATGGGCAATGGTGGTGGCAGCAAGCCCAAGTCGGGCTCGAAGTCGAAGTCGACCCAGGCTGTCAAGGACAAAGGTGCAGAGTCGCGATCCGAGGCCGGATCCCTGTCGCCCAAGGCGTCCGCTGCCAAAGCCGCCATGACATTGCCCCGTCTGCCGTCACCTCTGGCCAACGACATTCTTGCACGCGATGCATCGCAACGCACCGCGGCCCCGAAAGATGCGGCCAGCACCGGCTCTGGATTGGGCAGCAAGTCGCAACCTGCTTCAGCCATCCGGCAGCATGGCAAGAGTTTGAAAGAAGGCAAGACCGGCGATGCATCGGCTCGCGTTCACTTCTCGCCCGCACTGACTGGAAAGCGCAAAGCACCACCAGTGTTGTCGAATCCCGCCGACGTGTCGCGGCTGCCGATCGAAGACCTGCTTGCCGCCGTCGAAGCTCAGGCGAGCATGCTCAGCACGTTTTTCCTCGGCAGCCTCGAGGCAGAAGAGCAGTTTGTTAGAGCCGAGATCAACCTACGACGCGAGCTGCAGAGCTCCATCGATGCCGGCAAGCTGATCCCGCTCGAGGTGCTGGAGGTGGCGCCGCGCTCGGAAGGGCAGGTGATTGCGGTGTACCATCCAAGCGGTAGCACACGGCCCCACATCCAAGGCACTGCGCGAAAGCAAGACTCCCGCATCTTCATGCGACTGATTGACTTTGACATGGGCGTCGTCCGACAGTCCGAAGAATTCTCCGGCATGGCCGAGCTCGAGGCTGACGAGCTGCCGGTGCGCGATCTGATGCTGCGTAGCAACACATGCCGCAGCTTGCTCGAGCTCGGTCAGCCCCACATCAACTTCGGTTACATGGAGAAGGGCGATTCCAAGACGCGCAAGATTCTGATCCAGAACCGCAGCGAGTGGGCGTTGCGCTACTGCATCCGCAAAAGCGGCAGCATCGCTAGTGGCGACATCAAGCTTAGCAGCGGGCGGTACGGCGTGGTTCCTGGCTATGGCAAGCGCGAAGTCGAGTTTGTCTTTTCGCCGTCCATGTCGGGGCCCTTCCAAGAGAAGCTTGTAGTGGAGAACGTGGCGGATCGCGACAACGACCAGACGGTGGTGCTGAAAGCCAATGTGCGCAAGACGCCCAATTTCGCGGTCGATCCAGGTGCGATCAACTTTGGCGCGTGCGCTCCGGGCAAGCTGTCGACCCCGGAGAGCTTTGTGTTGACCAACACGACGTCGAAGTCGCGCTCCTTTGTGATCGCTATCGACTCTCACGATTTGCTGCGTCAACGCTGTCTGATCGACGTTGGATTGAGCACGGCGAGCGATGACGAGGTGAGGGGTACGCTGTCGAAGGAGGAAGAGGAGGAGATCGAGAATCTCTCTCAGAAGCTCAAGATCGCCAGCAGGAAGGGGAATGCGGATAAGGTGAAAAAGTACGAGGAACGCCTGACGGCTTTGGGAGTCAAGGTGCCCAGCCTTTCGTCTGAGAATGCCGCCTCGGCAGGTGCAGATGCGCCAGTGCAGGCATCGGGTGAGAATGCCTCTGCGGATGGTACGCAAGGCGGTGGCGAGACGGGCAAGCAAGATGGCGCGACAACGGCAGCGGACGGTGTCGAGTCTGCAACAACAGGCGCAGCTTCGGGCAGCGCCGGTACGATCGGACTCGAGAAGCCCAAAGAACTCAAACGCATCTCTTCGACCGTCACCTGCTCGCTCGGTCCTAATAAGAGCAAACGGCTCATCCTCCGCGTCCGCCCTAGCGCCGTCCAGTCGGCCATCCCCTCGAACACGTCCGATCCAGCAGACCGTCGTACGCAGGACAAGTCTGGGATGGAGGAGGTCTCTGTGCCCGTCAGAGTGCACGAGGTCAAGAACCAGGACGAGACCAAGACAGTGATCCTCATGGCTACGGTGGAATTCGATCTGCCCAAGTGTGGAGTCGTAGGTAGTGGGTCGGGTGGAGCAACAGCGGGTTTGGGGAAGGAGCCGGAGCAGTTTCCGAGCGATGCGGTGATTTTCAGTTCGTCAGAGTGAGAAGAGGTCCTAATTATATAATATTTGCATTGTTTTGTTCAACGTTCGAGTGGCGGTGTGTGCTGTGGGAGGTTGAGGTTGTGAGGTGAGTGCGAGGCTCGACTTGAGGAAGCTGCGTTATTGGCTGCCATGATCGACGGAGCTTGCAAGGCTCGCAGATTGCGACTACGTTGCTATCTACCAGTCAATTAGTGTCGATGGCGTATTGTGCCCGCTTTGAAGGGGTCGCAGAATTATCGCTCGACTGTGCATGACCACCTTCGTCCCTCCAATGATCTCGTGATTGGGATGAGGTTCGCTTTGACGGTCTGCAGAATCCTCAATACCGTCATTGAGAGCGAGCAGATCGCAACAGAGTGCTCCTCGACAAACTCCTGACCGCACACACACGCACTGTATCCTTCAAAAGCTCCTGTTGCATTTCTTCTACTCGAGCGTTGGTGATCATGCTGGTTTGGAAGCGATCTTTCCCTGACTCGGCAGCGTGCGTTGCTCTTCGCCTAGATAGAGTCGTTTGAAGAGCACTACGCTGGTCGCAACGAGCAGCGGGAAGGAGACCATGATCGTCTGGTGTTGGTGCAGCAGGTGTGGGGTGAGGGTGGAGACGAACGTCGAAGAAGGGGTTGAGGTTGAAGGGTATGAGAGGTTAAGAAAAGTGGGTATGACGGGTCAGATACGAGCAAACAGAGGAAAGAGGTGGAGCAAAGGGGGAAGGCTTACTCTGATTCGCTTTTGTTCTGGGGTGAGGGGGATTCGCGGGGGCATGTTGACGAGGTCTTTAGCTCGCGCTGGTGACGAGCGAGCAACGGCAGAGGTGAAAGTTGACCAGGCGCCGCGTCGGCAGAGAATGTTTGATGAGAAGAAAGTTGAAGAACAGCGAGTCCAGAGGGAATCGTTCAGGGTCCACCTCGACCTCGCCCCGACTTCCGGGAAAATAGTTGACGGCATCCAGAATTGCATGAACCCGATCGAACCCAGTCTCTCCCCGATCCCATTGCTGTCTTCTTGTCGAGGCTACTGCATCGCTATTGTGCGACCGAAGCCGGTCGCTGTGGCTGAGAGGACAACTTCTACAACTCGATTGCAGTGTCGGAAGAGGGAAGAAAGCTTGACCGAAATGCAGGCAGAAGGGCTCGGAAAAACGCGATGCTTGATGGCGCGGAATTGATATATCCCATCAAATAGCGCGAGACGAGGATTTCGAAGGCGCTGTCGTTTGCACCCTCTTGTTCCGCTCATTTGCGGGTCGTTTAGCCTGACGTTGGCGCAGCATGACGGTATCCGGAGTAGCGGTACAGATCGTGGACAGAAGAGGAAAGTGGCGCGGTTGAAAAGAACTCTACCGTTCAGGCCTAGTGGTGGGATTTCGGCGAAGCCTCTCGCGAGAAGTGAGGGGGTCGTTATGCAGACAGCTGCGTCTCATCTACTTCACGGATCGCCATTGATTTCCCTTATTGCTTCTCGTCCTTTGTCTTATCCTTTCCTTCTGCACACCTTCATCGATACCCTTTCCTTCATCAATCCGGACCATCGTTGATCGATGTCTTCCTAGCAGTTCATCCTCTTTCTTCATTCGACTTTGTAGCATCTCTTTCATCTCTAGCCGGACTAGAGATCGTCATCAAATTCCCGGCCTCGGGTGTCTGACGAGTACAGCCAGATACTTCTCCCACACAATCGTCTCTCCTACCATGAACACAGCAATCGGTGGTCTAGGCATCGGTATCGGCCTAACCCTCCCGCCTCTCGACGACGTCAAGCCCAAATCCGCAACACTATCGACACTCGGTCTCGGACAGCCACAAATGCGATGGCCATATTCGACACGCTCCCGCAGCAGCACCCACACCTTTGGAGGATACGATAGCTCGCCCACCCCGAGTAGCTCTTCTTCCTCCGAATCCGAGCCTAGCGTCAAACAGCGCAGTGCCAGTGGATCGGCCACCCACGATGTGCTGTTGAGCTACTTCTCGCCGGATCTGTCTGATGCCGGAGTGGGGGAGGAAGAGACGAGTGCGAAGAAGGTGTATCTGCTGTCGAGCGGATTGAAGAACCCGAAGAGGGAGGTGAGGAGTAAGTCCGAAACGTTCAAGTTTCCGCTTCCGCCCGGCAAGACGATGCCGTTGAAATCAGCGCTTAGATCGACCTCTGCAAAGTTTCATTATACCAGTCCACCACTCCGGAGCTCGTCCGGACCAGGGTGGAGACATCGATCCTGGACGCCCCTCTCCCCGGCGCTGGAAGAACCACGTTCCGGATGGTCGCCTTACTCCTCAGTCGCGCCGACCCCACGTCAAGCTTCCCACTCTCACAGATTCAGTCTCGACTCGTCTTCTTCCGTAGAAAGTCAACCACCGACGTACGAGTCAGCTGCGAACCTGCCGAGGTACTCTTTCGCTCAAAATGCTGGCAGTTCCTCATCTTCGTGCTCTTCCCAGACACTCGTCTCGGAGGAGAGCGAGACTGATTCCGGCGTCGAGACGGACGAGGGGCTGGGTTCGGAAGATGCAGCGAAGCTTGCGAGGCTCCATGCGAGCTTGATGTTGCTGGATGGTGGGGTGAGCGAGCTGCCGCTTTCGGCGGGGTCGGTGGAGAAGGACAAGATTGTGGTGGGTGGGAGTGTGGAGGAGAAGATGGCATACCTGTGTGGGTTGGGGTACAGGTATCGTAGAGCAAAGGGAAGTCATGGGAGGAAACGCTCGAGCGACTCTGTCGAACATCGCGAGAACGAGCACGGCGAAGGTCAATTGCGGCAAGGAACAGTGGACAGCTACGCTCCCAAGGTGGTGGGTGCAGATAAGATGGTAAGAGTGGTTTCCAATGTTGCGTCTGCTGTGACTTCGGGCCAGAGCAGTCCCATCCTGGGTTCGATGCTCGCCTCGGATTTCGATCAAGACGATACCAAGGGTGAAGCAGATCATTATTTCGACCACGATCAAGACGTCACCATCCGTCCACACTTCCAATCAGAATCCAGCGCTTCCGAAGACTTCCTGGGCGAAGACTTCAGCTACTTGGTAGATGACGATCTCATCAACTCGCAAGAATGGCAGTCAGACGCGGTAGAGACATGCGCGTCAGCTGAAAGCGGATTGATGACGCCCCCCTTGACGACGCCAGAATTGGGATTGGATGGCGCCTCACCCATGTTTTTGGATAAGTGGCCTTCGCCGTTCCCCGCCCAGAGTAGTTCAGCAACTACGAGATCTTTCTCGCCAAAGCAAGTCGATCTTGCGAGGATCGATGGATGTAGGCCTTACTCGACAAGTTCCTCAATCGACCCTTTCAGGTTCAACTCTTCCCTGCAACCAAGGTTTTCGCAGCCGGCGTCGTCGTTGACCAGCTCCGCCTCCTGCCCAGTATCGATCTCTAATCTCGTATCGGAGAAGCAGACAGGTTTGGACGAGGAAGGAAACGGAACCGACTTGGAGGAAGAAGCGCAGATCTCACAAGCTCGCCGAACCACCATTTCCCCGTGTTCAGTTCTCAATCGACCTCGACCCGTCCCATCCCGTTCAGGAGACGGTCACTTTTCCTTCGCCAACAAAGATCTCTCTCTACCTCGGTCCAAGAGTTCTCAGCCGAGACTGGGTGCTAGGCCCAAACTCGCCTTCTCGCAATCAGAACAGACGATGCCGAAGTCTGCCTCTACCACGGCCATTCCGAGGCAGATCAAGGTACCACAACGCAAAAGTTCGCTCGACATACGTGCTGAAGCTCATCTGCATCAGATCGCGGAACAGCATTCTGCCGTCGTCCCTGCAGATGCAGTGCCTCGAATGAACGTCCGTCACGAACTGCCGAGGGACCAGTATCATTCTTCAGCAGAAGCCTATCTGCAGCCTGCCACGCATCGCGATCTGCCATCGACGACGCAGGTTCAGCGTCATGACGAGAGAGAGGTGTGCGCGTCGGCAGGTATCACAGCCAAGACGCGTCGTCGTGGTGGGGCTGGGGGTAGCGAGATGGGAGGCTCGATGACCAAGTCGTTCTCCCTGCCAGTACTGTTCACCGCTCGTACACCGTCACAACGTGCTCGTGGCGAGACAGGTTTGGCGCGCGACCGGGCTAGGAGAAAGTCGGTGGTGTTTGCTGGACCGCTCATCGACGAGGAGGACGACGGAGTGTTGAGGGTCGCACCGCCGAAGGAGGGCGTGCTGGTGGTTGAGGAGCAAGTGACGACCGTCGGTGTCGCTTTTTGACGAGTCGTTCTCTTCGCTCGTGTTAATTGTTCATGTTGCCTTTAGACATCCTGTCGAGACTCAATGCAATTCAAGCCCCCAACATCACACCTTCACACAGCTGCAGATAGTCTTCGCGAGACAAGGAGTCTCTCTTGCTGAATTTCTCATTGCAGTCTCTTCCGAAAACTAGATCTGATCAAGAATCGAGTCCAGCTGACCATCAACCAAGTTCTTCCTCTTACCACCTTTGCCATTCGATTCCTTCCTCTTTGTCTCGACCACGATCGCCCTGTGCCTCCTCTCACCACCCTGCGCAACCACCACTGCACTGCTGTCCGGCTTCCTCGCCGACTGAACAGCCTGGTTCCACTCACGCAGCTTGCCCTTCCTATACAGCTGCAGCTGCAACTTGTTCGTAAAGTAGCTAGCATAAGGTTGCTTGAGAATCTCCGTCGAATGTTCGATGACCGTCTTGACGATCTTCTCCTTGGAGTAGCCGTCAACGGAGAACCAAAGAGCATCGGCTAGGCGTGAACCATACTTGTCACCGCAAAAAGTAGGAAGGGATGCAGTGAGAGCGGAAGAGAGTTTGCGCCGACGTGCGGATTGGACCCAATCGAAACGCGAAGAAGTGGGGTGGGATGGAGGCGTAAGAGAGGCGATCAGGATGTGGACGGCGGTGGGGTTGCGGGCGAAGGGCGTGAATGTTGGAAGAGAGAGCAGCGAGTCGAGGACGAGCGAGCTTCCCCAAGATTCAGCGGGAGCTGCCGGTGCGGCGGCGGGTGTGGGACGGCCGAACGTGCGTTTCGGTGGTGCGCGTGCAACCGCTGGAGGTCCGGGAAGTCGCAAGAGCGATTGAAGGAGTAGACTACCTTGAGTCGTCGCTTCCGCAGGTGGCAGCTCGTATGATGTATCCATCGTCCAAGGCGACTGCTCTTCCTCCTTGTCTGATGTTTCAGCGTCCTTCTTCTTGCTGTACTTCTTCTTGCTTTGCTTTGCCTTCCCGTCGCGTCCGCGCTTGGATCCACGTGCTTCCTTCTCGCCCTCGCCGTCCTTGCCGCTCTTTTTGACCTGGGCACCGTAGGTATGCAAGTAGGCCTTTCGCGTCCTAAGCGCCAACACGGCCGGCACGAGCAACTTCAGTCCCTCATCATCTTCGCTTTCTTCTGCCGCAGACTTGGACTTGAACCTGAAAGCTGCCAACACGAGCTCGCTCGTCGCCTTGACAAGGTCTCTGACATCCTCCTTCTCGCTCTCTTCTTGCGTCAGCTGAACCACACGATCGACGGTGGCTTGCAAGCAGCCCACCATCTGTTCCTTGACCATGCCCGATGCGATCTTGGTCATTTCCGCGACGGCTGGCGACAAGTCGGCTGCACAAAGTCGACGCAAGAGCGCTGCTACAATGTGATTGGCAGCGGGGTGTACGCAGAGCTTGGCCATGCGGCTGCGAATGTAGATATCGAAGAACCGCGAGGCTGTCGAAGCGGGTGCACGCTCGAGAGCCAGCTGCAAGGCGTGTGATGCCACGCTGTCGCGCAAGGAAGTCTCGAGGTAGACGTCCTTCTTCGGTCCTTCTCCTTCTACGGCTTGAGGAGGTGAGGACACAAAACCGTTCAGAAGACTGTCGACTAGTGTGCCCTTCCACGACTCACCGTCTGCCTCGGCATCGAGGGAGTCCGCTTCGGTCTCGATGAGTAGCTGCAAAAGTGGGGATGCCACGGCATCGGTAGCCCATCTTCGAACGACTTCGACGCTAGCTTCGTTGAGGATCTCTTTCCGAAGATCGGCAGCTCGATTGTAGAGAAGGTCAGGAATGACAACGAGCAAGTCTTCAGAAGAAGGAGCTCCTGCCGTTGCAGCGCTGCCGGGCGCCGTCGGTGCTTTGCGAGATCGGAACTTGGCACTGCGTCGCGATCTCAGATCAGAAGCTGCTGCTGCGTGCGCCGAGGAAGAGGGATCTGTCTGAATGTTGCGACCTGTCAAGACGCACAGCAGAGAGCGAAGGACGTGCGATCCAAACGAGTCGTTAACAAGAGAGGTGAGCAGACTCTGGTCGGAAGACAGCTCCTCGGTAAGGTCGAGGATGAGCTGGGTCGCGCTGCGCAGAATGCCGTCTTCATTGACGATGGTCGCCGTGTCGGTTGCATACGATGAGGAAGCGGCTGCTTTTCCGTTAAGGCCTGACGATCGATGTTGATGCTGCTGGAAATGCTGATGTGTGGCATGTTCGAGGGTGACGGCGGGCTGGAGGGTAGCGAGGCAGGCTTGTGTGACGTGGCTGGCAAAGCGGTGTTTGGACAGAACCGCAAAGTTGCCAGCGAGACGATCGACAAAGACCCGCAACGGCTTTGCAGGGAGACGATGAAGGATCGCCTCAACGATGAGCGAGGTGTCTGGGTCGGTGGTGAGCAGAAGCTCCTTCCCATCCATCTCCTTGAGCGTGGCTTGCAACAGCAAGGCCAACTCATCCTCCTCGTGGTCGGCGCCAGCGCCGGTGTGTTGGGAAGCTGAAGAAGAGCTTGCAGCAGCGAGCGCGGTCAGAGTCGACTTGGCGGCATAGCCTTGCGACTCGAGCTCCAGCACCCTTTCCCACCCAGCTCGTAGGTATGCCTTGAGCTCAGCATCAACGTATCCGAACGGTGCCTCGTGCTCAGCCTTGCTCGGCCTGTCTCCCAACCTCACCCAGTTCAGCTGTTCTTCCTCGACATCACCATTGTGACGTGCTGTAGACCCTTCTGCATCGTCGTTGCCGCTGTCAAAGGGAATAAAGTCGGCCTGCGATTGGATCTGGTTGGCCGAAGTTGATGTGGACAGGGAAGCCACTGGCTGCAATTCGTTGTCGTGCGTCTGTTGCTCCTGTTCCTGTTGCAGTTTCCGAGCCTTGGAGGACTTCTTGCCCCTCTGTCGAATCTTTGGCGGCATGACTGTTGTGATGTGGTGCGTTGTCACGATGTCGCAAAGAGGGAAGGAAGGAAGGAAGGGGTGGTGTCAGGACCCTTTCTCAAAAACGTTCTGCTCGTGCATCAAGTTAGCTTTTTCTTTTGTTTCTTCCAACAAAAAATCCACCCACTCAAATTTGGCTTACGTAATACTCCACCCTTACCTTCATACTACTTGCTGCGTCGCTCAACATCCTCTCACCGCCCGCACGAATATCGTGCTCGCAGGAATCGTATTTGCGACAGACGAAGGGCTGATATTCTCAGAAACGCTCGTCGCTTGAACGCTTGATTCACGGAGGCAACACTGCAGCTGCTACGAAATTTGGGTTTGGTCGGCTGAGGCGATGTCATTGCGCGAATCATGGTGCTACGAAGGACAACAGTACATGGCCAGCGGCTTCTGAGAAAGAGAAAGCCTCACGTGAGAATGATCAGAGCTTACATCTCGCCACTATGATTGGGCGAGCAACATGCGGCTAGTTGCTCTTGAGGTCCGCGTGGACAGCTTCAACCTCGCAGGCTTCCACGACCTGCGCGTGGATCTCCTTCAACTTCTTGAGGACACTGCGTGGATCAAGGAAAGTATTAAAATGTGGTGAACTATCAGCAGGGGCGCAGAGAGTAAGGTGCCAAGCGCCAGTCTTGATACTCACCTGCCGCGACCTCAAACACGCAGCGCCGGGAACTTCATAAAGTCTTCGACGTGCACCTCGCACAACGTGATCTGGACACCCAGGAGAAGCTTCTGTCGACAGACTCGAGTGAATCAGTTAGTACCAGCCAATTTGCCCTCGGTATAGTAGCACAGGAACACGGTGTGCTAACACTTACCAATTCTTCGTTGGACCACTCGTCGGCATGCTATGTCAGATACAACGTATATGTCAGAATATGATCTCGCTGTGCACAGCGAGGCGGGATAGACACGTGAAATAATGCTTACATTCTCTGTGTCTTCGACTTTGTCTGCGTCCCTTCTGCGCTTGCGTTTCTGCGTGCCGCTATCGATGGTCGCTTCTGTTGCCGACGCAACTATGGAGGAACCCGAGGGCCCCGTTCCAGGCGCTACTCGTGCGGCGTTCTGGACCGTGAGCTGCTTTCTCGGAGCTATTCCACCCGTGCTCTTGCGCGAGGTCTGCTTAGATCTCGCCATGTTGGGGCGACTTCAATGACCTGGCAGGGGTGGATGTGCAGACAATGCGGCAAGGTAGCAGAAAGAGGATACAATTGTAGATATGATGGACGTCTTGAACGGACAGCAGGTGAAGAAGGGAAGATAGGTCGCAGTCTCGATGTCCCTTCTCGCATTCATCCTGCTTGCCGCCAAGCGCCGTGTATGTTTTCATGTGCGGATCCGCTGCGCTTTTGGTGTGATGCGGCTTGGCTGCGCATCTTCGTTCCTTTCTGTATCGCCCACCGAAGCACTGATACAGTGCGGCCTCTCCGAACGCTTAGCCGACGTACTGTGCGTGGTCTTCGATGGACCGTGCGTCAATGAAGTCAAGAGCCGCGAGACGTCAGGACATGCGCAGAAGCGGAGAAGGTTGATTCAGCACAAGCCACGCCGAGCGTTCTTGCAACGACACGAGTCGACAATTTCCGCCTCGAAAAAATCTCTTGCGACCGAAGGTTTGGCTCAACTTCCGTCTTCATTTTGACTCACAGGCCGAGAGGCGGTGCGATCGGATCTGCCGAATGGGTGTGTGATTAGTGGCGAACTTCAAAAGTCGGGTACAGGTCGACCATAGTAGATCGGCCATGGATATGGTGAGTAGATGTGCCTAAGTTTAGCGGACGAGATCCACACGCAAGCAATTCAAAAGGTTTCAGCGACGTAATCATCTCCAGAAGCGTTGAGGCACTTGTGCGAATACTCACTTGTCGTAAACAAAGGCGTCCGGGTCGATAAGCGACGTTGGATATCGCATAGATTCAGGGTACGTCTCGGCGCTGGGAAAAGGTGATGAGGAAATGAAGACGAACGTCAGCGTCAAGAAGGCCGCCTGCGAGTGCAATGAAACACGCATGTTGTACTCACATCACGAAGCGTGTAAAGTCGTTCTTGTCCGGGTCGATGGGCTCCTTGGGCACCACAAGCTTCATCGTCTGCAGCTCCGTGTCTGTCACCGTGTACCTCGACACCCGAACGTAAGATATCCTCTCGAGGCCGCGCAGACCCAAGTACTCGCACCACCTACCAAAGTCGGTCGGCTCGACATCCTGCATCTTGCCGTCCTCGAACAGGATCTTGTACGGTGCCGGACGCTCGTCGTGCGGCTTGGTGACAACATAGCCCAAGAAGATAGCAGGATGCGGATACGCTTCTCGTAGGATGCGAGCGATCTCGGTCGTCTGCAGCTCGCGGTCCAGCGGATCCTCCTCTTGACCGTTGTGCGAGACAATGACGTGCGTGGGCGTGCCATAGAGGTCAATGACGGCGTGGATGGCGGGTGCGAGCTCGCCTCCGGGCGAAGGGAGCAGGTGATGTGTCGAATTGATGATCGGAAATTTCGAGAAAAGAGCTGCTCCCCATGTATGCTTGTTCGGAGCAGGACCGATGTCGGAATACATCTTGAGCTCCTCAGCAAGGTATTGGGAAAGGTCTCTGTTACCGAACACCGGTCGATGCAGATCGGACTCCACCAGCCCAAAGAGGTCCATGTCGAGCGTCTTCATGATAGATGCCATCCGACGCGAGCTGTCGCGCATGTGCTGATCCAGCGCAAAATGCACTGTCCACATCCCTGCCGTCACCAGGCGATCTTCCGGATGGTGAGGCACAATCGCAGAGGCCGGAACGATGCGGTAGAGCGGTACCAAGTTTCCGGCAAGACCAATCAACGCCATAAGGAGGCAGATGTAGTATGTCGACCCAGACTGAGTCGCCTTGCTGGCGTCATTCGCCTTGGCTGTCTTGTTCGTGGAGTGATCCGTTGTCGATGCTGTGTTGCCTGGAGGCTGCGATGCGAAGCGTCTCGAATCGACATTGCGAGCATTGGCCAAGCCGAGGCCGAGTAGTACGAGTTGCACTACCAGCATCATACCCGTCCTCTCTCTCATGACTTTACCTCCAGGCACGAAAGCATAGGCGACGGTCAAGACGCCAAAGAATGTGAGCACATTTGCCACGAGCCATCCGAACAGCATAACTTTGATGGGGTCATGGCGCATCGCCGCCGAGATCAGAGGGAACGCAAGAGGTGGCAAGCTGAGTGCGAATCCGATTGCTCCGGCGAAGCTGCTCCAGCCGTCGGTGAGGTGGAGCAAGGCTGCCGAGCCGCACTGCACCAGGAATAGACTGAGGCGATACCCGAAAGAAGTCCAGCGCGTCGCCGCGAGCGATGAGAATGCCATGGTGATAAGAATGATGCAGCCATGAGGGATGGCCATAGGTCCTGTGACCGGGTAGCCGGTCCAGCCCCAGGCAATCATAGTCCCCGTGTCGGTCAGGAACGTATGTAATGCATAGAGCAAGGCGCCGACACCCACCGATGCAGCAGCGAAACTGCCCGACCCCTCGTCACTTGCTTGGGCTTCCTTGTCCGGGCCGATCGCGGCAGTCTGGCGCCCCTGACGACGTTGGACCACCGGCAAATGGGTATATTTTGGACGAACAGCTGTCTCTGCGACAGCAACGATGGCGAAGGCGAGTAGAACGACGTTGTGGCCGCCATTAGTCGAGTCCATAAACGGCCAGGCGGGATTATTGCTGTGATTGGCGTACTTGGCGAGGTTCGAAGCGAGCAGACCGATAAGCCAGACTCCTACTTTGACAGCAATTTGATCCGTCTCCCAGGCGGCGCCCCACTCAAGAGCAAGCAAGACAGCTAGCAGCGCGTTGGAGGATGCGACTGCAATAAGTCGAGCCAAAGGATCCGCGACGAACCAGCTCGCCTGACCCGCGAGCGACAAGAGCCAGCCAAAAGCTTTTGCTTGGGACGAAACGAGACCAACGGTTGTGGCACCGCTCGGCGACGTTTGGCGGACACGGGAGCGCAGCGTGGGAATAGCAAGGGCGAGGCCAAGACCGATGACTTGAGAAACGAGCAGCGCCTCGTGACCACCGATGGCGAGATTGTAGACACTGACTGGAGCGACAAAGGTGCAGGAATCGATGAAGGAGATTAGTCAGAGATCACAGAGCCCGGACACCGCAACTAAGCAATCGATGATGGCTCACAGTAAAAGATCATGGGGTGCAGAGCGGTCAGGGCCGTCCAGAAGCAGAAGGCTGTCAAGAAAGATCGCGGAAGGCGTAGGGCGTGCATGCATGTCAGCAAAATCTGAGAGATCGGAGCAGGAGGTCACTTGCACGTACCAAGGTAGCTGTCCGAAACCAGAGAAACGATAGCTCTGAGGCTCGTCGGACTGGATGGCATCTTTCGAGGCAGAGCATCAACGCTGCCACCATCCTCTCCGTTCTCGACTTGAGATGTGGCTCGTCGACTGTGATGCGGACGACGCCATATGAGGGCAGGGTATGTGAAACATATGCATTGGCGATTCGAGCGTGGCGTAGAGCAGATGTGGTGGGAACATGATAGCTTCTGTCAGTACATATATCGACATGAAGCAGCAGCACTTTTGAAACGAATGTGCCATCTAGCGTCAGACACGTGGCAAAAGATCGTACCCATCTGGTTGAGAGTCGGACTGGATCGTCGACCAAGCTCCGGAGGCAATAGCTTGATTTCTGCCGCCACGGATCCAGGCACCGTCGAGGAGACGTCTGCGCTCGGGTCCTTGCGCAGCGCTGTGAGCTGCTGGAGGTTCGGATGCTTCAACAATGTGGATTTCGAAGCGGGAGAGGTCGTACACGCTGGCAGCGTCAAACAAGAGGTCCTGTGGATCCAAGAAGGAGCGCTCATGGCGAATCAGGTCAGTATGAGAGCTTGCATTTCGGCAGTCGAGCAAGGATAGACTCACAAAGATGATGAGACCCCACTCAAAGTAGGCGTAGTAAGAGTAGGCGCCAGGGATGCGTAGCGCATTGTGTCGGTAGAAGAAGAAGCCCATGAAGGGTGTGCAGGCAAAGAACGAGAAGCATGCAATCCTGCGCATCTTTCGCGCTTTTGAAGCGAGTCTGTCGTCCGAGTTGGCCGGGTTCTTGACCGAAGGTGGCTGAGCAAGGCTGCCGCTGGTGATGAACATCCACGGTGGTGTGAGCGCGAGGTAGACAAACATGGCGATGTCATGCACAAGATGGTCGTCGGTGCTGGTGACATACACCCAACCTCCGCAAGCCAGAGTCCTGAGGATGCCTACGAAGAGCAGTATCGAAGCTTTGGGAGACCTGTTCGTAGTGGACAGCGAGACGAGCAGCGCCGAGAGCAAGACGAGGGCAAAGCGAGGTCCTGCCATGAGAGCGATCCCTACTTGGAAGATGTTGCGCTCGGGGTACCAGTCGCCGATGGTGGCAGACACGGATGGCCACCATTCGTCTGGATACTGTGCGACGTGGTTCTTCACCACCTTGTGGTAGTGCAGCGAGAGGGCGGTGAAAAGTGCACCAAGGAAGGCCAAGAAGCCCATGACGGTGTGCACATGAGAAACGAGACCACCGGACAGCACCACCAAGGGTGCTGACCGCCTTTGGGACGAATGTACATCCGACGGCATCGTGTTGCGAGCAGTCTGTAAGGACCCACAGACGCTTGACCCAAGAGCGGAACGCTTTGACGTTGCTTGGAGGCGGCTAAAGATATGATGGCAACAGACGACCCGTATCGGTGTCAGCCGGTCTGCTGAGTTCGGCTGCGCCGCTCCCCACAAGTACGATGGTGAGGTGAAAGCGTGATCGGATCGGTGGACAGGCAGAAGCAAGTGACGCTTTGTTTGAGCACAAATTAAGCGTCAACGGACCCTTGTTCGAAGATCAAGGCACCTTCTGCAGGAAGCGGAATGAAAGCTTCTTCGGCTCTTGTATCCGACGCACAGGCGCATTTCTGAAAATTACCCGCAGCGATTCGCTTCCTCATCGAAGAAGCACTACGCGGATTTCGGAGATCGCGATCTGGCGAAGCTGGAAAGCAAGGCCGATGCCAAGAACAAGTGACGGCTTTGTCAGAGCTGCGCTCGAGTCGGATGGAGCCGGCACAAGATTCGGGACGAGCAATGAGGCACCTCCAGTAGTGGCAAAGAATCCCTCCGATGAAATGAAGTTGGCACTGACTCGCAAGTTCAACTGACGTTTGCACAGCATGCCAGATGATTGGCGAGGACGGCAATCGGGCTCGATATCGCTGCGAATGCCTGTACGGCATCCGAATGCTGCTCCGAAGAGCTACGACAGGATCGGCTCACTTCGAAAGTCCGGTACACAGGAGTACACATATATAGTGCAGAGTAAAAGATCTGCCGATTCGAGACAACGGGAGCGATGCACAAAGCGATCCCGATTGGCGAAGAACGTCCATCGTCAGGAACGACCCCTTACAGAGCGTTACAGCATGTGGATACAGTAGAATCCGATCAGAGTCGCCGTCCCTCACATCGACCCCGAAGACGGACCCCTTGCTGATCGGCGGTACTCGCTAGCCGAACAAACATGCACGCATGTCGCTTATCTGAAAGGAACCGCAGACCGTGCGTTCTAGACAGTGTACAGTAGCCGGTGTGTGTGGAAGCTGCCTTTCGTCGTCATCCTCGTGGAGTCGTTGCGAGTCCAGCCGAGCCGAGCCATTGAGCGAGCCAAATATCCATCTTTTCCCCTTGCATGCAAAATGACAGCAGGCTCAGGCTTTGCCTTTGTTGTTCGCTCTCCGCCTGCCGTTGGTCTATCAGCTGTTGCAATCCAGCTGTTCCCGAGCTGCTGCCTCAGAGGGAACCATGCTAGACAAGCGAGTCAAACACAGAGGATTCGCTCATCTTGGCTTCTCACGAGTCGAAAGCAGCTGGCTGGCAGCCCTAATGGTGAGGCCCTTGCGAGACAGAAAGAGACCCTGACTCGCTTCCCAGACCAACACTTTTCCTAAGCGCGCGACGCGTCCTGGTGCATTCCTGCTCTCGCGGTCAGCATGCGCCCAGCGAATTTTTTCTTGCTCGTTTGTACACTGTTCCCGTGCCTCCATGCACGTCGAGTGCGACCTGCAGCAAATTCTTCTCACATGTCCGAGGTTCTGCAGGACAGCAGATCGGCCTTCGCCAGACGACGCTTCGTCTTTCGAGCATCCGTCGTGCTTTCTTGTGCCTTCTCTCATCCTCATAGGCAGCCAGAGGGGATAAGACAAGAGCAGGGAGAAGACTCATACAGATGGATGGCTTCCACTACAAGTGAGGACAGCTCCTTCGAACAGAGGCGAAAGGACGGACGGCGGCAAACGAACCACGGGCGGGTTCGCCTGACGGGAGCTGTCAAGCAAAGCGAGAACGACACTCGTATTGTGGCAGGTTTCGCTTCCGCCGACGTGGGTATGTTGAGGCCGGTCTTGTCAGTGAAATGTCATTGTCGCCTTTCCGATTCGCTGCTGGCGTCGCAGCATACCGATCCACTCATCTCGCAGCACTGCTGCAAAGCCTCGATCTGCTTTTGACCGAGTCTCAATCCCTCGTCCGGCCAAACCTGGATTCGCGGCGATACATCCCAGATGCCGCATCCTCCGTCCGCCTTGAGCCCTGCAGCTGCCTAGTGCCAGTTCCCATGAATGCTGTCAAGAACGGCCATGCTGCATTCGTGCTAGGCGACCTCCCTTCCCGCCTGTGGTACGACGCGCTGCAGAGAGTGGTCACGACGCCACCTGGCTAAGCTGCCTTCAGAGCGCGAAAGACTCGCCAACTCAATCCGAGCCTTGGCATTCTCTGCCCGTCGTGTCGTCTGTATCAGCGACCTCGACTCCAACCTGTTCCTCTTCACGCGAAATCCAACGTGAGCAGCTCCCTTCCGTGCCAGTAGTGCGCACCTCTACCTTGCAGCACTCTGCATCTTTTGCCGCTCGGTGTAGACCTGCTGCCGCCATCGACCGACTTTGTCTCAAACCACATTCCGCACTCGACGACCTTTCCAGCCGTTCACATCAGAGTAACTCGACCTGGTCAACCTATCTTGCTCACCATCATCATCATCCCGTTTACTCCCTGTCTCGTACCCACACTCTCTTTGATCCTCTCCACTCTTGCTCCTTCTCTTTATCGCCCTGCTCCTTCTCATTCTTACCTTGCTGCTCGTCAATCATCCTCGTCTATACCTCCATCCTGCACAACTTTGATCTCTTCATCAATCTCGGATTTGCTCAAACACCACAACCGCTGCTCAAAAGTCTACTTCGCGGTGCTATCTACCCTCATCTTCTTTTTCGCTTGCCGCTCTTTGGAAGCGACAGCAACAATGCTCGTCTACATGTCTCAGTACGTCGAAGAGCGCTCGACAGCCCAGGCGCCAGCAGCAATCAGAACTTCGGCGAAGCCCGCCACTTCGAAGACCAAGAAGGGCAAGATCAACTTCGTCTCCAAGGCGAGTCTCGCCATGTTTGACCCTCGCCTTGCTATGGGCATCGATTCGGGCAACAACTGGTACGACGGCTCTAGTTCGCCATCCTCGTTCAGCCATTCTGCGCAGCCTGCCCTCCGTCACAGCGAGGACAGTGCACGCAATCAGCAGTGGACCACCAGCCCTACACCCGAGCTCGAGGCGTTTGCGACCCCTGCCGTCGACGAGCCCTACCACGGATCGTCGAGCGCAGCAGGCGCCGCCGAAATGACACGACAACCCTCCGCTTCGTCATCCGTCTTCGAAGACGATCGTGACATCCCGGAGACATCATCACGAAGACGCTTCCTGTCGCGAAAGAGCGTCGCTCAGGCCAGGGCAGCCACCCCGACCGACGATGTCCTCTTCTCTCCCCTTGGTGCCAAGGTAAAGCAGAACCGCAGTGCAGGCGCTGCTTCTGTCTCGAGTGCATCGTCTTTCTCCCGTTTCTTCGCCCGCAAGAAGAAGGACAAGGCTTCTCACCTCGGCGGTTTGGCATCCAGATCAACGCCTGATCTTTTTGATGGCGTCCCTCAGAGCGCTCCACCTACCACCATGACTTTTGAGCAATCCGGATTCACATTCTCGCCGCAACGTAAAGCTTCGGACTCCTGCAGCCTCTACGACTCACCTTCGTCGCTACCGACCAGCCCAGAGCGTCGACCCGTCCGGCTGGCCCAAGACTTCAGCCCGGTGCACACATCACCCTTGAGTGTCAAGCAGAGCATGCCTGCCCTTCGTCAGATTCGCGAGGCGCACAATGCCGCCAGCACAGCTCAGACCAGATCCATCGTCTTTGCCAGCCCGGAAAAGAGGCAACGACCTAGGCAGTCGACTGCGCCGTCGAGGAACGACTCCTTCGACGTCGCGCCAGCTCTTCCGCCTCTGCCGAGCTTTGACACTTCTTCTCCCATGATCCCACTCGAATTCGCCTGGGACTCGAAGCGCGGCGTTGGCCGAGAAAGCCAGATGCCATCTACAGGCTCCAATGCACGACCTATAAGCCGCGTCGTATCTAGCACGAGTCGTGGCGTACCCAGCCCTGGTCTCAACCCTCTTCGCCTCAATGACGCCCGAAAGTCGACCTTGACGCTCCGCAATGAGCCTGCTCTTCGCTTTGCCGATGATGTCAAGTCGGCTCCTGCCAAGTCTAGCGTGACGAGGCCCGCTGCCTCGCCTAGGCGTGCCGAGAAGAGACTTTCGATGACGCAAAAGGTGGTCGACGGTCTCCTCGATCAGGACCGCGGCCGCGAGGAACCAGAGATGCGCTCGCGCAGAGTCGACATGGAAGTGCGCTCAGCACGCAGAAGAAGCCGCAGCGTCGACGGTCGCACGCTCTCTTCGTTCAGGCAGAACGATGTGGTCAGTCCTGCGAGCTCCAACAGCCATTCCGACTCTGTTTTCCCCGCCTTCGTCCGACATGCTCCGGCCTCACCTGGGAGGGCCAGCAGTCCTCAACCTCGCTACTTTTCCGAGGTCGAGACAGCCAACTCTGTCACACCCACACCCAAGCAGCCGCCCTCGTTCAGCACTCCGACTTCAAACTCTCCGAGCAGGTCCACCGCTCAGAGCATCGCGCGCAGCCCGTCGCCGGCCAGCAGAAGCCCACAACGCAAGACGTCGGGCGAAACACATCAAGCCAGGCGTGTCAACTTTGTAGGTCAGCGCGCCAAGGCTGTCGCCGTCGCCAGCCCTCTGTTGCTCTCGAAGAGTCCACGTTTGGGAGGCCGCAGCGGTACGCCTCTGCCTGTTGTCAACATCATGCCTCCCACGCCCGATCTGGGCGTAAGTGAGCAGGATGAGAGGGTTCAAGCAGCAGCGCCTCAGCAGGAGCACGAGATTACTGCTCCTCGTCAGACGGTGACGAGAGAGCCAGCTGTAGCGGCTGTCGAAGCAGCCGTTGCTGTCAAGGCGGCTAGCAATGTTTCATCACGGGTCAAGACGCAGGTCGGATCCGCAGAGCGAGCCATGTCTTCTCGAAGAGGAGCAACAACGCCAACGCCGGCTACCAAGCCCGTCTCGCCAGCACAATGCAAGTCTGTCGAGAATGTTCCGGTCGTCATCATGAGTCCGGAGAGCGTCTATTCACCTGCTTCGGTCTACTCGCCCGAGGCGAACGACGGCGCTTTCTCGTCTCTTCGCGGCGTTCTCACTGGTGATGAGGAGGTGATGACCAAGGAGGATATGCAGGTCACCGCTGACTCTGTGGCGGCGGAGTTGAGCTACGTTGGCATGCCCCGCACGGACAGCGTTTCGAGCGAGCTCTCAGAGGTGAGCAGCGCCCGCAGCAGCTCGTCGGGCGCATTTGCCTTCTCGCGCAGCATGTCCAACTCGTCGCTCAACAGTGGCGGCACCTTCAGCTCGGCTTCGAGCAACGCTTCAGAGAGCCCTGAGCGCAAGATGAACTTCTTGCCCAGCGTGGACTCGTTCGACTTTTCGCCGACAAAGATGACCAACAGCTCTTCGGTCGCTTCTTCGATCGGGACGAGCATCTTTGAGGTGGAAGCCGAATTGAGGACCTCGTCGACGGCCAAGGGCGAGCCTGTCAAGCTGAAGACTCCGTTCGAGCTGAAGGGTCTGAGGTTGGATGCCGATGCAGCACAATCTGCAGGGGCGGACTCGAGCGACTGCGAGACTCCCACCCTTGCATCCTGTCGTCAAATGGGCGTCAACGCTAGACCTCGTGACCAGGCTCAGCAAGAAAAGATCATGGCGAACAGGCAGCTTGGGCTCAGCATGGATCTCAGTGATCTGGCTCAGGAGCTCGGCCTGGGACGCCTCAGCCAGATCGGACTGGCTCATCTCAAGGGGATAGAGTCGCTCGCAGAAGTGCCTGCACGTCAGCCCAATACGACGTCGGTTGTCGCCAAAAAGGTCCAGCCTATCAAGCCACCCAAGTCTTCTGCACGTATCGCTGGAGCCGCTTCTTCTTCCAGCGCTGTTGGCGCAGCTGCTGCGGACGCCAAGTCGGCACCACGCTTCGGCATGGGCATGAAGGACTTTGCTTCTTCGGCCGCCATGTCTCCTCTACCCGTGTCGATCGCTGGTCGATCGCCACAGACGCCTCCTCGCAAGCAGTCGCCGATGGTCGAAACCAATCCTGGACGCAAAGTGTCGGCTTCGGGCGTGCCGAAAGCCGATGGCGGCTTTGGATTGGGGCTCAACTTTGTCGAGTCCCCTTCGCCGCAGGCTCCGCTTCGAAAAGCGGCCATCGCACCGGGAAGCTACGGTCAACACGTGCTGGAGCAGACCCACATCATCCCGTCCCAGTTCTACCAGCAACCACAACATTCTTACCATGCCCACGAACAGCAACAGGAGGAGGAGGCAGAGTGGGTCGGCGTAGCAATGTGATAGCTCGATCCCCGCCGCCTCCGGTTGCTTGTTCATGTATACCTAAGTTGCTTTGTTTCACGTTCTCGCATGTATGTGTTAGCTGTATTCCCGATTATAGTAACCTTGTTCGTTGTCATTGAAACGGTCTTTGGTTGTGGATGAGGAGAGTGAATGAGGATCGGGTTGTGTGGTTGGCAATGAGAGGCTGGAAGCAGAGGGGCAGGCCAACGCGTCGCGTACAGTGGAAGAGGAGTGTTGGTCTTTTTCGGAAATGTGTGTGTTTCCGGCATCCGAGATGTGCGCATCGGTCCTAGACTTCGATACTTTCGACTTGGTGTTCTTGCTGCCACTTCACTAGACTCTCTCGGTCAACGCTCGACACCGGGAACGCACGTATGCATCTCTTCTGAGCGAAGCACCAGAGCAGTCAAACGATCGCGCTCTCAGTGGAAGAAGCCAAAGACAAGGATGCCACTACCTCGATACTCCCTCGACGACGGCGGGGATGGAGACGAAGACACGTTCGAAGAGTCCTACACGTCTGCTGCGTCTGCATCGCGTCTTCCCGGAACCTCCTCCAACCAAGCCAGAGCATCGACAAGCTTCTCCCAGACACCGTCCGTCGCAGGCGAACGATCATTCTCGCCCTCTCTGTCCGCATACGATCCTCCCTCGAGCCTCGATGTTGATGCATTACTCGAATCCACCCCATCCTCCCACCTCAAAGCCACGCATTCACGGCAACCCCAAACACCGTCATCAACAGGCTGGCCGTACTCCTCCTCCTCCCCCCTCGCCCGCCTCACACCCTTCGAACAGCTGACACACTTCATGTCGACGCAAAAAGCATCGCCCGAACTCTTACCCTTCCCCACAACACCCTTCGACCTGCTCATCGGACAGATGGAACAGCAACAATCCATCCTCGACTCTCTGCTGCACCTATCGACAGCATCGATGCCGATGGATGGAGGAGACGCGGAAGGAGGAGAGGACGTGGGCGGTGGTGGGGTAGATGAAGACGAGTATCTTCGACTCAACTTGGTGCAGGTGGATCTGGAGAGGTGCAAGTGGTTGTTGAAGCAGATTCTGCGGATGAGGATGGATCTGTTGCAGAAGTACGCCGGGTTCGTGGTGGGGAGGACGGGGGAGAGGAGGAAGCTGAATGATGCCGAGGCGCGGTTCGTCACCGAGTAAGTTTGAACACGCTATCGCGAAAGAGTGGCTAGAGATCTGAAGCTGACACATGATATCCTGCTTCGGGGTATGCGGCACAGATTCTGGCAGCTGAAAAAGGATCATCTCCAATCATCAGTCTTGGGATACCTACCTGAACAATTGCACGATCTCACCACCGGCGAACAGACAGACGACGGCTTATCCCAACAGGACGCTCAACAACCCCGCAACAGCAGCAACATGGGTAAGTTTCCCCCCACCTTCTTCCAGATCCTACTGACGATTAGGTCGGTGAAACTGACAGCAAAGTTTCGTTCGATTCGACTGCTGCCTGACAGTTCCAGGTCCGGATCTGGACGCACCCGTGTTCATCAGATGTCTGCAAGATTGCGGTTCGATCCGCCTTCCCGAGTAAGTTCACCCCTCTCAGATCAAAATCGAAGTCAGGCAGCTTATTGACGCTCCATCTCTCCGCTACAGCAACGAAGAAGCTACACTCAGCAACGAATCCGTCCACCTGCTACGCTACAGATCCATACGACACTTGGTCTATCAAGGCTCAGTTGTTCTGCTGTAATCACACTACGTTGTGTATCGAGTCAATTTGCAAATCCATTCAAAAAAACCGACACAGTACTCTACAGTTTCACTGCTTCTTCTTGTCCTCTTTCTCCTCCTCCTCGTCATCGTACTCGCCATCCTCCCTCTCATCAGCAACATCTCCCTTGATAGCCCTGAACATGATCCTCCACATGAGGACGTACCAGAACAAGTTCAACAGCAGCAGCAAAAACAGCGGAGCGAAGATCTGATACTTCATCCACGGAACCAACCACCAGCCTTTCACCGGATTCCACTCCCTGGTATACGTGGGGATGAGATCAAACTGATACCAGACGCTGTACAGTGTTGCCGCTGAAAGGTAAATGCGGAAGTAGGTCCAGATGACCATGAAGATGGCAAAGATGACGACGGTGATGTTGTCGAGACCCATGTAGTTGAGCGCCTTGCTGAAACCGAGCCATGTATCGGGGATGTCCATGCACACAAAGACGGTGGTGCCGATCATGGTGAGGTTGATCAGGTAGGACCAGCCGATGAGCCAGAGGGTGACGAGGTGATGCGCGATGAGCTCGTAGTAGTCCTTGCGAGGGGCTTCGAGGCGCAAAAGCATGACGAGAGCTTGTTGGAGCCAAAAGGAGAACTGGAGGAGGTAGTAGAGTTTGAGTTCGCTGCGCATCTGCCAGTGGGGGTACTTGAGCCAGAGGTGTTCAAAGTTGTACCACCAGCTGTCCTGGAAGCTCATGACGTAGACGCCCAAAGCGGCGGCGCTTCCCCAGTAGAGTACAGCGTAGCCCTGTTCGGTGAACCTGGCCTGCTTGGATTCGCTCTTGATCCCCCACCATTTGGCAAAGGGCTTGAAGATGTAGAGCGTCGTGGATTGACGCAGGAAAGAAAAGACAATGACGTAGAACACGAGGAAGAGCAGATCGTTGTAGCCTTTCTGGTATCTTGCTTCGAGAGACTCTGCTGATCGTGGGATCAGGTTCTGGAGTGCTTGCTGTACACCGTCTTTGGGCGGAAGACTGTCGAGGATCACCTGAGACTGAGGCACGCGATGCGAGAGCATGAGAAATGGAGCGACGGGATTGTTCTCGGGAGTACCGATGAAGAAGTTCCAGTTGAAGTAGGCGAGAACAAAGATGGCAGCAAGCTGGAAAGAGGAGGCGGGAGCGGTCATCCATCGGAACGTCATGAGGTCCTTGATGAGACCTTGCGAACGGTAGATCTCGTCATCTTGGAAAGAGTATTTGCCCTTCTTGCTGACAGCGCGAGTGGATGCAGCCACGGGATCTTTGGTTGCCGCAGCGTCAGCGGCAGCGATGCGGTCTGCCACGGCGGGATCGGCGGTCTCGTCTTGGGCATTGGCGTTCTGTGGAACTTGTGCGATGGCTTCGGAGAAGGAGGGAGCCCGTTTGCGACCGGTGGCCGGACGTGTTGGCGGTGGTGCCGACGACATTTTTGCAGACAAAATGTGGATCGGTTTCGAGTCGATGAAGGAAGAAGGAAAAGAAGATGAACGACGAAGGTTCTCGCCAAAGCATTCGCGATCCGCAGCGACGATCCCTTCAGAAAGGACTTGCGGAATGATGTTGTTGTGTTGGTTTGGAGAGCGCGGATTTATTTTTTTCCCTGATGCGCTGCACCGTGCGTTTCGAAGCAATTGGCGCGTTCGAGTTTTTTGGCCAAGCAGACTTGCGCGTATCGCGACAAATTCGCGGCTAGCGAAAAAGTGGCAAATTGTTAGACCGGATGGTGATTTTGCTTTGGTCCGCGTGTCGTGGGGCTGACATGCTGTCTCATCTGCGATGCACGCACCGCAACCTCAATCGACATTCGCTTTCGACAAGCCTCAATCAGCTCAAAGCCCGGATCGATGCCGATTGCGGGATCGAGAGGCGTATCATCGACCCCGCAGGTGGAATTACATGATCGACGACAAGCAGCGATGGCCGGTCGATCAGATGCAGCTTTTGGCAACCCGTTCCCGAGGCTTAATTCGCTCCCTGCCTACCACAACAAGCAGGCAGCGATTATGAGTCGTTCTGCTGGTACAGTGAAAACGCCGTGATTTGAGGTCGGCAGTGCTCTTGTGCAAAGAGCAGCTGCACGGATTGGCGTGGATCGGCGCTGGTGTTCGCTTGGATTGAAGCGCCTTTTGTGAAACTTTCACTCCGCTTTGTAATTGGATCGACGCCAGCGTGCCATCCTCGCTTGCGAAAACAAATACAAACTTAAACGCTCGCCTGAGATTTTAGGGTGCCGGTTTGAGGGTTGTGTGTGGGTGTGTGGGTTTTGTGTTGGTCTTTTGTGTCACTTTTGGCCATGTTTCGGCTTGCAAACCGTAAGGGCCTTTTTTGTGCCTCGTTGCTCGATCGGAGTTTGGAATTGGATCGCCCTCGGAGCAGCTGTTGTGATGATTTGCAGATCCTACAGACCGCAGGTTGAGGATTCGGTGCTGCACCACCAACCAGACTCTGCCGAAGCGCAGCGGGTGCAGCGTGGGCTTTTGTGCAAGGTGCCTCTCTCCGCGCTTGCTTGTCCGTCTGCTCGTTCGGCTTCTGACGGCCAGACACGAGCGCTTGCTCGGCTCCAAGTCACCGCGGCGCGACAACCATGTAGTGCCCCTTTCATGGCGTTCAAACACTAACTCGAGTGAACCATGTCTGCATCGACAGTACCAAGATGGGTTTGCCTTGTTGCAGCTTGCATGGTGAGGTGCTGTGATATCGAGTGGAAACAATCGTGTTGGGAAAGCGGTAACACGAGGCAGGGTTACAGTACAGATTGCAGCGGCTCGGACTACTAACTCTGCTTGGCTATAGTACTCCGCTCCAATTTTGGAGCTTTCTGACGTTTTCATGTGCAGGCTGGGCGCCCTCTGCCTGCGAGCCTTTGAGCGGCCGCAGATCACACCAAGGGACCCGAGGTCAACATTGCACTGCCTTCGCTGCTTGTCCATCAGACTTGCACCGTCTCCCCTTTCACCTCACCATTCTTCAACCTCACACCTCCCTTGCTCGACACCATCAATCACCACCGACACATTTCCCCCTCAGCTTAAGTGATCCCTCTTCACTTCCATTATTTCCAGCATCCTTCCTCCTTTCCCTTCAGATAGCATCGCGTATCGATCGCTCTTGCTCATCTCGCTCCAGCTCGGCTTCTGCACGTCCGTGTTGTCATCGCTTTTGTCTGCCGCATTTTGTCGGACCGCCCACATTCTTTCCAACTAAGCACCTCCCTCACGGCTCCTGATACCAATCGACGCATCCTACGACTATACCGTCCATCTGCTGAGATCAGCACGATCCTTCAAATCCACGACTGTTCAAGACCTCCTCCTACCGATCGCGCTTTTCCACATCATGAAGGCGTCTGGCTACCTCTTGTTGAGCGCGCTCGTCGCCACCTCGGCAGTCTCGGCCGACTCTCAACATCACATTCGAGGTCGTCCAGATCATCTTGCTCGACTCGCTCCACGAGCACCTATGCCGACTCCCCTCCTTGGCGGCTTGGGAGGAGGCAACAGCGGCGGTAGCGATGGCGGCTCTTCCGACTCGGCCTCAGCTACGCGCAGTGCTTCCTCCTTCGACCCATTTGGCGCTGCCTCGTCAGCAAGCGCAGCCGCCGCCTCTTCCTCGGCTGCCGCTTCTTCCTCATCCGCTGCCGCCGCTGCCGCATCCTCTTCCTCAGCTGCAGCCGCTTCAGCTTCTGCCTCGGCTTCCCGAGCTGAGGCCGCACAGTCCTCCTCCATCGCTGCTGCTGCCGCTTCATCAGCCGCTGCCTCGCTTTCCAGCGCCAATGCGGCTGCTTCCGAATCCGCCGCTGCTGCAGCCAGTGCTTCAGCCAGCCGTGCCTCGGCTTCCTCTGCCATGCTCACCACTTCCTCCGGCCTCACCACCACCCTCACCGCCACCGTCGTTGCCACCCCCACAACAACAGCGTCCACCTCGTCAGCATCTGCCGACAGACAGTCGAGCTCCGGAAGCGGCTCCGGCGGTGCTAGCAAGGGTCTCATCATCGGCGTGTCTGTCGCCGGAGGTGTTTTGGTCCTGGCCGCCTTCATCTTCCTCTACTTCAAGTTTGGCACCCGCAGATTCAGCAACTTTGAAGATCAAGATGCCGACATCAAATGGCCCGAACTCAAACACGATCCCGATTCCAATGTCATGCAGCCTCTCCCCGCGCGTCGCACAGGAGGTGCCGGTTTCGACATGGGTGATGAATCGGACAACGAGGGGGGCGAACAAGATGCACATGCAGGTATGGGCGAGAAGGGCAGGGACAGTTTCACCGCCTCCACTACGGCTCTAGCTGCAGCTCCACCTGCTGGATACGCCGTCAACGAGTATTCTTCCGGAATGGATCATGGATATGCGGTCGATCCAGCAGCTGCGTATTATCAGGACCATCACATGTACGGCGGCCATCAGTACGGTATGCAAACCTCTCCTGGTGCAAGCGCCGCTTACGCGGACAATGGCTACGGTGTAGACCCATATGCGCATGCTGGCATGTCGCATCCTCAACAGCAACAACAATACCCACACGGTCACTATCAGTGATCTCTGTTCATACAGTCACTTTCTTAGCACTCTCTTGATCACCTTCTTTTGACATTGCTTTCATCTCAAGGACATGCCTTTTGTCTGCCGTGTCTTTTGCGCGGCCGCGATCTGGAGAATACCACTTTCGTCTAATCAATCTTTGACAAGAGGCTTGGCAGCGCTGTGCGTCGATTTCGTGTCCGGCTGGGAAAGTGATGGAGATCAAGGTTCGCTGCGCTGTTGTTCTGAGGTCGTCAGATTGTGGCAGCAGAGTCTTGTGTTCTAGGCTGTGCGGTGAATGGCAGCTGTGATGAGGTAACTTGTTGACAGGAAAAGCGGTTCGAGCTTGAAGTGGAGCTTGAAGTGACACCATGGCTGTGCTGAAGAGGCTCATTCGCAAGACTTGAAAGAAAGATGAAGACGTGCGGGCGTGTCAACATGCGCACGCACCGCTCCCTGTCGATCCCATCTGCTTTTCTTGGCTTCGTCTCGGAGCCAGGGGATCAGACCTACGATTCAATCGTCTGAGCTCATCTCTCTTCATCACCATGACCATCCGAGAGGGGAGATAATGTGACAGATGGTGAAACACGCCGGTCGGACACCCCAATTGTTTCATGATCGTCAGGCGGAGGCTGCAGACGTGATGCAATTGGTGGTCCGGCTTCCTCGGGGTGATAAACATCGCTCCCTTGTGCTTCGTTTGGAGGAGGTGGCCACCTCATCTCACGAACTCGACCACACCGCTCGCTCGCAGTGTCCTTCTGGATGGATCGATGGCACAGCCTATGCTGACCGAAATGGAGTGGGACTGCTGCCTGGATCCACCTTGTCCCAGACATCCAGGGAGACACTCGAGGAGCAGCACATTCGACGCTGCAACTGGTATATAAGATGGTCTTGCGCGTCATTCTTCCCCTCGACAGTACCATTCCCTGTCTTTCGACTGCGCTGCAACTTTGCAAGACATCATCACGCTCCTTTTCCTTCCTAGCCCGCGACCAATACGCAAGTATGAAGGGTCTACTACTGCCCTTGGTACTGGTCGCACTCATCGTCATCAAAAGCGACCATGTCAACGCATCGCCAACGATCGTTGTCACCAACACCCCCTACTACCACGGTATCGATCTGTCCATCGGCCTCGGCGGCGCTGCCGACAACGCTCCGCACCCCCAAGCTTCTCAGCCCCAAGATGGATCCTCCAAAGATCAGCCTTCCAAGGATTCCTCGCCCAAGACACTTCGAGGCAGCGACGCGGGGGCTCCTGCCGAAGACTGTTTTCTACTCCCTGCGCTCACTGGACTGCTGAGTGCGGGTGCGTCGACGGGTACTCCTCCGCCGGCGTCGCCTGATACAGCCGCGTTGCAGGCGAGCATGACGACTGGCGACAGTACATCGGGTTCTTCGAGTCCCCCTTCTGGCGGCACTTCGCCTGACTCTACAGACTCGGGTTCTCCGGGAGGATTGGGCTCGCCTGACTCTCCAGATTCGTCCGGATCCAGTGCGCCAAGTGCTCCTGGCCGCTCACCTGATTCTTCGAGCTCCCCAGGCGGACCTGCTGGATCAGGCTCGTTGGAATCTCCGAATTCGCCTTGTGATTCCTGCTCCCAAGGCGGATCTGGATCCACAGATTCTCTAGGATCGCCTGGTGACTCTGCTACCCCTCAAGGAGCAGGTGGCGAGGGATCTCCTGGATCCTCAGATGACTGCGATTCCCATGAAGGTCAGGGTAGCGCGGGATCGCCCGGATCTTCTGGAGAATCTGGCGTTGGTGGTGATGGAGGAGCGGGAGGTGCAGGAGGCGCAGGAGGTGCAGGAGGTGCTGGTGGTGCCGGAGGAGGAGGAGGAGGGGGAGGAGG